>OW626792.1:10322389-11522389 GCA_939628115.1 Tribolium freemani | reverse complement strand
CAAACATTTCTTTTAATTAATAGCACAACTTTATCGCATTTTTTGAAAGTTTACTCGATTAAAAATGAAAATAATGATCTAAAATTCAGTTTTTTGCGATTATTTCAAAAACTGTAAGAGATAGATATAGAAGATGTTGATAAAAGTCTCCATAAAAATCGATGTTCTTTTGATTGCCATTGAAAAAACAAGGTCATTCCATTTGAAAAAACTGAATTATAATTATTTCTTGATCATCATTTTCAAAAAATCATAGTAACCTTGCAATTTGACAGTTCAAAATTCTGAAGTTTTAGAAGATCCTTCAAACCGTTGGTTATCAAATGCAAAAAGAATTATTCACTTACTGTAAAGGGTTCAAGAGTTGTGATATTTTAAATGAACCCCGGTAAATAAAAAATTGCAAAAAAAAATTGACATACGTCAAAAACTATGACAGATAGGTACTAACAACTAGGGTATATTTTAGTCAGTTTCAAAAGGCAAATTCAAAAATGTAATAAAAATAGGTGGTTACTATTTAAAATTTCAAAGTTGGCGCCAATTTCTCCACGTTTTGAAAGTTCAGCCATTTTGAAAATAATTTAGTTGAACTCAGAATGGTCGATTTGGATCGTATACTAAATTTTAAACTTGTATCTATACTAGAAGTTAAAAAGTTTCTAATGTTGGCCCTAAAAGAATCACCCTGTATTTATTGTATGTTCTAATTACATTATACGTGAATGACCTTTGATACAATGTGGTAATGAATTATTTTAAATTACGAAGATTTGTTTTGAAATTCAGAATGCTTTTTCTAGAATGAAACTTACTCCTTAGGTAGAGAGGTGTCGGAATAAACGATAAATAAACACAGACAAATGACAAAAAAAGTTTTCAATTTTTAACCATCACAATTCTTTAATTTTTTCCGATACATGATCATGCCTCTTCAAACCAAAAATAAAACGGCATCAATTATTTTGAATTTTTTGCAGACGATATTTGTTAAGACTGTCTAAGCAAGGGTAGTAGATAATGAGTCCGTAATTTATAAACGAAAGCACAAGGGTTTTCCGAAGTTTAAAATTTAATATATTACAGAAGTTTAAGAGCGACATAGCATTTTTTAATAACAGATAACACATATCTTTGTCAATTATCAATCCAAGGCATTTAGTAGATTGTACAGGGTGTTTCAAGTTTTAGGTCCAGTCAAAAAATAAATACTTCTAGTTATCCAAAAGAAAAAAAATATATCTCAAACGATAGAGTTTCTAACACGCTTCAATTTGATGCTTTAATGTGATACGAAATTTTCATGGTATGAGCGTGAATTGTGAAAAACTAGATAAAAAATTTTTTGTTTCCAAATTATTGCAATCGTTTTCTCATAATAAAATTCCTCCTATTTTTTAAGTGAGACTTCCGAAACTGAAACAGTAAAAAACCCAAGGCGTATTGAGCAATTGAAATTCCAATTTGCAAAAGATCAAATAAATGTTTTATCTTAGTCACCTTTGAAAAAACAGAGCTCGTGTCTTTGCTTGATTCACAAAAAATTGAAACGTCATTAACTGTCAGACTAAAATTTTACTTGTCAATTAAAAAATGCCCTTTTTTTGCAAATTGAAATTTCAATTGCTTAATACGCCTTGGGTTTTTTACTGTTTCAGTTTCGGAAGTCTTACTTAAAAAATAGGAGGAATTTTATTATAAAAAAATTATTGGAATAATTTGAAAAAAAAATTTTTTAATGTAGTTTTTTGCGTTTTACGCTTATATCATAAAAATTTGGGATATCAGCAAAGCATCAAATTGAAGCGTGTTAGAAACTCTATCGTTTGCGATATATATTTTTATTTTGGAATACTAGAAGTATTTATTTTTTGACTGGACCTAAAACTTGAAACACCCTGTACAATGGGAAGATTTTGATTGTCACTGAACCACTGAATTGTAGGCACGTTTATTTGGCAAGCAGAGTAGAACTTTACATTTATCAGAATTTAATTTTAAATTCATTTTACGCGCAGAATTAGCAATAGATTCTAGATCCTTACTCATGGCAACAGAAGCAGCAAGAGAATGACCTGTGACAAAATTCATTTGCAACTGTCTGTCATCTGCAAAACTCGTACTTTTGAACTTTTACCTAGCTTTAGAAGTTCGGCTGTATATATTACAAATAATAAGGGTCCCAAAATGGAACCTTGTGGAACGCCAGAGGTTACAAAACTAATAGATTTTTCTGCTCCCAAATTACAAATTATGACTGGAAAAAACAAACTGAAGAATGATCAAAGCCATAATATGTAAGTTTGGCACAAAGAAGGCTGTGATCAAGCGTGTCAAAGGCTTTGGAAAAATCAAAAAGTGTTAACACAGTTCATTACGATCAAGTGCTGTAAAACAATCATCTAACATGGCAGTTAATGTAGTTATCGTGCTATGACCAGATCGAAAGCCAGACTGATTGTCTGGTAAAATTTTTTCATTACAAACATACTGATAAACTTGATTATAAATAAACCTTTGACAGTGCTGGAAGAATACTAATGGGTCTAAAATCAGCCTTAGCTATCTCCGGAAAGTAGCCAATGCAACTATTAATAATATGGGTAACATATTTTACTATAACTGGACAACAAAGCTTTAGCATTAGATTTTAATGCAAGAATTATATTTAGAACTTCGTCATCAGTAGCCAGAGCAATTTGAAAAGAACTTTTATTAAATTTTTTACCTTGTAGATCTTTGACAGCTTCATTGCAATTATGAGGTGGAGTAAATACTGACATGAAATAATTGTTGATATTCTCAGGCGAAAATGGAATAGTATTATTTTCAGGCTTTTTGGTTAATTTAACATTTAAATTGTTAAGACTATCGCGATTTTTACTTAAATGATGTAAATAGTATTTTTTTTCATACCTAATAGCAGAGACTGTAAGATTTCTTGTCTGTTTGTAATTCATCCAATCATGTACCGACTTTGATTTCTCATACGTTAAGATTGAAAAATTGCAAACCAAAAAATTGTTCCTTGAACTTGTTATTAGAATTAACAGTCAGTAAAAATCACTTTTTTGGAAAAAAATTCTTTTAAAACAATAATGTCACGTTAAATTGAAATTGGTGAGAAATATTTGAAAAATTCAAGTAAATCCTCCAAATTTTGACACGATAAACGCACTTACAAATCTTGGATGATCACAACAGCGATCCCGTTGGCAAGCTTATCAGTGAAGCTCATGATTCCGTATACGAAAGCACCACTACTTGTCTTATCACCAATAAGATCCGCAGTTATTCCTAGACTAGTAACTAGAGTAATGGAACCACCGGCCCCTAAAACCTGATTCAGTATTTTCCAAACCAAAATTCGGACTTTACCAATTAAAATAGCAACAATGTGAATCTGAGACGATTTAAATTGATCACCGGAGCCCAACTTGATCCAAACACAAGCGGCAACCCCCATTAAAACCCCCAAAATGTACGACAATCTCCGGCCAAAACAGCGGTTCAATTTTTCAATAGTCATCGAAGTTACGAAACTTCCGATAAACATAATTAAAGGGATTAGGGCCAAAGCGCTTGCTGCCATATCAAGCGTCTCATGGAGATACAAAGGGATGAAAACTTGGCTCAAATTGACGAAAAGTCGAGTTGACATGTATACAACTGCGACTTGATAGACTTCAACTGAGCGTAAAATATCCGCAATTGGGGTACGTAGTGACGTCCCTCGGACATCACTGCTGCCAAAAGCGCCCTCCTCTTTCACACAAACGTGAAATATCACCGAACAAAAAATCCCCAGACTTAAGCCCGTCCATACAACGTGCTGGAACTTGGGGGCATCCCCTGGACCGATTTTTGACTCCTCACCACTACTTATGTGCAAAATGCCCCACGTTATCACATATACTAAAAGATTCGAAATGACGGTAAAGCAATATCTGAAACGAATCCAGTAAAGATGACGTTGGTTGTGACCGAGGGAAAATCACTTGATCGATGTGTACATTGTTATTTATGTAGTCTTATTTTATTGAATAAATTAATATACAGGTGGTCCAGTCCATCTCCCGCCTTCTCTAGCTCAGTTATTACTTAAGGTTGAACTATACTGGGCTCACTGTCCACGCAGCCGTGCGAAAGCGCTAATTTGGAACTCAATTTTTAAGAAAAATAATAAAATTATTTTTTTACAATTTGATGTTGTTCCTAGGTTAACTTATTACCTCACAGACCAGCTCTTATCTCGATTTAGATATTTGTAACCAAGTTATAACGGGGTAAACAGCGTAATAATTTTAATGGTTTTATGGAAAAACCGAAAGTTCAAATGGCATGAAAAAATACAGTATTACAAGTAAATCATATACAAGACCCATAAAAAAAATTATCAAAAAACATAGTACCATTTTTTAATAAAAAAATAAAATGAGTAAAAAATGTTTTTTTCATTTTATTTTTAAATGACTAACATTTTTTTTCAAATTTTTGTATATTGTTGCTAAGGTTTTCAGAAAGTTATCATATTTTTTTCATGCAATTTGAACTAAAAATTTTTTTAATAGAACTTTTAAAAATGAGATACAAACTGACCTGTGAGGTAATGACTGAATTTAGGAACAACATACAGTTGTAAAGAAAGCATTTTGTTTATTACTTTTCTTAAAAATCCAATTTCAAATTTTGCGTTCACGCGCTTACTTGAACAGCTCCTCTTCGGACGTTCTGAGTATAGTTCAACCTTAATAATAATAATAATAATAATAATAATAAAGGGCTTTATTGAGAAAGAAAAAAAAAATGTAAACAATAAAAACAGAAAAAGAGGCGAAGTCTAGCTTGTAGCTATTCAACTTAACCTAAATTGAAAATTAATAAAAATTATATAAAAAAAATAAAATAAAATATAAACAATAATTTAACAGCAAAAATAAATCTAAAAATTACTTAAGAACTAAAAGAAACACTATAAGAGAAAGAACCATCAGAAGAAAAGCCGTTGTCAGTCTCAAGAAACCATAAATAAAAAAGAATTTTTTAAAATGGAAGATGAAAGGCAAAAAAACAGTTTTTTAGCATTTATTACCAACAGTCAGCTATTCGTTGTGCAGAGTTAATTATTAAAAAGCAAATTCTTAATTTTACTTCTGAAGGTGAACACTGAATTTCCAGAATTAAAGACTTCGATATATTTATTGTACAGCGTGTTTCAAGTTTTAGGTCCAGTCAAAAAATAAATACTTCTAGTATTCCAAAATAAAAAATATATATCGCAAACGATAGAGTTTCTAACACGCTTCAATTTGATGCTTTGCTGATATCCCAAATTTTCATGATATAAGCGTAAAATGCAAAAAACTACATTAAAAAATTTTTTTTTCAAATTATTCCAATAATTTTTTTATAATAAAATTCCTCCTATTTTTTAAGTAAGACTTCCGAAACTGAAACAGTAAAAAACCCAAGGCGTATTGAGCAATTGAAATTTCAATTTGCAAAAAAAGGGCATTTTTTAATTGACAAGTAAAATTTTAGTCTGACAGTTAATGACGTTTCAATTTTTTGTGAATCAAGCAAAGACACGAGCTCTGTTTTTTCAAAGGTGACTAAGATAAAACATTTATTTATGATCTTTTGCAAATTGAAATTTCAATTGCTCAATACGCCTTGGGTTTTTTACTGTTTCAGTTTCGGAAGTCTCACTTAAAAAATAGGAGGAATTTTATTATGAGAAAACGATTGCAATAATTTGGAAACAAAAAATTTTTTATCTAGTTTTTCACAATTCACGCTCATACCATGAAAATTTCGTATAACATTAAAGCATCAAATTGAAGCGTGTTAGAAACTCTATCGTTTGAGATATATTTTTTTTCTTTTGGACAACTAGAAGTATTTATTTTTTGACTGGACCTAAAACTTGAAACACCCTGTATGTTCTAATTACATTATACGTGAATGACCTTTGATACAATGTGCTACGAAACTGTGGCATCGATAACTCATTTAAATTACGAAGATTTGTTTTGAAATTCAGAATGCTTTTTCTAAAACTTTTTCTTTTTCTTTAAAACTTAAGTTTTAAAGTTTCAAATAAAGTGTATCTAAATTTTAGAAACTGAATTTCAAAAATTCGAACCTACAAAAAATGTTAAAATCACCACTAATTGTTTGGGATTAAGATTTTCGTACATAATCGTGTCTTAATTAAATGTTTACTATTGAAATAAAATGTCGTAATACAATTGTATTTCAAACAAAGAGTCTACACTCGTAACCGTTTCAATTATTATTAATCAACCGTTTTTATTATCATTTTTGTTTGTTAAATCTCTCAAAAAATTACCAAGTAACGTTACGGCAATTCATTCATGGAAATACCCGGATAAAAATTCTGACCATTACCGCAAATAACAGGAGATAACTAATTCATTTAACATTTATTAATTTTCTTACAAGACAAATGAGAAATAAAATGTCCGTTGCCACGTTTCGTCACTTTCAGAGGTCAAAAAAATAAATTGTTACTTTTTTGCAAGTTTAATTTATTTAGTTTAGTTTAGTCAAGGCAGGCGTTTGATTATGGACGCGTCATTTTAAGTTGACATTTCAGCGAAATCTTAAAAAATTCATATCTTCCTTATTATAAAAGATACACATTTGAAACAAAAACATTATAGAGGCACTTTTTTACAGAGAATCTAATAATGTTATCAGCGATTTTTTTAAATCATTAGTTTAGCTGTAATAACACCAAGTTGTATTTTTTTAAATAGGAATCATAGGCGGCTGTGATATTTTTGAAAAGCTTATTTTTTTGTGATTTGATATGTCTATTTGTGTAATACATTATTTTTAAATATTTAAAAAAAACATAACATTTCGCTTTTTCTTTATAGTAGGCCATGAAAACATTTTGGATTTTCAATTAAAACAATGAAAAACATATTACCCAACAAGTATTTATAATTTAATAATTTTTTAAACACTAATTAATTTCAAAACAGGATAATAAATTATTATTAGATCAAATTTTTCCAATTAATAAAAATTATTTGTTTTTAGATTTAAAATGGCAAGCTTACTTATTGCTATTCTATTTTCTAATTAAATATGCAATGTCGGAAAAAAAAATTTCTTAATTGTGTGATTGCTTGTCAATAAAATTTTATTTTACAAAAAAATTTCAATCCAAACACCAATATGAAATCTCATCCGGGGTAAAAAAATACATAATATTATCAACGTCACCTCCATTGCACTTCACTAAATCATAAAAAAGTGTTATCAAATGGTAGTGACACATCGTTTTCAATTTACTGCACATTTTTTATGTAATTAAAATCTGGGAAGATCGTATATTTGTTCAATTGAAAATAACTTTAACTAGCTATTTTTATAATTTCACATTTTTTACTTTAATAACCGTACACAAAATTTCTAGATTATTCACACCTTTTATGTGAAATAATTTTTCCATGGCCAACTACTTTCAAATATTTTAAATATATTTTTTATCAAAAGTATAAACTGTATTTATATTGTTTTTAGTTAAAAAAAAATAAGCTTTTCGAAAATATCAGCCAACTATGATTCCTATTTAAAAAAATATAACTTTATTACAGCTAAACGAATGATTAAAAAAAATCGCTGATAACATTATTAAATTCTCTGTAAAAAAGTGCCTGTGTAATGTCTTTATTTCAAATGTGTATGTTTTATAATAAGGAAGAAATAAATTTCGCTAAAATGTCAACTTTTGTTTATAAGTCGAAAACAAAAGACGATAGCGGGATGCGGTTTTGACCAAAATTATTTTCTCAAAAAACGGACCCGAGAATGTGACTCGTTTTTCTCTAAACCTCTTAGTTTCGGACATCCAAAATGCAGCACCCTGTACATTTAAACATTAAAAAAATATTGATGAAAGTACCAACTTAATTGCTTAAAATGAATAATAAAGCCAATGTGATTATAAATAAGTGTACACATTTTTCCGCGTGACTTTCCCCGGTTTCCGGTTACCTAATCGCTGTGAGTTTGGTGCGATCGTGCTCATTTGGCGTTAGCTCGGGTATAAGCGAAAGATGCGAAATTTGTACAGAGGCCCACCCGAACTGAAAAATCGAGATAAAAACGCAGTAGTAAAAAATTTGGGCCCATTGGTGGCTCTCAGAGCATCCTATACAGGGCGAAAAGATGAAGGGAAAAGTGACTAAGACACACACAGTGCCGACCAAATGCCACGTTTTCCGCCTCCCGTATCGGCACAGCCAGAAATTGTCGGACTGGTCGGAGTGGAACCCCACAAAAGGGGTGGACACAGCGTCTGCGACCTACTAATCTGTAATTAAAGGGGGGCACAAAATTTCATTACCTGGCCAACGAGGAGCATAAAACCCGCCTGCCAGTTATTAAACTGCAAAACTAGGTGGAAAAACACAAGTAAATAGGTGAACCACATTGAGGCACACACATCGTTTAAAACGTGACCCACACCATAAGCAAGTTGCAGTTTTAAGGGCAGGCGGCGGTAAACTTCCGTGTATTCGTTACTTAGCAAGTGTTGACTGCTAACTTCCATTGTTACAACTACTAAAATTAGAAATAAACGCTCTGAATCACATTAAAACTGCGTTATCAGTTCAGTTTATAAACAGAAATAAACATAACTAGGGCAATTACTTTTGGCCGATTTCGCACAACGTTTCACTACGACTTACATTTATACAGCAAATGGACCCCCTAACCTTCCCCAAACATTTTAGATTAAGCAAAAACTATTAAAAAATAACAATATTTACAATCGTATGACAAGTCATTACGAATACTGTCAAAAACTCAAAAAGGCGGGCCGCCAATCGAGCGACGCTAAAAACACCAGACGCGTTTGAAAAAACGAGGGCCCATTCCGTTTTTGGAACAATTCTACGTGAAAATTTCGTTAAATACTATATTATAACGCAAAAACGGGGCAAAATTTCGCCAAAAACGTCAATAAATTAATTAATTAGTTCAAATTTGGACGGTTTATTTATCGAAGGCGGCTGGGAAATTGACGTATTTTGACATGTCGTTAGTTTTTGTATTTGTGCAGGACATTCAAGTGGTGAGTTTTTTTATTATTTAATTTTTTGAACGCTGATGAGGGTTGCGGGAATTGAAATGCTAGTTACGATAATAAAAAACATTTATTCTAGCATACAATTATTATTAGGCAGTTGATAAATATTGATACAAATCTTTCGTTACAAAAACAGAGTTTTAACCCTTAACGGGGCCATTACTGCATGAGACAGCCCAGAAACGTAATCTACGATATATCCACATATGGTACATTGAAATTATTAGAGCCTAAGAAACATATTTTCACAATTCGTGGGTCTTAGTAAATGCAAAAGAAAGTAATGGTGAATGATATATACAACACCAAGACCCACAAGCCGTTAAGCGAATAAAAGCTTAAAACTAGGTTCAGTCTGACCAAAAATCTGGAGCCAGAGCTGATCTGTTGTTCAATTCCTATTGTTACGAAGGTTTTCTTGAATTGCACAATACTTCATATTGCATAGATAATACAATTAAAATATCAAATAAAATACTTTATAAGTTACAACATAAAATATCACTTTGATGAGATTAGCTAAATAAATTGAATTACAAAAATGTGCAGGGTGGCGTAGGCCATCAACATCCAGACTAGAAATTAGCTTGGCACACCCCAATATTTGTCATGCATTGAGACTCAGTTCCACACTCATTCTGGACAATATTTATTTTATATTGTACTAATCCAATTATAGTCATGTTAATAAAGCTGTTTTTTTAACTTTTCAATACCCAAGTTACTGTATAATACAAGTTCAATACTATCATAAAAATAATACAATGATAATAGGAACATTAATATTATCTGAGTAATGGACACAGCAGCCATTGCCACAATCTCGTTGATATTTAGGAGGGCAACAAATTTTCGAACGGATGTCACACTTACTATTCTAGAAAAGACATTAATAACTGAACGTGGGGAATTTACATTAAACACAGATCGTTAAATAAAGGCGTACACACAAGCATCTTCTCAATTCCTCACATACTAATTTTATAAAATTTCCATACTACTAGTTGTATCAATGAAACATCCTACAGTAATTGTAAAAATACAAATCACCACTGGTGTCACAAAAATTATTAGTAAGGTATCACACAGTAATTATTAACATCTTTGGATCAAAATTGTAAATTCTAGTACTAGTAACATCTTAAAATAATTTTTTGACACATCTCTACTGCGAATACGTTAATTACAAAATCAAGGCCTCTCCAAATATAACAACAAATGATGGAATGCCAGAAATCAGATTACTGTAGCAAATTGTGCGTTTTTGGCATGTTATTATATTACTAAACCATTACGAAAGCCTCTTTGCCACAAAACAGGAATGGGTATTGATTTATCATAGTTTGTACAATATCCTCCAAATAGGGCCTCATCTGTTCAAACCTCCCCATATCGCTAAACTCAATCGGTAACAACGTGGGCCACCAACAAATCGCCAAATTCTTACTATCCATATTATTCAATTTCGAATTTTCGGCAACCCTAAAACCACAAAACCACTCTCAAACAAATAAATAAAACGCAACTTTAATAAACTTACTTCACGAAATGTTGAAACACGAATTTTAACACCTGGAAATTAACTTTCGGTAATTTCTCCAACATACTGCGCAACGCAAGCAAACGGCAACTCCGGTCTGTTTTGACTTCGACGTTTCCGGTAGTCGTCGCCATTGGTTTAATACGCGTTCCTGGAACTTTAACAAACAAACAAACAACGATTTCAAACCGTAAATTACCACAAACTAAAATACTACCTGCGATCTCCTCCAATTCAGACATTACGTCCTCCTCAAACAGTGGCGGTAATCTTTTAGAAACAAAGTCTTTCAAAGCCGTTGCGACAGCATTTACGGGAATATCGAGCTCGTGAATATCAACATTCGGGTCTGGAAAAAACGATAAGTACGAGAATCGCGAGATAAAACGTCTACCTTCATCAAATTTCTGGAAAAGAAGGTCCACATGGGCCCTATTACCGGGCACTCGGTAAATACCCTCAGACTCCAACCCTTCACTTTCAATAAACTTAACACACTTCTCCAAAAAAATCGGTATGTAATTGTTTTCGTTCTACAATGATTATTTCGCAACGCGTCGTGTGATTGTCGTAAACACTCACCTGAATGAAATCGGATAGTTTCGAAGGCGCTGCCGAAAGCGACAATGCCTTTTGTTTGATTTTCTGTTGCTTCTTCTTGTCCCGTTCCTTCTCCTTATCGGCCACTTTCCGCAACTTTTCCTCCTTCAACCGGCGTTGCTTCTCCAGCTTCGAATCGTCTTTGGCTTTCTGTTTTTCCCGTTTTCTTAACAACTTCTCCCTGTCTGATTCCTTCATTTTTGGTAATACCCCAAACTATCGTCGAAAAAATGAACAATTTGGACGCAATTACAATAAATTGTGTCTTACCATTGGTGAATTATTGTCGCGTGGCGATGAAACATCCAAACTAGACTCATCATCGTGTATAATGCCATAAGAATTTGGTTTAATCGAAAATAAATCTGGGGAATGCAATTGGATATTTAAGTTGTGAGTGTTATGCAATTCTGACACAGGCACGCGTTTCTTTAAACTAAAAGAGCGCTTTTGCGAGAAACGATTGCGGCTTTCGGAGGTTTCCGTCCTAGCTTGATCGGCGTCGCTGCCCTCGGACGAGTCCGAGTTTGACTCACTCCCCACTGAAACAGCATTAAGGGATTTTCAAGTGGAAATTATTTTCTGTTTCAGTGCTAAAATAGCTCGATTTTCCCCAAAAAATATAGTACGGCAGAGCAAAAATTTAAATTAAATTTTCTATCGCACCTTTATTTCATATTTTGAACGATTTATTTATTGCAATTTTATGGATATCTGGTTAAGGGTCCCCTAAAGAGGGATGACCTTGGCCGTATATTTTATTATTAAATAACTTTTTTATTAACAATTGCATTGCGTATTATTATAAATCAAATGAAAGCTTTTTTAATATCATAGTTTACTGCGTTGTTTTTTTTTAAATGCGCTTTTCATTTTTGTTTAAATTAGATAAAACCCAAACTTTTTTTATTATTTTTGTTTTTAATTATGTAACTTTAATTACGAAACTTTGAAATTTTAGGATACTAATGATATGATATTTTTGAAGTTTAGTGCATTGGCAAATTTTTAAAAATGTATTGCTTTTTTATTATAATTAATATTTTAGAAATGAAATTTGTTAGTTTAACGAACGTTTCATTTTTCACGAGAAAATATGTACACACGTAAAATGACATTAGAAATTTAGTACGATTCTAAGATTTAAAAAAAACAGCCGTCTCTACAATTTATTTACAATTTTGCAAGACAAAAAAGTGCCGACTTAGTTTGTTTTAAATACAGTTCGGAAGCGCTTTCTTGAAATTCAAAGAACCACAACATTAACTGCAAATTCGTTTTTTTTTGTTTTTTTTTTAACTAGGTTATTCATAGCAATAATGAAATTTGATATGGTACCAGTATGAGCACTGTAGCGTTTTAAATCTTACCTATCTATTAATCGAAATTTTATGATGGTTATTTTTATTAAATTGAAGATTGAAACAAAAATAATTTTGAGGGTGGCAATAGGTTTTTTACGTATTTTTTGCATGACCCTCATTTAGGGCAGCATCGTTGTGTTTAATATTAATATATACAGGGTGCTCAAAAATGGTGTGTGGTAGAGAATTGCTTACATATGAAGGTAAAAATAGTAAACAAATTCTTTGTATTAAAATTATTGATAAATAACGAATTTTAAATAAATGATATGTGGCAACGTTGTCTAACAGACGTGATCGCAATAGAATTTGATCAACAATAAAAATAAATTAATTTTGAAACGGTTTCCTAGGAAATAATTTCCAGTGTTGGCACATCTACAAATTGTGATTTTTTTGATGAATTTTAATTCAAAAAACGGCTAAAATGTGATGGTAAATTTAAAAATCATTAGTTTTGTTAGGGAACGATTACTTAGTGTGAAACATAAAAACTTTAAAAAATAATGAAAATTGAAAAAGTTAACAAAATAAGTTTGCAGTTCTAGATATTTTAAAATATGACTAGGAATTTTTTCAAGATTTTTCCCGTAATCTACACATGCTTCTCAACAATTTACCACTGAGTTGGTGCGCCATTTTTTTATGTATTATATTTTTAATTTTAGGGTCGGTTTATAGAAGCGTTATTAATTTAATCCGCAACTGAATGCGTGACCAAATTGAACCAATCAGATGCTCCTATTCACGAAATTAACTTTCCATAAATTAGATTTCTATACAAGCCAGCTCTTAATAATGTTAATTTTATTAATTTTTATATTTTTATATATAGTATATTATTTAACGAGTTTGAGTGTAAATCGGACGCTTTATTTCACAAGTGGAGTTTTAAACGTCGAGTGACAACGAGAGGTTTATCATCCACGAGGTGAAATAAATGAACCGATATACATGAAAATAAGTTGAATACAACATTTTATTCTTCGAATTATACTCAACAAGGCTTAAAATTGCTTTAAATGTGTTAAAAATAATTTGATGTTTCGTATTGAGAAATGCCAAACAGTTGTCAAAGCTGCCTTACACAGGAGAAAAACGGTAAATTATTATTTATTATTATTATTAATTTTAATAAATAGTTTTAATTTTTTTTAATAGTAGTAATTAAGACATTATTTTACAATAACCAATCGTACACAAAATTGTACATCTTGTACACAAAACGTTTTATATTTATTAGTTTAGGGGACCCTTAAAGCGCTGTTTTTCGATGTACGACAATTGAAATTAAAATCCTCTTACCATTTGTCTTGTCCGGATCTAAATCGACGTGTGGTGTGGAGTGCACTGACGGCAGCGTGAAGCCCCCAAGTTGGGGCACTCTGGGGGGCTGCACTGGGATGGCGGTGCGTTTTTTGCGCTGTCTTTTGTGAGTCCCCGATTTCCGGTTGACTTTAGAATAGACTTCGCTTGCTCGCTGCCTCCGCTCGAGACTGCTCCATTCGCTATCTGTATCAGAATAAGCTGAAACTTTTTTTCATTTTTTACGGTTATTTCGACCGTCAAGACTCACATGGCTGGCCTTTCTCCCTGCGTTGTCTCAATTTAGATTTCCCGCTGACTGCGTCCTGTACCAAAGTGTACATGTATTCAGCATCAGGAGGATACATGTTGTGCACCATATCTTTGACCTGCGCATATTCACATCCTAAATCAACTACCTCTGGTGTGGCCAATGGAGCATTTCCAAAATTAGTATTGCGTATATCTTTGCCACTTACGTTCATCCGAGCTATGGCTTCCGTCACTACCGAATAATTTTTCAAATTGAGCTTTCCCGGTTGCTGAAACGTATCCAGTTGACAACATTTAAACAATTAACGCCTTCCTTACTTTTAAAGTTTGAGAGATGCCTTTAGGCCTGGATTCAGACACACTGACGTGTCTTCGTCCAGTCGTAAAAGCATGTTGGCCATAATTGTTCCAAGCGCTCCCAGATATGGACACTGGTTGGTCGCCTTCGCCATCTATCGAACAAAAAACGCAATTATTATCCCCAATCACACAAATAGTCACATTTGCACAATCAAAATCACCTGAATCATGCGTTGCTAGTGATTCTCTTGATCCACTAATGTCAGCTGCATGAAGTGATCAGTGTTTATTTAATAAAAAAATTATCGCGAAACTTACACGTAATCTCGTCTAGGCTTGTTTGCGAAGCTGAGAGCATTGGACCTCGTTTCGGAATGCGCGAGATGAGGGGGTGGTCAGGTGGGGCCGGCTCTGGGGGAGTGGTTGGTGGCGGGTACACCTGGAAGCCTGCCCCAACAATAAAAAAAAACTTAAGGTGGCGAAAGTCGATGAGGACGACACTTATTGCTCAAATCGGAATATTACCGAAAATATTTGGGCCTAAAATGATTTATAACAGGGCTGAGTTTCTCTGTCTAATAATTTACAACCCCTCGTAAGCCCATGGTCCCAACTTCAATAAACGTTGGGACCTTTATTTGTATTTACGAAATATTAAGAGTTTATGCAAATTTTTGCTAATTATAATTATTAATTTGTAAATTGTTATTATTAAATTTTTAATCAAATAGAAAAAGAAGATAACTGTTGGCAAAATTTGTTATAATATTCCTAAGAATATTGTAATTTTTTTTTCTTTGTGAATGATAAACTAATGCAAACTGAGGGAGAAAATGTAATCTAACTAAATACTACCTGTGGAAATGTTTTTATTTGACTCTTCAGCTTGATAAATTATGATAATCAGCGTTTCCATACAAGTTAAAGTATTATTATTATTATCGATAAATAATTATTATTATTTATCGATAGACTTCGTACAAAACAGAGTGTGAATAAATTAAAAATTATTTGATAAAACTTTTTGTAAACGTTGTATCCGCAGGGTTCCAAGCAAATTATAATGACCAATGACAACCCGTTTGAGAAATGTTTTGGAAAATAATGTTCTTCTTTGTCGAACTCTCGTGTAGTATTTGATGAGTCAATTTTATGTTGTTTCAATAAGACACTTTTTCGATTTTTTAATTTTGTCATAGTACTACCCATGTTTCAAAAATTTGTAGGTTTGGTTGAACATCGTTAATTAAAAAAATATTCCTAAGAAGTTCCTTATCATTTTTACAAATTTTTTACATTTGTCAACTTTATAAGACTTATTTTTTTAGAATGCTAAAAAATTGACGTTTTACTAACTGAAACGAATATAAAAACATTTTCTAATCGAATTTCACAAAAATCCAAAAAATCAATAGTTACAGCAAAAAATTAGTGGTATAATCTGTTAAGTAAAAAATTACTACTAGGGGTCGGTCAATTTATAGAAAGTAAAATTAAAATTTAATTCAATTAAAATTTAATTTTAACATGTATGGATTTTAAATCCGACCCAGGCGGAATCAAAATTTTAATAATGAATTTGAAAAGGATTTTATAAATAAATGTAAATCCTTTTCTAAAGATCAAGCAGTGAGTACCGAAATCATCTTATTTACTCCAACTTTGCCACAACAATGAGGACAAATAAAATTTACAAATAATATTTTGCCTTAGGCGACAATTCAGACAGCTTAAATTTGAAGCGACAACTGGTGGCCGGTGCCAGAACTAACAAAAATAGTTTTTTGAGATAATCTCGAAAACGAACAAACATTTTTAAAAACGGCAAACTCCAAATCGTTTCAATCGACCATATCTAGTGGGATTACCAACTTTCTACAACAAATTTCGTTTCTTTCACAGAGATATCAAACGTATTTTTTTAATTAAAAATCAATTTTTTTCGGAAGTGGGTAATGTCACTAGATATTTTTGTGTGTTTTCAAATGGTCCCAGTCCGATTTATCTACGTATTATGGTTCTTAAGATTATCTCGATGAAGTGTTGAAAACATGGATATTATGTGTTTTTTTATGTACATTATTAAAATTTGGTAAATACTTAGTGAAAGATATCTCTTATAGTTTAGTAGATATTGGTAGTTGAAGTTGACTAAAATCAACACTTTTTCGCAGAGCGCCAACTCACAAACGCTTCAAAATTTTTGAGTGGGGTTTTCACGACATGAAAGCATCTACATTTCTAAAGTGACGTCTTTCCAAATAAATGACAAAAATCCATTTGTTACCACATTTTGTTTTCGTAAAACCATAAAAAATTATCAATTTCATTTTTGTCAAATAGTTAAAAGTTTTTAAATCAAGTGTCATAGCAAGATTCTAGTAAAAACAAATGACTACTGGAAAGTAACGTTTGCTGCAATGCTCCTAAGTAGTTGCGGATAATCAAGCCATTTTTTCCATCAGGTTAAGGTTAGATTAGGTTAGGTTCAGTAATTAGAAGAGTGGCAACAAATTTTAAACAAAACACAAGAAAGACTTAACATTTACCGTTGCGATCCAAATAAACATCAACAATTGTTTTAAAAAGAATAAACTTTTGTTTAAATTAGAGAAATACAGGGCCATCACGGTGACAAACCTTGATGCAGCGACCGCTTTTTCGTGATATCGCCGTTTTCGTTGCCGTACATGTAGATGTGGGAATACTTATCACTATGATCACTGGAACTGAGTCTTTCGTCGGGTCCGTTCAGTTCGTAGTTTTCACTCCCGCTACTGAAACGAACAATGAGTTAATTGTTAGTGTTAGTCGAGACGCAAACCCGTCGTTTAGTTTCAGCTGGTAGCTCTCATGTCTAGGTGGCGGTAGTGGGTGGCCATGTCGTTGAGACCTTGGGTGTTCCAAAGTGCCCTCGCCACTGTCGTCCAGACCTGAAGGTTCTTCCATATGGAAGGCCTGTTCAATTTCGGGTTTCTTCTCCCAAACTTCTTTGAAAAATGGTGTAAAAAAGGCAGCTGTAACATTTCGCTCTATAGTGTGTTTTGGGTTTATTAAAATACCAACTTTTTTGCTGGCTCGACGAAGATGTGGTCATAAAATGTGCGTGGAGTCGATCAGCAGTGGCGTTACCTTCAGTAATTAAAAGATGACTCAAGTCATTATTAAAAAACGCGTTTGCTCCTCCCGAATCAGTAACCGCCAAAATTTGAATTGGCAAGTTTGGAATATTCATAGAAAATGCGCTGAAATTATCACGTTTAGTTAATTGCGCTTTCAAGTACCGCAACGCTACTTTAAAGTGGCTAGAGATGCTTTTCTTTTTGTGGAATAGACTAAAATGAATCCGTGGACGAGTTCATCGCGGAATGCATTGGCTCCATGGAATGATGAAACAATAACTTCTACTTTTCGTTTTGAATCGCCCAAAAACGTCTCTAAGATAATACTTCTTTCTGCCGATAAAAAGCAACACTGGTGTGATAAAAGCGGCGCTAAAACGTTTTCTATTGAATAAGAATCGCCGCAAAACGTACACATTATAATTCTAAAAAATAACACCATTAGTTAGAGAAGATGTTGCCGCTGGATTGTACCTAATGTCAGGTTCGACACATTCAATAACGGATTGGTAAATATTTAAAAAACCTGCCCTATGGTGAATACTTTGAACAAGTTGGTGTAATGCATCGGAAACTAGCTGTTCCTCGCTAATCTGGTCGAGACAAACATCCATAAAAGGACACTGTAAACTATTTAAAACATTAAGCAGTGCGGAAATTAAAAAACAAACAAAATTGTTCATTTATCACGTAGCTAGTTTTTGTAAGATTGAAGTATGGAAGACCGCTCAACACATCGCATGAATCATATTACATAATTCCTTTATGTTTTTGTATTGTGTTATTTAATATTGGTGTATTATCTGTTATATTGTTTTCGTTTTCCGCTGGGACATACCTATCAGCTAAGCTTTGGCCTTCTTCTCGTAATTTTATCACATCTTTTTCTTCAATATAAGAGTCTTGTAAAAACATCAACACAATTGGTAATCCTTGAAACGGGAGCTTATCCTCCTGTTCCAAGTTCGATAACAATGTTTTCTCTAAACTCTCCCGAATATATTCGAAAGATTCAGCATTTGAATATACACAGAAGCTTCCATGTGGTACAAAATCGGCGGTACGAAAAGAGTT
Organism: Tribolium freemani; assembly: GCA_939628115.1. Classification (NCBI taxonomy): domain Eukaryota; kingdom Metazoa; phylum Arthropoda; class Insecta; order Coleoptera; family Tenebrionidae; genus Tribolium; species Tribolium freemani. Next base: position 11,503,681 of record OW626792.1, on the reverse strand, counting down.
ATGCGGCAAACTAACATCTCCGTTTATAATTCTATAATCCAAACTGTAAAACTGACAGTCTATTTCGTACTCATCGTCCTCACATTGGGCCTGAAATTCGAACTAAAACCAACGAAAAGAAAAAATGAGACGTACTCGAATTTTAGCTGCCAAATTCTCAGCCAAGTTGTCTGCCCCAAGAATGAGTAGATGAAGCTGATTATTGTCTGAACTTATTAACCACTGGTTACTGTGGTTCCAAGAAGAGGGTCTGAAATTGATTTAATTGATTTTGCACCGGTTAAAAATCACAAATACCTATGAGCTTTTGTTGCTAAGATTCGTTCTATTAGAGCGTCCATGCAATTAGGAAACGCAGGACAATGCTCCCTAATTGGACAATGAATAAAACCTAAGTGTTGAAAAAGCATTACTTTTCTATCTTGATCCAAACGATCCAACATCTTATATCTAAAATCATCTTGTAATACATCTATAATCTCTTTAATATCATCTTGTGTTATTGTTCCGGTTGGTGCGATACTTTTAAAATGATAGAATAAATCGGCGTGTTCCAGAAGGAGTTCCTGAAGGAATATATGGTAAGTTAAGCCACGCCTCCTGATCCACTCACCTGGAAATTATGTTTGGCGTTTTCAATTAGTTCTCTTTGATGCGCATCGTAGATTTGTTGGCAGTCGTGCTCCGACAATGCTTCAAAACACTCCCTCCCCATAAACAAGACCCTAACTTCCGATAAATGCTTCCCAGGAGTCACATAACCGGTGTCTTCAAGCAGCTGCTTAAATTGTTTCTTCCATCTACAAAAAAAAGAAACACTGCGATAAAGAAATCACTCAGTGTGTAACACCGCTCACCTCTTTGGCATCCTTTATTAATCAGCGAAACGAAAGAAAGAGCGATTAGTGAATGTGTTAATAAATATGAAAAAAAATTAGCTATGTTAACAACACCAAGCCCACAAACATAAACATGTCATACTCTAATCGCTTCTGCTCCTGTTGAAGCACGTTGATGTGGTTTTTGAAGACAGTTTCAGCATCACTTATTTCCAAAACGTCGAACGGAATGCGCGTCTCCTCGTTATCTGACTCTAGCTCGCACTCAGTCCATGGCATGTCTTCGGGACACTCGTAAAAATATTGGGTGAAGTCCGGGTGCGACTTCAGGTACTGCTGGACAGAGGGCCAATCACTTGAACAGATAACCGTTCAAATAACTATCACCAAATGCCAATTTAAACTACCTATCAGTTAAAGTATTGATGTCAGGGACTAGTTCGTGCAAAACATCAGGCAACATCTCCATGTAGTGCGCAATCCGCTTGGCGAGTTGCTCGTCTTTTAGCTTTTTAATGTGTCGCCTAAACAGTCTCTGCGTTCCATCTAAACCGAATAATTGAACGAAATAAATCCACTCTTTATGCGAGTTTAATTTTTTGACGGTGTGCGACCAAAGGGCTCGACAGTCCGTCACGTGAAGCCTTATGAGTCTCATGAAGGCCTCGCTGGCTACATCCATCAATTCCTTGCGGGCTCGGGCAGCCTCCCCATATGGGGTTATCTTAGACCTGACTTTACTCCTGTCGATTATTTGTGCCAACAACATAAACGCCAAGTCCACGTTGACGTTATCGTGAGCGGAGGTCTCAACCAACGGAACAGCCCCCTTGTAGTCCTTCCGCTGGATCAGCTTATCCGCCTCTCGGACAAACAGCTCGTTCGCATCGTCGTTTTTTGTTGTCACAAACACAACCGGCTTTTTAGTCTTAACTAAGTTATTCAAAATCGCAGCGACTATTTCTACTTGTTTTTCTAAAGATCTGCTTGGCACAATACTGACATCGAAAACACATATAAAACCGTCTATGTTTAGTTTGCCGTCCGGTAAGACTTTCTGCTCGTATTCTTTTTCAATACCTAACTGATTTTTACAAATGTACATCAGTTTCTCGGCCGACTGGATTTTCGTAGCCGCACACCGTTTTATATAAGGCTCCATCTTGCCGCCTAAAATCATACTCTAAGCCCAACTTCCATAATAATTGAAATACGTACCTTTAAAAGGCTGGAAGGACGCATCGTCTATAAACTCAGTTTGCTCAATCACACTGAACTGATAGTCGATTCCTTCCTCTGATGTTTTTATTACCTCGCCCCAGTATAAAAAATGGTCATTATTGACGACACGGCCGCTGAAGTCCGTCTGAAAAACGAAATTGGCTACAGTGGCACGCTGTAAATTAGCATTTAAAGCTTTAGTAATGTTTAAAATTTACGAAAAATACAAATGTCAATAAAATTTGGGGCTCAGGGGGTGTGTTACCTGGCTCAGGACTGAGATGTGGTCGACGTTGTAGTCGTCGGCGTGCGATCGCATGAAGCGGTTGCAGAGGCAGGACTTTCCGACTCCTGCATGCCCCTTGTCTTTCTCCATGCCAGACAGCCCCACAACGGCCACGTTAATCGTACGAACAGTGTCTGCTTTTCGTGCCATGTTAGCGGTCTTTTATCAACTCCTATGTGTCATAACGTTGACGATAAATAGTCATTTGAATAATCTAAAAGTGGTATTTGGTAGTAATTTTAATGCTTTATTTACGTTAGGTTCTGGGTAGTTAATTTCGGAGTAAATAAGCAAAAGAGTGAATTTTTCCACGTAGCTGTGGGCTTGATTTGTTGGTATGATGATGACAATGTCAAGTAGTTAATGGGGCGATTTTCGAGGTGTCACAAGCAAACGGCAAAGTAGGCCTAGACAGACATAACCCACCTTAAGATCCGAGATGAATAAGATTGATTTCCGTGGTGTTTTAAAGCTCATTTTATTCGTAGCATGTGAAAAACAAGATATGCCATACCATAATTGACCTGTCACAACTTAATTGCATCGAGATTTCGCTCAGTTCGGGGCAGGGGCTCGGGACTGTGGATTTTTTTCAAAAAATTTCTTTTCGTGGTGATAACACATCAGATCGTGATATCTATAACAAAATATAACACTGTCAAATTCACATAACAGTCGACCACCCACCGCCTTAGCAAGACGCCATTACAGTATTGGGGGGAATGGGAGGAGAGAGAACGCTCAATAGTGATAGCAAGCTACTGGGATTATGGCGGGCATTCCTGGGTTCCATGTGCTCAAACGGCTCTACTTTACCTTATCTTAATTACGTGGAAATCCCGATTAAGACACGCATTTCGAGCCCTTGCGCAAAAAACGCACCGATTTTGATAAATCCACTCCAAGGGACTGAATTTAAAAAAAGGTTTTATTGTTTCGGGTGCGCATCGGGCCGCCAAAAAATTCAAATTTCGGTTTGATCTTATCTGATCTGATTTGTTTTACAATAACGTTTTTAACTTATCAATTGTTATCAAGAATTCCCACTGCATCACTAGAAATCTTGAAAACAATACGTTTGGTGGGAAATAAATAAAAACCGTTCTATTTTGGTAAGTATATTTTTCTGACACAAAACAATAAATAAAACTACTTTCGAAAACAACTATTGCTTTATTTCTCCCAAAATCCACTTTTCCAGTATTTTATTTCAGGTACATGCACGTAATTATTTTCAGTTTGTTATTGTTTTGTTAATTTTTTTATGTTTTTGTAGTGTGCAATAAATATTTTATTACATAACTTTTATTTCCCATTATTGTCCCAGTCCAGTAGTGAATTTCCTTATCAAATTTTACGATAACTTATTTACTGTTTGTAATAATAATAATCAAAAAATGGCATAAGATATGTAAATAAAGGAGCACCTAATCTATAAATACACTTCTCCAATTTCTATCATTCAAGTATCAACTTATCGATTTGTCTCCAATTCATATTTGAAATAGTATCGCTAAAATAAAAGTTTGAGGTTTCCGTCGACTTGTGAATTATTTTCCCTTAATTTCACGTATGCTTGGGTGGTAATAAAATTACGGATTTCCTCGCGTCGGGTTCATCCACTCAACCAAAATGTGTTTGAATTATTCACTAGTGAATAATCTTAATTTCACATACAAATTAAGTTATGATTAATCACAGATTTCGTTTGAATGTTAAATTATGTTCCAATGGTTTGAGCTTGAATATCTATTAAAATGACGTGTTCGTGATTAAGACTTTTTAAAAGTTTGTATAATTGGTTGCCTACAAATCAGGGGTGGTGAAAACCCTGGAAATGTAAGTCGTCACAACTTCCTGGAGAAACAGACAGTGGTAAGTTATTTGTAGCATGTTTTCCTCGTAAAAACAGAATCGACTCATTAATAATTACACACAATATGCATTTTGCAATGGCCTTGCAAATGATAATGAAGAGTTATTATTGTTACATAACTGGAAACTTATTTTCTTTAATTAATGCAAAACATCAATCGCAAAATGCGCCATTCTTAATTGCCGGCAATAAAGTTTTGCACAGATGTAAATAATTTTATAGCGTTGCTATGGGTAGGGACCCTTTAAATATGGTGAGTCAGCAATACGGAACTTCATTTTTCAAGGCTCTCATTGCAGTAATTGCACTTCTATTATTGTCCCTCGTTGTCATCCTGCGCAATAACAATGCAAGATGCACCATATTGTAGTTAAATAAATAAAATTCATTTCAAGTTAAAATTTTTGCCCGATTATATCATTTATAAACTCTGCAGGGGTGCTGGGGTTACTTGATAACAGAGTCGGGAAATTTGGGATGATTTGGCGTTATTATATCTCAATTTTATTTATAAATTCTCTGCTGGGGTTATTCGATAACTTGAGCGTAGATAATATTGATCGTTATGGAAAATAAAATCATGTGGAAAATGTGTGATTCGATTGTCACTCGAGCGATTTGGTTGAATTTTTGGCGCCAAAACCGTGCGGTGATTAAGTTTTGCTGGAAAAATGCCTTTTGGACTATTGGAAAATTGTGTGCGCATGCTTCCAGGTGAAACGCGCTTGCCTTGACTCCGGGCACCCAAAAAATGTCTCGGAGAAAGTCCGAGTCGAAAAATGGTGTATTTAGTTAGAAATGTCTTAGCGTTACGTAATTGTTATCTGACCCAGCTTCCAATAGCGTCAATGTACGTAACATAGCTTGATGTTAGCGAGGTCCGCATTGGCTGTCCCTCAAGGTGTGTGCACGCCTGCCATTTAACCACTTGTTGATTACATGCTGGTGCCAAGTGAACGGGTTAGCTCTAGCTCCTGACCGGTCTTTCAATGTCCGCTGATATAATGGCAAATCAATACCACAAACTCGAAGCCAAAGCTGTCCAAGAGCTGAAGGACATTGCGAACAAAATCCGCATCCATTCGGTCAGCTCTACCCAAACGGCAAAGTCAGGGTAAGTCAAGTCTGGAAAAATCATTGAGTTATCATTACCCACGATTGCGCGGATTGGCTGTTCCGAGGCGCGAATGTAGATGGCGAAGATTCAAATTATCTTCCAATGACCACACAGTTTTTCCTTGTTTTTGCGTAGAGGGAGATAAACGCTCAAAGCCACTGATAATTGTACTTATTTAAAGCACTACTTTTCAACTTCTTATTTAGTTTCCTTTGAGTTCTCGTTTCTATTACTGCTACTAAAATGCCGGCTCAAATCACTCAAGCTGATATCAGAGTTTTGCAAGACATTGCCAATAGAATCAGAATTCACAGTGTCACCTCCACGGCGGCTTGCAACTCAGGGTAAGTCAGAGGACGTAGAACTTTTTCTAGTCTCATTTACGTAGGCAATAGTACTGTGTTAGTTAGCGCGATTAATAATATTGACCTTCTGTTTAACTTATTTTATTATTTACCAAGAATAGATTTAATTGACTCAAAACAATTTCCACAATCCTGACTTAGATTTTTTATCGATGATCCCCCGACCCACACAATCTCTCCATTACATAATTAATATAGTAAATAAACTCCGATTAGGCAACGCTTCATTGTTCATGTTTTCTCCATTTATTGTTATTTACATTTTTCACGAAGGAAATCGGATTGCATTACAATCGTTTTTTGTCGCTTTGGCGGCTGAACGATTTACATAAGTTAACACACAATCGTAGATAAGCTTATCGTGTATGTAACCCTATCCCAAAGTAATTCGGTTTCGTCACTCAAATAATTGGGTTATTTTCGCAGGCATCCGACATCATGCTCGTCAATCGCCGAAATTTTATCGGTCCTTTTTTTCAACACAATGCGATACAAAATATCAGCACCGAAAGACCCCTCGAGTGACCGCTTTGTCCTTTCTAAAGGTCACGCAGCTCCGGCTTTGTACGCAGTATGGGCCGAAGCTGGTCTTTTCCCAGTCGCTGATTTACAAAATTTGAGGAAATTGGGGTCGGACCTTGAGGGTCATCCAACTCCTCGCTTGAATTTCATTGATGTAGGGACAGGCTCGCTGGGCCAAGGGCTGGCCATTGCGTGCGGCATGGCCTACGTGGGCAAAAACTTCGACAAAGCCAGTTATAGGTAACTTGTCGCACATTTGCGCCCTTTTTTTCGCCAGCCCAGCTCTTCCGTCTTCTGTTAGTTATTGTTATTAGTAAAGTTGGACTTTTGATACATTTTTTAATGGCATATATGCTATTATTTTTTTGGTTTCGTTAGGATTACCTTTTAGCTACTTACATACCCAAGTAGCACAAAACATCTTTTTGGTTGTGGCAGCTAAAAAGTAACGTTATGGCAACCTGATCTTAGTCATAATTTGGTTATTTCATTAGGTTTTGTTGTTTTTTAGTTAGATTAATATTTAAAAAAGCTATAATATGCTCATTTGGCTTTATATTAGACTCCTAATAGTTGCCCCACAATTTAGCTTTAATTTGGTATCTACGTAACTAAATAGTTATTTTTTAGATTGCCATAATGCTTTTAAATCCATCGTAAACCCAAAAAATAACCTTTTCACAGCTATTTAAAGTTAATATATTATAGCTATCACACATATTTTAATGACAAAATAATGTCTAAAGTATTATTATTTCATGACCATTTGGCTATTCTGCCATATAGTTGTGAATAATCTATCTTATAACTATATGGCAAATTTCCAAAGTTGCCGCATTTTCTTCAAAATAAAAAAGCTAAAATATAACGAAAATCTATCTGCAGAATGTGGCAATTTGGTAGCAAAATTTTAGTTGTCATTACCAAGTAATGTCTATAACTCTACCCTTTCGTAGCTACACAATAATTTTCCCATCATTTTAACTGTCAAATTTTATTTGTCGTATACCACATCTACGTTTCCTATACCAACAAAAGTGTATTTTCTGTAGTGTGGAGTGTAAATTATGCCTAAAGTTGACATTAAACAAACTGCTTTTTCCTTAAAAAGATTTAGGAAAAGCAGTACATATTACAGAAAATTAAAACGTCTAACGACTGATTCAACTTATTTACTTTGTTTTGATTTAGTCATTATTTAGCCAGAAAAGCCCCCTCAAACGTAAAAAATAACTAAATACCATTTGGTTTTAACTTAGTCAATATTAGGTTTCTGAGTCAGCACGGCAACCATTTCCTAACAATCAGAGAAGAAATACAAAAATGGCGATTTTTTTGACAAGTACGACAGCGCAGACAGCGGCCATGTTAAATTTTTCTTATGTGTGTCAATTTTACAACTATTTTATAACCATTTAATAACTTTGTCGTTGTCAGAATCATAATTACTGCTATTTTATAAAATTTAATAAATAAAAGTGATACATTTTTATAACTGAAATTAATTTAAAAGAAAAACTCTTAATTTAAAAAAAAATTAGTATGTTTAATAAATTATTGCTTTTTTTAAGGCGCATCGATTTTTTCGAAGCATCGTATTCATATTTGTCAGAAAAGTAATGTCGCCAAACACATTTTTTGCTTGGTTAACGAGTATTTGTAATTTGTGTATGCATTACAGTGATATATAATATGTTTATCGCCGCCATCGGATGATGTCTACAAGGATTGAATAATATAACAATTTCTTCGTGACTCTTCAGTGACCACTAAATTACCATATTGTTATATTTTGATCTTGATGTCCCACAATTTTTCCTAAATTACAACCAACGATAAAATGTTATTTTGTAGTTGCTGTAGGGTTGTACTTTGGAAACGATAGCCAATTAACAACAAATCGGTGGTTATGTAGTAAATAGTTGTCATTTAGTCACAGAATAGCTTCCAGAGCATAGCTTTGAAACAACCAAATTGTTGGCAACTATTTGGTAATATTACCGTTATATAACCCAAAAATAAATGCCCATTTTTGGCACGGTGACGTTATGACAAGTTTGGTGAAACGTTTTCCTCGATTGTTGCGGTGACCAAATAGTTATCATTTTTGTTGCCAAAACGTTTTTACAACCGCTAAATAACAATCTGTACTACTTGGGTATCCCTATTTTTTTCGTTCCCATTTAAAATCAACAAAATAAAAAGCTCTAAAGATTTAAAAAGTTTAGAAATAAATTGTCATGTATGTAGGTACCTAACAATAATGCTATGAAGTAAGCACTCTTTATTTCTTATTAATTTTGAAAACTAAAGGTGTACAACCAATTTTTCTTGGTTTTTATTTTTAACAGTAATTCCTAAACCGACTTGATTGATGAATGAGCACAAAAAATAATAGCATGTCATCAAAAAATGTATTATAATGACGTCACACTTTTTGGAGACACTGTATAATCAAAAAAATTTCTTGAAATGCGTCTGCAGAAGACGGGAGCAGGGCTGGACCACCTGTATGAGACCGAACAGTTTGTGATTTGGGGGTTGCAGGGTGTATTGCCTTGTGGGGGATGGGGAGAGCGCCGAGGGTTCAATTTGGGAATCGCTGCATTTTGCGACTTATTACAAGCTCGATAATCTCTGCGTTATCTTCGATGTGAACCGTCTGGGGCAATCTGAGCCCACTTCTCTGGGTCATGATATAGACACTTACAGGAAACGGTTAGAAGCGTTCGGTTTCAATGTAGTTGCAGTCGATGGACACGACATCGAAGAGCTGGTGAAAGCCTTCCACGTGTCGTGCAACACCAAAGGAAAGCCCACCGCAATCATTGCGAAAACTTTCAAAGGGAAGAATTTCCCAAAAATTGAAGATTTGGAAAACTGGCACGGGAAGCCATTAGGAGATCAGGCCGATCGTGTCCTCCAACACCTCAAATCTCTTGTTAAAAACACGGGGCCTTTGCAACTTCATCCACAGAAACCGCTCACAGACGATGCTCCCATTGTTGACATCAGCAATATCAAACTATCCTCACCTCCATCTTACAAAATCGGCGATAGTATTGCTACGAGAGTAGCCTACGGCACTGCTTTGGTCAAAATCGGCCAAAGCAACCCCCGAGTTATTGCCCTTGACGGCGATATGAAAAATTCGACATATTCGGAAGCCCTAAAAAAGTTTGACCCCACAAGATACATCGAATGTTTCATTGCCGAACAGAATCTTGTCGGAGTTGCAATTGGGGCAACTTGTCGTGACCGCACAGTCGCCTTCGTTTCCACTTTCGCTACTTTCTTAACCCGTGCTTATGACCAGATCCGTATGGGGGCCATTTCCCAAACAAATGTTAATTTCTGCGGCTCTCATTGCGGTGTCAGTATAGGCGAAGATGGGCCCAGTCAGATGGGTCTGGAAGACATTGCTATGTTCCGGACCATCCCCGGAAGCACTGTTTTCTACCCCGCTGATGCGGTTTCCACCGAACGTGCCGTCGAATTGGCCGCAAACACGAAAGGAGTCACTTTTATCAGAACCAACAGGCCGGCCACTGCTGTCATCTACCCCAACAACCACGTGTTCCAGGTAATAGCCGCCAATCAAGTTTGCGGACTTGACATGATTTTTATAATTTTTTGCCTCTAGGTGGGCAAATCGCACGTGGTGAAGAAGTCGAACAACGACCAAGTCCTGGTTATTGGCGGAGGAGTCACCCTCCAGGAGGCCATCGCGGCCGCCAACGAACTGGCCAAAGCCGGTGTTGGCGTCCGCGTTTTGGACCTCTTTACCATCAAGCCAATCGACAAGGAGGGCATAATCAAAAACGCGAAAGAATGTGGTGGACGTATCCTGGTCGTTGAAGACCACTACTACGAGGGGGGCATTGGCGAGGCTGTCCTTTCAGCAGTCGCTGGAGAGCGCAACATTGCCGTAAAACACGTGGCCGTCCCAAAAGTGCCCCGCTCCGGCAGCCCCACCGCCCTTTTGGACTACTACGGCCTCAACAGCAAACACATCGTCAATTACTTGCAAGAAGCAATGAAGTTGTAATTTTATCATGCTTTATGTTTATTAATGGAGCGGTGTAACATTCCATTTTAATAAAAAATCTCTGAATTACCGACTGGTTTTTTTAACCTACCAGGACAATATATTATATATATTTTAATTCTAATAATTAAATCGGGGCATTTTAAACCAAACGCATGAAAAATAGGTTGGTAGCTGAGCTGCAGCCCTCTTCCCCCCTTTCGCCAGGGTTGCAGCACTGCTCGGTGACATGTCACATGTGGCAAGATTTGAGGTTAAGTCGCCCCCAAAAAGCTCAAATCGAGTCAAAAAACCCAGCAGTGCGGAATTTAGCAAATTTTTCGCTGGTTCAGTGCAGTGGGTGTGACGTTGTGTCACACGATCGTTTTGGGCTCCAGAATTCGCCTGGGGCACGGCAGAGTTCTAGAAACAGTGTTGCCAACCGCAGAAGATGCAGACAAACGGCTATAATTAATCAAAATCGCTCATTTTTCGCAAAAATTCGAAATTCAGGATTAGATTTGGCATTCGGTTCGTCATGTTGGCCGGCCTGTGTGTGCAACGCGGCTAAATTTAACATACCAACTCTCACTGCTGGAAAGTGTTCGTGCAGGTGTACCCTCCAAAATAAATTGTTTTATCACTGACACAGGTCTGTAATTTGCTGTAGTAAACGTCGCCCCTCATGTGGCTATTTATAAAAAATCAGTGCACGCACTACAGATGTCATCATGTCCGTAGGTACATAACGAGATCAAAAACGAAATTTTTGGAAAAATTCAAGTGATACGCGTCGGGTAAGTCATTTTCTATTTGCTTACTGTGCACAGTGCACCCTGGCTACAGCATATGTAATTTTTCCGTCACCTGACTCCTTTAGTTTACATAACCCCCATAAATCAAAATTGGGGAAAAAATAGCGCACACGTGCGCCAACGTCACTCAGTTTACATCTCTTTGTTCAAATGCAAAAATCTGAAAGTGGAGATTACTGATTCAATTACTGGACTAGCCTTGATTTATTTGTTGCACTTGACTCATTATAATCAAAGGAAATTTGTGACTTGTGAGCCTCCCCAAATTTATTATTTTAATCCCTGCTTTCCCGCATGAGTTCGGAATTATTTGGCAACGGCAAGTGGAGACAAATTTAGGTTTGTTTCGTAATTCATCTCCTTGTGACATTTTCAATATGAACTGTGATTTGGAGGTAATGTACCTTTCCCAAGCAGGGCGTTTGACACCTGTCGCTATAAAAATAACAGCAAAATAAAAAAGTCATAACTGTAAAGACAACAAAAACAATGTCAAAATTCAGTAAAAATCAAGGCTTACAGTTCAAAAACGATGTTTTTGAATGGAATCTTTCGCCCTCCGCCAATTAATACAAACACGCGTTGTTTATAAAAGTAAAGCAAGACGTGCAGGTTTAAAAGGTAAAGGTGTGTGGTCAGCACGTGTAAGTAAACAAAATGCCATATAATGGACCACATTGTGTGAACCATTCCATTAAAAAAATCGTGCTGGTGAGTGTGGATCCCCAAATTTTAGCGATTCGGCACAAGGTAGGAAAAGTTGATTGTTTGATTACAAAATCCGGCGCAATATTGAGTGCGCAACAGTACGTGATGACGCACATGCACACCTTCGAGCCACGGATGCGTCAATTATCTCATTTAAGCGTTAGGACCGAGGAAAAAACAATTATTTTTCGCAATCATGTCATTACCTCAAGTAAATTAGTGATTATTTTATGATAAATTCGCCCACTCGTCTGGTTAATCAAGTCGCTGTGGATTTTTATTCCGTAAGGGTGGTAGTTGTAACTGTCAAATCGGTCATTACCCCCTGATGATGCAACTTGTTGTAAATTTGCGCCCAGGCGCAAATATATAATGTGTTGCATAACTCTAGTCCACGTTAGCGTAACAATTAAACTGGTTAACATTTTGTTAATCATTGACATTGACCATAAAAATGCAATCGAAGCTTTGTCAGGGCCAGGGTCCCCAATTAAGTTATATTTCATTAATTTGTGAGTTGTGAAAGTTGGACGTTTGCCAGAAAGGAGCGGTTATTATAAATAAATCATGGGTGCAATTTGTGGTTGTAAACAAAAAAACGTCACGATTTTGGTTTGGTTTGGAGAGTTGCAAATCTCTGATGTCGTAAATTAAATCGAATATTGACGTCATGTTAATAACAGAAAATTTTCTGGGAATATAATTTAGTCCATGTCATGGAAACCCTAACATTCACTCGTTAACTAACGAACGACTTGTTTTTGATTTTAAATTTTATCTCACCTTATTCGACTTCAAAGCGGCTTTGGTTTGGGTTTCCCCACTTTAATTATATAATGGACGAATAAAACAAATCATTAATTCAAAAACCACTATCACAAGCCTCTAACTTTTTTATCGCTATTGCCGTGTCACATTTAATTCGTTTTTAGCTAAAAACATGTTTAGACACAATTTGGCGATTTTTTGACGAGTTTGTGCGTTTGTAAACCTCGAATAACGCAAAAATAACAGCATTTCCGATTCAATTTCGGCTTGATTTTGACAAACTTTTCCGAAAAAACGTGCCAATTGTTCAGTTTAGTCGACTTTTAGCTTCGTTTGTCTAAAAATCGGCGTTTTTTAAAGCTTTTATTTAGCTCACAATGTTATCTGTCTGTCGGTTATTTTTTCGGAGCCAAATTCGAAAGGGTTACCGTTGTCCCACTAAATTGAAATTTTGCATACTTACTTAATCTGCATGACACCGCAATCCTATGTACAGGGTGTTTCAAGTTTTAGGTCCAGTCAAAAAATAAATACTTCTAGTTGTCCAAAAGAAAAAAAATATATCTCAAACGATAGAGTTTCTAACACGCTTCAATTTGATGCTTTAATGTTATACGAAATTTTCATGGTATGAGCGTGAATTGTGAAAAACTAGATAAAAAATTTTTTGTTTCCAAATTATTGCAATCGTTTTCTCATAATAAAATTCCTCCTATTTTTTAGGTGAGACTTCCGAAACTGAAACAGTAAAAAACCCAAGGCGTATTGAGCAATTGAAATTTCAATTTGCAAAAGATCATAAATAAATGTTTTATCTTAGTCACCTTTGAAAAAACAGAGCTCGTGTCTTTGCTTGATTCACAAAAAATTGAAACGTCATTAACTGTCAGACTAAAATTTTACTTGTCAATTAAAAAATGCCCTTTTTTTTGCATATTGAAATTTCAATTGCTCAATACGCCTTGGGTTTTTTACTGTTTCAGTTTCGGAAGTCTTACTTAAAAAATAGGAGGAATTTTATTATAAAAAAATTATTGGAATAATTTGAAAAAAAAAAATTTTTAATGTAGTTTTTTGCGTTTTACGCTTATATCATGAAAATTGGGGATATTAGCAAAGCATCAAATTGAAGCGTGTTAGAAACTCTATCGTTTGCGATATATATTTTTTATTTTGGAATACTAGAAGTATTTATTTTTTGACTGGACCTAAAACTTGAAACACCCTGTAGTTAATTACCCCCTAAAGGTGTTAAATGGGGTTTTAAAATTTTAGGTTATGTTTACAAAGGGGTTCTCGATTTGTACATACCGTAACTTATACCGACATAGACGGTATGTTGGTCATTTGGACGTCACAGTGTAATAACAATAAATCTATGCAATAAATAAATTCTAAAAAGCAAAAATAAAAATATATAAAAAAATGTTTTTTAAGCTTTTATTTAAAAAATGCACTAAAAAGTAAAAAATAATGTATTTCAATCACAGGAGAATATTTTTTCTTACAGGTTAAAATTCTAAAATTTATATAAGCTTTGGGAGTTGTCAACTGAACAAACTAATTCTGTAATGCCGTAGTTTTATAACTTTCAAAGCTTTTATAAATTTTAGAATTTTAACCTGAAAGACATTATTTTTTACTTTTTAGTGCAGCTTTTAAATAAAAGCTTTTTTAAAAAACATTTTTTATATATTTTTATTATCTTATACCATTATTTGTATACCCTGACAATACGTATTATTTGTTATCTCGTATAGCGATTTATTTGACTTTTGTAGAAAACGAAGCTTATCAAAAGGTCCCTTGATTGTAAAACAATATTAGAGCGACAATTGCCATTTAAGCCCTTAATGAATTTGTTTGTTTTTTTAAAATTGGTTAATTTTTTTAATTTTTTGTGTTATTTTTGATAAACAATCGCATTTCTTGGAGTAAAACGTAGTAGTAATTTTAAAATAGTAAAATGGAGCGTTTCCGAGAAATGTCTGGGTAAAATCGGACTTTTTGTTTATTACGTTTTGAATGTCTTCTCAGGTCCAAATATAATAACTAATAACATAAAATGCTCGTTTTTATTGCTGGCTATTTTTGGTCACGTGTTGACTGTTGACACCGCAAATAATTTTGTGGTTGGTGCAACCCGATTTTCTAATATCTTTATTTACTTATACGGAGGAGAGTGAGTTTGTGTCACAATTCGCAGTGATTCTGGCCCGTCTGAGATTTGAGGTCGCGTCCTTTCTTTTGCATCAGACTGTACTCTTTAATTAGTTTTTTTCGGCTTTTTTCATTAAAACATCCAACAAACTAACCACAACAAATCGATGTAATTACGCAATTTTGTTAAATAACTGGAATATCGTTCATTGGTGCAAATCGCAGTCCTTGAGGAAGTAACTAAAGTGCAAATGACCTTGTTTACAGGATAATTTGTACGAAATTTTGCCAACACGGGAAATGCTCTCATTTTTCTATTATCCGGGCAATTGCGTCATTTTGCACACATCTCACGCGAATTATTTGCAGGATTGGTATTTCTCGAATCGTTCACACCTGCTGTAACAAAACTATGCAAATGACTGTTTGGATTTTACTTAACAAGTCGATGAAATTCTTCGACTTTGCAAATATTTATCACTTATTTAAATCGATGATTGGTTTTGCTACATTTTCTCTTATCTATGTTTTTGTAAGGTGTACAAAACAACGTCATACGATTTTCAAAAGTAGTAAATCCTGTTATCATTGCACTGTTTGACAAGGATTAATCTCCTTTTGTTTAAAAGTCCAAACTTCACGTGTAAATAAACTGTTTTCAAGACGTTGAAACTTTCTTTGTCCACAATCCTCATAAAACTACTACAACTTATTGCACATTTAAGATGTTAAATTTGCCGTATAATAAACAAACACAGCATTTTGTTTAGACTACTGTCAATGTAATGAACAAAATTGAAGATTCATTAAATTCTTTACAATTTTTTTGCTTCTTTTTAAATTTAAGATTAATGTCAAATCTTATAGTGTGTCGAAAAAAGCAAATATTACTAATTTTATCAATTCGTCGGTTTGGCTGAAATAAAATTTTACGAATATTACGTTTGTGACTGGAAAACATCCTAAACACTCAAAAAAGCAAAAATTATGTAATTTTCGAATAAATTTGGTTTAACTTGTGATTTTCGATCCAATGTTGTGGTTTTTCGATTTATTTTAAGAAAAACTGACAATTTCTATTTATTTTGTAATTTTTAGGTGCGTTTTGATAAAATACTGGCAAAATAAAATCAGTCTCGATCTAGGAAAGATAAGATAACGTCAGTTTTGATCGAAAAAAACTTAATTTTTACTTCAAGACTCGAAGAAAGCTAAAATAATACCCCTAGTATAATTGAGTCCGTTTTTTAACAAAATTTTTCGAAATAATTAGGTTTTTGGAAAAACTAGTGCCAGACTTAGTGACACTTTTGACCCAAAGTTTTGAACAACATTTTGTACAAAGAATTTCTTATTCAAAAACGAGCTAAATCGAGCAAAATAAGTTAACTAGAAAGCTTGAAAAGGTAAGGGTAACACCATTTTTAACAATAACAAAATTTTGTGCCGGAACGATGAGAAATTGGCGCCAACTTTGAAATTTTAAATAGTAACTACCTATTTTTATTGCATTTTTGAATTCACCTTTTGAAACTGACTAAAATATACCCTAGTTGTTAATACTTATCTGTCATAGTTTTTGAAGTATGTCAATTTTTTTCTGCAAATTTTCATTTGCGAAGGTTTATTTAAAATAGCACAGCTTTTGAACCCTTTACAGTAATTGAATAATTTTTTTGCATTTGATAGACAAAAGTTCTAAGGGTCTTCTAAAATCTTCAGAATTTTGAACTGTCAAATTACAAGGCTACTATGATTTTTTTTAAATGATAATTAATAAATGATTATAACACAATTTTTTCAAATGGAATGACCCTATTTTTTCAATGGCAATCAAAAGAACATCGATTTTTATGCAACAATTTCTATACCTATCTCTTACAGTTTTTGAAATAATTGCAAAAAACAAAATTTTAGCTCATTATTTTCATTTTTAATCGAGTAAACTTTCGAAAAATACGATAAAGTTGTGTTATTACCCAAAAGAAATGTTCGATTTGTCCACCATTTTCATTTAAAAAGTTCAAAATTAGATGGCAGACTGATTGAGTTATTTTACATAATTCACTAAGTTATAATAAACCATAATTAAATATTATTGTTTTACTGTTTATTCCACAATCAACCAGCTAAAAACTAAATAAAATGTTAAAGTTTGACAATTGTTGACCGTTTTGAAAGGCCTACTTGATTAACGATGAAAATTACAAAGTGAAATCCGTTTTTTGTGATTATTTCAAAAACTGCGAGAGATAGGTATAGGACATGTTAATAAAAGTGGTCATAAATGTCGATGTTCTTTCGATTGTCGTTAAGAAAATAGGGTCGTTCCATTTGAAAAAACTGAGTTATAACCGTTTTTTGATAACAATTATCATACTAACCTTGAATTTTGACAGTTAATAATTTTGAAAATTCCGGAAGGCTCTTCAAATCTTTGGTTATCGAATGCAAAAAAAAATATTTACTTATCGCAAAGGGTTCAAGCGCTGTGATATTTTAAATAAACCCCTGCAAATGAAAATTTTACCAAAAAAATTGACATATGTCAAAAACTATGACAGATAAGTACCAACAACTTGGGTAAATTTTACTCAGTATGAGAAGGTGAATTCAAAAATGCAATAAAAATATGAGGTTACTATTTAAAATTTCAAACTTGGCGCCAATTTCTTGTAGTTCCGGAAGTTCAGCCATTTTGGAAATAATTTAGTTAAACTCAGAATGTTCGATTTGGATCGTATGCAAAATTTTAAAGCTCTAGCTATATTAGAAGTTAAAAAGTTTCTAATGTAGGACCTAAAAGAATCACCCTGTATAAAACAGTACCGTGATTGACTGACAGACAACGCACAGCCTAGACCACTGAACCTAGAAACATGAAATTTGGAAGATACGTTCTTTAGAGGGTATAGGGTTCCGCTAAGAAAGGATTTTTGGAAAATCCTTTTCTAAAGGGGTGAAATGGGGTGTTAAAGTTTGAATAAAAATCCATCATTTTAAGAAAAATATTAAAGTTATATTCATGAAAATTGGTACTTAGGCCTTACGTTAAAAATGAAGAAACACGTGTTTCAGGATTTTCGAAAAATCAACCCCTAAGGGGGTTAAATAGGGTGCTAAAGTTTATTTAAAAATAAGTAATTTTAAAAATTATATCCATGCAGATTGGTATTTGGGATTTCAGTTAAAGATGAAAAACGCATGTTTTAAGTCCTTACATTTCCACCCCTAAGGGGGTTAAATATAAACTTTGTTCACTTTTGACCTTATATTCATGAGAATTTTTATTTGGGCTATAGACTAAAAATAAACAAACGCGTGTTTTATAATTATTAAAAATTCCACCCTCAAAGAGGGTTAACTATACAAATCCGTCATTTTTGAACTTATATCCATGAGAATTGATATTTGGGCTTTCGGTGAAAAATGAAGCAACTTGTGTTTTATGATTTTTAGAAGTTCCACTCCCTAATAAGAGGGTTAAATTTTAAAATCTGTTATTTCTGAAGTTGTATTCATGAAAATTGATATTTAAGCTTTCGGTTAAAAATAAAGAAAGGCGTGTTTCTAGATTTTTTGAAGTTCCATCTCCCAATGGGGTTAAATATAAATATACGTAACTTCTAACCATAAAAATTGGAATTGGGGCTATACACTAAAAATAAAAAACGCGTGTTTTAGGGTAGTTACATTTGTGAAAATTGATATTTGAGTTTTTCGTTAAAAATAAAAAAGGCGTGTTTTTGAATATTTGGAAGTTCCACCCCCCAATGGAGTAAATATAAAAATTTGTAGTTTTTAAAGTTCTAATCATGAAAACTGGTACTTAAGCTGTCGACTAAAGATAAAAACGCGTGTTTCAGATTTGTCAAAAGTTCCAGCCTCAAGGGGGTTAAATGTAAAAAATCATTCATTGCTGAAACTATGATTATGAAAATTAATATTTGGACATTTGGTTGAAAAAGAAGAGACATGTAATTCAGGATTTTTATAAATTCTATCCGCGAGGGGATTAAATTAAAAAATCCATTATTTTTGAAGTTCTATTTATGAGAACTGGTATTTGGGTTTTCAGTTAAAAATGAAGAAATATGCGTTTCAGAATTTTTTGAAATATCGATATATCGATATATATTGAGATATCGATATATCTATATATATCGAGATATCGATATATATCGAGATATCGAAATATCGATATATCGATATGTATCGAGATATCGATATATCGATACTTATCGAAATATCGAAAATTAGCAAAATATCATCAATATTTATCGATATATCGATAAAAATATGGGTATTTATAGATAAATGATAGTACAATGATGAGCAAAAAATTTCGGGCACTGTTGACATTTCACTGACATAATCGTGTGTAATTTCTGACAATGGATTGACAAAAGTGCCCGAAATTTTTTGCTCGCCATTGTACGATATATTTTTTTTTTAGAATATTATCTACTTTTTACCTTTTAGTTCAAAAACAAATGACTATTCCAACACAATTTTTCTATTAAAAGAATAGATGTTAATTTAAAAACAACAATCGACGTGTTTGGTCGTTCTTTACAAAAAATTGCACAATTAATTTATGAATTTAGCTTCTAACTAACTAAAACGATATTATCGAAATTTTTCGGAATATCGATAAATATTGATAATTATCGATATTTATCGGTATTCGGTATATCGATAGTTATCGATATTTATTAGTAATATGGATATATCGATAATTATCGATAATATTTTTATCGATATATTTTTATCGATAATAAATGAACATGTGATCAAAACCAAGTGGAACAGTGAATTGAATTTGCAAAAAAACTAACAAATTTATTTTTTATTACGTGGTGGTTTCCGTCACGTTTTTACCTGGTCCATTTTTTAATTACATTAATTAATTCTGTCCCAAATGTCGCAGACCTTGGCTTGCCTGATACCTTTGTATTGTGGAATTACCGAGATTGGACAAAGTCCACTGATCGACAACCCTTGATTAGTTTATCACTTGTTATTTTATGCTAATTAGTAATTACAGATAGCAGGTGTTCAGATTTCATCCAATATCAAACAAAGTTTTGGCCCAATTTTTGTCGTAATCACGGAATTGCGCAAACATTTCTGCGGTCGTCTGCGAATAATTACTTCAAATGTTTTATTCCCGGCATTGTGAGTCAGCTTTTTTCAATAATGTCCCCAATGATTTGCGGTTGACAATTACAAGTAAACACAGTATAAATAAATAAGGAAGATTTCAATTTTTTCGGCCGGAAGCTCAGATTTCAGCCTATTATTAGAGAGTAAATAAACAAGCATAAGGTCAAGAACGATCTCACACACTGACAGATGCATACTTTTCCAAATCAATCACAATCATAATTACGCGAAGCAATCAAATTAATTACGGCAATAAATTTTTATTTTGCAAAATTAGCTGATTCATCCGGATTTTCGAAAATATATCCGCATTAGAGTGACTGGCTAAAACGCTGCAAAAAAGAATTAATGACGCACGTGCAGTTTAATTATTTCTGTAAATATACGACACGTGCCACATGCCCAAATTGAATCAGGTGGGAATTTGTCAATTTTTTTTAAATTGTTATTCAACAATTTCCTACAATGTTCATTGAAAAGTTGCGCCACGTGGTCGCTACTTTTGCATACAGGAAGCTTAACTGATTCGGGATGGGGTGACCTCCAAGTTCACCAGACTTGACCCCTAGTATGACAAGTGCATACCTAAATTTCTTCCCGAATTTTCCGCAGTGAAAGACACTGTGAAGGGCGTTGGAGGTTATCGAAAGAATTAAGTAATTATTGTAATTTTCCATAATTGAGTTTTTTCACGCACTTGAACTTATATTATTTTGAACAGAGCGAAGATTGCGGACATTTGCCTATCTATCGATTCGGTTTGCGAAAATAAAATTTTCACTTTATCGCTAATTTACAATTTGTACGTTATGTCTTTTATAGTGAGACCTTGCTATTGTTTCAATTGATTGCTTTGTAGTTATTAGTGATTGTGACAAAACGTAAGTTTGGCATTTTTCTATTTTATGTTGCGGATGTTTTTAATTTGTTTCGGAAAAGTGGTTGCATCAGGAAGGAATTTCGATTTTCCAACAGAAATGTCGTTTAAATGTCACTCGAACCAGTTCAAACTGGTTGCAGAGTGCCTTAATTTTTCGGAATTGTCCCAAGTTCGATTAATTACACTAATTTCGCTCACGCAAAAATTCGAGCCGACCTGATTTTTTCGTCAACGTAATAATTTATTTAATTAAACGCTCGAAAAGACATTGTTTCCAATCACGTGCGCTCTCCATGAATTTTTACCTAACAATAACTATATTTGTCAAGCTAAATAACTTCAAATATTGTTTTTTTCACACAACTTTTTCTGTTTGTTCTGATTAGTTCATATAAACATTATTGTTGACCTTCTCTTTACAATACATCGAATCCTTGAAAATGTGAAGCCAGTTTAGTGACACGTTACATTTTGCAAAGTTACACATTTTTGGGAACTCCATTTTGACCCCCTTTCAGTCAAGGTGTTCCACTAGCTGCTGATATTTTATTAATTAGAGGAAGAAATACAAACCTTGAGATATTCCGAAAACTTTTTCGATTCTGCACCTCCTCACGCACTCACCTTCAGATTCCTATCAGCGCCTTTGTAGCTGCACTTTATCAAAGCCTCAAGGCAACGAATTGTTTTCAAACGCTTCTGTGAATTTATTTTAATTCTCATGGGGACCCCAAAACCTGCACGGAGTGTGCATAATTTTTTAGTCTTGTTGTCTCATGTTTTTTGAGGTTTGGGGCATTTTGGAAGGGTGTAATGAAACGCAATATTTCTGCAAGCTCTTTATTTATTTTTAGACATTTTTCTTATATTCAAATAAATATGTAAAGGCGGTATAGAAAATAGAAAAAAAATTGAATAAATTAATGAATAACAATTAATAAAAAGAAAGAAATTTAACGCAATTCATCTTGAAAACACTTACCTTTCTGTGGCTCCACAACGTGCTAAGTCAATGTATTGGATGTCTTTTTGCAGTTTAACAAAATTCAAATGCTTGTGTAAGCGCTCGCAAAAAGCAAAATTACTCAATTTTTAATCCAAGTCAACGATTTTTTGATACTTTTTGGGCCTTTTTTTGGGAAATTTTGGAAGGGTGTTATAAAACGCAAGCTCTTTATTTATTTTTAAAGACATTTTTCTTATATTCAAATTCAAATATGTAAAGGCGGTATAGAAAATAGAAAAAAAATGAATAAATTAATGAATAACAATTAATAAAAAGAAAGAAATTTAACGCAATTCATCTTAAAAACACTTACCTTTCTGTGGCTCCACAACGTGCTAAGCCAATGTATTGGATGTCTTTTTGCAGTTTAACAAAATTCAAATGCTTGTGTAAGCGCTTGCAAAGAGCAAACTTACTCCATTTTTAATCCAAGTCAACGATTTTTTGATATTTTTTGGGCCTTTTTTTGGGAAATTTTGGAAGGGTATAATAAAACGCAAGCTCTTTATTTATTTTTAAAGACATTTTTCTTGTATTCAAATTCAAATATGTAAAGGCGGTATAGAAAATAGAAAAAAAATGAATAAATTAATGAATAACAATTAATAAAAAGAAAGAAATTTAACGCAATTCATCTTGAAAACACTTACCTTTCTGTGGCTCCACAACGTGCTAAGTCAATGTATTGGATGTCTTTTTGCAGTTTAACAAAATTCAAATGCTTGTGTAAGCGCTCGCAAAAAGCAAAATTACTCAATTTTTAATCCAAGTCAACGATTTTTTGATACTTTTTGGGCCTTTTTTTGGGAAATTTTGGAAGGGTGTTATAAAACGCAAGCTCTTTATTTATTTTTAAAGACATTTTTCTTGTATTCAAATAAATAAATTCAAAGGCGGTATAGAAAATAGAAAAAAAATGAATAAATTAATGAATAACAATTAATAAAAAGAAAGAAATTTAACGCAATTCATCTTGAAAGCACTTACCTTTCTGTGGCTCCACAACGTGCTAAGCCAATGTATTGGATGTCTTTTTGCAGTTTAACAAAATTCAAATGCTTGTGTAAGCGCTCACAAAAAGCAAAATTTCCCCATTTTTAATCCAAGTCAATGATTTTTTGGGCCTTTTTTTGGGAAATTTTGGAAGGGTGTAATAAAACGCAAACTCTTTATTTATTTTTAAAGACATTTTTCTTGTGTTCAAATTCAAATATGTAAAGGCGGTATAGAAAATAGAAAAAAAAATGAATAAATTAATGAATAACAATTAATAAAAAGAAAGAAATTTAACGCAATTCATCTTGAAAAGACTTACCTTTTTGTGGCTCCACAACGTGCTAAGCCAATGTATTGGATGTCTTTTTGCAGTTTAACAAATGCTTGTGTAAGCGCTCGCAAAAAGCAAAATTACTCCATTTTTAATCCAAGTCAACGATTTTTTGGGCCTTTTTTTTGGGAAATTTTGGAAGGGTGTAATAAAACGCAAACTCTTTATTTATTTTTAAAGACATTTTTCTTGTGTTCAAATTCAAATATGTAAAGGCGGTATAGAAAATAGAAAAAAAAATGAATAAATTAATGAATAACAATTAATAAAAAGAAAGAAATTTAACGCAATTCATCTTGAAAACACTTACCTTTCTGTGGCTCCACAACGTGCTAAGTCAATGTATTGATGTCTTTTTGCAGTTTAACAAAATTCAAATGCTTGTGTAAGCGCTCGCAAAAAGCAAAATTTCTCCATTTTTAATCCAAGTCAACGATTTTTTGGGCCTTTTTTTGGGAAATTTTGGAAGGGTGTAATAAAACGCAAACTCTTTATTTATTTTTAAAGACATTTTTCTTGTGTTCAAATTCAAATATGTAAAGGCGGTATAGAAAATAGAAAAAAAATGAATAAATTAATGAATAACAATTAATAAAAAGAAAGAAATTTAACGCAATTCATCTTGAAAAGACTTACCTTTCTGTGGCTCTACAACGTGCTAAGTCAATGTATTGGATGTCTTTTTGCAGTTTAACAAAATTCAAATGCTTGTGTAAGCGCTCGCAAAAAGCAAAATTACTCCATTTTAATCCAAGTCAACGATTTTTTGATATTTTTTGGGAAATTTTGGAAGGGTGTAATAAAACGCAAGCTCTTTATTTATTTTTAAAGACATTTTCCTTGTATTAAATAATTTATATGAAGGTGCGGCATAAATAGAAAAAAAACGAATAAATTAATGGAGAATAACAATTAATAAAAAAATGAGCAGTTTTTATTTGAAAAACAACATGACAAAAAAATCGTTAAATTACAATTACACAAAAGAACAACCACTTTAAAAAAATTCGTTTTCACCTGCTTTGTTACATTCAGGAAAAATCGTTTATGATTTTTTAAGAATTGGTTACTCAAAGGTTGGGTGTGTAAAGTGTTTACACTTTACACACTGATTATTTTTGTAATAACTAGTAAAGTATCTGACATTCAAAATTTGTATTTTTGGGTGTGCACTTTTCCTTTTTTTGCAATGAAAATTAAATGTAGTCGATGCAGAAGTGCAGATCATGTCTCTGAGAAGCCGGTTGTGTAATTTGTATTTTTAGCTGCGCATCTCCGGTATCAGAATTTTCTAAGAGTGACGTAGTTCTTGTATTTGTGACGTAACTTTGGTTCGGACGTCACGCGTCCTTGGATTATGTACCTGTATCTATCTCGGTTTGCACCTGACTTGCATTATTTTGCCAAAGTTCCAAATTTCAAGTGACTTAAGTCAATTTGATAAGATGAGTTATTGCAAATTTGGTGACTGTCTGAGCACGTGATTCCGGTAGGTGTGTGTTTTTGGACCAATCAGCGTCAAGAATGTGGGGGCACGTCGCTGACGTATATGCACGTCATGCTTGTATAAACATCACCTGCTGAGCAGTTGAACATTTGAGTGAGTTCGTCGGTTGTTCACGCATGTTGCGGTTGTAGGTTTAAGTCATCGCGAGATGTCGTGAAATTGGTGGTTGGCATAGACATATTTTCTATTCGCAGGAATGATCCCGAAGAGCCAACAGCTACATTGAAGAATAAATTACCGTCAAGATATTCAAGAAAGTAAGAGTGATTTGTGTGAATTTGACACTTTAAATAAGAAACATGAACAAATTAGTGTATTGTGCGTTTGTGCTCAGCCTGGCCCTTAGTTGCATCTGTGATGATACTCTATCCCCACCTTGTGACAGGTAGGTTGGTCTCACCTTGCAACTGCCCTTCCGCACTCCTTGAACGTAGACCTTGTCATTTCCCTTACAATCTTGCATAGTAGAACGAAATTGGGCACAATGCAAGTCGAAACCGGGCAGGTTTTTCTAAATTGCCATTTTGCAGCGATATCTACTGCTACGGCCCTTTACTTCACACAATTCAAATGGAACGCATCTACGAAGATTCCAAAACCTTCGTCGACATGAAGATGCGCTTTGAACCAAACATCACTCTGACCAAATTCAATGAATTCATGGTGATAAACAACAATAAACCGTCCAAAAACGCGACGCGAGTCTTCGTCAATGAGAACTTCGAACCGGCGGGACAAGAGTTTGAAGAGTGGGACCCCGAAGATTGGGTCAAACATCCGAAATACATTGACGGGATTCAAGATAACGAGTTCAAACAGTGGGCACTTTCACTGAATCTGGTCTGGAAGGACTTGGGTCGGAAAATGAAAAAGGAAGTCGAACTGAACCAATCACTCTACAGTATTATTTGGGTCCCACATCCTGTGATAGTACCAGGAGGGCGCTTCCGCGAGTTCTACTACTGGGATTCTTACTGGATTGTGCAAGGACTCCTTTTATCAGAAATGTACGGGACGGTTAAAGGAATGCTCGAAAACTTCCTCTACATTGTCGACAAATACGGACATATCCCCAACGGTGGACGCATCTATTATATGCAAAGATCTCAGCCTCCGTTAATGGTCCCAATGATCAAGTTGTACGTTGATTTCACGAACGACACTCACTTCGTTCGGGACAACATCGCAACAATGGAGAAAGAGTTTGATTATTGGGTCACCAAACACAACAAAACTGTGACACTTGACGGCAAAAACTACACTCTTGCGACATACGGTGACCGTTCCAAGGGGCCACGACCAGAGTCCTACTCTGAAGACGTGGAAGGCGCTGCCATTTTCAACGACAACGACAAGAAGGAAAGTTTTTACGCCGAGTTGAAAGCAGCGGCCGAATCCGGCTGGGATTTTTCAAGCCGTTGGTTTATTAAAAACGCAACTAATAAAGGTGCGTCCGTTGCAATTTTGCGTAGGTTTTGCAATTCTGTTTCCAGGTAACTTAACCAATACCAAAATCCGGTCTATAGTCCCAGTGGACTTGAACGCGCTGATCTACTGGAACGCGGTTCTCTTATCCGAATTTAACACTCTCCTCGGCAATTCGGCCAAAGTCCAGTATTACAACAACATTGCAAAAGAATGGATGGAGGCCGTGACTGCCGTTTTATGGCACGAAGAAGTCGGTGCCTGGCTAGACTATGACTTGTCAAACTCAGTGAAACGCGATTATTTTTACCCGACCAATATTGCACCACTTTGGACCGGTTGTTACAACCAAACGGACAAAGGGAAAATCGTGCGTCTGGTCTTGAAGTATTTGCAAAATAAAAACATTTTATACCCTGGTGGTATCCCGACCACGGTGGAACACACCGGCGAACAATGGGACTACCCCAATGCCTGGCCTCCGTTGCAACACATCATGATTGTGGGCCTGAACAACACGGGAGATGTTGTTGCACAAAGACTAGCCTTTGAAATCGCCGAAAAGTGGGTGCGCTCCAACTACAAAGCGTTCAAAGAGACCGACGCCATGTTTGAAAAGGTTTGTAAACGAGTGCTCTTATAAAAAATTGAGCTATGGAATTTTTCATTACATATATTTGGCCATCTATCATCAGTCATCCTTCTCTTAATCCCCTCTATAACCGTTCTCTCTAAGTCCATCCAAATTCTGATTACTTCATTAGGTATTCTTGAAGCGTCGATACTCTGGCACTTCATTCATCACTTCCATGACATAAGCCCCATTCTCTTTATAGTTCGTTTCCTTATATTTTTATTTTTCATTCAGTTATTTCGCTTCCTCGTGTGGGGTATTTACGAAACAATTTATTGCGCATATTAAGTAAAATGGCAAAAACATTGCAACCATTTTAATGGTCCCAAAAGCGTAACACTTCACTTTCATTTAGGTGATCAACATATACAGAGTGGCCCACAACTTACTCCCCACCGGAAAAGTGCATATAGTTTAGGCAATTCTGAATCGAAAGTTTCTTTACAAAAAAGTTCTAACTCTGCGTTTGGGAGATAGAACGTTTCAAAGTAGCCAATCACCAAAGGCCTTGTTCTGGAGGATTACGGGAATAAGACACGTTGCTAAGAAACGAAAAATAGGTAGAACGGATTATAAAAGTGTGTACTGTAGGCTGTACACCTGGGAGGGAGCTTCTGGGATTGGTCACTTTGAAACCTTTCTCTCAAACGAAGAATAAAAGACCTACTTTTTTTGCATTTTTGTCATCTCCATTGCTGTTACCACCAGTATATTTCCGGTGGGGCATGAGTTGTGGGCCACGCTGTATAACTTGTGTTATAAACGTCAGAAAACAATTACCTCATTATTTTCTGATATAAAACTGTTACTGCAAACCTCATCTAAATATTTATATTCTCCCTGGAACTACACTTCCACAATCGTTTCAATTGGATAAATTCTTTCATCCGAATAAATTAAAAAGTCCAAGACTTTAGACATTGTCTAATGCCACAATAGTTGGCCTAACATGCGCAAAATCAGTGCGCATGTCTTCTCAACTCAAGCCAAGCAAATATAACCTCAAAATTTTCGGCTAGTTTTTAGCCCCTTTCGTTATTGTCGCTTGCCCGCCATTTCGCAATTATCCACCGTTCATTTTTGCACAAAACGCACAATAATCGTTACTAATTTATGATTTTCAATCTTTTTGCATCACATTCAACTGTTTCAACAATGACAGTGACATTCGTCAGTGCTACCAACTTAAAAAAATCAATATAAAATCAAAATTGAAATTCGTTTGAAGACCTAATTGTGGTTGTAGTACGACGCGACGGTGCCTGGGGGCCACGGCGGGGGCGGCGAGTACGAGACGCAGCTAGGGTTCGGTTGGACGAATGGGATCATCATGGATTTGTTGTACCGATATTCGGGGAATCTCACTGTGGAGGACCCGCCGCCACCGACTCCAAAACCGGTCTTTCAGGCGTCGCAAGACGTGCAATCTGCGTCCAGTTTTAGCCAAATTTCGGCCGTTTTGATAGCATTAATGATATCGCTAACGGCAGGATTTATAGGGTGAGGTAGGGTCATTGAAGCCGGGGGGAAAGCCAGGCCTAATTATTCGTCTTCTGTTGCAGGATTTTTTGGTTTCGCAAATCTCGTGATGTTATTGTGATTGTTGTTTGTACTCGTACCAGTGGTTAAGAGACTCAGGGTACAAAGTCTAGATTTATTTATTCTAGTTTTGATATTGCAAAGTATTAAGCAGAGTTCCTCGTTTTGAAATTTACTTAGTAGGGTAGGAAAGACCAAAAATAGAAACCGTCATGTAACTTGTGCAATTTTTGTTTGTTATTTTAATTAACTGACTGTCGAGAAGCGCATGAAGTAGACTGATGTAGTTGTAATATTTAATAAAAACGATTTTATTATTAATACACAATAAAACAATCCCGTCCCGCTCCTTTGTCCAGTAACAATTTTTTGCGTGTGTCTGTGTGTTACAAATAAATTACATAACAGACGTAGTCTTGCATGAAGCTAACTAACAGTTAAATTAATTACGTCCTTGAGTCAGACAAACCGATGTCAGCGACATCACGCGTCAAATTTTTCGCTAATTGTTTTCCTCCTACCCACAATCAACCCACCCTGTCTGTCCGTTAACAACATAATAACTGGTCTCGAATTACAAAAATCACATGCATCATGAGTTTGTCAGTCAGCCATAATTAAGCGATTTTTTACACAGAGTTTGCATCTACAAACGCCGGAATCAGCAGCAAACCGATTCGAGGAAAGCGAGGCCTTCGAGAGCGCGTTACACGGAACTGAAGAGCATCTCTCGACGTGCGAAGAGCGCAAGATAGACCTGAGTGAATGACAGTGTGTTGTAATTAAGTCACCAAATCGTCGCACATAGTATTAAGTGCCTACGTTGACACTAATAAGTAGTACAAGTAATTATTTAGTTAATTGAATTTTGTTAATCGGTGTCTAGAATAGTGGCGATCTTCTCCATTACTTGTATCTTCCTATGTGATATCTAAGTCATATCTTTAAGAGCGCCGGACGGATTTGGGCATTGGGTGCAAGACCCGAGTGATTCATTTATTTATTTGTTCAAACTTTTGTGATAATGCATCATGCCCAGATCCGTCTAAAGATCAAAGCAGGTTTAGGGTTCGCCTCCAGTGATCAAACCATGTATAGTTTTATTTATTTAGTTAAATAGCGAAACTCATGACGTACATTTTCTAGACTTATCTCAACTAGACAAAATCATTCATTAAAGCCAATTTGTGTCTTAAGGAAACTCCAACTCTGCAACGCTAATGTAATGATATGTGTACATAGGTGTGCTACATGTATTAAAAGCATTTGCTGTGATTAAGTCGAGCTGAATTATATTTGATAAATAACTGTGTGAAATAAAAGATTTGGAAAAAGTGGCGTTTTATTGCCGGGACATTGACATTTTCAATCAATCATAACCGGAAATTGTTATGCCGTGACATTTTCGCACGAAAAATCCGATTTAAGGGAAGGTGAGTGACCGGAGATTTGCAAATAGCAGGTAAGTAACAAAACACAAATTACAATATCAACTGAAGGACGCTTTATTAGGCATGATCCCTAAAAATAA
The DNA here is from genome assembly GCA_939628115.1 of Tribolium freemani. Classification (NCBI taxonomy): domain Eukaryota; kingdom Metazoa; phylum Arthropoda; class Insecta; order Coleoptera; family Tenebrionidae; genus Tribolium; species Tribolium freemani. The sequence goes on along the minus strand of OW626792.1, from coordinate 11,473,962 downwards.
TAAATCATCGTAACATGAGGAAGTGGCAATAGATTGACCTTAAATTTATTTATTTAGCCTAATATCCACGCGATCTATTTTTAAAATGTTAATGCGATTATATTAGCCCTAATATAATAAAGAAAATAGAGGCGCAATTGGAGATTTTGCTAAATATAAGACCTCGTGTGCAAGGCTATTACCACGATACAATCTTTAGAGAAATGAATTGTTCAATTGCACCGTTTTTGAAAAAGTCGTTATAATTTCCTCAATCAATAAAAAATCGAATTGCGCGTCGTGACTAAACCGTCCTTAATTCGGTCCTGAAAAAATTCCGGAACATTACGACTTATCTTAATAGGTATATAATTACGGGTTGCACCCAAGGCCAATTCATCTTTACAACATTGTGGGAAATTGATTTGAAATCATTCGGGACAAACAAACTATTTTCGTCCCAAATCAAATTGTGCAGCTTCTTCTGTTATAAATAGAAGTGAAAATACGATCATTATTCAATTGGCGTTATTGCGGGTGTGATAAGCAAAAGCTGCCGCACAATTTTTTACAAAATCGCATCATAACCGTGCACGTGCACAAACGAGGATTTTTAATGCTGAAAATTAGCACGTGTATGACGCATGGTTGAGGCTTATTTTGTAATTTGGATTGAAACGAGCAATCAAAATTCATAACTCGTTGCGGCTAATGAGGATTTAGTTTCGGTGCTGATTATACACTCCTTAAAAATATTTCATTAAAACATTTTTGGACTGATAAACTATAATTACACCCATTTCCTCAATTTCAAACAAGCAGATTGTTGAATGGAAATTACCCAGGTTTACCACTCCCATGACATTCAAATTGGCAATGCGGACGTAGCAGGAGCTTCTCTGCATCCGGAATTCTGGGCATTCATTATTAAGGGCTTACAATTTTTCGGGTTTTCAATAAATGCACAACTTTTCGGCTTTTCATTGGCCTATTTTTGGTGATTTTTGCAACATAAATAAAACGCAGCTTATTCTAGCCGGAAACAACGATTTATGTTATAATTTGAATGAAACCGCCTTATTTCCGACAATTCTTTGCTTAGAAACGAAACAAATTTCATAAAATAGATTGAAAACACTTTAATCTAGCCTACTAGTTTGGAAGAAAACGATTTATTTTGGACAATATCTTACTTTAAAACGAGAAAACTCTTTTAGAATTGGTTGAAAACGGTTTATTGTAGCCGGAAACAACGATTTAAGTTATAGTTAGGATGAAAACGGCTTATTTTGGACGATTCCCAAGTAGCACAAAACATCTTTTTGGTTGTGGCAGCTAAAAAGTTGTTGCAGTAACGTTATCTTAGTCATAATTTGGTTATTTCATTAGGTTTTTAAAATGAAGTTGTTTTTTAGTTAGATTAATATTTAAAAAAGTTATAATATGCTCATTTGGCTTTATATTAGACTCCTAATAGTTGCCCCACAATTGAGCTTTAATTTGGTATCTACGTAACTAAATAGTTATTTTTTAGGTTGCCATAATGCTTTTATGTCCATCGTATACTCAAAAAATAACCTTTTCACAGCTATTTAAAGTTGATATATTATAGCTACCACACATATTTTAATGACAAAATAATGTCTAAAATATTACTATTTCATGACCATTTGGCTATTCTGCCATATAGTTGTGAATAATCTATCTTATAACTGTATGGTAAATTTCCGAAGTTGCCGCAACGTTTTCTTAAAAATAAAAAAGCTAAAATATAACGAAAATCTATCTGCAGAATGTGTCAATTTGGTAGCAAAATTTTAGTTGTCATTACCAAGTAATGTCTATAACTCTACCGTTTCGTAGCTACACAATAATTTTCCCATCATTTTAACTGTCAAATTTTATCTGTCGTATTCCCCATCTACGTTTCCTATACCAACAAAAGTGTATTTTCTGTAGTGTGGAGTGTGAATTATGTCTAAAGTTGAGATTAAACAAACTGCTTTTTCCTTAAAAAGATTTAGGAAAAGCAGTACATATTACAGAAAATTGAAACGTCTAACGACTGATTCAACTTATTTACTTTGTTTCGATTTAGTCATTATTTAGCCAGAAAAGCCCACTCAAACGTAAAAAATAACTAAATACCATTTGGTTTTAACTTAGTCAATATTAGGTTTCTGAGTCAGCACGGCAACCATTTCCTAACAATCAGAGAAGACGCGATTTTTTTTGACAAGTACGACAGGGCAGACAGCGGCCATGTTAAATTTTTCTTATGTGTATCAATTTTACAACTATTTTATAACCATTTCATAACTTTGTCGTTGTCAGAATCATAATTACTGCTATTTTATAAAATTTAATAAATAAAAGTGATACATTTTTATAACTGAAATTAATTTAAAAGAAAAACTATCTTAATTTTTTGAAAAAAAAATTAGTATGTTTATTAAATTATTGCTTTTTTTGAGGCGCGTCGATTTTTTCGAAGCATCGTATTCATATTTGTCAGAAAAGTAATGTCGCCAAACAAATTTTTTGTTTGGGAAACGAGTATTTGGAATTTGTGTATGCATTACAGTGATATATAATATGTTTATAGCCATCCATGATGTCTACAAGGATTGAGTAATATAACAATTTCTTCGTGACTATTCAGTGACCACTAAATTACCGTATTGTTATATTTTGATCTTGATGTCCCACAATTTTTACTAAATTACAACCAAAGATAAAATGTTATTTTGTAGTTGCTGTTGGGTTGTACTTTGGAAACGACAGCCAATTAACAACAAATCGGTGGTTATTTAGTAAATAGTTGTCATTTAGTCATAAAATAGCAACAGCTTCCAGAGCATAACTTCGTTAGAGCTTTGAAACAACCAAATTGTTGGCAACTATTTGGTAATATTACCGTTATATAACCCAAAATAAATGTCCATTTTTGGCACGGTGACGTTATGAAAAGTTTTTACAACCGCTAAATAACAATCTATGCTACCTGGGTTCTTTGTTTAGAAACGAAAAAGTTCTAATAAAACAGACTGAAAACGCCTTATTCTTGCTTAAAAGAACGGTTTATGCACAAGTTTGGATAAAAAATAATTTTAATTGCAACATAAATTAGTAAATTTATAGCTGGGTTTGGCAAAATTTTTAGAAAGGTACTTGAATGCTCGAAAAATGGAAAAATCGCTTTAGCGAAATCGTATTTTATTTAAGAACAAAAATCATGTATTTATTATCCTTTCGGGTTCGGGCACAATTTTTGTGTTTATGCACAGTAAAAAAAATGATTTTTTTTTGTTCCGGTGGGTAGGCAACCAACATTACAGACACCGGGCTTATCACGAATTAACAGTAAAAAATAATAAGCAAATAAGGTAAGTAAGGAGATATAAATAACCACTCAAACACGCAATAATTCTTTTGGGATCATTAATTTAAATAAGTGGAGCAGTGACATGCAATATTAAGGAACGGCGCTTTTGGCAAATTCAAATTTAAATGATTTCCATTCGGTTGTATGACGATTGTGACGAATTTCAAAATAAAATGCGAGTCGCACACAAATCGTAGTTTTTTTTGAATGAAACCAATCGGTTTGCTTATCTGTGAGGTAAGTGATTTATTTATTGTTTTTGTTTATGTCATAATCCTGATTTAGTGGTGGCCACTTAAAAAACCAAATTAAACGAAAACAGAGATAATTATTGTTGACACTTTTTTGATCGTTTTTTTTTTATCAGGGCAGTGTTATGTGGGCAACGGTTTGGCTTGTCAAAAAAACCGAAGAGGTTATTTTGTTGTAAACTCGCAATGCGTTTCTGTTTTTGGGCAAATGCGAAACGAATAAAAATCGCGTCAATTTGGTCGTATTTTCGCCAAAGAAAAATGATGTCAGGGTTGGATTTAGTAAGCCATCAATGAAAGCAAGTTTAGCGTTGCGCGCGCATCCGCTGCAGCTGTTTGTAGTCTTTTGTCAGATTACGTATCCACGAAATATTTTTATTTATGTCATACGAATGGGCCAAAAATTCGTAAAAACAAGACAATGGCCCGTTTTGGTCGAAATTCCCGACTCGTGCCGTTGTAGAAAGACCGTGTTGTGGCCATGTGTGAAACAATGTTCGATTTAAGTTCATGATATTCATTTTTGGATCCGGTTGTGATAGATGGAGGACAACAATGGAGCTAAATCGCGGGCACGTTCAAACTCCGCCAGGGTTTTGCTCTTCGACGACGTCGGACAGCCCCACGAGAGGCCCCCGCCGATAGCCCCCGGACCGCCCCCCAAGCATGCTCAGCCAGGTTAACCAGCGCCCGACTTGTTTACCACATTCCTATCGCTATTTTAATCAAAACAAGCGCTATTTCGACCCCTGATAAACTATTTCGTGCAACAACAGGGGCCTAAAAAGAGGATTCTGTTATTTTCGGTGTTTTTGCCCATTTTTGAACGCTTCTTGCTTATAAACAAAACAAATTCAACGACAATGACCGAAATAATGCTGAAAGAACGTCAATTTCGACCTAATTTTTGCTCGTGTTTTGGGTTTTGGGCCACGAGCCGCCACTGCACTTATCGCAGTGATAGGAACAATAGTCAATAAAAGCCATTTCGTGATTGTTTGTAAACATGAGGCAATAACACAGAAAAACTGCTCAAAATGTGACCTCAGGTCAGCTATTGCTAAAGCGTAGTGCGATACAGGCTGGTCATAAATACATGTGTAATAATAACCAACCCCAAGTAACAATTTAAATGTTGTTACGGTTTTATAAAAGTTTAATGAAGGTAGTTTGTATAGTTTGTAGATATGTTGCTGTAAAATAGTCTTGTCTACAGCCAAATGCTCCTACAGATCACAAAGTTTTTTGTTTTATATAAATACTTCTAGTTTTTATTAAGTTAAAGTGCTAAGTTTCTTTGAGACTGTTTTAAAACCATATGTGCTGATATATTGTCTTATCCTTTTTTTCTAATTGTTAATCTTTCTCTAAGAACTTCTGTTTTTCCTGATGCATTTAAATTATCTTCTGTAATGCCTATTTCTTTAATTAATAACTTCAGCAAGTGCTTTGAAACGCTTATTTACTATGTAGTAAGTGTTCATGTTAAAAACTACTTATGCAATGAACAACACGGTTTTGTGTCTGGTAGGTCTACTGTAACAAATCTTTCCTGTTTGCCGAGACTTTAGATCTTGATGTTTTCTATGCTGACTTTTCAAAGGCTTTTGAAATAATATAAATAATATACTGCTTTCCAAACTTTATTACTTTGGTCTTTCAGACTCTTTGATAATTTTTTTTCAATCTTATCTTACTAAAAGAAGACAGTATGTTTTCCTAAATGGTTTTGTTTCTGACGTATTTGAAGTTACATCTGGAGTGCCACAAGGGTCGATACTCGGTCCGCTTCTTTTTGTACTTTTTATTAACGACATTGTAACTTCTTTTGACATACCTTGCCTCCTATACGCTGACGATTTGAAATTTTTTTGTAGAATAAAAACTTCTCTAGACTGTAATGTTCTGCAGAAGAATATTCTTAATCTTTTAGAATGGTGTCAGAAAAATGAGTTAAATCTTAATCTGTCAAAATGTTTTTTAATGCAATTTTCTAACAAATCAGTCATAAAGTTTTAATTATTTTATTGATTCTTTACTCCTAAAAAAACTGGATTATGTTAAAGATCTAGGTGTTACTTTTGATCCACAGTTCACGTTTTCTAATCATATTGATAGTGTCATACTAAAAGCTTCTAAGATGTTGGGTTTTGTTTTAAGAAATGGTTCTGAATTTTCACAAATTAACACTTTGAAATTACTATATTTTTCATTTGTTAGATCATTTGGAATATGCATCAGTTGTTTGGTCTCCTATTTACGTTACCTACCAGGAAAAGCTTGAAAATGTACAAGAAGGTTTTTGAAATTTCTGGCTTATAGAGATGATGGAACTTATCCTCCAGTTGGTTTCCCGCAAGAAATATTATTAAATAGGTTTCAAGTATCTAGTCTTGAAATTAGATGTAAATTTGCTGCATTAACGTTTCTTTTTAAAATTATACACAATAAAATTGATTGCCCTCAACTGCTAAAACAAATAAATTTTCGTGTACCTCGTCAAAACTCTAGAAATAAACAATTATTTTACTTGGATGCTAGTCGGACAAACTTAAAAAAAAATCACCAATATTTAAGATGTGCTCTGAAATGAACCGAATTAATAATATAGACATATTTTTTATGAATTTCAATTCTTTTTGTAATATTTTACGTACTTATTTCACTTCATAAAATATACTACTTCTAAATTTTACATAGGCTACACAATAATTGGTTTCGACTGTGGTATAGCAGAAATCAATAATAATAATAATAATAATAATAATAATAATTAAAAAAAAACTAATCATCTTTATAAAATTCTTAAAGAGTAGACTTTGCAGCCTCCTGAAGAGTGGTCTTTTTCTAAGACACTCCTGTAGGTGTTGTTAAGGCATAAATATTATTCTAAATAGTTTAAAGAACTATTCTTCCAAACCATCATAAAACTTAAATTGTTACTTGGATATTGTTGATTCGAGAAATAAATGCAATTTCTCAACACGTGACCCCAATCAACTCCCCGTGAATCTTGTTTTTACCATATTGAACTCCTCTTCTAATCCAGATCATCAGTCGACACCTTCGAATTTGGTCCGAATAAGTTCAGCTCTGGGTAAATCGGCTCCCTCGCTGTCGGTTAATATGGTTAGTTTCGTGGCTGTTTGTTTGTTATTTTTGTTAACCGTTTGTTTCAGAAGGATGTGAATGTGGGGCGCCGAAATAGCCGTCCTGCTGCAGTTCATCGCTTGAGTTTTGTAGCAAATACTTCTCCTGTACTACCGCGATCTCAGTCACCGATATGTGGCAGTCCGATTGACAGTCCGCGAACGCATAATAGTTTTATCAATTTTCCCTTCGCGCCGATTAAGAGGTTTGGATGTTTTGGAATAGTTTAGGTTGAATTTTTTGTAGCGCTTCTTTTAGAATCGTTGCTGGGTGTCGGGGTGATGGGAGGAGGTGGTCAGTTGCGTCGTTACCATCTTCGGGGTATGGAACTACGCCTGGTAGTTCCAACATGTCGGTAAGTAGTTTTTTGAGCAAAATCGTGATTCACGCAATTGTTTTAGTCGAAGTGTTCAAGCCAGGAAAGACTGCATCAACTACCACATGTACCTACGTCCGATGACATGAGGATTTTGACTCATCATTTCTCGAGTAACGAAAGTAATCCTTCGTTACCGACGGGGAATTATGAGGAGAATCCTTTAAGTCATCGGTCGCCTTTACACCGACCAAGATCGAGAAGTCTCAGGTTTGGCAATTGTCACACTTGAGCGCTCTTTTGATTGCATATTGTAGTAGCCCTAGCAGATCTCCCGTCATGGACAACGAAATTTGTATGATGAACGTTTTGTATAAAGAGCGATTCCCGAAAGCTACGCAACAAATGGAAGAGCGTCTCAATCACTACATCGAAGAAAACAAAACGTTTGACTTCGGCGAAGATTGCGACTATCTCCCCATAGTGCGTTTTGTGCACCACCAAGTGTTAGAAATGGCCCGCGATTGTTTACACAAATCACAGTCCAAACTGATCACAAGTCGGTATTTCTACGAAATGTCGGAAAATTTAGAAAGACTATTAACTGAAGTAAGTATTAAATTAACACCCTTAGCTCATCCTATTTATATTTTTTTGTAGACTAAAGATAAGTCTGAAGAAGCTGCAAATCTAGTCACCGGTTTTATAAAAAAGTTGCTGCTGATAATATCGCGTCCGGCCCGCTTATTAGAATGTCTAGAGTTCGATCCCGAGGAGTTCTATCACTTTTTGGAGGCCGCCGAAGGCCAAGTTAAGGTAGTGCAAGGCATAAAAGCCGACATACCTCAGTACATAATCCAAAAGCTCGGCCTAAACCGAGACCCGATAGCCGAGCTCCAGGAAGAACTCCGCGATTGCAATTGGTCGTCGAACCAATCCTCGCGTTCGTCAGTTTGCCTGACTTCAACCCCAAGTACAAAAAAGTCCCTCTCTAATCCGAACGAACAGGATTTCGAAGTCGTTAAGTTAATCTCAAACGGTGCATACGGCGCTGTTTACTTGGTCAAGCACAAGCAGACGCGTCAAAGATTCGCTATGAAGAAAATTAACAAAAATAACTTAATACTGCGGAACCAAGTCGAGCAGGTTTTCGCCGAGCGTGATATACTCAGTTTTGCGGATAATCCGTTTGTTGTCAGTATGTACTGTAGTTTTGAGACACGGAAGCATCTATGTTTGGTTATGGAGTATGTGGAGGGTGGCGATTGCGCTAGTTTACTTAAAAACATCGGACCACTGCCGTCAGATATGGCGAGGTTTTATTTTGCCGAAACTGTCCTCGCTGTTGAATACTTACACAGTTATGGGATCGTACACCGGGATTTAAAACCGGACAATTTGTTAATCACCGCGCTCGGACATATTAAATTAACCGATTTCGGGTTAAGCAAAATGGGACTGATGTCCTTGGCTACGAATTTATACGAAGGGTATGTCGATACGGAAGCCCGGCAATTTTCCGACAAGCAGGTTTTCGGTACTCCTGAATACATCGCACCTGAAGTGATACTGAGACAAGGGTATGGAAAACCGGTCGACTGGTGGTCGATGGGTATCATCCTCTATGAGTTTTTGGTCGGTTGTGTCCCTTTTTTTGGCGACACGCCTGAAGAACTTTTCGCTCATACTGTTCAAGGTATGTACGGTGTTTGGTCATTTTGTGTGTAATTGTCAGATTTAGATGATATTGAATGGCCGGATAGTGACGATTGGCCGGTTCAGGAAGAAGCAAAAGATCTCATTACCGCACTGTTGCAACATTCCCCCCGTGATAGGTTAGGGACTGGGGGCGCCCACGAAGTCAAAGAACACGTCTATTTCAATGGTCTGGACTGGAACTCGTTGCTGAGACAAAAAGCCGAATTCGTTCCGCAGCTGGAACACGACGAGGATACGAGCTATTTTGATAGTGGGTGTTCTCCAATTGTCTATTCGTTAATAATTAAATATTCCAGGCCGCATTGATCGATACAACCACGAACTTGAGGACGATACCGATGATACAGACGACTCGCCTGTATTCGGTCTATTCTCCTCTTGTTCGCCTCAATACCGTAAAGCAAACGTATCGAAGTTATCTAGTTCGGACCCCGATCATTCGGACGGAATTAAGATAAACACGACTGTGACAACGCCGGACACTCCGGACGTTCCCGACTTTAAATTACGTCCAAGGGCTCCGATCAGTCTCCAAACACCGGAGCGCGAACGGCAGGAAATTGCTCCTATTGAACACCGCAAGGTGATATACATACAGGCTGATTCTTTTAGGGCCTACATTAGAAACTTTTTAACTTATAGTATAGCTAGAGATTTACAATTTTGTATACTATCCAAATCGACCATTCTGAGTTCAACTAAATTATTTTCAAAATGGCTGAACTTCCGGAACGATGAGAAATTGGCGCCAACTTTGAAATTTTAAATAGTAACCACCTTTTTGTATTGCATTTTTGAATTCACCTTTTGAAACTGACTAAAATATACCCTAGTTGTTAATACTTATCTGTCATAGTTTTTGAAGTATGTCAATTTTTTTCTGCAAATTTTCATTTGCGAAGGTTTATTTAAAATAGCACAGCTTTTGAACCCTTTACAGTAATTGAATAATTTTTTTTGCATTTGATAGACAAAAGTTCGAAGGGTCTTCTAAAATCTTCAGAATTTTGAACTGTCAAATTACAAGGCGACTATGATTTTTTAAAAATGATAATTAATAAATGATTATAACACAATTTTTTCAAATGGAATGACCCTATTTTTTCAATGGCAATCAAAAGAACATCGATTTTTATGGAACTATTTTTTACTTTTTATAAATTTTTTATTTAATTTATTTTCTCCACTCACGGCTATGCTATTCGAAACAATTGAACTGTTTCGACCCTTGCCGATGCAAAATGATCCAGCCAATCGATTGAAGTCAAAAAAATCTCAGTATTCCTAATAGTTTTTGAATTATGAACTATTTTTTACTTTTTATATATTTTTGATTTTATTTATTTTCTCCACTTACGGCTATACTATTCGAAACAGTGGAACTGTTTCGACCCTTGCCGATGCAAAATGATCCAGGCAATCGATTGAAGTCAAAAACTTCGCAGCATTCCTAATAGTTTTTGAATTATGAAGTATTTTTTACTTTTTATAAATTTTTTATTTTATTTATTTTCTCCACTTACGGCTATACTATTCGAAACAATGGAACTGTTTCGACCCTTACCGATGCAAAATGATCCAGGCAATCGATTGAAGACAATTTCTATACCTATCTCTTACAGTTTTTGAAATAATTGCAAAAAACAAAATTTTAGCTCATTATTTTCATTTTTAATCGAGTAAACTTTCGAAAAATACGATAAAGTTGTGTTATTACCCAAAAGAAATGTTCGATTTGTCCACCATTTTCATTTAAAAAGTTCAAAATTAGATGGCAGACTGATTGAGTTATTTTACATAATTCACTCAGTTATAATAAACCATAATTAAATATTATTGTTTTACTGTTTATTCCACAATCAACCAGCTAAAAACTAAATAAAATGTTAAAGTTTGCCAATTGTTGACCGTTTTGGAAGGCCTACTTGATTAACGATGAAAATTACAAAGTAAAATCCGTTTTTTGTGATTATTTCAAAAACTGCGAGAGATAGGTATAGGACATGTGGATAAAAGTGGTCATAAATGTCGATGTTCTTTCGATTGTCGTTAAGAAAATAGGGTCGTTCCATTTGAAAAAACTGAGTTATAACCGTTTTTTGATAACAATTTAAAAAAAATCATACTAACCTTGAATTTTGACAGTTAATAATTTTGAAAATTCCGGAAGGCTCTTCAAATCTTTGGTTATCGAATGCAAAAAAAAATATTTACTTATCGCAAAGGGTTCAAGCGCTGTGATATTTTAAATAAACCCCTGCAAATGAAAATTTTACCAAATAAATTGACATATGTCAAAAACTATGACAGATAAGTACCAACAACTTGGGTAAATTTTACTCAGTATGAGAAGGTGAATTCAAAAATGCAATAAAAATATGAGGTTACTATTTAAAATTTCAAACTTGGCGCCAATTTCTTGTAGTTCCGGAAGTTCAGCCATTTTGGAAATAATTTAGTTAAACTCAGAATGGTCGATTTGGATCGTATGCAAAATTTTAAAGCTCTAGCTATATTAGAAGTTAAAAAGTTTCTAATGTAGGACTTAAAAGAATCACCCTGTATACGATAATTCAAAATGATGTGGCATGATGATATGGATGATTTTTATTGACCTATCTCCATTAATATTAGAAAAGTTAGTCGGTATGAAAAATGAAATTATGAAACTTGGCAATGTAAGAGACGAAAATACTCTTTAATGTGATGTAATGTAAACGGAAGTTATGCAAAAGTTGTTCATTTCCGGGTCCAGGGTATTTGTGATTAAAATTATGCAACATCATTTTGTGTATACTGTGACAAAAAACTTGTCTTCAAACCCGAATTTCAGATTTCCCTCGATTTCGGGAAAACAATCAGCACTCCTGAGTCGTCTCAGACCGACAGCGATGATGTTTCTCCCCAAATCCAGCGAAGGCGCAAGACCGGCCATTCGCGTGATATTCTACCAAAATTCTCAATATCGGTCGAAGATGAGCACAGTAGTTTAGAAACTGGGACTTCGTCGTCAGAAAATCGCGAATTGTCGCCTCTGGGGCGCGTCCAGCTTTCAAATAAGCACAAAAGTCGCTCTGTTGTTAAAAGTGCGTCGACTTCAGGGTTATCACTTATGATACCTTCGGACGAATTTCAAGCCCCTACACATAATATACACTCGCCAAGTGGTGGCGGTGGTTCTAGCACTGCCAGTTCACGTGATGCTTCACCTTGTCGCGAATTATCGCCTCTTGTCACGAGCTTGAAACCTCCGATTATAATCCGAAGAGGTCCGAAAGGATTCGGATTTACGGTTCATACGATACGTGTTTATTACGGCGACACGGATGTATATACTATGCATCATTTAGTTATGGCAGTTGATGAGGGAAGTCCGGCCTTCGAGGCCGGTTTAAGACCAGCCGACTTAATTACTCACATTAATGGCGAAACTGTACAAGGACTGTATCACACTCAAGTGTTACAGTTACTTTTGAACGGGTCGGAACATGTCAGTTTGAGGGCTACACCGCTGGAGCAAACGTCAATCAAGACAGGCGGGCGCAAAAGGGAACCTGGACAAAGCAAACTCGCCAAGAGGAGTCTCCACCGACAAAGAAAACAAAAGAGGGATAGCGATAAAAGGCGGAAAACGTCACTGTTTCGCAAAATCAGCAACAAGAGAGCGAGTGTCGAGATGCAACAGGTGGGGGTCTTACCATTCGGGGTTATTACAAATGATTTGTTTATGCAATACGGTTGTTCGAATTATTTACAATAACCCTGTACTTTACGTAATTTGCCACCATTTTGAGGCTTTAATAGAGGTATTAACGGACGCAACGTCATCATGTGCGATGTCTTAAGGCTAGGTTAAAAGGAATCTCGAACTCGCTTTCGGGGTGTCGATCATAAAACTGTCGGCCCGACCGGCTTAGGGCGTTTATTATTCTGTGGATGTACTTGTGATTTACAACACTACCTAGATTGGTCTTAGGTACTTGATATTTGTATGCCCCAGCAAGATTTTCTCATTTTCAACAGTTTTATTTTAAATTTGAAGTGTTTATTTAATAAAACAGTAAAAACATAATAAAATACAGGTAAATCTCGATAAAAAGGAACTAATTCAAGGGGTTTTCTGGATTGTCAATTTTTCGGTTTACTGAATTAATTTTTTTCTTAATTAAAGTTAATAAACAACTATATATAATAGTTATAATAGTATTTTTTGTCAGCATTAGTGGCGTAATCATTATGCCCGATTGGAATTTTTAACTGGAATAAAATTCATAACTTGAATATGGCCGATTTTTGTGAGAATTTCCGAAACAGGTCGATTTTTATTTTTTCTTGCCCATCATTTGGTGGATATGGTTTTTGTTTATCTGCTGTCAAAAATGCACAGCCACCTTTAACTTTTTTTTTCAAATGTAACGGTATGTCAAGTGACACCTCGTGTGTAAGAGCACTTCGCTAGCAATACAACGCACTATTTTGAATATTTTCAACGCCTACGTGATAGAAAAATAAAACCAATTTTATAAGTTGAACAGTATTTAATGCAACAAATGTTTAAAATGGACACCGTTCCATTCCTGGGAAATAACATAACGATAGTAACATAAATTTCTAACATTTCGCATCATTTCGAGTGTGATTTACCTAATTTCAACTTATAAAAATTAGTTTTTATTTTTTTATTGTGTACAGGTTTGCAAATATTCAGAAAATAAATAGCGCGTTGTATTACTTGCGAAATTACCTTTTACAAGAGGTACCACTTGATATATCGTTACATTTGAAAAAAAAAAGTTGTGCATTTGTGACAGCAAATAAACAAAAACCATATGCACCAAATGATGCGCAAGGAAAAACAAAAATCGACCGGTTTCAGCATTTTTTACAAAAGTCGCTTACGTGCAAGTTATATATTTTATTTTTATTTTTTTAGTTTATTTTATTTTTTATGTTATTCCACTGGTAATACTTTTTTTATCAAGTAGGCTTTGACAATATTCAAAAAACAAATAGTGCGTTGTATTGCTTGCGAAGTGTTCTTTCACATGAGGTGTCAATCGACATACTGTTACATTTGAAAAAAAAGTTAGAGGTGGCTGTGCATTTTTGACAGCAATAAACAAAAATCATTTACATCAAGTGATGGACAAGAAAAAACAAAAATCGACCTGTTTCGGGAATTTTCACAAAAATAGCCTATATCCAAGTTATGAATTTTATTCCAGCTAAAAATTCGACTCTGTATAATGCGTATCATAGACGAAAAGAATCAATAATATACAAGTGTAATAACGAATAGTACACTCTAAATACCTATGGTCTCTGATACAGTAGAAAATTAACAAAAAAACCTTTAGGTTCAAAGAGCTTCAATTATGCAATTGCCAATAATCTTTTTATTTTACTTAATTTTAATTTTTTTATTACTATTAGAAGGATAAAAAGTGTACTGTCAAAAACAGTAAACAAAAGTATCAGTTGTTAAATTACGTCATCGTTCAGGAACCAATGACGCCATAAATGTTGCTATAGTGTCAAAATCTGGCATGTACACAGTTGGGGTCCTTGAAAAGTAAGACATTCCCTTTTTGCATATTATTTGCTATATTTTAAAAATTAATAAAGTGTAAATTAGGTTTTTATCAAGAATAACAGTGTAGGTGTCATTTTTTGACGAAACGGAGTCGTGTGTAAATTTTTTAAAATCTCATAATTATTATCATTATTATCAATTTATCCGTTGAAACTTATATAAAACACAACAGCTCCAAACCGTTATCGTTTAGGAAATAGGAAAGAGTATACATATATATTGTATTGAATTAAAGTTAATAAATAAAACACATCAATTAGGGTTTCATTAGGTACATCTAGAAGTGACTTCAAAAAGAGAAACTAAAAACAATGAAATCTACGTTAACAATTTCGGGGTAATAGGAAATTAGCCAGGTGTGTGGTCACAAATAAATTGCTTTTTAAATACCAGCCCTAGATAAAGAAAATATTAGATAACAAGTTACCTATTGTAATACCAATTATAATAACTTGAAACCCCTAAATTATTATTAAGCGGCTAATTCCTTTTCTAGTTACATGGTTTAACTTTCTCTGATTTGGTTGATGATCCCGACCAAATTCCTTTTTCAATGAAAACAAAGCTTATTTTTAATAATAAAAAAAAAACTAAAAATGCCAAGCCGTTTGAAATAAAAATCTCTATCGACTGCTTTTTGAGTTTTTTCATTTTGAAGCCTTAGTGTCTTTATAAGTGTTTTAGTCCGAAAACGTGTTTATTTAAGTGGCCATAATTTATTAAGTACTAGATTTTTTAAAATTTTCTAAAAGCCATTTTGTATATATCATTTCTAAGATACATTGAGTTTTGAAACGACGTTGATAACTTTTCAAATGACTTAGTTATAGCCACAATTCTTTTACATTGGAAACGCCATAAGACGAATACGTTTAACCTAGCCTTAATAGTCAAATTTTTACTTTGCGTTTCTAACACTTTTGTAACAGTCAGTGTACCAGTCAAAATGCTGGTAAAAAAATATATATATTAATTTCAGATTGCAGCCATCCAGTCCCCCATCAGCGTGACCCCCAGCCGCAGCTTCCAGTCATTTCCGCGAAGCCAAGACAGTTCGTTTTCCTCGGGCCCCATCCGGACACCCCCAACTGTCAACCGTTCAAACTTGACTCTCTCTGACTCTAGCTCATCGTCACAAACGCCCTCTACCAGCTCACCGAACGCCACCCCTGCCACCCCTCGAAGTAAACAACACTACCAACGCCCTTCAACCCTTCACGGCTTGAAACACAAACTCCACTCAAGCGCGTGCCCTAAGGCCCTTCACGCTGCTAGTCCTTCTTGCACCACTGCAGTCCCAAATCGGCGCAAATCAGTCGGACACATTCCGTTGTCCCCCTTAGCCCGCACCCCGTCCCCTTCGCCCCTCCCGGCCTCCCCAACGCGCTCCCCCAGCCCCTTGGCCTTCCCAGTGGGGCACCAGCCCGGGAGCTCCAACACGACCCAGTCCTACAGCCCTAGCGCTGGGACAGCCCCCATTGGGTGCAACCAGTCGAAAAAAGGGTTCGTTCGGCCGAAAGGAGCCGAACCTGGATCACCTCTACTTCGGAGAGCTTTGTCTCCGGACCGATTACATCCGAGAAGCGCCGAAAGCAAATGCTCGATTTCGCCGCTTTGCTCATCGGGTAATTCCCCGCCTGTTAAAGCGCAAGCGCGGGGAAGTACAGTTTGGCGACCCAATCCGCAACCAGAGAAAGACAAGGACACCGAAAGTGAGGTTACGAATAACCAAACCGATGACAATCGGTTGTCGTTAAATTTATCGGGACCAGGCGAATTACTACCGAGGATAGCCGAAGAGAAAGACTCGCCGACCAATAACGGCCAAGAGGAGAAAAAGTGTGATAAAACAAGCAAGAAATGTGATAAAGAAGGTTGCAATAACGAAAAGAGAGAGAGGAAATGTGATAAAGGGGGGAAGCCGGAAATGAAAAAAAGTGATAAGGCGCAGTCGAGCACGAGTGGCGTTAAAGCGAAAGATAAATCCGTTCAATAATTCTAGCTTAGTATTACGCAACTTGCCAAACATTTTGTATTATATTTGCTTATTGAATCGCTCAGAAATCTCGTTTAGTTGCTTTTCATACTAAAAAAAGACAACACATAGGTAGTATGTGTCTTAAAAATATACTCATAAGGTGTGATTTTATTTCGTGTGCATGTATATTTCGGATTAAATCTTGTATGTTTATGTAACAGTTGTGTAACCTCATTCATGAGTGGATAATTTGCTTGGGTATACTTTCAAGAGACATCTACGACTGGTGATGGTTTTAATTTGCTTCGTTTAATACATTCAAAATTCGGAAATGTCATTTTACCGCAGTATGTGTCAATTGAATTTTTTTAAACTACGTGTTTAATAAGTGTATGCACTGGCTATACAATATATATTCATAGAATAATTAACATGCTAGATGTTAGTTTTAATTGGGATCTCAATTACTTTGCAATGTGTTAGCCATATTTTGTTCTTACAAATTGGCCAAATTTCTTTAGCCACACTCAACGCAACTTTGTGTGCAAATTTCTCCAAGGTTACATTATTTCAAATGTCAAATATACGTCAATTCGTTTTTTGTTAGTTCTACTTACTAGTTACTAGTAGTTCAAATTTTCACATATTTTTACCAATTCATACATAATTTAGCGGGAAATTTAAAACTCCCAATTGGCCTATTTGGCAGTTGAAAGGCGTTGTGGGTGGCTGGGTAGAATTTCGCCCACAAATTAGTCTAGGATACCTGGTAATAAAACCAAACGAATTTGCATATGTTCTGTTGTACTTAATCGAAAAGAATATTTATTACTGAAAGTTTCATGCGTTATACTACAAAGTTGTAATAAGTTGTTAGGATGTTATATAGAAGTAATATATTGTATATTGATTTTTTAATCTGAAATTAAACGGCGCCTTTTACGTTCATTTTAATTGGTGTTTCATTTGGCCAATGGCGAGCCCCGCTTTCAAAACCTGGCGAATTCGCGCCAGTGGCAGCACAATCGCTGTTCCGTTTTGTCTGTGCACAAGTGCACAACCAGCTGTGTTGTCTCAACTGAGTGTTCGTGTTGTGCGGCAAATAACTTGTATATAAATAAATACACGAAAAAATCGACAAGATGAATCAATTAAAAATTGTGGTTGTGTGTTCAAAGTGATAAACCAAATAGAAATATTTTTGATACGGGCCTGGATTATCGGGAGAGATTTAAGGATGCATTGACCTCCCACAAGTAAGATTTTTCATTATTGTTGCTATTATCGCTAATTGTGTTCGCGTTAATTTACTAAACGAAAAGCGAATTTCGCTCGTGTTGCACAATCTTTTTCCCAAGATAACTTTCCATCTGGTATTCAGACGAATTCAGCTGTTTTAGGTCTAATTATAAAAATAAGTAGGAGAGAGCTGGGTTGGAGGGTTGGGTGTTTCATCAATTTTCTAATTATACAACTCCCACACAGAGGCAAATATTGACGAGTTCGCACCTGCAAACCGACTTGGAGCAAACATATGTGAAATTCCGTCTTTTTAATTAAATTTTGTTAGCTTTTATTGATTGTTCAAACAAAGATAATCATTGAATCTCGGATCCCTCGTTTGCTAAAGGGGTGCAATTATTCTCGCACCCTTACGGCTTCTCTAAAGTTTAGACACACTTTCACTCAGGGCTCTGTTTTCGGCCCCGTGTTGTTGTCGGTTTGTTTTTGTGTTAGGCACAATCTGGGTCAAATTTCTGTGATAAAAAGACCAATTCAACCTTGTTTTTTCTCTGATGTAATTACGGTAGTTGGAAAAACAAATCCATACATTAAATATCTCCAGATCAATAGCGTTCCAGAAACTTTAGATTGATATGTTTGTTTAGAAAACGTCGAAAATCAGCCCTGGCCCAGTCATGTAATTAAACGGTTCCGTCGTAATCAAGTTTTTGTCGGACTGGAAAAACTCTAATTCATCAAAATTTTGCCTTCTGTCCTTTGATATTGATTGAGTTACGTAATACTTTCACGAAAAACTTTCTACAAAGCTTGATCCATTATTAATGAAGTTTGCGTTAGGATTTGGATAAACGCGTTTCATTGGCGGCTCGCCAATAAATTCAAATAATAAATTTTGTAAAATAAGCGAGTTTTTAGCTAGTCACGTAATTCTCGACGGAACTTTGGCGTATTTTAACGAAATCCCTCCAAACAGGTCAGAAGAACGTCCATTTCGATCTGGTTTTGTCTTTTTGCCAAAAAAATTTCAAGATAAATACATCACTGTTTTGAAAATAATTTAGTTAATAATTTAGTTGAACTCGAATGATTTGGATCGTATACAAAATTTTAAAGCTCTAGCTATATTAGAGTTTCTAAAAGAATCGGCTTCTATTTAACTCACAATGTTGTCTGTCTGTCGGTTATTTTTTCGGAGCCAAATTTGTAAGGGTTCCCGTTGTCCCACTGAATTGAAATTTTGCATACTTACTTAATCTGCGTGACAATGCAATCCTATGTAGTTAAATACCCCCTAAAGGGGTTAAATGAAGTTTTGAAGTTTAAGGTTATCTTTACAAAGGGGTTCTCGATTTGTAAATTTGGGAGGGTTCCTGTAGTCGCAATGAAATGAAATGTAACATGCTTACGTAATCTGTGTGACAATGCAATTCTATATAGTTAATTACCCCCTAAAGGGGTTTTAAAATTTTAGGTTATGTTTACAAAGGGGTTCTCGATTTGTACATACCGTAACTTATACCGACATAGACGGTATGTTGGTCATTTGGACGTCACAGTGTATTAACAATAAATCTATGCAATAAGTAAAGCCCAAAAAGCAAACAATAAAAATAAATAAAAAAATGTTTTTTAAAAAAGCTTTTATTTAAAAGATGCACTAAAAAGTTAAGTTAAGTTACAAGTTAAAATTCTAAAATTTATAAAAGCTTTGAGAGTTATAAAACTACGGCATTACAGAATTACTTTGTTCAGTTGACCCCAAAGCTTTTATAAATTTCAGAATTTTAACCTGTAAGAAAAAATATTCTCGTGTGATTGAAATACATTATTTTTTACTTTTTAGGGCATCTTTTAAACAAAAGCTTTTTTAAAAAACATTTTTTTATATATTTTTATTGACTGGCTGAAATTTTTTTTTATTTTTATTGATAATTTCTCGGTTTGTTTGAAGAAAACTATACAGAGTTTATGGAATTTGGTTGTTTTTTGAGAAAATAAATGAGTTTCTTTTCTGAAATACAAGAAAAATTTTCGACTTGTCAAACAAGTCAGTTTTTTAAATTTTTGACCTTCATTAGGTGTATTTGAGCAAAATTTTGAGAAAAGTTAGTTTTTTACCGAAAAAAAACCTTTGAACTAGTTATGTTCGTGTTTGGCAAGAGTGCCAGAAATCATTCATTCCATTGTTAGAGATTGATGACCCTTAATTGAGTCATTTTTCCAATCATCTGGAGTCAAGCTGGCTGATGAAACTTGACCTTTCTTAAATGTCTCGAACTGGTCAGGGTTAAACGAAAAATTGAAATTGTAGGAAGCGGTCGCGTCCATATTTTCGCAAATTGTTTCAACAAAAGTGTTTACTGCAATGAGCGCTTACGTGGGTGTAAATTTGAAAGTTGCGGTAAAAGAGTTGACTTTTAACATTTATTGTTGTTTTTTCTCATATTTGAAAAAATGATCCGTTTAGGCGAACTTATCGCTATGACCTTCTTCTTTCTAACTGTTGTTTGAACTGTAACTCACGTTTGAGATATTTCAAATAGGACGAATTAGAGTTGACACTGGAAATTGGGTTTAAATAATGACATGAATCACTCGAACGTGAGCACGTTGACCAAGTTAATAACCTTCCGAGTTGTTTTAATTGCTAATAAATATCTAAGGCGGTTGTATTCACGCGTCCACCAGGAGCTAAAATCCATAATTAATTAAAACTTGCAAAACCCTTTAGAATTTTTTCATGTCCGAGCCAAGTGACGGGGAAAATTGTGTCTTGAAATGTGAAAAGTTTGCTTGCGTGACTTTTTCTATCGATTTTCGAGTCCGGAATTCACATGACCGTGATGAATTTTGCAAACCTCACTTCGCGGTTAAATAGGGCAATAGCGGGACAAGCTGATTAGGATTGAAACAAAGGTTATTAACATAACTGAACAAATCGTCCCACTAGAGTGATTATTTCAAAGAATAGCATTGTTTGGGTTGAGAAATCACTCGTAATAAACCACTAATCGGAAAAAATACAACCGTTCCGAATTAATTGTAATGCCTAAATTTCGCAAATAAAGCCGCAAAAGCAATCGAAATAAATAATGGACGCTCGTCATGGGATTATCAAGCCTTATCTCTTCTTTGACGCAAAGAAACGGCCAGAGAAAGTCGACTTACTCAATCAAACTTATCAAATTTTAAATATTTATAGTTTTTCTTTCACATTTCCATAATTATCGTTTATTCATTGGAGCGAGCACTTGTACTACTATTATGCCACTTATTACCGAATTGAATCGTGAAAGTGCGTTTTTCGTTTCGAGACAAAGAAAGTTTTTCTGATATTATCGCATTTTTCGTTATTGCGTACGTGCAATAATAACGCTTTATTAGTGCAAGGTCGTCCAATTTATTTTATGAAAGGAAAAACAGTATTGCCAATTTAATTAATTTAAATATTATTGCATGTCGTATCAGACTTTCACTTTGTTTGAGATTATTACAACAAGGATTCAGTCTGGCATGCTTTTTTGACAACTTGTCACACATACTACTCCTTCCCCATATGGAAAATGTGGCCTATACGACATAATTCGATTTTTTTAAAAGCACGTGATAATTTTTTAAAAGCTTGGAGACATGTTTGTCGCATTTAATAATAGAACGGGCGCGCGCCAAAAATCAAAAACACCTGTCGTGTTTCACAGCCAACTTGGCCCCAGACATACAACACAATTTATTAGAGAATTTTTATGACTCAGATTGGGTGAAATGAGTGTTTCATTCAAATAGTTAATTTCTGATTAAGCAGTAATCAAAAGTAAATGTTATCGGAGGAAATGTATTGCCACTTTTGCGAATAGTTTTGCCATTAACTGTACAATGGTAACGTGTATTAAAAAACAAGTCTCCATTGTGGTAGTAGTTTCGATCGAGTGCCTGAATTATGCACCAACTTTTATGTTAAATAATTTATGTTGGCAACCTTTCACAGAAAAAATTGACAGGTATTTTTTAATTTCCTCTTTTAAATTTTTTTTATATACAGGGTCGCTAAAAAGTATGGATACAGTCAAATATTTTAAAAACTTTTTCAAAACTTATTGAAATTTGGTATAAGCTTAAAAGTATATAAATCCTATCGTTTTAGATGTTTATCAAATTCCTATCTTCTTTTGTTCTGAGGATACAAGGCTAACTTGATTTTTTTTAAATGGCAAGAAGGGCGAAATTTAATATTTTTAAAAAGAGCATTTTTTTCTTAATTCTAGGGTGTAACACATGTATACCTCATTTTAATCGAAACTTAAAAAAAAATTATCGAACTAATAAAATTTTCAAAGATGTAAAATGTTGCTAGCCTTGGAAATGTTGACTTTATCTATCGTTAGCTCTTTGCCGCTTGAACTTTGACCAAAAAATAAGTAAAAGTTAATAATAATTGTTAAAATAACACTTTTAACTGAAAAAAAAACATTTTAATAAAAAAAGCAAAACCCGTAATACATGTTTTTTATGCTACAAAAGATGTTGCTCAAAATGATTTCCATTGACGTCTTGGCTTTTTGTCGACATAATCAACCATCATAAGAGTTTCTGTATACTCAGTTTCACTTAAATGTACCATTTTTACAATAGTTATTGCACACAAGTTTAATTTTTGGCTAATATACAAGTGACAGATCGCTAATGACAGTATTTTCAAAGCTAACTTAGTTTTACTTTTGCAGAAATCTAGAATACAATTTTTGAATTTTTATTTTTTTTGTCTTTTAATGAAAATAAAGGTGGGAGTATGTTACATCACTAAATTCAGAAAAAAATGCTCTTTTAAAAATTAATTATTTTAATCCTTCGTGCCATTTAAAAAAAATCAATTTAGCCTTGTATTTTCAAAATAAATGACGGTAGAAAATTAAAAAAAACTCAGATGATAGAATTTAAACGCATTTAACTTTACCCCAAATTTCAACGTTCTCTGTTAAACCGTTCTAAAAATATTTAGCTGTATTTTAGCGACCTGTAGATTTATTAAATTAACACCAACATTATAGTCCGGTCAAAATAAACAAAAATATAGTGGTAAGCTTGCAAAAATTCGCATAGAGCTGAAAATTGGTACAGATCTTAAGTACACTATTACAAATAAATTGGCAAAAGTCCCAACCGATCCCACATGTGCTAAAAAAGTAATTTAATGTCAAAGGTCAAAAGTATCGATTTTTTTCATTTTTCTCTTAAGCGGTAAGTCTTATCATCAAAATGTTCAAACAAAATTTGTAGATCTTGCAATTATCTATAAAAATTGTCCTTTTCATTTTTTTCCTACGATTCACCATTGCTGAGATATCACCATCGGCAAACAGACTACCTCACAGGTGGTGGGGATATGTGTTCATATATCGGGTGATTCAAAAACATGTGGCATAATTTTAACCACGAATAACCCTCTACAGATGATAAGAGGTAGGACCGTATTTACGGTCCACCTCAAAAAATAGAAAAATTACAACTATTCAAAAATCGGTATGTAAAAATAATTGTTTGGAAATATTTTTGTTATCGTTTATCCGATTATTATGAAACTTTGCACGTCAAGAGACAAAAAGACGCTCTTTGATATGATGTAAACGGAAGTCTTGTCAAAGCTATACATTTTCGGTGACAAGGGGGCCCTTCTAGTTTTTGGGTCATAACTCAATTTTTTGGCCTATGAAAAAAATCGAAAGCCCAATCATTTTTTCATAAAAAGGTAGTCTTGTTTCATATCGCCAAAATGTACAGTTCTCGAGTTATTTGGGTTTAAAGAAAACTACACCGCGCTGCAAAATGAAAAAGTATGAATTTTGAGCGTACCTTGGAAACAATCCACTACAAATGACATAGCTGTCAATGCTGTCACATTTAATGTCAATTTCATTTAATTTAAAGTAAGATTTGATTATTTCTTGATGATCATGGTAAAACACACGATTTTGTATTGAAAGGAACAGTGCATGAGCTGACATGAGCCATCTCAGCCATCACATCATCTGAGAATACACCACAGAAATTTTCACACCGTAAAACGATTTTCCATCCAAAGTGTTGTTTGTTCTTCGTATTTCATTACTTGCATTATAAAACTACAAACCAAATGAAAAATTAAAACGTTCAGACCGAGAACATAACCTCAACTGTAACAAATTATAAAATAAAGTCTTAATAACCATTTGTAATAGCATATGGTAATTTTTGCTTTAATAGGAAGTTAAATTGTTCCAGAGGTTCGAACAATGCACTGTTTACAGTTTATTTACATTATTTTAAATTACAATAATCTCAAGAACAAGTAGCACAAATGCAACACATGCCGCTAGATGGCGCTTGTGCTGTTTTTCGTAAAGCGCGGAAAGCAATGAAAATTTTTATTTTCACCTAACAATCGTCTGAGAGATAAAAGAACTTACCCCATTTGTAAAATACAAAAATGAACTTGTTCCTTTTTCCCAGAAACCACGGAATTGGTTATTAAGGTTCTATTTTATAATTTATTACAGTTGAGGTTATATTCTCGGGCCGATCGTTTTAATTTTTCATTTGGTTTGTAGTTTTATAATGCAAGTGATGAAATATGAATAACAAACAACAACTTGGATGGAAAATCGTTTTACGGTGTGAAAATTTCTGTGGTGTATGTTGTGATGGCTGGGATGGCTCATGTACTCACTGTTTCTTTCAATACAAAATCGTGTGTTTTACAATGATCATCAAGAAATAATCAAATCTTACTTTAAATTAAATGAAATTAACATTAAATGTGACAGCGTTGACAGCTATGTCATTTGTAGTGGATTGTTTTCAAGGTAATGGTACGCTCAAAATTCATACTTTTTAGTTTTATTTAAACCCAAATAACTCGAGAACTGTACATTTTGGCGATATGAAACAAGAGTACCTTTTTTATGAAAAAATGATTGGGCTTTCGATTTTTGGCATCAAAAATACGTGTTCATAGGGCGAAAAATTGAGTTATGACCCAAAAACTAGAAGGGCCCCCTTGTCACCGAAAATGTATAGCTTTGACAAGACTTCTGTTTACATCATATCAAAGAGCGTCTTTTTGTGTCTTGACGTGCAAAGTTTCATAATAATCGCATAAACGATAACAAAAATATTCCCAAAAAATCATTTTTACATACCGATTTTTGAAAAGCTGTAATTTTTCTATTTTTTGAGGTGGGCCAGTAAATACGGTCCTATCGATTATCATCTGTAGAGGATTATTCGTTAAAATTATGCCACATGTTTTTGAATCACCCGATATTATGCCCACGGCTTCTTTAGCTTTGAAATCGTGATATCTCAGAAATGGTGACTCGTAGGAAAAAAGTATAGAAACAACTTTTGTTTGAACATTTTCATGATAAGAGTTACCGTTTACAAGAAAAATTCAAAAAATCGATACTTTTGACCTTTGACATGGAATAACTTTTTTAGCACACGTGGGATCGGTTGGGACTTTTGACAATTTATTTGTGATAGTGTAGGTACTTAAGATCTGTACCAATTTTCAGCTCTATGCGAATTTTTGTAAATTGAAATGTCTATTTTGACCGGCCTATTATTCGCTGCAAACAAACTTCTCATGAGAAAAAAAATTGAGGTTTAAATTTAGTTTCAGATGCCGCAATGGGTGAATTGAGTTGATGCGAGATGACGGGTGCAAGCACGGGTGCCACCTCCACGGGTGGAGGCGACGCCGCCTCCACCAGCCATTGCAAGGGCCATCGCCGACAGGAGTCCATGTATGCCATGACAGGACTTTACTCCGAAAGCGTCCCTGAAGACAATGGCACAGCTGACACAAAATGTTCAACCACGTTTTGTCATGACACTGTCATAAAGTGTCACAGTCGTAACCCTTCGGCCGGTTTCGATAGGTTTGTTTAGGTAATTTGTTTGCGTTTTTCCCAATATTGGATTACAGAGACAAAGCCGCACATGCCACTACATACTCTGACCCACCACCTGTGATATTAAGGGATACAAAAGAATGCGGAATCCTTAAGTGCCGACCCTCCTTTATTCAAAAATATGCAGGAATTAAGGTGGGCTAGCTTATGGTGTTTGTTATTTAATTGTGATTGTGTTTTTGCAGTGTTTTGTTTTTCTTTTATCATTCCTCGTTACGTTGCAACAAGCGTTAAGCTCCGGCTATATCAATTCTGTGATAACAACCATTGAAAAGCGTTTTGAGATTCCATCGAGTCTTTCAGGATTAATTGCATCATCGTACGAAATGGGCAATGTGATAACTGTAATATTTGTTAGTTATTTGGGGAGTCGGCGACATATCCCGGTTTGGATTGGGGTGGGGGCTGTTATAATGGGGGTGGGCTCGCTGATTTTCATGGTACCGCATTTTATCGGCGACGAAAACGTCGGTGAAGTGGTCATAAACAATACAGACGAGAATATGTGTCGAGTTATTTCGGTCCATGAGGAAGATATGGGCTTAGGGAGGCTGTCTTCAGGCCTGTCTTCGCCACCTTTAGCCCCAAATAATTTACGGGGGGATAACTGCATTCAGGGTTCTCCGTCAACGACAGGACCAGTATTGTTATTTGTACTTGCACAATTGTTACTAGGCTGTGGAGGTTCGCCATTATTTACTTTGGGAACAACTTACGTCGATGATCATGTCAGACCCGAAAGTTCTTCTATTTATATAGGTAAGTTAGTTGCGTTTTTAAATGCCAAACTTCCTTCATAAATTATAATCACGCTACACGTTCAATATTGATCAACCAACTTAATGAAACTTTTATTGATTCACCTGCATACACCCTAATGACCTTGCCATTCATTTTCACATTTCGAGGGAAGCTTTTACCACTTTTCGCCCAACCTCATCTCATCTTTGCACTTTTTTCGTGATTGAGTCATCAAATTAGGTGACCGTTCATAAATTATTACAACCAATGTAATTGTACAGGGTGTTTCAAGTTTTAGGTCCAGTCAAAAAATAAATACTTCTAGTATTCCAAAATAAAAAATATATATCGCAAACGATAGAGTTTCTAACACGCTTCAATTTGATGCTTTGCTGATATCCCAAATTTTCATGATATAAGCGTAAAACGCAAAAAACTACATTAAAAATTTTTTTTTTTTCAAATTATTCCAATAATTTTTTTATAATAAAATTCCTTCTATTTTTTAAGTAAGACTTCCGAAACTGAAACTGTAAAAAACCCAAGGCGTATTGAGCAATTGAAATTTCAATTTGCAAAAAAAGGGCATTTTTTAATTGACAAGTAAAATTTTAGTCTGACAGTTAATGACGTTTCAATTTTTTGTGAATCAAGCAAAGACACGAGCTCTGTTTTTTCAAAGGTGACTAAGATAAAACATTTATTTGATCTTTTGCAAATTGGAATTTCAATTGCTCAATACGCCTTGGGTTTTTTACTGTTTCAGTTTCGGAAGTCTCGCTTAAAAAATAGGAGGAATTTTATTATGAGAAAACGATTGCAATCATTTGGAAACAAAAAATTTTTTATCTAGTTTTTCACAATTCACGCTCATACCATGAAAATTTCGTATAACATTAAAGCATCAAATTGAAGCGTGTTAGAAACCCTATCGTTTGAGATATATTGTTTTTCTTTTGGACAACTAGAAGTATTTATTTTTTGACTGGACCTAAAACTTGAAACACCCTGTATAGCAAAATTAGATGTGGGAGCAAATTTTTAACTCTTTAAAATAACGTAAGACAAATCCGTTGACTCGATCACTTGATATTAGGTTTTAGCCCAATTCTGATACAAGAATAAGACATGGCAACCAGTGGCGTATCCACAGGGGTTCCGCCGGTTCCGTGGAACCCGGGCCCGGAAACTTCAAAAGTTTTTTAACCCAAATCAAAAGGAAAAAAGTTGTATCAAAAACAAAAAAAGTGGTACGGTCTAACTAGTGCAAATTCATATCATTCGAAGTATTAATAGACAACGTGTTACAATAATTTTAAAACAAATCCACAAATGAAGTCACCAACAATAAGGGTGCAAAAGGTTTACAGCCAAGGCACTGGGAATCACTTGAGATTTGATATATAAACAAAATTATAATCAGCTCGTGTTTGCTCATTTTCATTTAGTTCTTTTAAGAGTCGTGGTCATGAAAGTCGTTGAACTGTGCTTGTCATATTTTATATTAACAATATTATTTAAAATTTAAGGTGTTGTGTAAAATCAGTAGTTACGAACTTCAGGCTAGTATAATTAACAAAAATACAGTTTTTCTCTAAAAGTGAGAACGGTTTAATTTTCGATTGTGCCAACTAATCTAACCAATCTTGAGTTGGAGGAGAAGACAGAGCCACAAGCTGGAGTAATTTCTTGTATGTAATGTTTTTTCCAAAAACGTTATTTTGCTATTCACCAACACTCCAAAATCTTTATTTCTTAATTTTATTTCAAGTTTCAAATTATTGTGTTTTACGGAAACAAGATAAAAAAAATTGTATACAGTGTGTCTCACCTAAGACTTTCGAGCCTGATATGTCAGTTAAATATTTGTCAACGGATTATTATGAAATTTAAAATGCAGATATTTTAGAAGGTGAAATTTTTTTCAGTGGTACACAAAATGCTGCTTAGCAGTGCTTCATCAGTTGTTTCAAAAGGTGACTGCTCAAATAATTTCAAAATTTGGATCAAGTTTTTACCAACAATTTGGATCGGACGAGCGATTTGTTTAATTTTTTGTGAGCTCACCTATTTTTTCGGGTTTAATGATCCAATGATAATTTAAAATTAAAATAAAAGAAACGTGTGTTAAAATCACATTTTTTAACTTGAGGTCATTTTTTGTTCCTAATTGAAAAACCACCTCCTAAAATATCATAACAATCCGTTGACAAATAACTGACATATTAATAAGCTCGAAAGTCTTAAGTAAGACACGTAGTATAAATAGGTAAAGATAAGGTAAATTATGTATAAGGTATGGGGGCCCGCAAATGAGTTTGGAACCCAGGCCTGAGCTGGTGTTCCTACGCCACTGATGGCAAGTCAGTCGGTGCAAAAATTTTACGAAACATTTTCTGTTTTTAATTTTACGTCGAATTACATTTAAATTTTAGTTACGGAATAACTCGGTAAAAAGACATACATATACAAAATGTCATTTTGTTCTTTTTTTGTGGAATGATGAGTTTTGTTGGTTGTTGTTAATTTATTCATATGTCTTCTAATTTAAAAAACGATTTTTCCCAGACGAATGTGTATAGATTGTGTTATCAAATTTAATACATACCAACGAAAACTGTGTTTTTTTCTAAAACACTGCACTCGTAATTCACGTAAATAATGCAAAACTGACTATTACTATCAATTTCTTGAGGTGGGTCAGTAAGGTGAGTAATATTAAATAATAAACAATAAATAGAAACGACTCCGGTTGCACAGTAGATTAATTCACACACTCGTAAAGCATTTACATTGAAACTCAGCGTTTTGCGAACTGGGCGATAAAAAATATATAAAAAATGTTTTTTAAATAAGCTTTTATACTAAAAAGTAAAAAATAATGTATTTTAATCACAGGAGAATATTTTTTCTAAAATTTATAAAAGCTTTGGGTTATAAAACTACGGCATTACATAATTACTTTGTTCAGTTGACAACTCCCAAAGCTTTTATAAATTTTACAATTTTAACCTGTAAGAAAAAATATTCTCGTGTAATTGAAATACATTATTTTTTACTTTTTAGTGCGTATTTTAAATAAAAGCTTTTTTTAAAAAACATTTTTTATATATTTTTATTTTTTGCTTTTTAGTCTTTATTTAGATTTATTGTTATTACACTGTGCATCTACCGTGACGTCCAAATGACCAACATACCGTCTATGTCGGTGTAAGTTACGGTATGTACAAATCGAGAACCCCTTTGTAAACATAACCTAAAACTTCAAAACCCCATTTAATCCCTTTAGGGGGTATTTAACTACATAGAATTGCATTGTCACGCAGATTAAGTAAGTATGCAAAATTTCAATTCAGTGGGACAACGGGAACCCTTTCAAATTTAGCTCCGAAAAAATAACCGACAGACAGACAACAAACATTGTGAGTCAAATAAAAGCTTTTAAAAATTGGGTGGAATATTACATTATATTTTGCTTTTTCCGAACGAAAACGCAATTGTTTAGCGAAGTTACGTAAAAATGGACAAAAAACATAATTGTCCCGAAAATAGTGCTATTTTTACATTTGCGAAATATTCAACGAAAATATTGTCGAGTTGGTCAAAGCGCTTAACGCATTTTAAGCGAGTAAGAAAAATTTGTTTACCGTAATCAGAAAAAAAATGGTGCCTTTTTAAGCACGTTTTTAAATCGGAGTGGAAAATTAAAATTTGCGTTTCTCGACGAAAAGCATTTGTCTAGCGTGATTTTTTACAAAATAAACCACAAAACACCCTCGTTTTTTTACATTTTGATGTTTTTGTGTGATCATTGCACGTTTCAATTATTTCGTTTAGCTTAAACACATTTACAAAAGATTTTGTTAAATTTGGCCCAATTTATCGAGGAGACAAACTTTAACGCTAACATTTCCAGGCTGTATGTACAGCATGGCTGCGTTTGGTCCAGTCTTGGGCTTCTTACTGGGGGCGTATTTGCTCTCGTTCCACATGGATTCCTTTTCGAAGATAATTTCGATTGGTAACCACAAAAAATAAATAATAAACGTATTTATGAATTTTTCTAGATGCTGGTGACAGCAAATGGGTGGGTATGTGGTGGGGTGGTTTTCTCTTAGGTGGACTTTTATTAATTTTCGTGTCAGTCCCGTTTTTCTCCTTTCCGAAAGTTTTGACACACGAAAAGGAGAAAATTCGGTTGACGGAAAAAGCTGCAGCTGCTGGTAGCAGTAACGCTACAGCGGCAAACCAACAACACGCAGCTCCAATGACGAAAAATGATTCAGGGTATGGCAAAGACATTAAAGGTTTGTTGACTGATTTTGGGGGAATTGCTATTAAATAAATGTTCTCTTTTCGCAGATATTCCTCGTTCGATGTGGCGTCTTGCTTGTAATCCTATTTATATAGTTACATGTTTAGGGGCATGTATGGAGTTAATAATTGTATCAGGGTTCGTTGTCTTTTTACCAAAGTATCTCGAGACGCAGTTTAGTTTAGGCAAAAGCCAAGCGAGTGTTTTCACAGGTATGTGGTGTGAAATTTTCTAGCGATTTTATTACGTATTTATTCAAGGATCAATCGCGATTCCTGGTGCATGTATTGGAATTTTTATGGGAGGCTGCATTTTAAAACGAATGGAATTACGACCCAAGGGCGCCGTTCAGTTCGTCCTAATCTCGAACATGATTTGTTTAATTTGTTACGTGCTGTTATTTTTCCTGGGTTGCGATAATTTAAAAATGGCTGGAACAACTATTCCTTATTTCAACAGCACTCATGCCGAACCTTTCCAAGTGAATTTGACATCATCCTGCAATTTTGGATGCGAGTGCAGCATGAATGACGTTGAGCCGGTTTGTGGCAACAACGGCTTGACTTATTTTAGCCCCTGTCATGCCGGCTGCACCTCAACACTCCGATCGGATTATACCAATTGTGCCTGTGAGTTTACAAAACCTAAATATTTTGACTCTTCGAAACTACGGAGGACTATAACTTAGGAAACGAAACGAGTATTTTTTGTACCCAAGAAATAGTACGGTACAGTAAAAATGAGGGCGCTTCGAGCGTGCCAAATCGTTTTAAATTAATTTAAATTCAACCAATTCACTAATTACTTCGAAAAAATGCAGACATGTTGAGCTTTGCATTATTAACAGACTGAGAAAAAGTGACGACTAAAATTTTTACGAGAAACATTAGAAAAAAATTATTTAAGATTTAAAATTTGCGCTTCGTTCCGTATTTTTCAAAACGCTGCGAATGCGGCTAAAGATACAAGAAAAATGTTAGGGAGAAAATTGTAGAGAATTAAATTTCTCGTAAAAAAGTCCGCGAGACCATATCTCCATCTTCAACGGTTTATGCCCCAAAGATGTTCAAAGACGCTCAAATGACGGATTTTACCGGTGGTCTAGTAACGGAAAGTTAATTTATAGCTTAACCGTTGAAGATAGAAATATGGTCCCGCGGACTTTTCTATGGGAAATTTAATTCTCTACAACTTTCTTTCCAACATTTTTCTTGCATCTGTAAGCGTATTCACAGCGTTTTGAAAAATATGGGGCAAATTTTTAAATATAGTTTACGATAAAAATGTTCTATTATGTTTATCTCTTATTACTGAGAATTTAATGCTTTATTTGCCTTGTGCTAACCGTTATACAAATAAAATCTTTTTTTTTTTTAATTTAGACGGTAATGGAACAACTGCGTTCTTTGTTGTTCCGTATCCTAAACTTTAGATATCCGTATTCGAAACATACAGGATGATTCTTTTAGGACCTACATTAGAAACTTTTTAACTTGTAATACAGTTAGAGCTTTTTGTATACGATCCAAAATGAGAACTAAGTTATTTTCAAAATTTTCAAGTTAAAAAGTTTCTACGAAGGCCCTAAAAGAATCAGCCTATACAGCGTGTTAGGGAATGGTTTAGCATAAATTGAAAGGTAGATAGAGAATGGCAAAATGCATCGATTAAGTAAAATTTTTGTAAATCGAAATTGCATAGTTTTCCCAAAAAATCGTTCCACATTTTGAGAACCGCTGAACTAGAATGATAAAAATTAGCGTAAATTTTAATATTAATGACAAAACAGCAGAGGTAAATTAACTTCTGAGTCCACTCCGTAATTCTTCTATTTCAATTTGTGTTTTGTGATCGAAATTAAAAAAAAAACAAAAAGAAATTTATGCCAGAACTGGGGTTCGAACTTCCCACACAAATGACTATGCTATCTACAATTTTGAAAAATTTTTAAAACGTCCATGCGCCACTATGTCCACTTTGTTTAGCGAAAAAATTAACTGCTAATAAACTACCACAATACAGTGGCTCTCAATAGGTGGATTAATAAAAAATTTTAAAGAAAGTATGCACTTTTTGGAAAGTAAGGCTTTCGTCTGACCATGACAAATTCACATACGAAATATTGCTAAACCATTCCCTAACACCCTGTATAATAAAATATTTTTTTAAGTTGGGAAAGTTGTGTTTTTGACGCTCACTACGCCCCTAGAAGAAAGTCACTAAATGATATATCGGTATTTTTAATTTTTTTAAATACATTAAAATGCATTTCGCGCTGACTGTTGAATGTTTTTTTTTTTAATTTAACTTTTTTGTGATTTTGACGTTTAAAAAGTTAATTCCTTCTGAAAAACGCTTTACAATTCATCACCAACCTCTTTCAATGACACAAGTGTACCCTAAACTGTCCGTTGAGGTACAATTACAGTGGCTCCTGGCGCCCCGTTTTTGTACACATTATATACAGAAAACACCGACGGCATTTAAAAAAATTCTCACACATTACCCCATCACTTTTGAGTAGCAACGATCTCTATTATAAAAGATTTTGTTAAATTCGATCGAGAAATCACTGACTAAACTAGATAAAAATGCAATTATTTTGAAGGATTTCGTTAAAGTCGAAAAGTCACGAATTCGAAAAAGGCGTTATCAAAATTGAACGTCCAAAAACGCAAATTTTGCACATTGTCTGTGTCGATGTATGCCCTACAGCCCTTAAAATAATTATGGTCTCCTACCTTTTGGAACGTTGCCACAACCCGAACTTCGAATTAAATTTAAAAATAATTAAATAAATTAAAACACGGAACCGATAATGCGTACAAATCGGACGCGAACGAAAGACTGAGGAGTGAGAACACGCAACTGCCTTATCTCAGGCCGCAAAAAATTTGTTCGGGAATAAATCGACAAAATGAATGGTTTATCTTGTGCAACTGGTCGAAAAAAGTTAGAGATATTATTGTGTTATTGAATTTGAAAGAAAGTCGGCATAAGCAATAAAAATAGAGTTGTACTAGTTTTTACATCGGCCTTGAAATAGGTGATGAATTGTAAAGCGCCATAAATAAATGTTTAAACACCAAAATTAGAAAAAGAGTGCATTGGTGGCGGTTTCAGGTATTCACGGAAACATGAGCCTGAGTGGAACAACTTCGTCCGTAAATCTCGCAGCACGGACAAACAGTGAATATGCTGAAGTCACTGTTGTTCCTGTTGCGACAGCCGGTCCTTGCAATTCATCCTGTCATACAATTTATCCATTTTTGATACTCCTCTTCTTTATGACATTCATAGTGGCCATAACACAAATGCCGCTACTTATGATAGTTTTAAGGTGAGTAGCGTAGTCAGGTCAGGTCAAGTCAAGTCACAACGCGATTTTTAAGATCCGTAAGCGAGGAAGAGCGCTCATTTGCCTTAGGAATGCAGTTTGTGATATTTCGCTTGTTTGGCTACATCCCAGCCCCGATTCTTTTCGGTAATTTGATCGATTCGACTTGTCTTCTTTGGAAGAGCACTTGCGGCTCGAAAGGGGGCCGATGTCTCTTGTACGATATCGAGCAATTTCGGTATAGGTATGTGGGCCTTTGCGCTGGGATTAAAATTCTTGCCTTGGGGATTTTCCTGGTTGATTGGTGGCTAGTACGCCGGAGGAAACACCTAGACGAAGTTGGCGGGATCACCACCAATGAAATCGTCGGCTCGATTATAAGCCTAGACAAATGTAACTAACGCCGGCTGTTGAGTAATTCCACGCCAAACGATCGCTTTTAAACTTTGTGTACGTCAATTTTTTGTGTGTAACTATCTCAGTAAAAATGACATTCGATTGGTTACTTTACCGATATTTCCAGGTCCGTAAAGTTGGCCCCACAAACTAAAATTTTCATAATTACGAATACATTTATTAAAAGTGCTCGGCAAGTGCTGGCGAATGCTGTAAATTAAATAAAAAATGCTACGTAAATAAATATGAAAAATCAAGTATATATTGGGGGGCCAACTTAACGATAGCCCTACAAAATGTAAAATTTTAAAATCCAACTGCATTTCTAGAAAGTGCTCTACAAGTGCTGAAAGATGCTGTATAATAAATAAAAAATGCTGGGAACATAACCTCAAAAATTAAGGTCGTAAATGTGGGGCCCAGTTAAGGATAGCCCCACAAAATGAGAAATTTTAAAATCCAACTGCATTTCTAGAAAGTGCTCTACAAGTGCTGAAAGATGCTGTATAATATATAAAAAATGCTGGGAAAATAACCCCAAAAATTAAGATCGTAAATGTGGGGCCAAGTTAACGATAGCCCCACAAAATGAGAAATTTTAAAATCCAACTGCATTTCTAGAAAGTGCTCGACAAGTGCTGAAAGATGCAGTGTAATATTTAGAAAGTGCTGTGAAAATAACCCCAAAAATGAAGGTCGTAAATGTGGGGTCAACTAAACGTAGCCCCACAAAATGTTAAACTGTAAAATCTAACTGCATTTCTAGAAAGTGCTGAAAGATGCTGTATAATATTTAGAAAATGCTGCAAAAATAACCCCAAAAACGGGGGTCACATATATAGTGGGCGGGGCCAACTAAACAGTATTACCGTAGTACTTTTTTTCTGAAAGTACTTGACAAGTGCTGCAAGATGCTGTACTTATAATATTTAAAAAATGCACTGAAAGTAATCTTAAAACCGGGCGTTATAGTATGTACAGGGTGTGCTAATTGTAAAATTTTCTATGATGCAACCAGTAATACTAATTACACCTTTAGAAAATTACGAAATTAATTAATGACTGCATTGTTCTCAGTCTTGTCAATTTTTTTTATTTATTTTAATTATTATTTAAAAATCAAACTCAGTATCAACTGCTAGGTGTAATTATAGTTATTTATTGTATTTAAGGGTCTTACAATGGGTCATATTCATAAAAATTAGTATCTACTTATAAGCAAATACTTATAAGTATTAGCATTTACTTATAAGTATCAGTTGAACCTAAAAGTAAATACTTGCATCCATATTCACAAAAAGATGCTTATTCTTATGAGCAGATACTTACATCATATAAGTATCTACTAATATGCTTGCTTGGTTACCGCCAGATTTGTCAAATATCGACAATTATTTTTAGTTTGACGTTCAAAATGTAAATCAGCCTCATTGTGGAGTTCTTAGCTAGATTTTTGGAATGCCAGGTCGCCCAGCTTGGAAACAGAAACATAACCGTTTTATGATTTTCTAAGCGTTTCCGGCCAAAATTTTTCAAATTTTATTTCGACTTTTTGACCCCGAGTCACCCAAAATGCGCCGAAATTCGAACAAGCTTAGGATTATTAGCTAACAGCCACAGTTTTCGAGTTATTAACATCTACAAAAAGTTTAGCCCTCGTGGACGGAATTTTGGAAGTAGCTTGAAATCCCCAAGAATACTCCGTAATTGAAACAATTCTAAACAGAATCGTTTGGAGAATCTGAACATCTAAAGTTGAGTTTTTATTTAAAGCTGATAAATATTCCGAGTAATATTTTCTCTAATAAAATATTGTAATAATAATTTTTTGTATCTGCAGGCGAATCTGTAACACTATGTATTTACTCGGGTTTTTCATAGTTCTAAAAAAAGATTTCCAAATATCGTTTGATTATGAGGAGCCCGGAGTCAGCCAAAACGCACTAAGATCGACGAAAAATCACCTGAAAAATCTGAACCTACCCGACAATTTTCCGACTATTAACGTAATACAAAAATTGGTTTGGCGCTTTCGATAGAAAATTTTAAAATGGTAAATCGGCTTTTGTGTGTCCATGGAGATCATTAACTATTGCACACTTTTTGATGAAAACCGCTACATTTATATGAAATTATGATCGGTCGCATTTTCTTGCTTAATTTTAAAGTTTCTTGAAGTTCTTGGTACGGCAAATATAGCGTCTTTTAGTAAATAGATTTTTCTGCAAAAACATAAGTTTAACAAATAGCAGACTAGTAATTTCATAAGTACATACTAATTTTTGTTAGTAACTACTATGTTTTATGAATATGGACAGCAGTATATCCCATTTCAGTTCATTGTAGAATTTTGCAACAACGCATTTGCATTTTTTGGAGTTTCTGGTGGGTTTTCTTGGCTCAAAATTTGTCGCTGGGATTTAGCTTAACACAGAGTTTATTTCTTATACAGAAACTCTCAATTAGTGTTTTATTTCACTCCGAAAAATTCAAATGCGCTGTCAACAAATTCTACTATGAAATGAAATGGGATATAGATACTTACGTTTCTATGATTTTATAAGCTTATGCTAATACTACATAAGTATTAGCATCTACTTCTTACTACAAAAGTAAATACTTATAATTTTATGAATATGGATGTAAGCATCTACTTAAAAAAATATAAGTATAAGCATATACTACTTTTTATGAATATCACCCAATGTGTTTTTTCCGCGCAAAGGTTAAGCGGAAAAACACATGTAAAACCAGTATGCAATACTAAGTTTTATCCACAGTCAGACAATATAGACAAAATCTGAGATTAAATCAATATTTTTAAATTATTTTTCAAATTTTTTATTTGACGTTTTGAAATGACGTTTGTTAAATTAATTTTTAAAATCGTAATACTGCATTAGTTCCGGCTTCGTTTACAGTAAATCTGTGCTCCACATCAAATAAAGAAGAAACTAACTATACAGGGTGTTTCAAGTTTTAGATCCAGTCAAAAAATAAATACTTCTAGTTGTCCAAAAGAAAAAAAATATATCTCAAACGATAGAGTTTCTAACACGCTTCAATTTGATGATTTAATGTTATACGAAATTTTCATGGTATGAGCGTGAATTGTGAAAAACTAGATAAAAAATTTTTTGTTTCCAAATTATTGCAATCGTTTTCTCATAATAAAATTCCTCCTATTTTTTAAGTGAGACTTCCGAAACTGTAACAGTAAAAAACCCGAGGCGTTTTGAGCAATTGAAATTCCAATTTGCAAAAGATCAAATAAATGTTTTATCTTAGTCACCTTTGAAAAAACAGAGCTCGTGTCTTTGCTTGATTCACAAAAAATTGAAACGTCATTAACTGTCAGACTAAAATTTTACTTGTCAATTAAAAAATGCCCTTTTTTTTGCAAATTGAAATTTCAATTGCTCAATACGCCTTGGGTTTTTTACTGTTTCAGTTTCGGAAGTCTTACTTAAAAAATAGGAGGAATTTTATTATAAAAAAATTATTGGAATAATTTGAAAAAAAAATTTTTTTAATGTAGTTTTTTGCGTTTTACGCTTATATCATGAAAATTTGGGATATCAGCAAAGCATCAAATTGAAGCGTGTTAGAAACTCTATCGTTTGCGATATATATTTTTTATTTTGGAATACTAGAAGTATTTATTTTTTGACTGGACCTAAAACTTGAAACACCCTGTACTTTCTCATTTAATATAGGTAAAGGTAAGTATGAGAAATGCAGTTTAATTTCGTTACGGAAGTCATGGTGTTTTCATAAAACCCTGTATAATATACAGGGTAAATTTATTATGGTTTTTCCTGAAATTTTTTTGGGGCAACTAAAAACATAAATTAGTATTTTTATCCACAGCCAGTCTATTATTAGGTCATAATATTGCTATTAGGAAACCTATAGGTTTTATGTGGAGCACAGATTTACTGTAAACGAAGCCGGAACTAATGCAGTATTACGATTTTAAAAATTAATTTAACAAACGTCATTTCAAAACGTCAAATGAAAATTTTGAAAAATAATTTAAAAATATTAATCTCAGATTTTGTCTATATTGTCTGACTGTGGATAAAACTTAGTATTGCATACTGGTTTTACATGTGTTTTTCCGCTTAACCTTAAAACACATTGTAAAACCATTAAATACAATAAATAACTATAATTATACCTAGCAGTTGATACTGAGTTTAATTAAAATAAATAAAAAAATTGACAAGACTGAGAACAATGCAGTCATTAATTAATTTCGTAATTTTCTAAAGGTGTAATTAGTATTATTGGTTGCATCATAGAAAATTTTACAATTAGCACACCCTGTACATACTATAACGCCCGGTTTTGAGATTACTTTCAGTGCATTTTTTAAATATTATAAGTACAGCATCTTGCAGCACTTGTCAAGTACTTTCAGAAAAAAAGTACTACGGTAATACTGTTTAGTTGGCCCCGCCCACTATATATGTGACCCCCGTTTTTGGGGTTATTTTTGCAGCATTTTTTATTTATTATACAGCATCTTTCAGCACTTGTCGAGCACTTTCTAGAAATGCAGTTGGATTTTAAAATTTTACATTTTGTGGGGCTATCGTTAAGTTGGCCCCCCAATATATACTTGATTTTTCTTATTTATTTACGTAGCATTTTTTATTTAATTTACAGCATTCGCCAGCACTTGCAGAGCACTTTAATTAAATGTATTCGTAATTATGAAAATTTTAATTTGTGGGGCCAACTTTACGGACCTGATATTTCCCATAAATAAATCACAAAAATTCTTTTGTTAATAAAGTTTTGTAATTTTTTTGTTTCTGTTATTTAAAGAAAAAAGTGTTGGGCTGTTACCATCATTTCGTTAAAAGTGATCGTTTTGGGGCGGAATTACTTGGATTGTTTGTCACGAGTATCGTTACAGTGTTCGAGGAGAAGCCGCACTTTGAGACGGGTCATCGCAGGAATTTGAGTTCCGTCTCGACTTACGATTGCCCGACTTCGCCAAAAGACGAAAATGAAACGAAAAATGAATTACTTACAGGGACGGATGCGAATCCCACGGAAGCGGGCGAAGAGTTGGAGCAAAGCAGGCCACAAACCGACTTATCTTAAGTAACTCATGCACTTACATATTTAGTGATTCCTGCCTTAAAAACGTAGCTAACGTAGGCACTTTATTTTTTACTTTTTTATTTATTAATTACTTAATATTAGTTTAGGAGAAATGTGATCTCTCGGTCAATTTACATGTAAATAATGTTTTTATTTCGATGACCCACATTCCATTCAATAAGTTGCTACCGACTAGCTGTGTACTTATTACACTTAGTTTAATTTTATCTATATTTAAATCTTGCAATAAAACAGTGCCACATTATTCAAATTCTATGTATCAAATGAAGTAATAATCAATTGCCCTTACGGTGATACACACTTGTAGAATTTGTTTAAATTCAATTAAATCATAGGGGCCTATGTTATATGAATAGTGCAATATATCTCGTAAATGAATTAAAGCACATCTGTGGTTTTTTGATACTTTGTTATGTAATTGAACAAGAACAAAGTCTACAATGCTCAAGATTTCGATTTTTCCCCGTATGATTGTAAGGTTTGTCGCTTCAAAAATTCTATTTTGTCACGCTGT
Source organism: Tribolium freemani (assembly GCA_939628115.1). Taxonomy (NCBI): domain Eukaryota; kingdom Metazoa; phylum Arthropoda; class Insecta; order Coleoptera; family Tenebrionidae; genus Tribolium; species Tribolium freemani. The sequence goes on along the minus strand of OW626792.1, from coordinate 11,433,961 downwards.
ATCCATTTTTAATACAATTTTTAAAAGGTTCCTTTGTTTTATTCAGACTCATTTCATTTTCATTGTTCATTGACTGATTGTACATCTCACATCAGCTTGTGTAGGTCATTTACTGCGCATGCAACAGTTCTCAGCACATGAGCTATATAATTACCGACAATCAAACATATCTATATCAAAGATAGAGTTACTTTTCAGTCTTGCTTTTAGTCTCGTGAGATCGCGTTTGTACGTTTGTGATCACACGATTACCGCTGAGATTCAGATTGTTACCCAAGATTTGTAAGGAATTTTATTAAACGTTGTTGTTGACAGTTGCGTTTGAGTATATCCCACAAAAACTCGAAAAGATTAAACAAATATATAACATCGATACCTTTACTATTAAAGAAAAACTGAGGAGGCGAAGTCTAGCTAATGCTATTTCTACTTAAATTAAAACTTTAAATAGCATATATACATCCAAGGAGAATAAGAATTAACTGTTTCAAAACTATAAAAACGCCAACGTCGCATTTTCTCTCAAAATTAGTTGTTATTAATTTTTCCTGCACTTCAAAAAATGAATAGCTAATGTAACTTATAGTTTCAATGACAGATCTAATCATTAATAACTGTTTTACATTTTTAATCAACCTTATTTAAAAAAATAATTCGGTAAAATGCGACATTGGCATTTTTATAGTTTTGCAACAGCTAATAGCAAATGAAAAAACATTTTTTACTCGTCCATAAATCAAGGAAGGAAATAATAAATTTAAAAAATACGTAATATGTGATTGTTTACTTCATTGAATTGAAAAAAGTTATGTAATTCGATGATTCGCTATTAATCAGTTCGGATTAAACACCAAAAAATAAACACTATCAAAGGTAAGTTAGTTAGGCTGTTTCCGATAAAAGAAAGTTATAAATTATACAGGGCCTACATTTGAACTTTTAAGAACTTTTTAACTTCTAATGTAGCTCTAGAGCTTTGAAATTTTGCATACGATTCAGATCGACCATTCTGAACTAAATTATATTCAAAATTGCTGAGCTTCTGAACTACGAGAAATTGGCGCCAACTTTGAAATTTTAAATACTAAACACGCATTTTATTGCATTTCTGAACTCACCTTCTCAAACTGAGTAAAATTTACCCAAGTTGTTGCATATCCCATGTCAGTTCATAGCAGAATTTTGCAACAGCGCATTTGAATTTCCTGGAGTGAAATGAGGCACAAATTAAGATTTTCTGGTGGGTTTTCTTGGCTCAAAATATTTAGTTTAACACAGAATTCTTTTCTTATACAGAAACTCTCAATTTGTGCTTTATTTCAAATGCGCTGTTGCACAATTCTATTAGCTGTTTCAAAACTATAAAAACGCCAACGTCGCATTTTCTTTCAAAATTAGCTGTTATAAATTATTCATGCACTTCCAAAAAATAATAGCTAATGTAATTTATACTTTCAATGAGAGATTTAATCATTAATAACTATTTTACAATTTTATCAATCTTATTTAAAAATTAATTCGGTAAAATGCGACGTTGGCATTTTTATAGTTTTGCAACAGCTAATAGCAAATGAAAAAACATTTTTTACTCGTCCATAAATCAAGGAAGGAACAGACTGTAAAATGATGCATTGTGTACACCTAATAAATTTAAAAAATACGTAATATATGGTTGTTTACTTCATTGAATTGAAAAAAGTAATGTAATTCGATGATTCGCTAGTAATCAGTTCGGATTAAACACCAAAAAATAAACACTATCAAAGGTAAGTTAGTTAGGCTGTTTCCGATAAAAGAAAGTTATAAATTATACAGGGCCTACATTTGAACTTTTAAGAACTTTTTAACTTCTAATGTAGCTCTAGAGCTTTAAAATTTTGTATACGATTCAGATTGTTGAGCTTCCGGAACTACGAGAAATTGGCGCCAACTTTGAAATTTTAAATACTAAACACGCATTTTATTGCATTTCTGAACTCACCTTCTCAAACTGAGTAAAATTTACCCAAGTTGTTGCATATCCCATGTCAGTTCATAACAGAATTTTGCAACAGCGCATTTGAATTTCCTGGAGTGAAATGAGGCACAAATTAAGATTTTCTGGTGGGTTTTCCTGGCTCAAAATTTGTCGTTGGGATTTAGTTTAACACAGAATTCTTTTCTTATACAAAAACTCTCAATTTGTGCTTTATTTCAAATGCGCTGTTGCACAATTCTATTAGCTGTTTCAAAACTATAAAAACGCCAACGTCGCATTTTCTTTCAAAATTAGCTGTTATAAATTATTCATGCACTTCCAAAAAATAATAGCTAATGTAATTTATACTTTCAATGAGAGATTTAATCATTAATAACTATTTTACAATTTTATCAATCTTATTTAAAAAAATAATTCGGTAAAATGCGACGTTGGCGTTTTTATAGTTTTGAAACAGCTAATACTATGAACTGACACAGGTCATGGTTTTTGACATATGTCAATTTTTTTGTTAAAATGTTCATTTGCAGCTCTTGAACCTTTTGCGATAAGTGATTATTTTTTTTACGTCAGAAACTATGACAGAATACATTTTACTCAAAGACGAATTCAAAAACTCAACAAAAATAGATTGTTACTATGTAAAATATCAAAGTTGGCGCCCATTTCTCATTGTCCCGGAAGTTCAGCCATACTGAAAATAATTTAGTTGAACTTAGAATTTGGATTGTACCTATACAAAATTTAAAATCTCTAGTTATATTAAAAGTTAAAGTTTCTAAAGTAGGCCCTTAAATAATCAGCCTGAAAAACACGTCACAAAAAAATAGATCGTGACTTAAAAAACTTTTTTATTACACGATACAAGATTACACAATTTTGAAAAACGTTATATAAGCGCATGACGTGTTGCCTAACTCTGAGCGAGAATCCGTGGGCTTTTCCCCGAAGCGCGGTCGATAGTCATTACTTGTTTCCGAGAATGTACTTGGCAGCCCCCAAATTTGGACAAGGACGGACTTATGGCGCCTTGTGCGTGCGAGAGAGCGCCCAGCAGTGACGTCATTCGTACTTTGTCGTCATAACGCCCGGAGTGGGGGCAATTCTGACGTCAGTCGAAATTGCCCGAGCACCATCTTGCCCAGCCTATTAAAAGGTTTCTAACTAGTTTTGTGCAAACCGCTTTTGTGCCGTGATATCGTTCTATCCACAATTCGTGGATTTCAAAAATTAACAAGTCAACCCTATTTTCAATGTGTATGGCTATTGTGGTAAGTGAAAAATGCATCCAGGCCACAGCTATGTGGCATAACCAACAAGTCGAATTTGTGCCAGTTTTGGGCAATTTTGAATTGGCGATATTTAGGGACCTCGGTTTAACGCAAACGGATTGCGTTGTTTAAAACCGATTTTTATCGCACGGGATTAGGGGGCCCCAGCTCGCCTCATATGTTAATTATATTTACTTGTACCAAATGACTTAAGTTGGTTTTATTGTGACCACGTGGTTACTTGGCGTCATTTTTTGTGAAATTGTCCCACAGTCCAATTAAGTGAAAGTCGAATTCCGACTAAATCAACGAATTTTTCGCTTAATTCACACACCTGTCAACTTATTTCGTCTGCGTGTGCCAGACGGAGGTAATGCCCTTTGGTTCAAAAGTCTGGCCCCACTTTGCACGGAAGTGGCCAAATAATTGCCCAGATTTTGGTAATGACCCGCTTTCTAAACCTTCAACGTTTGGCATTGCAGACAGCAATTCGGCAAAATGCAGTGGAATTATCGACAAGTCCAGGTAAAATTCCTGTGCCCCTTTTCCATTGTCAGTCACGCTCCAAAAGCAACATTTCCCCCTAAATGGGCCCAGTTTGTTTTTTAAGTCGAGTAGTCGCATTTTCCTCAAGCATTCGCGCATCATGACCTAACATTGCAAAATGAGGGCACAAGTTAAAATAGAAACATTATGTATTTGCTGGTCGATTTTCTCCGAGGGTTCAACGAACTTCCACGCGCACCCTTGATGCCGAGTTTGCGCCGGTAAAAAACTATTGCCAAAATTTGCCAAACATCAATATAAACAAAACTTCGTTGCACACAATTAGTGGGTACACAGCCCCCACCTGCAGTTGTTAAAAAACGAGACGCAAATTCGAATTTCGGTGTGGCCTATGCGTTAAATAAAACCCAGGTTTAATTATTAACAATGAGAAAATTGTTTACTATTTGACATGTTGGACGGCCTTGGTGCTATGCACGTTTCCTATGCATTAATTTATGCAAATGGATTCTCGCAACAAATCAAATGCGCTAATTGCTCACCTTGCATCAAACCTTAGCTAGATTTGGACTGCCCCAAATGTTCGTTTTTTTAGAATTTTCGTGGCGTTGTTTCTACTTTTTGTGGTGAACATGTTTTTCAGTGAGTCTGTTTATTAAATTGAACTGATGCTGAAAATAGCAAAATCGGGCATTACACGTGTCATTTTTTATTTTTAGTTGCATTTTTTAAGTTTTTATTTAACTCACAATGTTGTCTGTCTGTCGGTTATTTTTTCGGAGCCAAATTTGAAAGGGTTCCCGTTGTCCCACTGAATTGAAATTTTGTACACTTACTTAATCTGCGTGACCCCCTAAAGGGCTTAAATGGGGTTTTAAAATTTTAGGTTATGTTTACAAAAGGATTCTCGATTTGTACATACCGTAACTTATACCGACACAGTGTAATAACAATAAATCTATGCAATAAATAAAACTAAAAAGCAAAAAATACAAATATAAAAATGTTTTTTAAAAAAAGCTTTTATTTAAAAGATGCACCAAAAAGTAAAAAATAATGTATTTCAATCACAGGAGAATATTTTTTCTTACAGGTTAAAATTCTAAAATTTATAAAAGCTTTGGGAGTTATAAAACTACCGCATTACAGAATTACTTTGTTCAGTTGACAACTCCCAAAGCTTTTATAAATTTTAGAATTTTAACCTGTAAGAAAAAATATTCTCATGTGATGGAAATACATTATTTTTTACTTTTTAGTGGATCTTTAAATAAAAGCTTTTTTTAAAAAACATTTTTTAATATTTGTATTTTTTGCTTTTTAGTTTTATTTCAATAAATAAATAAATAAATAAATATTATAATATATAATAAATATTATAAATATTATTTCAATAATAAATAAATAAATAACAATTTATTACACTGTGTCGGTATAAGTTACGATATGTACAAATCGAGAACCCCTTTGTAAACATAACCTAAAATCTTAAAACCCCATTTAACACCTTTAGGGGGTAATTAACTATATAGAATTGCATTGTCACGCCGATTACGTAAGCATGTTAAATTTCATTTCAGTGCGACTACAGGAACCCTCTCAAATTTACAAATCGAGAAACCCTTTGTAAACATTTTTTTATACAGGGTGTTAGGGAATGGTTTAGCAATATTTCGTAAGTGAATTTCTCATGATCAGACGAGTTAAAAAGCCTTATACCATTTTTCCAAAAAGTGCTTACTTCAAAAAATTTTATTAATCCACCTGTTGAGAACCACTGTGTCCGTTTATGGTAGTTTATTGGCGGTTAATTTTTCCTTTAAACAAAGTGGACATAGTAGCGCATGGACGTTTTGAGAATTTTTCAATATTGTAGATTGCATGGTCATTTGTGTGGGAGGTTCGAACCCTCGTCCTGCCAAAAAATTTTTTTTGTTTTTTTTTTAGAAATTTTGATCACAAAACACAAAATGAAATTAAAGAATTACGGAGTGGATCAAGAAGTTAATTTATCTGTGCTGTTTTGTCAATAATATTAAAATTGACGCTAATTTTTATCATTCTAGTTCAGCGGTTCTCAAAATTTGGGACTTTAATTTCAGAACGATTTTTTGGGAAAACTATGCATTTTCGATTTACCAAAAATTTACTTAATCAATTCGTTTTGCCATTCTCTATCTACCTTTCAATTTATACTAAACCATTCCCTAACACGCTGTATACATATTTTTATCGTGAATTTAAATTATGTACTTTACCACTTGCAAATAAATTCTCAATATCTGAACGGGAACATGTTTGCAGTTAATAAATACTATTTATATCCGTAATTTTGACTGGAAATAAATCATTTCCACTGAGACTGAAATATGTATGCATTTGTTAAAAAAATAAGTGAAAACATGTTTAAAATGCATAATTTTATTGTGTATGTTTCTAAATTTATTGACAAGTAAAAAATTAAGTTCTGGTGTTCTGGTTTGAAATTTTTTTTTGTCCATTACCGCAACACAGAACAGTACTTTGTTTGGAAACCACTGTAGAATTTTTTCACGACACACAACTTATTATTATTATTAAGAAGTAACGTACCACTAAAAAAATGGAAATTTTTTAATGTCCAGATTACAAGAGGTTTGTTCTTGATTTTTTTCAGCTTAAAATCAAAATTAATAATTGAAATTTTATTATTTCTGGTGTCATCCTAGAACGAAGAACGTTAGGTAAATAATGTTTAGAGCAAAGAATACTTAGAAAAATTATTGCTAGCCCCAAAATTTAAGTTTTATTTATTTTATTTTTATTTTATTTTAAAAATTTTATTTAAATTTTTAATTTTTATTTAAATAATTATTTTTGGGGCTAGAAACAGTACCGCTTGTTTGCGATACTGATATGAAAAATGATATTTTTTGCAGCGACTTTAATTTTAATTAGAAAAAATCATAGAGAATTCTAAAAAAATCACCTACTTGTGATTGATTATTTAGTAAGTTTTTGGGGCGCAAAAAAAACAGGTGACCTGACCCACATGTGTCAATTTTTGCCTCAAAACCTCAAAAAACCTATCGAAACGTAACTAATACATACACCAAATAACATTAAATATTACAATAATGAAAAACAACACCGATTTTCAGTGAGACAGACTTTCCAAGAAAAATGAACTTATCGCAGTTATCGCACAACAGAGGCAAAAAAGTATACATAACGTGTTTAAAATAAACTAATGACTCCTTCATTGTGCCAAACTGAACGAAAAAAGCAGAAATAACTTATTGTGAGCTTCATTTTTCAATAACGCCAATTTTTTAAACAACGCAATAAATTTTATTTCAATGCTACGACGTTAAACAAGGTGAGTCTACTAAAAGTATAGGTATCTCACGCAAAAAATTATAATTTTGTTGGAAATAACAAGATTACCTTATTTTCCCAGAATTACGTAATGAGTTGTTAATGAGATTTGTTTCGTTAAGAAATTTAGTTGAATTAAAACAAAACCATGTTCTAATTGTTTTGTAGTATATGAATTTAAGACCCAAAATTGGCTCATTTTATATTATTTTAAAATTCTTAATTAATTTTGCACGTTTTTACATTTTTTTAAACCGGCGTAGGTTTTTTGAAACTTTCTTCTTGAATTTTTATGCGAAAGTGTCACGTAAGCCATGAAAATATTTGGAAATATCATTGATTGTTATCGTTAAATTGAAAAACGTCACACAATGTGAGCTGATAAAAATGGGTTTGTTAATTTAATTTTAATGTTAAAATCGAATCGAGGCATTGTTACATTGCACAATCTAAAAGCCAACATTTAAACGTTGACGTTCTGATTGCAAACAAGGAAAAACAGTGGAAAAACAAAAGTTTGATTTTTTTCCACGTTGTCACCGTCATATAAATTAGCATGCAACTGTATTGATTTTTTTGATCGGATTATTGTTACAATATAAACAAGATCATTATTTTTGCTATTTGATACAATCTAGGCGAGATCGACTGTCATTAGAGTATTATTTCACGCTAGAAAAGCCAGTTTTCCGTTACATCATTGTGTCAAAAGGAAAACTCCAGTCATAAATTGTCGTAATTATGGCCGCAATGAAATTTGATTTATTGGGAGATAAATACACAACCGAATCAGAGCAATACAAATTTGAGTGACATGTATGGTATAATGTAAAGATTAGGTTCTGAATCATCGACATTTGAATTCGAACAAAGAATTTGCGTCATGTGGACGTCACTCGCCACCAAATCTAGACGTTTGGGTAAAGGGCACAGAATCTTAAAACTGACTCTAATTGTACAGGGTGTTTCAAGTTTTAGGCCCAGTCAAAAAATAAATACTTCTAGTTGTCCAAAAGAAAAAAAATATATCTCAAACGATAGAGTTTCTAACACGCTTCAATTTGATGCTTTAATGTTATACGAAATTTTCATGGTATGAGCGTGAATTGTGAAAAACTAGATAAAAAATTTTTTGTTTCCAAATTATTGCAATCGTTTTCTCATAATAAAATTCCTCCTATTTTTTAAGTGAGACTTCCGAAACTGAAACAGTAAAAAACCCAAGGCGTATTGAGCAATTGAAATTCCAATTTGCAAAAGATCAAATAAATGTTTTATCTTAGTCACCTTTGAAAAAACAGAGCTCGTGTCTTTGCTTGATTCACAAAAAATTTAAACGTCATTAACTGTCAGACTAAAATTTTACTTGTCAATTAAAAAATGCCCTTTTTTTGCAAATTGAAATTTCAATTGCTCAATACGCCTTGGGTTTTTTACTGTTTCAGTTTCGGAAGTCTTACTTAAAAAATAGGAGGAATTTTATTATAAAAAAATTATTGGAATAATTTGAAAAAAAAAATTTTTTAATGTAGTTTTTTGCGTTTTACGCTTTGGGATATCAGCAAAGCATCAAATTGAAGCGTGTTAGAAACTCTATCGTTTGCGATATATATTTTTTATTTTGGAATACTAGAAGTATTTATTTTTTGACTGGACCTAAAACTTGAAACACCCTGTAGTTTATTCTAAGAACTTCTATTTTTGTGAAGCGTCGCGACGCTGACGCATTTTTAATACGAGCCCATGAAAATAATAACATATTGAATAGTTGCTAATTAATTAAAAGCCAGCTTCGCCTATTTTTAACTTTGAAGCAAATTGGAATAAACAGGGATTGGAATTCTGGTATTTGCTAACGATAAGAAGATGTATTTTTCAATCCGGCGATAAGTTCTTGTGAACTTGAACAGTAAGATTTGTTTAATGTCAGTTGAGATAAAACGACATTGTCTGTGAGCTTCCGCAGTAAAACCAAAAAACGGTGAGTTAACTAACTAATTGAACATTAAATATGTTTCGCATCGATTTATGAGGTGTGACTTGATGAAACTGGAATTTTTTGGATCGCCGGCTGGGAAGTCGGTAAATCGAGTCCGAGTTGTTATTATTTAGAGTTATTTATTATGATAACAGGAATACGATACTTGATAAAAACAGGGGCACAGTGGATCGCGTTACCGCACAATTAATAAGTGCATCGATTCGACTGAAATAGAACAAACGAATCGAATTTAGACCGCAAAGATCAAATGTCAAATTGATTTAGCTAAGACGACGCGACCGTTCCCGATCAATAAATTTGACTAAATGCGACAGGTAACGTAAACCCAGTAATTATGTAATTCGGTATTAAAATTCGCTCTATCGACGAGATAAGATATGGGCATGGAAATGCCGCGTGCACAAAATCCATACCGAAATTTTTCAAATTGCGAACCGAATTCATTCTCTCCCTAGCCTAATTGTGCAAATTGGCTCAAGTGAAATGATCTCACTCGACTCAGTTGTGATTTTCGCCAGCCAGTTAAGTAGGAAAATTGCGCGAATTTCGAATTCGGGTACTCCCTTCAAATCGAAATAAAACGAAATGACTCCGAGTGCCGAGTACTATTTTAACTCCCTAACCTAGATCAGACTCCCACTAGCACTGTGCGAAGCTGAGTGAACAAGTTCTGCGAAATTAGCAAAAAAAAACAAACGGTTAAATCGGCGGACCTATGGTATGATTTTTGCGTGAAAAATTATCGGGTTTTCCAAATTCATTGGGTTAACCCCACTGTCTTCTTAGTTGTTTTGGGGTGGCAACCAAAAAAAAAATACAAAATCGGAATGTACGATTTTTGATTGTTTATTGTTGACGCAAAAATACTAATTATGCTTATTGAAGGTGACATTGATTCCGTTGTTGTCACGAGTATGTGTTTATATTAAAGGAACGCTTTGGCACCAATTCAAATGTTTTTTGGAAAGCGTGGTTATTATTTGTTGTGTGACAAGTCTTTTTCGAGGTTTTCAATGAAGACGCCACTAATTTATGACTCGTTAGCGTTGTATGTATAATAATTAGCGAAGGTCAGATGGATGGGGTGTATTTGCGTCTTCTGAATCCTGGCTAATTGAGATTGTTTTGTTTCAGTACCTTGGTGAGACAGTGCTCGCATACATGGAGTTCCATTTGGATAGCGCAGAATATTGCCAGGCCCAACACAAATAAATTAACAGGAAATTAAAAAAAGATTATATAAACTTTGAATAGTCATTTGCATCATCGCCATAGCATTGTTGGAATTACCTCAACAAGAGCCAAATAAGAGTTGGTAATTTGCGGTGAATTAAAGTTCGGTTAAAAATAACGATTTATTTATTTTAGTTATCTTCCCTACAATCTACTATATTTGCATAAGCATATCATCAAGTATAAAAATAGTGTACATAACTCAAAAGTTCTAGGCAAATTAATCCTATGTTAATTTATTTGAAAGACTGAAATATTGCTTTAAACTCCCGATATATAGTTTAAAGTATAATTTTGTGGAAATTCTTTTTATAACTATACACTTTTGGCCCATAATAGAGGAGATAGCTTATTTGATCTCCAAGAGTGATACTCTGATATTCTAAACACATTTAGTGTTACTTGAAAGTGTCTTGTTGTGGAATGAACAGTACAGCCATGCGTCAGAAAGACATAAGACCTGCCGCAGCTGAGATCGAGCACAAAGGATTCAAGTTTCTTATCACGGACAGACCTTCCGACCAAACAATTCATGTTTACATCCAGGTCAGCTCGCATCAAGTTTAACCAAAAATCACTTTTTGCTTAACAGGAACTGAAAAAGCATAGAGTTACAGCGGTAGTCAGGGTATGCCAACCTTCTTATAAAACCGACGAACTCAAGAACGAAGGCATCGAAGTTTACGATCTTTCCTACCCTGACGGAACCTTTCCACCCAACGAAATCGTCGATGCGTGGTTCAAGATTTTGAAGAAGCACTTTCATGACAATCCTAATGCTTGTGTAGCCGTTCATTGTATAGCTGGCTTAGGAAGGGCTCCGGTAATGGTCGCTTTAGCTCTCATAGAATTAGGTCTCAAATATGAAGAAGCAGTCGAACTGATTCGAGAGTATGTCGCTATTTTTTTCTTTTGTCACGTTTATTTGGTTTTTGTTACAGAAAAAGGCGAGGTGCAATTAATGCCAAGCAATTAGGTTTCCTTGAGAAATACCGTCCTAAATCTCGGCTGAAATTGAAGAACGGACACAAAAACTCATGCTGCGTGCAGTAAACTGTCATTACATATATGTGTTCAATAAAATTGCAACAGATCACTTAACTCATCATACCTATTATCTCTAATTGTGTGAAATACAAAAATATGCTTATTTTGTGTAAACATTCGTTTGGCCGATCGCGCAGTAGGCAATTCAACTTTTAACATAACTGTGTATATATGGTTATTTATTTAAGTGACTGTGTTTCCAAATTTTACCATTGACGAGTACGTGCTAGTTCTTTGTAACCATTTTCAAGCATTATTTATTTTAAAATAGGTTTGATTTTATTGACAGCTTTTTAACGATGATTAATTATCTTTTGTTTGTCCTGCATTATGTTTCGTCTGTAATTACATTGCAACCATGTTGATCACTTAGATTTCACATTTTTAAGTAGACTTTCTGGAAAAATATATTTTATTATTATGGGTACATGACGTCTCATTCCAAACCCCGTCCTTAGAAAGAATACATTTTTATACATTTATTATTGAACTTTCAATACAAGAACACGAACGAAAGAAACAAAATAAATAAACGAAACATATTAACAACCAGGCAATGAACAGACTAGATCCACTTTAGCATTGGCAATTTTTTGCTTGACTAAATAACCGCCAATGATTTCTGCCACTTGGTGGGGCTGGTCCTCGTGAATAGCATGCCCTGACTTGGACAACACTTGCATCTGAAACTTGCCTGAAACAGAAATTAAAACCGAAACAAGGCCACGCGTTTACCTTGCATTTGTCCCACAGTTAAGGCGGTATCAAGGCCATGGATATTAGCAAGCAAAAGTAGCTTCGGAATGCGTAAATCGAGAAATTTTTGCGACAACCCTTTAAACCAACCGGTCCAGAACCGCTCAGTTTTACTCAAATCAATCCTCCAAGTGTACTTTGGGCCGTCTTCGCCACTTCCAGGCTCGGTCTTTGCCGATTTTGGCAGCGGCGGCTTTCCGCAATCGGAACACGTGCTCTCGTCATCCTCCTCAATTGTGGGAGTCGCCGGCGTCTGCTTTCTCACAGGCGCCGATAACTCCTCCGCCGGTTTTAACTCAAGTGTATCACATTCGTTAGCTGCTAAATTACCAGTCTGAATACTGAAAAAATTGTGAGTACTAATACAAGTACTAGTACTAGTAGAACGTTATTTAGCAAAGCTGCTAAATTAAATACGTATAGTATACTGTTGAAGAGTACGACACTCGCCTCCGGCTCGTGTCAACGACACGTAATGCAAAAATTTCAATTTAAGTAAGCAAATCAAATACTTACCTAATTATTTGGCCCGGCATTGAAACCTTAGCTGCCTCAACATTGTGAGTTTGGCCCCCTTTGTAACTAAAAATTAGTTTAAAATGTGCGTAATTTTTCGTGTTAATTTGATTACCACCACTGGATTGCGTGCTGAACACTTTTGAAGGTTGTGGGGCGCCCCCTTAGGATGCTTTGCATGGAGGACAGAGCATCAAGGGCAGTCCCCTCAACCACGTCTATTACACAAAGCCCCAGCGTTTTAACCATGAATGCGCACTGAACAGCAACAGCGCCCCCCATGCTGTGACCAACAAATACCACAGGAGGTTCCTCCTCCGCAAATAATTTATTAAGTACCATAACAACATCTCTGGAAAAGATTATAAAGAAAAAAAAATCAAAATAGAAAAACTAACTGAGACAGGGTTTCTAACGATAAGTCACTATCGTCACCCGACCTAGTGTTCCCGTGCCCCCTTAGATCAATCGCTATGATCTGGCACTCAATATTCGTGGTAATTTCAACCTGAAAACAACTATTAATTTCCCCCCGAAATTCTGGGGCTAGTTACAGCAAATAGTGCCCATGTGAGCCCCGAGTAGCCGCCCCCATGGAGGCAGACCACAGCCGGGCCTGAGTCACCCTTTTTATAAACATGGAAGGTTCCACTATCGGTTGTAACATCATCCTCACTATCAAAATACTGATCCCACTTAAGGGGGGCAAAGTCTTGTTGGTTGGGGGCTAAACTGTACAAAAATAATCACAACACACTCGATTTTGCACAAATAACCACATACCCAACGCGTTTGGCATTACGTCCCAAAACCGCTTTTCGTAAATTACTCATTGTGAAAATTTAATCGAGTAATTTTTTACAAACGTGCCACTTTAACTTTTTCAGTTTGTTTTATTTAAATCTGGAACGGAAGAGCAAATTTTATGCGAAATCGTCCACCGATCGTAAACATAAAACACTACCAACGTCACGGCTAAAAAATTCCTGTTACGTAATAGCGCGCGCTATTCAAATATTGACTATTATGTAAGGGTAGGCAACCGGTCACGCACCGTCGCGTGTAAAAAGCCTACAGTAAATGAGTTTTTAATCAATTACACTCCATAGGTAACTCAAGTTAGCATTTCTTTAAAAATTAAAGGACACAACTTTTGTCATTTACTTATCTGTTATCTGTTACCTCAGATTTTTTTGCTGTTGTTGAATGATTGTTGGATACTGCCAACAAATTTGTCCCACCAGCTCTAGTTTTTGAAATATGGGAAACTCATTCTTTCCGCACATTTCATAAGAAAAAATGAAAACTCGAACTGATGTTAAAAGAATCAACTGTTAAATTTGCGGCAACAGGCAAAAATTTTTGTTATTCCAGGCGCAAGTTGTTAATAATGGAAAGCTTTTCCGTTGCGACTGTTGCGAGTATTTGCCCAGCTTCCGGCTATAAACTCAAGATTACACTTTCTTTTGTTGGTAAACATTTACTGTAATTGTGCGGTTTGAAAATTGTGCGAAAGGTCAATTTATTAAGTTGGGGTGAATCTCAGTGGACTAATGTAGGGTCCGAGGGATTTTCGCAACAGTGGAAAAGAATTATAACTGATCCAGTTATGTCACCGATTGAATATAAAATTATTTTCGCTTTAAAAGCGGTGGAAAACGAACTTTCCTACCTCAAAGTTTTTAATTAATGAGAAGTGCTTTGTAAATTATTCGAGTCGTAAATTGTTGAAAGTTCCATAAAAGTTAATCCATTTACATTTGCCGGAACAATATGGAATCATAATACTAAAAACTGCACTCAAAGAACTGAAGTGACACCCTGCTTACTTACACATTCTTATTAACCATAAATGTATGTAAACAATGGTTTTGCGAGGTTTATTTTTTTAATTATCAGAATTCTCCTCCCCATTTAACGATTAGTGCATCTATGTACAATAATAATCTGGTAATGCATTAATTATATTTGAGGAGCAATGAAACGTGCGGAGGTATTATTAATATCTGTCTGTGTTTACAATGCACGAGAGTACGTATCGTTAAGTGCATTTCCGGCGAGAGACAGGCCAAAAAATTACCAAATTACGGAGTATTGACAAAGTTGTTACATAACAGTTTGTGAAAAATGGGAGATGATCGGAAGGCAGAATAATGACATTAGGAGTTGGGAGTTGGAATAAAAAGGCGTCACAAGGTTATATTCGTTGTTAAATAAGGGGTGCGTTTTTATGACAACCCCATCTCAGGAGCAATTTCAATAATTCGAAAGCTTGCAGTGTCTTATATAATACACACGCTTTCTTTTAATAAAAAATAATCAAATAATGTAATTGCTTTCTTTGTGGTGGAACGCAATTATCTTGACTTAACAGTGAAAATACATCCTTTCCGCACACACTAGAAAATAAATCGATTCCAGTTTCTTCCAGGAATGGCGCTGAATTTCGCAAACGCGCCACATTTATTATAATGTATTATTTACCCTTCTCTTTACTCCCAGTTTCACATTTCTTTCGCTTCTATCAAATAAATGTAGCTTTTAAATCCCGATTGTTGTGAGTTCTGACAGATATTTTAATTTGACCCTTGTTTTCTCTGCGGCTTTCCTCCGCCTTTCGATAATAATTGAGGTAAATCCTCGAAAGTAATCACTTTTCACGCCAAATATTCGATGCAAAATCCTTCTGGGATCGCCGGACCATCAACTTTATAATGATCGGGCTAGTAATTATAATTTTGATGTTTGCTTCACTGAATCGATGAAATCAGGGCCTCGGTTACGTTCAAACCCAGAAAAAAATACATAAAAAAATGTTTTTTAAAAAAAGCTTTTATTTAAAAGATGCACTAAACAGTAAAAAGTAATGTAACTCAATCACAGGAGAATATTTTTTCTTACATGTTAAAATTCTAAAATTTATAAAAGCTTTGGGAGTTGTCAACTGAACAAAGTAATTCTGTAATGCCGTAATTTTATAACTCCCAAAGCTTTTATAAATTTTAGAATTTTAACCTGTAAGAAAAAATATTCTCCTGTAATTGAAATGCATTATTTTTTACTTTTTAGTGCATTTTTTAAATAAAAGCTTTTTTTAATAAAAAACATTTTTTTATATATTTTTATTTTTTGCTTTTTAGTTTTTATTTAGATTTATTGTTATTACACTGTGCATCTACCGTGACGTCCAAATGACCAACATACCGTTTATGTCGGTATAAGTTACGGTATGTGCAAATCGAGAACCCCTTTGTGAACATAACCTAAAATTTTAAAACCCCATTTAACACCTTTAGGGGGTAATTAAGTATATAGAATTGCATTGTCACGCAGATTACGTGGGCATGTTAAATTTTATTTCATTGCGACTACAGGAACCCTCTCAAATTTACAAATCGAGAACCCCTTTGTAAACATAACCTAAAACTTCAAAACCCCATTTAACCCCTTTAGGGGGTATTTAACTACATGGGATTGCATTGTCACGCAGATTATGTAAGTATGCCAAATTTCACTTCAGTGGGACAACAGGAACCCTTTCAAATTTGGCTCCGAAAAAATAGCAGACAGAAAGATAACATTGTGAGCTAAATAAAAGCTTTTAAAAAATCAAATTTTTCTCAAAAGCGACCAATTCTACAAACGGCCCTTTAACTTGCTCTTTTTGAGAGAATAGTGTAGTTTTTCGATTAATTTCGCTAACACTGGCTGTAAAATCACGAAATTTGATCCAAATTGATCTTACTTTAGCTATAGAAACTTTATAAAAAAATGTTTACTGTAATAGATATTAGTCAAAAGAGCATTTAAGCAAGTATCACAGTTTTTTTTTAGTTTCTCTTGATTTAGCTCTTTTTTGAGCAAAATTTCGTCAAAAGAAGCCGAAAAACCGTTTTTGAGTTAAAATTTTAAGTGTAGACAAGTCGCTAAAATAAATCGGAAAATCATCAAATTAAATAAAAAAAATACAGACTTATTGCCTTTTTTGAGTGTTTAGCACGTTTTCAGTCAGAAACAGAAATATTCGCAAGATTTTATTCAAACCAAAACCGAAGACTTAAAATTAGGCTTTTTTCTCTCGAAAAAAATCACCAGATTTGATATTAATTTTGTCTTATTTCAATCAATTTAGTCGTCAAAAGACGCCTCAAAATTAAAATAAAATTAAACTGATGTGACTGTCAATTTTTTTTTATAAAAATTTCTAGTTGCCTCAAGTTGTTAAACACAACCGAGCAGAAAAATCACTAATAAGGTGAAAACACATTTGTGTATTTTATTAGCACGTTCTTAAAATTGTCAAAAATAAGCCGAAAAATCGTCGAAGAATTAATTAATCTTCGCATAACTCGGGCAAAATAATACCGAAGTTTACCCAACTATTATCAATTTATCACAGCAAACCAGCCAGAAAAAATCGCAATCTTCAACGGTTGTATCTCTCCATTTAATTTTATAGGGAATTTATCGCTTCAGGGTGAAACAAAATAAATTTACTTTAAACGCTTTGTTATGCATTCCTTTAACATATTTCGTCTTATTTTGTTATAAGAGTCTTTGTTTTGCAGTTCTGCACTTAACTTTAGAAAATCTGACTGCTCGAGCTGTTGTAAACATCAAAGAACCCCACACTAAATAACATGCACGCAGTTTTAAACTCTATTAAAATTTCCTCCAAACTTTCATGATCCACCTGATTGTTATTTACCCTTCTATCAAGCAAACAAGGTTATTTATAACCACAAACTAAAACTATACTCTGGACAATTTTTTTTTAATTTTAACAGATAATTCTCAACGACATAAAAAAATAGCCCACCCGTTATCCGGTTGGGATCACCGAGGAGATTTATTACAGAGAAGATAAATAATAAAATGGTGTCGTCCTTCACTATTCGAGAACTAAATGGATGTTAGAATCGTTGATAGAAATTAAAATTGAACGACCCTCGATAACATTTCGTATAAATTTGTGTCTCTGAAATATTAAAAAGGAAATATTCGATAAATATTTGATGCCTCACAGTACACACACACACAGAAGCACGGAACGTCCCATGTAAATAATTCATAATAGAATGAAAGAGTGCAGAAGAAATTCGCAAATCAAATCGCATGAATATCGATTGGTTTTTTGTGCATTTTAGGGAGATTTCAGCCGAAAGCAAGACAAATTAGAGGAAAAGCACAGAAAATTAAAGAATTCAGTATTTGCGAAATCAGTGTGAAAGCGAACTAGAGAGAATCCAATCCAGACAGCCCGTTACCGGATGATTTTGACATGAGAGATCTGGTGTGGCTTTATTATCCCTTGAGGAATAGGAAAGAGCTTTTATACAATCATCAGCGTGTAGGAGCTTACAAGGTTTAGCCCTACAACTAATAAATGATGTATAAGCGGGCATGAGCTAAATACCCTCATTAAAAAACTAAGAATTCCTAACGAAAGCATTCGTTATGTAAATGGCACTGGAGAGAATGGGAATAGGGAAATAACGAGAGAAATACACACTAAGAGTGGAAATTAGCGGATTATGAAGCGAATTTACAAAATCGGAGACTATACGATTTAAAAATAAAGTAATAAAATAAAATAAATTAATCCTGAACTGTTTTATCCAATGTTTATGTGATTTTTGTCTAAAAAGCAATCGAATAAAGCCAAAATAATCTAATTTTTTATTTCACTATTATTGACTTTAATGGAGTATTGTTGACAATGCGTAATAAAAAATAAAAACGAGTTAATTCGGAACTAAACGAACATGATTGATCGCAAACAAAATATATTTCTATTGCACGTATCGGCCTAATAAATAACATTTTATCTCAATAAAAACATAAAAAATGAATTTTGACTCACTCCGTACAGGGTGCTGCATTTTAGGGGATCTCCGAAACTAAGGGGTTTAGAGAAAAACGAGACACATTCTCGGGTCCGTTTTTTGAGAAAATAATTCTGGTCAAAACCGCATCCCGCTATCATCTTTTGTTTTCGACTTATAAACAAAAGTTGACATTTCAGCGAAATCTTAAAAAAATCATATCTTCCTTATTATAAAAGATACACAGTTGAAACAAAAACATTATTAGGCACTTTTTTACAGAGAATCTGATAATGTTATCAGCGATTTTTTTTAATCATTAGTTTAGCTGTAATAACATAAAGTTTTATTTTTTTAAATAGGAATCATAGGCGGCTGTGATATTTTTGAAAAGCTTGTTTTTTTCCGATTTGATATGCCTATTTGTGTAATACATTATTTTTAAATATTTAAACAACAATTCGCTTTTTCTTTATAGTAGGCCATGAAATAATTTTGGATTTTCAATTAAAACTATGAAAAATACAGGAGGGCCTACATTAGAAACTTTTTAACTTCTAGTATAGCTAGAGATTTAGAATTTTGTATACTATCCAAATCGACCATTCTGAGTTCAACTAAATTATTTTCAAAATGGCTGAACTTCCGGAACGATGAGAAATTGGCGCCAACTTTGAAATTTTAAATAGTAACCACCTATTTTTATTGCATTTTTGAATTCACCTTTTGAAAGTGACTAAAATATACCCTAGTTATTAATTCTTATCTGTCATAGTTTTTGAAGTATGTCAATTTTTTTCTGCAAATTTTCATTTGCGAAGGTTTATTTAAAATAGCACAGCTTTTCAACCCTTTACAGTAATTGAATAATTTTTTTTGCATTTGATAGACAAAAGTTCGAAGGGTCTTCTAAAATCTTCAGAATTTTGAACTGTCAAATTACAAGGCTACTATGATTTTTTTAAAATGATAATCAATAAATGATTATAACACAATTTTTTCAAATGGAATGACCCTGTTTTTTCAATGGCAATCAAAAGAACATCGATTTTTATGGAGACTTTTATCAACAATTTCTATACCTATCTCTTACAGTTTTTGAAATAATCGCAAAAAACGAAATTTTAGCTCATTATTTTCATTTTTAATCGAGTAAACTTTCGAAAAATACGATAAAGTTGTGCTATTACCCAAAAGAAATGTTCGATTTGTCCACCATTTTCATTTAAAAAGTTCAAAATTAGATTGCAGACTGATTGAGTTACTTTACATAATTCACTAAGTTATAATAAACCATAATAAAATATTATTGTTTTACTGTTTATTCCACAATCAACCAGCTAAAAACTAAATAAAATGTTAAAGTTTGACAATTGTTGACCATTTTGCAAGGCCTACTTGATTAACGATGAAAATTACAAAGTAAAATCCGTTTTTTGTGATTATTTCAAAAACTGCGAGAGATAGGTATAGGACATGTTGATAAAAGTGACCATAAATGTCGATGTTCTTTCGATTGCCGTTAAGAAAATAGGGTCGTTCCATTTGAAAAAAGTGAGTTATAACCGTTTTTTGATAACAATTTAAAAAAAATCATACTAGCCTTGAATTTTGACAGTTAATAATTTTGAAAATTCCGGAAGGCTCTTCAAAGCTTTGGTTATCGAATGCAAAAAAAATTATTTATTTATCGCAAAGGGTTCAAGAGCTGTGATATTTTAAATAAACCCCTGCAAATGAAAATTTTACCAAAAAAATTGACATATGTCAAAAACTATGACAGATAAGTACCAACAACTTGGGTAAATTTTACTCAGTATGAGAAGGTGAATTCAAAAATGCAATAAAAATATGAGATTACTATTTAAAATTTCAAACTTGGCGCCAATTTCTTGTAGTTCCGGAAGTTCAGCCATTTTGAAAATAATTTAGTTAAACTCAGAATGGTCGATTTGGATCGTATGCAAAATTTTAAAGCTCTAGCTATATTAGAAGTTAAAAAGTTTCTAATGTAGGCCCTAAAAGAATCACCCTGTATATTACCCAACAAGTATTTATAATTTAATAATTTTTTAAAAACTAATTAATTCAAAAACAGCATAATAAATTATTATTAGATTAAATTTTTGCAATTAATAAAAATTGTTTGTTTTTAGATTTAAAGACAAGCTTACATTGTCATTCTATTTTCTAATTAAACATGCAATGTCGGAAAAAGAAAAATCTTATTAATTGTGTGATTGCTTGTCAATGAAATTTTATTTTACAAAAAAATGTCAATCCAAACACCACTATCAAATCCCATCTGCGGTAAAAAAATACATAACATTATCAACGTCACTTCCATTGCGCTTCACTAAATCATAAAAAAGTGTTACCAAATGGTAGTGACACATCGTTTTCACTTTGCTGCACATTTCTTATGTAATTAAAATCTGCGACGATCGTATATTTGTTCAATTGAAAATAACTTTAACATAGCTATTTTATAATTTCACATTTTTTACTTTAATAACCGTTCACAAAATTCCTAGATTATTCACACCTTTTATGTGAAATAATTTTTCCATGACGAACTACTTTCAAAATATTTTAAATATATTTTTTATCAAAAGTATATATCAGGTGTTCATTATTAAAAAAACTCGCAGCATGCTCTGAGATTGTTACGGAAGTCGTAGAACAATTTTTATCATTGTATTGTTGGTTGCCTACTAATCTATTTCACAAGAATTCATAACCTAAGATTGATAAATAATGCTCAAAGGTGATGTGTTATGTGTGTTGAATAACAAGGAAGACATTTCGAACAGTTTTTATACATAATAAATAAATATTTTTATGAAAATCTGTTATCTTTTTAATTGTCAAAAAGTAAGGTTATGAGAGAACGAATTAATCACAGACATGCAAAATAATTGTTTTTTAATTTCAAAGCACTCTAGAGTTTTTTTTTTAAATGAACACTTGTTAAAAATATCAAACTGTATGTATATTGTTTTTAGTTCAAAAAAAAAGCTTTTCGAAAATGTCAGCCAACTATGATTCCTATTTAAAAAAATACAACTTTATGTTATTACAGCTAAACGAATGATTAAAAAAAATCGCTGATAACATTATCAGATTCTCTGTAAAATAGTGCATGTATAATGTCTGTATTTCAAATGTGTATGTTTTATAGTAAGGAAGATATAAATTTTTTAAGATTTCGCTAAAATGTCAACTTTTGTTTATAAATCGAAAACAAAAGACGATAGCGGGATGCGGTTTTGACCAAAATTATTTTCTCAAAAAACGGACCCGAGAATGTGTCACTCGTTTTTCTCTAAACCTCTTACTTTCGGGGACATCC
Organism: Tribolium freemani; assembly: GCA_939628115.1. Taxonomy (NCBI): domain Eukaryota; kingdom Metazoa; phylum Arthropoda; class Insecta; order Coleoptera; family Tenebrionidae; genus Tribolium; species Tribolium freemani. Next base: position 11,412,117 of record OW626792.1, on the reverse strand, counting down.
AAAATGCAGCACCCTGTACACGACCTTTGAAATCTTTTGCAATCATGCGAGAAAAGCGATCATTCATAAATGGAAATTAGATTTGAAAATTGCAGCGCTGTATAAACTTGATCTAGGTATAAAGCCAATGTTTTGATTGACTTTTAATCGGATTTTCTAATTAAGAAATTAAGTGGAAACTTCTTAGATGGATTAGCGCATGCAAGATGAGGCAAATTTTAAGACCCAATCAAAATCTACTTATCTTATTTATCTATAAACCTTAGAAACGGCCCAATCGAGGACCAAGTTATAAATGTTTTTTACGAAAACTGAAAAAGTTTCGGATTAAAAAATATTCAATCCTGAATTTTACCATGATCTGAAATCTCTTACAGTCAAAGAGAAAAAAAAAACGATCAATCACAATTTGATTTGAAAATTGCAATGCTGTACAGGGTGTTTCAAGTTTTAGGTCCAGTCAAAAAATAAATACTTCTAGTTGTCCAAAAGAAAAAAAATATATCTCAAACGATAGAGTTTCTAACACGCTTCAATTTGATGCTTTAATGTTATACGAAATTTTCATGGTATGAGCGTGAATTGTGAAAAACTCGATAAAAAATTTTTTGTTTCCAAATTATTGCAATCGTTTTCTCATAATAAAATTCCTCCTATTTTTTAAGTGAGACTTCCGAAACTGTAACAGTAAAAAACCCAAGGCGTATTGAGCAATTGAAATTCCAATTTGCAAAAGATCAAATAAATGTTTTATCTTAGTCACCTTTGAAAAAACAGAGCTCGTGTCTTTGCTTGATTCACAAAAAATTGAAACGTCATTAACTGTCAGACTAAAATTTTACTTGTCAATTAAAAAATGCCCTTTTTTTGCAAATTGAAATTTCAATTGCTCAATACGCCTTGGGTTTTTTACTGTTTCAGTTTCGGAAGTCTTACTTAAAAAATAGGAGGAATTTAATAAAAAAATTATTGGAATAATTTGAAAAAAAATTTTTATTAATGTAGTTTTTTGCGTTTTACGCTTATATCATAAAAATTTGGGATATCTGCAAAGCATCAAATTGAAGCGTGTTAGAAACTCTATCGTTTGCGATATATATTTTTTATTTTGGAATACTAGAAGTATTTATTTTTTGACTGGACCTAAAACTTGAAACACCCTGTATAAACTTAACACTAAAGATTGATTTCTTTTAAGTTCGTTCTGATTTGAAAATTCTATTGTTTGTTAATTCGAAGTCGGCAAGCACTTTATTTAATTATCGCCGCATGTATACATAAACTTATCTGAGTTTATTGGCTCCCTTTAAACAATCAAAATCGGTGATAACCAACTGTACCCGATAATAAATAATTAAGCTCTCAGCCGTGGTCTTGGGTGTGGTGATTACGTTTTTCATCATAAAACTTAACTGCATCGTAAGTAAAATAAAATCGATAGACAATAAAAATTAAACGTACAGTTTGATGCATAATACACGCGGTGTATGGATGGTTGCTTCAAGTCAGGCGAGACTGAATAAAATATAATTTAAGCTAATTTGTGGCGGCATAAAACATTCAAAGGTGGCGTTTTTAAGCCCGAAAGGCCGGCTTTCGCAAAGTTAAGGCAACAAGTGATCAAGTCCAGAAGCTCGCAATTTGCCAAAATGTATCATTTTGAAGTTTTGAGAGCAGGCAAGTTAACTTGTTTTGGCCGCATTTTGGTGTTTTTTCTTGGGAGTTTGTAAGATTTTGGTGTTTCGTTTTACGGCATGAGGTGTATCGATAGGTGAGACGACCTGTGGCGCTTGCGTAAATCAATGTGCGCCGTCCGGTATCTTCAACACCCGGACGGCGTCATCAGCGAACCGACGCTGCCGCCAGTATCGAAAAGCAGCGTCGTGAAGCGTCATCGTTCGACACTTAGCCCCAGGTCGTTGTGCATTTCAGGTAAGATGACTTGAAGTTTTACGCAGAGTTATTTCGTTTTCGCTCGGGAAAAATTTCATTTCCTTCGAGGAAAATATCGCGCTTATTCAATTTTTTTTTTGATAACTTCCTCCGGAACTTTACGAAATCAACCGGTCGCTTCGTCGAATTTTACAAACTCCCACAAACAATGTCCAACTTCGCGTCCTAATCCTTCTTGAGATAACATTTATAAATACAAATATACACGAGGCGAAAATAGAACGCATAAATATTTTCGAAATTTTTTCGCACCAAGTAAATCGATCGTAATTAGCAAAACAAATGTTTTATTGGTGTTTTGCTCCGAATGTGGCTCGTGAGGAAACAAATGCGTGTTGCCTCGGGATTATTTTAAATAATGTAATTAAATTAACACACAAACCAGCGATCTGGAGCCAATCTTATTGATCAATGGACCCTTTTTTTTATAAAAGTAACTTGAAATGACTTGTGCAACTTTTCGGTTAATAATTACAATTTTCCGCGAGATTTATCAAAGAGGAAATTGAGCGATTTAAATTATTTCAGAAACACAAAACCGAAACATGATAATCGTTTCTCTTATTATTTGCGAACAATTTCGCAAGAATTTCACAAATTGGAAAAGCCTGTACACTTTAAAATTGAGTTAAACGCGCGAGATTGTTTCCGAATTTTTACACTCCAGAAAATGTAATAATAATCCCGGGCTAAACCAAACAAAGAAGATAAAATAATACAAACCACAAATATATGGCTAAAATTCGTTTCGTTATGGAACGTCAAAAGAAAAGTTAGGTCCGAAGTAGATTTATTGTAATAGATAACTTCTGGTGAGAATTTGTAAAGTAGTTTTTCTTTCTTTTCGATTCAGTTTGAACGTCCGCTTCTCGCCAAGAAAAACTGTTTCCGATAAAGTGAAAATGATTCGATCAAAAGTGGGAAATGATAGGTAAAGTGAGATTGATGCGAGTTGGACCACCGGTTTGTCATGTTTGTAATTGATTTATGAATGCGTTTTTCGTGTCAGAAGCCAGTTTAATTAGTTGTTTATCAGAGAAACTATAAAATTGATCCGATTGTTTAAGGCCAAGAATCGTGATTTAGGTTTCAGGATCCAATTATTAGATCAGGGAATGAGAATTCGGTTGAAGTGGGTTTCTAAGCGCTGCAATAATCCTCGAACACCTGTCCTATACAACCTCCACACAAGTTTAATTTGTCGTTGAAGTAACGCGTGATGCGTTCGCTGTCAAAGCCCGAAAATGAGAAGTGTTGATATAGGACAAGATTTCCGAGGTTTTGCGTTATCCCGATTAAATGGACGCTTAATATTCAAACAATGTCCGGCGCATCCACCATTTCGAAAGTTTTCGCTCGACGCTTTAGCTCTCAATACGAATTTATCTTCCAATTTATTTTATTCCGTCTAAACGGTCGCGGATTAAACTAATTATTGTAAAAGTTTCGCTTGCGCTATTAAGACATAACTCGAGTGTAACACTATTCAAGCAGAGTTATACATTTCACGACCGAATTACCAAGGCATAAACCACTTAAAACAATGTAGGTACAAGCTCGCTAGAGAGCACGCCTGAACTGATTACTCTACTCAAAAATGACAACCCTTCGAGCAAATGTGCCAAAAAACTTGAAAATGAAACTTTCATCCGCAATCAAAACCGAGCCACCAAACTGTTAAATTAATTTTAATTATGAGGAAACTTTTGTTGATGGAAAAATTTTGCTGGCGTTTCTGCCAAAAAGGTGAGTTTGCCGAGCAATTTGTCTCAATTCTGCTAATAATAGTCGTAAAAGATTGCTCCTCAATGTTATTACTTTGCCATATATCCTCTTGACAAGCACTTATCGAGTATTTCTATTTATTTCCAAACATTCCATTTCCTGAAGTCGTTTCTCGCAGCCATTCTAAGGCCCGATTGCTCAGTTCGAGCTTAAATCGAGTTTAACTAAGCTTAAGCTTAAGAGTGTTGCTCAGTTACGAAATATCGACTAAGCCAAAGCTTAGCATTGGTTTAACTAAGCGGTCGATGTTGGCCGCTTAAGCATTGGCTTATCTCTAAATACTTTTAATATTAACGTTATTAATATACATAACTTTATAATTTTATTGAAATCGTTAATAGATGAATAAAAGAAACCGAAGTAGCAATTTCACGCTCAAAGAAAATAAAATTGGTTAATTTTATTCAACTAACACTAGAGTGTAAAAAAGTTACTTGATTTTGTTCGATGAAAAAAATAGACCAGGGCCCAAATTGCACTAAGATTTAATGCAACAGCAGACACCTACATTACGAAAAATATGCGACAATTAAAAAAATCATAAAATATGCAGACCAACAATGTTATAAAAAATAGACTGGTGGAGGGCCATCAAGCCCATAGGTATATTACTTACTTTCACAATGGATAAAAATTGCTTTTAATGATAATTAGTGATAAAGAACCAATAAATTACCGGATTCGACAGTGAATTTGCAGATGATGCACAGAAACAGCTTTTTTTAATAAATTTCAGTTCAGTTTGAGTTAAACTTGTGATAAACAAATAAATTTGAACAATAACAGTAATGAGTAGAGGGCCATGGCAACAACATGTTGTTAGTATATTGTTAGTAGTTAGTATATTAAAAAAACTAAAAAAAAGTATAATGATAATAATTTACTTACTTATTTTTATTCTAGTATTAAAGATTATTTTTTTAATTGCAGAATCCGGCAGTCAAGGAAAGAATGATATTAGAAATTACTGATATGTAAATCTTATGTGATTTTAATTATAGCACAAATTTTTAAACAGTTAAATTATTTATATAAAATTGTAATGCCTCAAAACTGAGGACGCCCAAGTCTTTAAATGCACAAAGGCAACAAATAAACTGTGCAAATCAATTTATTGCTGTGCTCTGAAAGGAAACGATGAATTGAATTTTTTCAGAAGGAAGCACAATTTAAATATGCCGCGCATGAAATAAGAAAAAAACCATTCTAGTAATTAATAATTATATTGAGATACATTTTTAAACATAAGATTCATATTATAGCGATATTGTTCCTCCAATGTACTAAAATAATGATAAATGATTATTTCATCTGAACCTAACTTTTCAAAATCAGAACTGTCAAGTTGAAGTGCGCAAGCGTACAGTACTACCAACCGCATAAGTGACAAGTTTAGCGGGGCTTAGCTAAACTTTCCACTGAGCACTTAGTTTAAATTTGAGCCGAGTTTACGTAAGCCAAAGCTTAAGCTCGAACTGAGCAACCGGCCCTTAGGGCTTGTTTCCTCTCGATTATCATTACAGAAATATGAATGAAATTCGAAAAGTTACAACAACGAATCTGTTGTCTTTGGAACGCCTTAATTTTTCCTTCTAGCCACCCAACTTGTCGCATTTCTGTTGTTGTTTCGGAACAGTTCATTTCGCTGAGTAATTCGCGGTTATTTCAGCATTAGCATATTTATTACTTTTAGTTCGGAGGGGTTACTCGTTTTATTTGTTTTTGTATGGAGAAACAAACAGCCGGAAGTTTACTTTAATTGTTCAAAGTTTTTCCGAATCGTATCTCACAAGGATTAAATTTAATTGCCTTATGGCACATTAACGTATGACACCTCCTGGTTTATGCAGCTATTAGCTCAATTTCAGGCGGGAATGTTACCTGAGGGTATTTAAATTTGGTTTAGTTTAATAGTCAATAGTGTGCTTGCACTATTTTGCAAAAATCGATCGGGGAAAGCCGATTAATTTGACCTCTATTACGCATAGCAGAACTAATCGGTCTGGGGGGTTTATGAGACTTTCTTTTGTACTTGGGGGATTAATTATGCCCACAATAGACAGTACATTAGACTTCCGTTTCGAAATTTCCACATGCCTGACCATGGCTGTTTTAAAAATGGCTGCGAATCGCGTTTTCTTTGTCAGTCTAATTAATTAGGTGCGTTACAGACAAATTAACATATTCAACATGTTATCGATCAATTTGGCCGAAAAAACACGCAAGCACGCATCGCGTGATGAAAGTCTCCATTCAACAAGTAGCTTATAATTGAACACATCATAATTAAATCTACATAGGGTCTCAGATTGGCATAACTCTGAATAGTCTCTTATTTGCTAATTACAACTAAAACTGTCGGGACAATATCAACCCCTTTGCCCGCCTGAGTGGACTTAAACATATCAAAAGCTGACACCGTTTTAAAAGCTCCCACTCAAAAATACGCCTGTCTGCTTCGTATTTCAGCACTACGATATAACATTCGTATTGTTTTAACTTTGAACCTAAAAACTTGTCCCGGCATCACAAACCCCTTTTTATTTTTCCTCCTGATAACCCAAATAGCACATCATCGATCCACAAACTCGCTTATTACACCGGCCTCCTATCACGTCCCAAAAATATCAATTAAATTAGATTTATTGACAGTCATAAACTGACAAAGACAAAGCTCCCATTTATAAGATTCCGAATGCGTTATTTTGCAAACTTTCGCAACACACCGATAAATTTCAATTCCCATAAATTATAACCACAAATTTGGGAAAAAAAATATGCTTTATTTTATGCAGAATGCAAATAAAAAATTGTTACATAAAATCATCTAGTAAATGAAATATGAAGTGCCCCTTTTCGTCTAGGGGTGATTGCGGTGTTGGGCATTGTGAACCGAATTTGCGGGAATTTCTTTCTTGATTAAATTTCGCATCAAGCGCATTCTCAAGTAAATATTTTCTTTGACTCCGACCCGAAATTTTATTTTCATACGGAGAAGTCGGCGCCAATATATTTAGATTATTTCTGCGGAATGCACTTCACGTACACTTATCTCCGCCAAAATATTTCACTACGGCTGATCCCAGCGCATCCGCCAAAAGTTTCATTAAATTGCCCGTAACGAGCTGTGAAAAATATGACTTTTTCTCGGCGCTTTTTGCTTGGATGCGGTGATTTGTTCCCGATTTTCGGTTCGTTTGCGAAGAAAGGACCTCTCACCACCTGCGATAACATTCGACAGAAATATGGGATCATTATCGGAACTGCTATGCACGACTGCTGACAAGCATTGAATAAGGTAGTTCACGATATCCAAACACGTAAATTTTTACAGTGGATCGCGTCATGCCATATCTTATCGGCATTTTTGATATCTTCCAATTTCAAACGACAACTAGCGCTTTACTACCTATAACAAGAAAACCGATTACGTGACATAAGCTGCTCTACTTCACTCACCACTTCACGCTTTTAGCCTAATCTCGGACTTATCTGATACGAACTTGCCACGAACTAAAACGTTTTGTTTTGATTCCAATCTCGCAAGTGCCACCACTGCCCAAATCCGATAAGAATCAACAACTAATTAACGCTTTTTCCAATTGCTTGAATCACTGTTTCCACGAGTTTAAAGTCTTTCTCTACGCATTTTTTTCTTAATAAGTAATAACACATTGAAATTAAGTACTAAAATCAGACTTCGCTAAATTAGTGTCCCAAGTAGCACAAAATATCTTTTTGGTTGTGGCAGCTAAAAAGTTGTTGCAGTAACGTTATGGCAACCTGATCTTAGTCATAATTTGGTTATTTCATTAGGTTTTTAAAATGAAGTTGTTTTTTAGTTAGATTAATATTTAAAAAAGCTATAATAGGCTCATTTGGCTTTATATTAGACTCCTAATAGTTGCCCCACAATTTAGCTTTAATGTGGTATCTACGTAACTAAATAGTTATTTTTTAGGTTGTCCTAATGCTCTTATGTCCATCGTAAACCCAAAAAAAAACCTTTTCACAGCTATTTAAAGTTGATTATAGCTATCAAACATATTTTAATGACAAAATAATGTCTAAAATATTACTATTTCATGACCATTTGGCTATTCTGCCATATAGTTGTGAATAATCTATCTTATAACTATATGGCAAATTTCCGAAGTTGCCGCAACGTTTTCTTAAAAATAAAAAATCTAAAATATAACGAAAATCTATCTGCAGAATGTGGCAATTTGGTAGCAAAATTTTAGTTGTCATTACCAAGTAATGTCTATAACTCTACCCTTTCGTAGCTACACAATAATTTTCCCATCATTTTAATTGTCAAATTTTATTTGTCGTATACCACATCTACGTTTCCTATATCAACAAAAGTGTATTTTCTGTAGTGTGGAGTGTGAATTATGCCTAAAGTTGACATGAAACAAACTGCTTTTTCCTTAAAAAGATTTAGGAAAAGCAGTACATATTACAGAAAATTAAAACGTCGAACGACTGACTCAACTTATTTAGTTTGTTTCGATTTAGTCATTATTTAGCCAGAAAAGCCCCCTCAAACGTAAAAAATAACTAAATACCATTTGGTTTTAACTTAGTCAATATTAGGTTTTTGAGTCAGCACGGCAACCATTTCCTAACAATCAGAGAAGGCATACAAAAATGGCGATTTTTTGACAAGTACGACAGCGCAGACAGCGGCCATGTTAAATTTTTCTTATGTGTGTCAATTTTACAACTATTTTATAACCATTTAATAACTTTGTCGTTGTCAGAATCATAATTACTGCTATTTTATAAAATTTAATAAATAAAAGTGATACATTTTTATAACTGAAATTAATTTAAAAGAAAAACTCTCTTAATTTTTTGAAAAAAAAATTAGTATGTTTAATGAATTATTGCCTTTTTTAAGGCGCGTCGATTTTTTCAAAGCATCGTATTCATATTTGTCAGAAAAGTAATGTCGCCAAACAAATTTTTTGCTTGGTTAACCAGTATTTGGAATTTGTGTATGCATTTCAGTGATATATTATAATATGTTTATCGCCATTCATGATGTCTAGCCAATTAACAACAAATCGGTGGTTATTTAGTAAATAATTGTCATTTAGTCATAAAATAGCAACAGCTTCCAGAGCATAAGTTCGTTAGAGCTTTGAAACAACCAAATTGTTTGCAACTATTTGGTAATATTACCGTTATATAACCCAAAAATAAATGCCCATTTTTGGCACGGTGACGTTATGACAAGTTTGGTGAAACGTTTTCCTCGATTGTTGCGGTGACCAAATAGTTATCATTTTTGTTGCCAAAACGTTTTTACAACCGCTAAATAACAATCTGTGCTACTTGAGCGAAATTAAGTGAATTAGTACGAGATGTCACTTAATTAGTTGCAAAACAACAATTTATTCCACATGTTACTCACAAGTTGCGAGTCCTTCGTTTTTTCAAATAATTACACCACAGTTTATACAAGTGTATACCTACCTTAAATAAAAGATATAAGTTCTTATTTTGAAGCACTGAGTTCAAAAAAATTATTTATAAAAGTCCCTGTATAATCAAATAGCTTGAATTTAACAAGTTTCTTATGAAAAACGCTATTATAAATCGGTCTGGTAGCGAATAATTTTTTCAACAGAATTTCTGGTCAAAATGTCAATAATTTTGCAAATTTCTACATTTTTACATTACAGGCTGATTCTTTTAGGGCTACATTAGAAACTTTTTAACTTCTAATATAGCTAGAGCTTTAAAATTTTGTGTACTATCTAAATCCATTCTGAATTCAATTAAATTATTTTAAAAATGGCTGAACTTCCGGAACTACGAAAAATGGGCGCCAACTTTGAAATTTTAAATAGTAACCCCACATTTTTCTTGCATTTTTGAATTCACCTTCTCAAACTGACTGAAAGGTACCTTAGTTGTTGGTACTTATCTGTCATAGTTTTTGACATTTGTCAATTTTTTTGTTAAAATTTTCAGTTGCATGAGTTTATTTAAAATGTGACAGCCCTTCAACCCTTTGCGATAAGTGAATAATTTTTTTTGTATTTGATAACAGAAGGTTTGAAGAGCCTTCTAGAATTTTCAAAATTGTCATCTGTCAAAATTCAAGGGTAGTGTGATTTTTTCAAAATGGTTATCATAAAACGGCTATAACTCAGTTTTTTCAAATGGAACGACACTATTTTCTTAACGGCAGTTGAAAGAACATCGACATTTATGGTGACTTTTATGTACATGTCCTATACCTATCTCGTACAGTTTTTGAAAAAAATCACAAAAAACGAATTTTACTTTGTAATTTTCATCGTTAATCAAGTAGGTCTTGTAAAATGGTCAACAGTTGTCAAACTTCAACATTTTATTTAGTTATTAGATGGTTCATAATCAAATAAGCAGTAAAACAATAATATTTAATTATGGTTTATTATAACTTAGTGAATTATGTAAAGTAACTCAGTCAGTATGCCATCGAATTTTGAACTTCTTGAATGAAAATGATAGACAAATCAAACATTTCTTTTAATTAATAGCACAACTTTATCGCATTTTTTGAAAGTTTACTCGATTAAAAATGAAAATAATGATCTAGAAATCAGTTTTTTGCGATTATTTCAAAAACTGTAAGAGTCCATATAAATCGATGTTCTTTTGATTGCCATTGAAAAAACAAGGTCATTCAATTTGAAAAAACTGAATTATAATTATTTTTTGATCATCATTTTTAAAAAATCATAGTAGCCTTGCAATTTGACAGTTCAAAATTCTGAAGATTTTAGAAGATCCTTCAAACCTTTGGTTATCAAATGCAAAAAGAATTATTCACTTACTGTAAAGGGTTCAAGAGTTGTGATATTTTAAATAAACCCCGGTAAATGAAAATTTGCAAAAAAAATTGACATACCTCAAAAACTATGACAGATAAGTACTAACAACCAGGGTATATTTTGGTCAGTTTCAAAAGGCGAATTCAAAAATGTAATAAAAATAGGTGGTTACTATTTAAAATTTCAAAGTTGGCGCCAATTTCTCCACGTTCCGGAAGTTCAGCCATTTTGAAAATAATTTAGTTGAACTCAGAATGGTCGATTTGGATCGTATACTAAATTTTAAACTTCTATCTATACTAGAAGTTAAAAAGTTTCTGATGTAGGCCCTAAAAGAATCACCCTGTATATGTGTAGTAAAGAATGCTTTCATTTAAAAATGCTAATTATTAAGATTTAATTTCCGCGATCTTGTTGTACTTGTCCAAACATTTAGCGTTAGGTCTGGTAAAACCTAAATGAAAGTTGAATTCGGATTTGGCTGTGACTATGCGGAATATTTGCATTCATAGCAACCTCTGAGGGAAATTAAGAATTCAGAAATGTAACTCGCCGAAGTAATAACGAAGTTTCTTAATAAGTTTCGAGATTTTCCATTTGATTGAGTTAGAAGCCTTGGTGGTGATTCGAACGTTTTTGAAAAATCGTAACTTAATTGCACGTAAATAATGGGGTTTATTACAGTAAAGCAAATTAATGGAAAGTGGCACAATCGGGTAAATTATCCCGTTTTCCAGTATAGCCCTCACCTCTCCGGAATACAGTTTATTACGTTATCAATGTGTTCCTGAGGCACGTTCTCTCATACCTCCGGCAGGATTTCCTTGAGTTCGGTTCGCGTTATGGGCCTGGTTTAGTCTATCGTTTGTTTCATTGCCATAGTCTCGCTTTGATTGGTTAAAATGCAAGAAACGTGAGACTTTCGATCAACATGGCCGTCTTCCACGATTTTTTCTGACCCTTCTTATCACATCTCTTGATACGGGTAGATTCAAGCATCCCTCTAACCAAGGCAAAGTTCACGAAACTCACTTAGCGACGTTCTTGACCCGACAGAGGGACAGTTATTATTTTTTACAAATCGCGGTTACAATCGGCCGTACCTACGAGAGAATATTTTTTTTCTCTGCCGATACTTCAATGAATAATAATGAACAGAAGGGACCGACTACCGGCGTAATAAATATGTATGTGATTTTTCCTTCATGAAAATTATTATCGCTTTACACCAATTTACACGTAAAGGTAGATAATGAAAGTAATTTAATCAATTCCGAAAATTAATTGCTCGGGAAAATATTTCAAATTTCATGCAAATTTCGAAAGGCGGTCGAGATATTTAAATCTTGCGGCATTACCTCTAATTTTTCACGCAACACGAAATTCTTACTGAAATTTGCTATTCTAATCCTCAAATCGCAAGTAAAACTGCTTTGTTGAAATTGCAAGAGACGAGAGTAATTATCGCTTGTGTGATACAAAGCAAACTTATTGTGAGCCCTAGTTTTATTTGCAAACCTTCCAATCAGAGTGTTGTAATTGTACACAGCGGGTGGCATTATTTGTTTTCTGTCGTTAAAAGCATTGAGACCTCGATCAATTATTGACGCCAGGCAGATATTGCATGAATTTTCATTTTCAAGACCTTCAGGCCCTTTTGAAAAAAAAATGGAAAAATGAGGCGTGATTTTTAGTTTTAGTGCTTGCCCCAGAAGGGTTTATTTCTGGGGTTGGGGTTGCATGTTCTGTAATTGAGAAGTGGCAAGTGCATTTTGGTGTTAGTTGTAAATAATTTCGTCGTGTTAAATCGGTTGCGGCAGGAAAAATAGAAGTACAAATGAAACAAAATGCGACATTGCTCTTATACCTCTATTGATTTTAAAGCAAGATGAACAAGCGAGGGATGATGGATTTGTTTGGAGTGCGGATGGTCGTAAAAATTTTTATTTAGGATTATTTGGCACACGCGAATTTAAAAATATAATGAGATTCGTTGTGAAGTTTCATTTGGAGATCGGAGAGCTATTTTAACGGTGTTGGGATTACCATATGGATATTCCCAGTATGCAGTCCCTAAAACGCTCGCAAATATATGTAAATTTTCTTTGAAAACGTCCACACAAGCAAAAATGACACTAAAGGTCGGACGGTTTCTTCCATATTTCAATTACAACAAAGCAAAGTTCGCGCGAGTCATTTTTTATGCAGTTTGTTTGCAGATTTTGTGATAAACGCGCTGAAAGTTTGCCACATTATCACCGTGTCCCTTAACCATCTCGTGATGGACTGCTAAAGTTTCGCCCACTAGCACCAACCTCACTTGTCCACCTACTTTCAGCTAAAATATATCGTGTAAACCGAGCTATAATTCTCCGCCACTAATTACAAGCCACACCACTATTGATTTTGAACGTTTTTTACGTAATTGGTGGCTTGACAAATTCAGTCTTCAACTAAAACCGAGCAAAGGAGTCAATTCTGTTTTCATTATTGTCGCTCAATTTTGATGAATCCAATTTAAACGTTTACGCGTCAATATTTCGGACAGTTTTTGTTTCATGACTGATTGGAGAGACGCTTCACAAACGAAACGTTTCCATTTTTCATGTTTTTAATATCAAATCAACAGCGCTGTAATGAATCACGCCGTTGAAAAATTAAATTATAGTCCAAACAGCTCCATTATGTTACAAAAATTTAATCAAGGCAAGATCCGAACTGAAAATAACGCAGGTGATGCCAAGGCAATAAAAATACACGACTTGTGAACGAAACTAGTCCCTGCTGTAATTGAATCAAGTTCCTTGGCGTTTTTGCCAAAATATAATCGAAAGTCGCTAAATTTGAAAGACTGAAGAGGTGACTGGGTTAAGTCGTTTTATATCACGTTAATATCGACGCAAAAATGTGTGGTATCCGAAACGCGCAAACAACACAATCGTCATCTCTTAGTCCCACTATTTGCGCAAAGAACGCTAAAATAAATATTATAAAAGCATGCACTCAAATAGAGCAAACAATATTAGCAAATAAAGCAACAAGAGCTTCGCCGAATCCAATTTCAATAAAGATGAATGCAGTAACCGCATTAATTTAAACTGACTTGGATATGCGACACGCCTTCGAATTTTTTAAAATGGCGGGCCGCTAAATTTAATTGCAAAACCAAACCCTGCATTTTAATAAAGCTCAGCTTTAACAGGTTAAAAGAAACTTATCGATTGGTTTTAAAAATGCGTCTTTTAATTAAGCATTTAAGTCGGAGACTTTGGCCAACTTCGTTTATTGTAGAAGAGATTTTAATTGAAGTTTCTCCTATTTACTGATGCAACCAGACTAGCTAATTACAATTTTGATTGTTTACTTTGAGAGGTGGAAAGGTTCGGTTTAAACCGGGAAAAATCTCAAATGGTTTGTTGCAGATTGCGATGGCATCAAAATGAGATGATTTAGATAATATAGGAATTTACCAGTGACAATCGATTAATGTATCTAATAGTTTATTGTTGAAATAATAAGTGTGCTTAGTCGTTAAAATCATGAAGAATAACGATGAGACAATTCTCGAAATTCTTCAAGGACACAAAACTTCTAAATGGCCGGCTGCGAAACTCGTTAAAATTTTCATTGCCAGCACTAAAGCAGGTGAGTCGATTATTAGAATAAAAATCAATCGGTGAGAGTGAGTTTTCAGGAGCGACGTTTGAATTAATTCGTGGTGTTTTAACACAGTTTTGCAAATTATCAAACCAACTAGCGACATAAAAGCCACATAATCGCTCCTTTGTCCTATAGTTCTGTTGTCTAAAGATGTCGGTGATGTCACCCCTGGAAACTGAAATTGATAGATAATAAAGCTCGCCTTTGTTGGCCCTTTGGTTAAAACGGCCCTTTTTGTAATTAGATAAATTATTTGCAGATTTTGTTGAAGAGCGACGTCTTTTGCTTGAATATGTTGGTCCAGAACTTCAAACGGTATTCGATGAACAAAAGATTGAGGTAAATCGGTTCAAAACTCAAACTGATAAATTACACCAAATCTATCTTAAAGGTCGAACTAGTTGATATGTTTTTTGGAGCGTCTGAAAAGGATACCTTCGATGCGAAATTATTCGAGGATCATTTAAACGAAATAAGAATGTGCCATAAGTTATCACGAGGATGTTTCTTTTTGGTTATTGTGCCCTAATGCGAGAAACGATTATGATAATCCCATTGGCATTTTCAGAGTTTAGTTGGGAATAAATACGAACCTCTTATAGTTCCTCCTCGGTTAAAATCGGAAAATTTTGAAGCCTTACTCGACAAAGTAGGAGAGTTGGGGCTCAATTGTGATATATTAGAAAACTGGTACTTCAAGGAAGGAAACGAATATATATTAAAAGACTGCAGGTTAATATCGATTTGGTTCTTTAATCTTTCACGCCGATTATCACCGAGACAATTATTAAATCGTTTTACAAGCCAATAAGAATTCAAAGGTTGGGTTTAATGGTCTACCCTATTTCAACTTTAATATCGTGTATCGGCCTACTTTTCCCCTTGTCTCTCATTCTAAACAACGATCCCTTTAATTTATTCACCTAAATCATGAATAAAGCTTTAATACCTTTGCCCGAATTAATAAAATGTACAAAGTCTAATTTAGAAAAAGCTCCAGTGAAACTAGCGGAAAATTGGAACTCTTCCACAGTTCAAAATTAAATTCAATTCGCGACTACTTAAACGAATTACTGTCTGAACTGTGCAATTGTATATTACATTGTTCTTTTTTGATAACTTAACCAAATAAAAGATACTTGGCTTTAGTTCATTATTACGATGACTGTTGAATGTTTCTAACTCGGTTAACTGAAGCCCAACTTTCATTCAGATTCTCAACTTTAGAAGAATGGAGAGCTATATCTGAAGAATTAATCACAATAATTCACGAATGTTTGCAAAATATGCCTGCAACTACAAAGAAAAAATTTAGTCCGTATTTAAAATCAGTTGTCGAACAACAGTTTAATTTTGCGTTAGGTAAACACACAATTTGTTTCGACTTTTACGCAAATCAGAAATTGTAGGGTTGGCACCTGGCACTGCTCACCACGTGTTAAACATTTTTAGAGAATGGGACGTACCTGAAGAGACTGAAAAATTTCATCAGGTAATTCAATCACACATAAAAACTCCATTATCTTACTAAGTGTAATTAAACTTGTAGGAAAATTCTAGCCATGTTAATAAAACTATAGAAAACTATTGTCGTGAACAAATAAAGTTGTTTCATTCGAATATAAAACTACTCGTTCCAGAGGAAAATAATCTTAATTTCAAGTAAGACGTGATGTTTTTTGAGGTAATGGAAAAAGAGTATATTTTAGAGTGCCTTGGAAACCTGGGGGAATAAATACGATA
Organism: Tribolium freemani; assembly: GCA_939628115.1. Lineage (NCBI taxonomy): Eukaryota > Metazoa > Arthropoda > Insecta > Coleoptera > Tenebrionidae > Tribolium > Tribolium freemani. The sequence goes on along the minus strand of OW626792.1, from coordinate 11,396,143 downwards.
CATGCGGAACACGAAGCATATCTAAACGAATTTAAAAGTCGTGTTTTAAATAAATTAAAAGATTTAATTAGACACAGTTTGGACGATGAGCCGGAATTGAAATCTAAAAAGAAGATCGTCGAGGTAGGTAATTTGTCACCGGTCAAGAGACCATTTCATAGTGAATGAAAAGTCTCATCAATCATCGGGATTTCCTCGTCGGCAATTTTCTCATTTCTCAAAAGAAAATTTGTTTATTTCCCCGAAGGACAGTGTATTAGTCGAATTTGACTGCAGTTATTCGGGGCAATCGATACAGTCGCCAACTAGCACCTCATTATCCTTTTAATGGAACGATCAATCCATTTAGTTTGACGGAATTTGATTCGATTCAATATCGAATTTAAACATTGCGTCCTGTCGTTCCATCTTCATTTTAATTGAACTGAATAAACACATTTTCTGAATTGAGTTGTCTCTTTTAGGAGAACTTTCAAGAAAATATAACTCATTTAACTCTTTGTTATGACGATATCAAAGTAGATTTTTCCAATTCGGAAATCTTGGAGCGAGTTAAACAGATAGTACAAAACACTACAAATGTTAGACATAATCCCATTTTGATATACGGCAACCATGGTTCGGGAAAAACCTCGCTTATACAAACAATATACAGAAACTTCGAAAAGTGGTTTACATGCAGAACTCTTAGAATAATAAGGTTTACTTCAACGACCCCTCGATCCTCATATATTTTAGAGCTGTTAAGAGTCATATGCCAACAAATTTGCATAGCATTAAAGCTTCCAGAAGGTTTCTTGCCAAAAGACGCTTCCTTCGATCCTTTGTATATTAACAACTGGTTTCAAAGTTTACTCAGAAATTTCGAGGATATGAATCAAATCCTTGTCATATTCATCGACGATTTACATTTACTCAATCCGTTAGACGCCGACGCCGTTAATGCCCTCAGCTGGATACCGATAACTCTACCCAAAAGGGTCCACCTGATATGCACAACTTCCACAGAACTAGACAAACTCAGAATGACGCCAGTGCAAAAAGAAAGGTTCAAAAACCCAGACTCGTACCTCGAATTACCCGCAGTTGACCCATTCGACGGTAGGTTAGGGCACATTAAAATTGCAACACTCACAAAAAAATTCATCTTATTGTAAAATTATTGTAAAAAAAGTTGAAAACTTTAGGTGTTGTTGCAATTTTAATGTCATTAGGTGCGCGTTTCGGGTAAACTAACGGGTTTCATCTCCAGACTACGTGAATAAGAAATTTGACAGTTTGGAGGAGTTTTTTACGAAAAACGCGGTGGCAAAGATATCCTCTTTGATAAGTTGTTCGGAGTACGGTCTGACTGAGACTGAACTTTTGGAAATTTTAATGCCGACGAGTAATAGCGAAGCTGTAATTCATGTCGAAGACGGTAATTTTAATTTTTCTTCCCTGTGCTCCATCCGGCGAAAGTTGGGTAATTAAATCCCCATTCGGAAAACATTGTCGATTAACAAAACAATTCCAGAACCTCTCCTTAGGGAGAAAATAATGAGCGGGAAATTACTGATCGAATGGAGTCACGTGACGATTAAAGAGATTGTGCGGAAGCGTTATCTCCACAATCAGGAAACTTTAAGGAGCACACATTCGGAATTAGCTAACTTATTTTTCTACGAGTTTTGCAGCGATGAAAGCTGCGACGAAGAGGACGAAGAAGGGGAGCCAGGTGAGAATCAGGCTCGAATTGTGAAAGATTGACGAAAACGCGAGTTTTAGCACCGCTTTTATCCGAAATTAGGGAAACTCCATTTCAGTCGACGGTTTATAAAGACGTTACGTACAGTCAAAGACATATCGAGGAAGCTTGGATCCATCTTTTGCTCGCTGGTGATACAATTAAACTGAAAAGCTTGTGTATGTGCAATTACGACTTCCTTCTTGCCGCTGTGAGTGCAACTCGAGGGAAGTCGAGCACCCTTCCAATTGCTTTCGTTACAGTTGCAAACGTTTTCGGTTAGCTACTTGCGATGCTTGCTGGAGCATGTCCGATGTTATCTTCTTGATAGAGAGATCGAATTGGTTTACTACTCTATTAGGAAGTCCACGGATGTCTTAACTCGGGATACTTATCAATTAGGCACTCAGCTTATCTCTTGGTTGAGGCCGGTCATAGAACGTGGTGGTGGTTTAATGAGCTCTATGGTTACTTCTGCCATGGCTTGGTGCGATGGTTTCACTTTACCTCTTGTGGTTCCCCTAACAGATTGGCTTCAACCACCTCTTCCACAACAATCACGCGTCATTAACACACCGAATGTGCGTCTTATCGAACCCACTCCTTCCGGACAACATGTTGTTTGTGTTGTCGATTCCGAGCCTCAGCTTTGGCACATAATGAGCAACCAATTAGTGCACACCTTTAAAGGTACAATAACACCGAACTTTCTCCAGTGCCGAAGCTAGGTACTATTGCTTGAAATTATTTCAATATTGAGCCGCTTTGAAAGAAAACCTAACTTTACCAGCAGTCAACAGTACATCTTCCGAACGGTTTAGTTTAAACCAAGCTTTAGACAATTTTAAGCTGCGGTTTATATAAATTTAAATGATGACGAAGTAATAAATGAATTTGGCAAAGAAAGCAATAGTACATAATTTTTTGAAACAAAAACCTAGTTTCGGTAGTGAGTCCTCACATCGATCCGTTTTCCATTTGTGATTACAGGTCATACGGGGAAAATAATTTGTATGGCTGTGACTAAACATTCCCAGTTCTTGTTTACCGGTTCGGATGATTTAAGTATAATCGTTTGGGACTTGAAATCATTCGGTATTAAATTACGAATTCATGAACACATCGCACCAGTTTTGTGCATAACCGGCGCTCTCAATAACTCGGTCATTATCAGTGGGGGAGAGGACAGTAGCATCATTATAACTTCTCTGTCAGATGGACACGTCGTTATGAAAATAGACCACCATCGAGGCCCCGTAACTTCCGTCAAAGTCACTTCGACGGGTGACATCCTAGTTTCGGGAAGTCATGATGGAAGAGTCTGTTTGTGGTCTTTGGAAACTTACACTTTGCTTAATACGATTACGCTCCAATCGCCGATACAAATGATCGAAGTTTCGGCCGATTCGGTCTTTCTGTTAGCTTGTTGTAGGGACAACAATCTCTATTTACGCACTTTGGCGACGGGAACCGAACTCCATAGTTTAGTCGAGCATAAGACAAAGGTTATTACTATATTTCGGGAGTTTAAATCCAAAGTCACTGCTCGTTTTTAGGTCAGGTCAATTTGTCTTACTCAAGACAGCTGTAGAGCTGTCATTGGGGGTGCAGACGGAAAAGTTTACATTTACGATATTCATAGTGCCAAATTAATTAAATGCTTGACGGGACAGAACGGTGAAGTTAGCGCCGTTCGGGTGACTGAAAAAGACGATTTTCTTTTAACTGCCGGTGGAAATCGTGTTATATTTTATCCGTTTCGAAGCGACGATCACATTAAGAGTTTTTCAAAGATGAAAAAGAAGTCGCAGCATCATTTACAAGCCCATGGTGGCTTTCTAACTTGTCTGGACATTTCACGGGACGGCCAACTATCAGTGACAGGTGCATTGGACCATATTGTAAATGTCTGGCAGCTTAATAGTCAAGAGTTAGTATTGACTCTGAAGGGACATTCGGGTCCCATTACGGCGGTTAGTTTCGCTGCAAATGGATTATTTGTGGCGTCTGGTTCCGAAGATAAAACAGTCAAAGTTTGGGGTCTAACTCTTGGTACATTAGTCTCGACGTTTACGGTAAGTTAGTTGTCATTCGGAAGAAACCCGAATCATTTTTCATAAAGGGTCACCAAGCTGCCGTTTCAACAGTATTTGTTATGATGGATTCGACTCGGATAATCTCGAGCGACCGAAATGACACTCTTTGCATTTGGCTGGCAGATAACGGAAATCTTTTACAAACATATCCCGGTCCTAGCAAATGTGTTAGAGTCACAAATAATATGAAGTACGCAGTAAGTGACGTCGATTACGGTATTCAAATGTGAAAAGTGTCACTTAACGTTTCACAGATTGCAACAAATGGGGATGTCTCGTTGAAAATTTGGTCTTTAGGTAAAGACGACGAGAAGTATAACGTCAACCATTCCGAAGAAATAACATGCTTTGTTCTAACAATAGACTCTCAACACATTATCACAGGGTCAAGGGATATGTCATTGAAAGTTTGGCAAGTCGTCGGAGGAAAACTCTCTCAAGTGAGAGCCGAATTCCATTTTGTTCCCATTTTTTCACACGTTTCTAGGTCCTGATCGGCCACACGGACTCGGTAACTTGCGTAGCAGTTTCAGTTTCGGATAAAAGTCAAGTGATTTCGGGAGCATGCGATAATAACCTTATAGTCTGGGATATAAACACCGGAGCTGATTTATACACACTTTCGGCGCATTTAAGTTACGTTACTTGCGTTAAATTATCGGGGGATGGAACAATAGCGATCTCAGGTCAAACCTAACTCACTGTTCGATTTTTCCCCGAACTGTCGATTTTAGGATCCGACGACAAAAGCATAATCATTTGGGACACAAAAAGAGGCTTACAACTAACTTCGCTCCAATTGCATTACCCGATCATAAGCATCGAACCCACATCAGACTTTTCCCGAATTTCGGTCTTATTGAAAGACACTAACTTCATGCCAATTATTTGCTTGCACAACACTCCGGCAAAGTACGTCAAACTCCCAACTTATTGCGCACCCGACAAGGATATAATAGAAAGTAAGCTTCTTATTATAGGGATTTATACAAAATAACAAAAATCGACTCGCTTAGATCCCAAACCGGCCCCGAAACGGCAAATGAAGAGATTATTAAAGAAGGAAGTTTCTTTAGATACGTACACTTGGCAAAAGAAATACGCTCATCTCACTTCGAATTTGGTAATTCCGGCTGTCGATGAACGATTCAAGCGCCGATTTTCGGTCTCCGCGAGTATGGAAGAAATCTCGAAAATCCCACAAATTAAAGACTCGCAGGTTCGATATTTCTTCTTAGTTTCGGTTCAAATCTGATTGAAATTGTGTTGAAGGGTGGCTTGGGAGCGAAACAAGCTTCTCTAGCGCAATCTCAGCATTTTGATCAATTGGAAGCTTTGTGGAATAAACGTTCGCCACCGCGACGGAGACTTCATCAGGTGATTACTACCCGGATTTAGATAACGCTCGGTATAATTCTCTTTTTTCAGTCCTTATCCAAACAATCATCTTTGGCCGAATCGCATCTCGATTCGTCGGATGAAGATGGACATCTCGAAGACGGTAAATATGCCACGTAATTTGTTTTTAGAAAATCACTTGAAAAACTCAAAAAAAATCGATGTCGTATTTGGTCAAACCTTCCCGCAAATGGATGTTGTAAAATGTAGTACTTCCACGAAATGTTAAACCTATATATTATACTATATAGAATAAAAGTAAAATGCAAATGATAATCTATATGACATAAGTGCTTTCCTTATGACTGTTTCAAATTTTTAGACTTCTAAAATATTATTTTATATAATTGCTATTTACTCTAGTAATAAGAAAAAATTTCATATTATCAACTGTACCTTATTATTGTTTCTTGTTACTGACTATTGAAAGCAATCATTCCACACATTGCAAATGTTTGTTGACATGTTAATGTTTGTTATTTTAAATTTGAGAACTTTACTCGAAGAAACAACGAAAATTTTAATAGATTTGATCGGTAGATATACGAAATTAATCACATTCGCAAATGACGCTCCATTATGTTAACTAAAGTTCTCAAATTAACCAGTACTCTATTTCGACATTGGAAATTGGCGATTATTTTAGTCCATCTGTTATAGCTGAAAAGAATTCTCAGGACCAAAAATTTTATTTAAATAATATATAGATTTTTTATTATAAATTTGTATTTTTATAAAATAACTCAGTTATCACAACCCGATTAAAGTAAAAACTCTGGCTTAACACGTAACGACGCTCAATAAATAAAATAATTCACATTCTAGCGTACAGGTGTATAATTTGAAAGTCAGACGCCATAAAAACGTCAAAAGTAGTTTCTATCGCGCTTGACTTTGATGTTTCTTCAGACACGCTTCACTCTTCAGTGTTCATATTTTAAATGTATTCGTCTATATTCCGATTACTCTCTATTGCTGTTTACTGCATTATGTGACCTTACGTATAAATGATAAATTGTTACGTTTGTTTGTCGTACTTATTTCAATGTTAGTCATTGTTACCTAAAGCAATTCTAAATCTCGCTACCTAAGCAATAATGTAAGTTATTAAAAAACCACCGTTTAGAAAAATACAAATCACAAATATATAAAATGCTATGTTAATATGTGTAATGAATTAGAAAAATGAGTCGAAAATAAAACTTTGAGAAACGTTATTAGTGCGTAAATTCACCCCGAAACCCTAATCCATCAAATATAATACGAATCGCTGGGAACTCCAAACTTTCCACATCACGAAGACTTGACGGTAAGTCAAAACAATTTCCCTCAGTCACCTGTTACGAGCACATGCACCATACATTTCAAGGCGATTACCACTTGTTACAAACAAATGCGTCCTCTGAATAAAATTAGATTGAAAAAAAATTCAAGACGAGGTAAGTAGGTATCCCAATGTGAGCTTTCTGGAGTTAATCTATCAATTTAGTTCGTTAAATTGTCCCTTTTTGCTGGGCTAGGCTTAATGGGTGCGTTAAAATCGATCAACAAAAGAATGTGGATTAGTCGAACGGGAAACACGAGCCAAAAGCAACAGGTCCTTCTTTGAGTAATTTGATAAAATAATTTGCTTTTAATTATTTGATCCACGTTGGCATCAATCAGATACCTGAACGAATTTTTTGCTTCGTTTCAAATTAAGATGGAAAGAGACTCAATCCCGATGATAATATCGCGTTGGCTTGATGGGTTTCCACTGTTCCGGGCTTTATTAATTATTTGAGAGGGCTGGACGGCATCAAGACCAATCAATATTAACTTCAGATTTAAAATCAAGGACTAGCAATTCCTTTTGTGACATTGGTGATATTTGTATTAGTACACATAAAACACCTTATGAAATATGAACAAAGTGATACGTTTTTCCGACTCATAAATTTTAAATAAAGGATATGATTCGAGTGTTTTATCTTTGATCTGAGAAATTCGAATTTTATGATTTGGAGCATACGAGGGTAATAAAATCGATTTCCACAACAGGGACGTGATATGGAGCATTCCTAAACAGCTTGTATGTAGTATAATGATGTTAGGAATAATCAGATCGGGAGAAAATGTGATTAGAATGATGATAATCAGCGGTTAAAAGGCGATCAATAATGCTTTTTGCGCACGTAGAAGTGAAGCACTAATCAAAATAATAGCGATCTGGTTTTCCATCAATTTCTGCTGATGTTAATGAAAACTAACCCAAACAGAGAGGAAACTGCTGGAAGCAATAAACTCGAAAAGTTGAGATGATTCAAAAAGTGGTAATACAATATACGCTCCAGGAGAGTTCTTTATTGTCAACTTGGTGTTTTTCTTTTTAATAAATCAATTTCAACGAAAGAATTTCTATTTTCAAATGATTTATTATTAAGGCCACTAGTTCTATTTTTACTCAAATTAATGACTACAGGATACAAACAGGGAAAGTGTTAACAACGTTATTATCATTATTCTGTCAGAGATTTAAGGTTAACAACTGATAAAATAACGTAAATGAGCAACTCGGCCCTAATTGCTTCCACATCTTGTTTCATACGATCGACTTTTGTTCGAAATGAATCCACGCACTTTACGTTAATTAATTACATACAAAACGGAAATAAGGTTATTTACTTTGAGTTTGTTAAAATTAAAGAACTATTCTTTGGGGTTGCGGTGTTAGCTAATGAGTGTTTCTATTTATGGTCGACCCTTTGATGGAATTCACTTGATGCAATTATTTCAGAATAATTTATCACTGTATCGTTTTAAGGGCTTTCGAGGTAAAATTAGTAGCAAATGCAATCATCTGTCAAGTGTCGGATGAGTGGAATATATGCAAATGCTCGTATTATCTCCAACTATGTTGAAAAATTCGACGATTAGGCAAATTCCCCAAACATCACATCGATTCCGTTTATTGACTTTCCGTCAACTTTGACAATACAATAACTCGAACGTAAATAATATTTGCACAATCACATCTTCTCTGTCAGATTTTAAGTCGCGATCCAGGTTGTACGCCAATCTAATTATGCGCGACATTCAGGGTGTTCTTACTTGATTATTCGATCACGTCATGTCTTGTAAAACACTCGAATAGGTAACTTTGTAAATACACAGGAGTAACAGCTGGAAAAGCAGCTTTTCTTCCTCGAAAATCATAACATTGTTTTCACACGTTTCGACAACTGTTCGAAGTTAAATCTAAACATTGACGAACATGTGATCACTGAGCGAAACTTTTCGCTCCTTTGTGAACATTTAGGGGAGCAAAATATTTATTTGAGGGAGTAAAACCACTTCCGCCACACCCTCTCTGTGTCCACAGTTTTAATTCTTCATTGAACTGTTTGCCGTGGGCGAAAACAACATTATCGCTTTAGTCCCCCAAAGTCGTTTTTGATTTATCCTTAATATTTCATATTTTCGCAAAACATTTTCTAAATACACATACAAGCCTACAAAAAACAATATGCTTCCCGGTATCGATCCACATAAAACATTTTGCTTCTAGTACGTTATACTGTACAAAGCCAAACGTTGTGAAATCGCATTATAAATTTTCATGTTTTTAACGAAATGAAATTTTGATAAAATAACTTAATAAAGCAGTGTTTCAGCATCAAAGCTTTGTCGAACAATTTTAATTATTTTTTGTAAACGCCATTATATATGCTCACAATGAAAGAAACGAAAGGTCAGTTTGTTATCCGAACCCACAAACGATTTATTTTAAAAAATACTGCAGATTTAAAGTTTACGCTTCCCAAAACCGATTAAAAGAAACTACAAGCAGTTAATCCGAAATGATACAATGAAAGTTTTAATCTGCGATTAAATTCTCTCTCTGTTCTTTTAACGAAAGCCAAGTCGTAAATCTCGTTAGAAAAAATAATATATGAGCTACAATGAAAGTTTAAAAAACCGAAAAAATTTCGAACGCAATTTGCATACGTATTTATGTAAACTCAAAATAAACGCATTTTCCCCGAGTGACTCACTGTTGCTCTAATAAAATCGTCTAAATAAGAAATCTGGATTAGAATCGCCCATAACTAAGTCAGGATTATGTCAAAATTAATTAGGGCCTTTGTTGATTCAGCGTTCGCTTATTTTCGGTGTCTGTTCGCTTCATGCGACAATCTGTAACTTTGAAGTTTACTTCCAAGTCTTGCAACGGCAATCTATCAATTAACCTTAACATGTTCGCTTGTGCATGAAAATCGTTCAACAAAAATACATTCCAAAGTCGTTGTAATAAATCGCATCATTCAGTCCGATATCTATGCGACGGATAAATCCGGAATCCCAATATTTATCACTCTTTGTATTTAATTCAACGTGTTTCAGCAAGTGGCTCTTAAATTTTCCTGCCATACGTCATAATATCTTCGGTACAAAGCAAAAGCTCGAGAAAACGAGTTGGTATTAAAGCGAAATCGGCTTAAAGGTTTATTACAGCCGCCCAAAAACAGGGCTAACTCCCCTTCAGCCATTGTTAACTTTTATCAGTTGTCTTTAATGAATATTAAACTAAGTTCACGGACTAATTTCACAACAAATTATTTCAACAATCCAGTGATGGATTACGTCACTGCAAGTTCCGGAACAGCCACAATAATCACCCTTTTTCTAAATTTTGCACATTGGATTAATTTAATGGCTAAACTCGCCATGTTTATGGACCCTAGACAATGTCTTCTAACGATGGTTTTAATTAACTGAATAAATATGTAAATCCTGAATGAAATTTGGTTTTTACGTTGAATTTATTACGTAAGTGTCGCTTTTAGCGAAGTGGGCAAACAAATGGCTTTTTATTCGTGAAATTTAAATAAATAAGGCAACAATATTTAAAAATACCCGTGTTTGGACAAGTATGAAATTTGTTTTACTTGGTGGTTCCCGTAGTTTGCCTAAAGTCAATAAGGCAAATTTTTGGTGGGGACATCATTTATCCTAACTCATATATAAATATCCTCTTCCTAGCCATTACTGGAGTTATTACAAATACATCATCAAGATGAAGTGCTTAATAGTTGTTTTATCAATTATAGTCGCTATTCAAGCTGCTAGTTATCAATGTGAGTACTGCTGAATATACAAACCAGACGAGCTTTTTTGAACTAGCTCATTCATATCACAAGAAAGCAAACAAAAGAACTCTCGCTTCCTTAATAAACATGAAAAATTCCGGCTTAACTTGGAAATTCATTCCGAAACTTGTATTTATTAAAGTTAATTCCACAAAATCACCGAATCTTTTATTTAGTTTAGAGCGAGTGAATCACAAGACCTCGACTTCTTAAAAAACAAACACAGAAAGCGTCCAAGGCCGAACCCATTAAAAATCATTACGACTTCCACTAAAAATCACTAATTTACAAAATCAATATTGAATCCTTTCTTTCCAGTAATTCCAGTGATCGAATACGAGATCGCACAACCTCGCAGCATCCGCTCGGCCAACCCGCGCCGTTACGGGGGCTACGGCTCCCCCGGGGGCTCCGGGGCGCAGTCCGACGCCTCCGCCACCAGCCAGACCCAAAACGGCTCGTTCGGGCCTTTCGGGCCCTTTTTCGGGGGCAAAGGCTTCGGAGGCGGTTCGAATTCGGACGCCGGAGCCAAAGCCGGAGCTTTCGGCTCCGGAAACTCCGATTCCACTGCCAATGCACAAACGCAGACTTTCACAGGAAATGGGTTCTCAGGATCGGCCTCTTCGGCCAGTGCCTCCAGTCACAGCTCCTCGGGCTTTGGAGGCTTGGGGCACAGCCACCTGGGGGGCCTGGGGGGCCTAGGGGGCGCCTCAGCCTCCAACGCTCAAGCGGCCGCACAAAGCGACAGTAAATCGCACTCGTAATGTACTTTTTTTGTCTTGCAATAAACTATGGAAAGTTTGGACGTGTTTTAATTGCGCAAAAAACGAGCGTCACGACTGTAATCATTGTGTCATTAAGTGCCACAAGCCCACAAGTGCCAGTGAAGTAAATAAATTCAAATGAATTATTAAAAAATTCGTTGAACACAACCAGTTCAAATCTAATGCTTATTTTTTATTTCGTATTTCGTATTGAATTTCGCATACTTAATACGAGCTAAAAAGCATTCCAAAAGAAGGTTAATTTCGAACTAATTTGATCATTTTCGACATAATTTTGCAAAAATTTGAGTTTTTTAACTCACAATAACATAATATTCGATGTGTCTACTAAAGGTATTATTTTTACTGAATCTCCAAGACTAATAATAATCGTATAGAAATCAACGTTTACTATTAGATAATTTATTTTTTTCTATACATGTAAAGGACTAGGCACACTTCTTATGGGAAATTAAGGACCACTCAAATTAAATAATTTTTATATTAATCGATGCGTCTCGAAAAGCTGAACAAATCATATCATTGCGCCAAATACGTAGCTCAATTAGGAAGGCCGGAAATTGCAATCAAAGTGAAGATTTGTCCCATAAGAAAAGCATTGGGGCCGCTTTTCGGTGTGTACAAAGAGCTTGTATATCTTAAAGATTTATAAAATGCGGTTGTACTACAATTGCTGGATTGGGGTTCAGGTATAGAGAAATACCACTTTTATGGATATAGGGATTTAAGCTGACAGAAGTTAATATCTCCAACAATAAGAATATTTTAAATTCAATCGCAATTTCTGGCGTTCCTAATCAAGCTACACGTTTGGCGCAATGATATGAATTGTTCAGCTTTTTGAGACGCATCGATTAATATAAAAATTATCCAATTTGAGTGGTCCTTAATTTCCCATAAGAAGTGTGCCTAGTCCTTTCTCCAATTCTTTATAGTTAAAATTAATTGTCCAATATTAAGTCACTAAGAATTTAGCATATTCTGCAACAAGTTTGGAATATTTTTTGTCAGTAAAGTTTATAGTAACAGTGCACTTATGAAAGGTTAATTCGGTTTGTTATCTTTTTTTGTAAAAACCTATGCTAGTCAAACTAAAATTTAATTTATTCTTTATGAGTGGAAGGTACGTGTTTCATCTAAATTTTTCAGTAGATTAAAATGAGGATTTCTTTTACAACTTGAGTTACATTACGTGTTTGCGGCAAAATCTTAAAATCGGGACATAAACCTAGAACAGGACAAAAAAATCTCTAAACCTGTCTTGTCAAATGTACTTTTAATTTTAATCGGTAATTTAAATATTTATAATTGCAAAAAACCAGCACTGCGTTTAGAAGTTGTTTAAGCTAGCACGCCACTGGTGGTTTGAGTGTGTATTATGCAACCACTTATACACGTGCGTTAATAGCGGTGTACCTACCGTTCCAATTTTAATGAGGAAATGAGCGTATGAGAGAGGGTAATGATTCGGGCAATGTGTGCAAATTATGATAAATATGTAGAGTTGGAAATTTATAGCTTCCCAGAGGGTAAATTGGAAAACAGATTTAATTACATTTTGTGAGCTTTGTTACGGCGTTAATTTTTCGGATTAAAATTTATATTGTCGGAGAATTAAAACACTAATTAACTGTTGCAAAACGGTGTGTTCCAGTGAAATTCTATGGCTCATTTTACGTATTATATTGATTTTTCAACGAATTGAAAAATATGTCAACAATTTTAGTGGTCGTCACACTCACAAAAATGAAAAAAATATTTTTTTAAAACGTTAATTTTTCAAATTTATATTGTCAGAGAATAAAAACACTAATTAACTGTAAGCGTTAATCAGTTGAATCCCAGGGTTGTAATTAATTACACATGCTCCATTTACATAACTATATTTCAATGTTCATTAATATTCGACATGGTAGCAGATGTTCTTGTTCGTACCTTATTGATATCTATTGAATAATAAAAACCTTATTATCTTAGATATTTGCGTAAAAAATTATCGGAAAGGATAATTGGGTAGGTGTTAAAATAAAACAATTAGACATCTATGAAACTGTGTGTAAATTGCACTCATAAATACAAACAATTTAACAATACGTAATCACTGTTGGCGAAGTTAATTGTAAATTTTGTACCTGTCTGTCTGGTTTAAGTTGTAGGTAGTATATTTGAGTCGAGAAAATTAATTATAACAGATGATCAATAATTGCAAACAATGGAATTATAATGGAATAATGTCGCTGTGACAAGTTGAAACTCTTAGCAAGACACAAAAATTGTTAATTTTAATACTTGCTTACGTAGGGCATAAATCGAGAACCCTTGTCCTTTGTCATAAATTACAGACCACGCCATCATTGTCACAGGGTGTTTCACAGTCTGGATAATTAACAAAAAAATATTCAAATTTGTTGACAATTTTGGTAAATTTTAAACAGATAAACTGGTGTAAAAATACGCACACATCAACCTTGCGCTTGCTCTTCCGTCTTAGATTTCCGTAACTCTCAATATTTCCTGCTACTGTATCAAAGTGTAAAAAAGTAATTACAATACAAAAGCAGTTAAAGATAATTACGCTACTTTTGTTTAAAATATTCGGCTCACTTTGCCCGAATTAAAAAAACGAAGACAAAGAATATAGCTAGACCACAATTAGTTATGTGACCTTACATTATTTAAATTGAAACTCCTGGTGGTCAATGCCACAGCCAAAACGTGTTACGGCAAAATTTCCCAAAGAAACAAGTTTAGAAAAAATGAAAAACGAAAATGCGGGATTACCCACATTTTTTTCAAATTGTTATCAACCAACAAGACTGCCCTTAACACACTTCACGTGTCTGTTTAAGTGTTGTGTTTAAGTAAACATCTCGATTGTGAATTGAGTGAATAAACTGGATTTGGCGGACAATAGAGATTTTCAGGACCAGTTATATAAGCACCTCGCTGAAGACAAGCCAGCAGTCCCCAGCAAGCTCGCCAACATGAAACTCCTTGTACTTGTAGCTTTGTGTTACTTGGTGTTTGTTATCAATGCGGCCACTGTGCCACTCAGTGAGGACGAGTTGAACACTCGCCTTGTGATAAGACAGAGAAGATCACCGTTTATACTCACAGCTCTGGGGGCCGCGGGACTTGTAGGAGCAGGACTTGTTGGTGCAGGGGTTGTGGGGCTTGCAGGAGCAGGACTTGTGGGGGCAGGACTCGGAGCTAAAGCCGGATTTGCAGCAGGGTTCGTATCAAAACACTGAAACAGCCAAAATTCTAAAAATTACGTCTAGAGCCTTGACAGGAGCTGCGGCCAGGTCCTATGGGGGAGCGTACTATTACAGCAATTACGAACCAAGAAACTACGAATACAGAGCCAATTTACGAGTACGAGTGTAGTGGCCACTGTTGTTCTGCATCAACCATACGTTACCTGTGTTATATTTTCGTTTTTTTCTCTTGATTTTTTCACCTACAAGTGGCGTCTTTGCACTATGTGATCGTAGTGCGCGCGGAAGATGGCATTGGTTGATGCACTGTCATGGCGGCAAATTCAAACCTGCGCAGTGACACGTTTTAGTTCAAATGCTTGTTTCAACACATCGTGAAGTTTTAGGTTAAATAAATTAATTACAACTGGCCTTTGGTTTTATTTTTTGCCGGGTAATTGGGGAAAAAACAGTGTTCAAATTCAATTGTGAGGGGAAATGGCGAGTGATGCGCACGGGAAGATGGGATTGGTCATGGCGGGAAATTCAAACCAAGCGGTGTGTAATTTTAGCTGTGGACTCAACGTGGCGTTTTAGTATAAATAAATCAACTAGAACTTTCCTTCAGAGCTGTCCTTTGTCTTATTTTTTTATGAGTAATTGAGGAATAAACTGATAATTGATAAAATTGTTAAGTTATGTCATTGGCTGATGACAGCCACGGCGGCTAATTCAAATCGAATGTTATACAGGTGTTCCAGCGAGTTGGTGAAGTCCATTATTCACCTCTAAATGATTTTTTTTCATGAACTGTAGATATTAACTCCCTACCTCACCTAAAATTATTTTCAAATATAGAGAATGTTTCGGAAATGAGCTATAATAGAAATTTGTTTTTTTTAATGGAACACCCTAAATTTTATTGCATTTTTGGATGCAACTTTAATACCATAGAATGATAATAATAAATCAAAAAATATAGGGGGTTCCATTTAAAAAACATAAGTTTGTAGCTCATTTCTGAAATACCCTGTATATTTGAAAATAATTGAATTGAAAAAAAAAAAATCCGTTGAATAACTTATATTTTGATGGGTTTTTGGGGATAGAAAAAAGTGATGAATTCAAAAGTGGTACAATATATTGTTCTTAATGAATCCAATGTACAGATCAATTTATCCTATGGTATACATGAAGCATATTATATGTAACTAGGCTTTCATTACACTGCCATTGCACGTGGTATTGTAAGGCAGAAATGCTCCATTGCCCATTAACGTAAACAATGACTGCTTCATTGCATATAATATCAGATGCACTTGATAAACGCAAAACAAGGGATTCGTTTTAAACTGAGAGATTACATTAAAGAATAAATATACAAACACGGTAGGCGAACAAACTATCCTGTATTTCCTACATCTACAATAAAATTAATTCAGGAAACGTGTTTAACCAAAATATCACAGACAAAATAGCAACATCCACAATAAAATAAGTTTCACTTCGTAAATCAGTTGCCAATTATGTCATACATCATGCCTTGTTGATATGACATTAAAATATATCCAAAAATACCAGTTTCTTAAACTAAATTTGAAAATTTTTACAGATCATACAAACACACTACACTACTAAACATAAATAAAGTAAAACGACACGGACGTCAAAGAAAGATATGCAATGTTGCTATATAGAGATAAGTGTATACAATTAAATTACTATTGTCACATTGTAATACAAGAGTGATGCAAGAACACGAAACGAATCAAAACATTTTAAAAAGGCATAAAATTTATTGCTTAAGTGATGCACAATTTCAACTAAATGACAAAATAAATACTAAAAATCGCGATTGTTTAATACAAAGTTGCTCCCTGCCGCATTCATGATAAGCTAAGGCATGGGACTAAATCCCAGAAGATGTTTTTTCGCAAACAAAATGCGTATCATCGAAAAAACATCCCCGAACTTGTTTATACAAATCACATGATAAAGCGATAATAAAAATACACAAAAATCAAACACGATTCGAAACAATAAAGTAATTAAATCAAACATCATACATGTAAATTAGTTGTCTGCGACCTTATCGAATTTTTTAAACAGTTTTTGAGCATGACACTACTGGCGATATGCAGGCATTGCTACTCCATTTCCGGGGGTAACATAGTCTCCGATCATTAAATTAGCACTAACCGGGTAATTTGTCATCACTAGAGGTTGTTGCTGAAAACAATTCATTTCAGCTAATTAAATACCAGCGCGACGAGGCAAACCTACATGCATCAAACCCCACCCGACACCATTAACTAAAACCATCCCCTTTCCGCTTATTCACTCATCTTTATTTGACAACTAAAATAATTGCGTTTCACCATCAAAATAAATCAAACCGCATCTACGTCACAAATAATAAACTAAAATAATAAATAAAAAATTGTAAATCAGTCCAAATTTTGTAATTTCCGAAATATTCTGCACCTAATTTTTCCCTAAAAAATTTCTCACTCAAGTTACTACTTACTAGCTAATGTTAATGGAAACAAAAAATTATCACCAATTAAATACCTGTTGCGGATTAGGTGACGTGAACAACGACGGCGAAATCGCTCCGCCAATTAACTGAGCTGTGTGAGTTGACGTGGGACTAGCAGCAACGCGCCCTCTGCCGGTACTGGAGATACAACCTGGATGGATATTGGGCTGAGTCGGTTCTGATAAATGAGAAGGATCCACTAAATACACAAAAAATCAACGAATCAGGAAAATACAAGCGAAAAAAACAAACCTAAAGCTATGAGATTATTGGCCATCATGTTGCTGTTAATGATGGTCTGGGTGGTATCCATTGACACTTCGCCCAAGCCGTTCACCGACATCCCGTTCACCATATTCACAGCTTCGAACAGAAAGACAAAAACTATTATTGCAATCAAAAAACAAAGTCACACGCCCAACTGCTCTTTTCTTGCGGAAATTCCTTTTTATTAGTTTATGCTACAAGAAACCGAGAAAAAACGTGATTATCTCTATCCGGTTTAACAAAAAACTGCTTAAGAGCTCCAATCCAATTCAAGGAATTTTTATGTCTGACTAAAAAATGTGTGACCGCTCGTAAAAAGCAATTCGGCCACCTTTCGGTTTATTTAAAATCGTCGTCTGCGTTGATTGACAGTAAGAAAGACAGTAATATAAAGTCTGTCAACTAGCCCAAAATCGTAAACTTGTCAAAAAGAAAAATTCCAGTAGATGACGCGCGCGTCACGCTCTAAAGGAAACTGTAATTACTAAAATTTGAAAATTTTCGGAAAATTAATGTCATAATTGTTGACATAATTGACAAAATATTGATCTGACGCACAAATAATCCATTTTTTCAGTTTAATAAGCTAATTACTAAAATATCAACTATCTGAAATTGTTATGTTCCAAACTGTGAACACGTTGAGAAAGATGAAGTTACTTACTTTAAATCAATTTCCAAAAATTCAAAATCAGAAGAAAGAATGACCTATTCAGGATACACTCTGCAATTTGAGAAAACATTTTGAAACATGAGTAAAAAATTGGTAGTAAATGCAGTTCCATTTTTGCTGCTGAAATTCTAAAACGATTACTCGTTTCAGATCATTTTTCTCTTCGATTAATTCGGAAAGTAAGCCGTTAGAAACGCCTGCACTATGGCCCATGCCTTCAAAGTCATTTGATACAAACTACGCCCATTTCATTTGGAAATACAGTTTCGTCTTTGCTGCTGAATTCCTAACAAATAACTCGTTTTTTTTTTATTAATTCGGAAAGTAAACCGTTAAGAAAGCTTGAAATCTTCAGAGTGATTTGTTAAAACCTATGTGATTCCAAGACCATTTCGTTTTGATTTTGTTCTACAAATCGATTTAAAAGTAGGTGGTACTCATAATTCTGACATAATGGTGTTTAATGCAATAGATTGTGAATTGTAAATGAATTGTGAAGGACTGAGACCCAAGAACTTGAAATATTAAAGAAATTATAAACAGTTAATGTGGTGTTTGAATGTGCTCTTAAGAATTTGGAAATTTTAGGCATACCTAAACTCCGTGGCTCAAATGTAATATTTACTATATTGCGTATAAAATATGATTTTTGATGTATTTGATTTAGTTTAAAAAAAAATAAAACAAAAAATAGACAACCCAAAAAACACAAAAGCATTTTTTTCGCAAGCTAAATTTAGCAAAGGTTCAAACCAAAATAAATAGATTCCAATGGAACGCGAACCCATAGCTCCCCCAAGCGGCCATTTTTTGACAGTGGACAGACTTTATATTGCTGTCAATCAACGCAGACGACGTTTAAAATAATTGTTTTTGAACGAAATATAACGCCGAAATATTCCGGAAAGCTGAATTTTTGGCTCAACGACATGTTTAAGCCACCAAAAAAGGTGAAAATAACACCATTATTTTGACAATATTTTGCTGAACAATTGTGTTTCTGGACGAAAAATATGCTAATATAACGCAAAAATGGTAAAACCGTTTCATCTTCGCCCTAACTTTTTAGCACCAACAGTTTAGCAAAATTTCACAGAAATTGCGTTTTTGTTCTCAATGTGCTTAAACGCTCGGAAAAAGCAAGAATTGCTCCATTTTCGAACTAGTTTTCATATTTTTCGGTTACTTTTTGGCGAAATTTCACTAACCAACTGTAAAATAATATATTTTTCCGATAAAGTTTTGAGAAAGTATGTAATTGCGTTTTGAAAAACGTGGTCAGGTCAGGTCAGGTCAGGTCAGGTCAGATAAGGCAAATATTTTAAATTTTTAATTTACTTAGACTCAAAATAATCTCCTTTCTGGTGCCAAAACGGTAAAAAAATGATTTTTTTACTGTTTTGTAACTTTTCGTTTCATTTTATCAAAAAGGCAAAAGTAAAACCATTTTTGTCACAATTCGGCCATTTTTTGGCGTATTTTGATTAAATTTGGCGAAATAATTGAGTTCCTGACTTCTGGCTGAAATGCAATTAGCAAAAATAACATTTGTACAATGATTGTAAGAGGCCTTAACTTTTAACCACTTGCAAAACTCGCAAAATGCAACATTTTTTAATTAAATTGATGATCTTTTGGAAAAATTGACCGTAATCGTGTTCGGAAGTTTGTTAGTATTACGATTAGTTTTTTGCTAACTTCGACCTGAAAATGTTGAAACGTTTGATCGGACGTTTGTCTTTGTTTATATTTTTATATTCAAATAATTTCTATGACGTTATGTATGGTGCAAATACGTTTCCTCGAACAACGGCCTTCCAGAACGGAAACGTTACGAAATGTTTTTTGCTGATCGTACCCTTTTTTACGGAGAAAAAGATACGACATTTAATCAGTCTAAATCCGGCCTCCGCACGATCGTGTACGCGGTTAATAATTTTCAAATTATTTAAATAAATTAGTCGAAAAGCGAGATTCGTGCTAGTGTGTGGTGAAGATTTAAGTGCAGCGTCTTCGAGATCACATAATTTAGTATGTAATTCAAAATTTACAATTGATATATTTTTTATTCAACTTCGGGAACTTTGTAATTAATTTTATAAATAAATTAAAGAGACGATATTAATTAATACTCTAAAGATCATTGGTTTCAATGTTTTAAAAAAATTAAAGCACCAAAAACGTACGTAATACAACAAAATGTTTAATTATTATTTTACCACTTGTAAAATAAATCACAAGCGGTTCGTTTCGTTTATATTTGTGAATTTCTTTGCGAGGTTTTTTGCGAGCCTAGACCAAGGTAGTAAGATAAGATTGCGAACATGTCATTGCGGTTTATTTATTAATTACCGAATTTGTCTTAACAGAATGTGGTGTTGAGTTCTTTAAAATATTGTTTTGTGTTGAATTTTTTGCATACCTACCGTCTACCTGCGCGGTTTCGTGAGTTTTTTAAAATTAAACTTCATATTGACACATACCGCGTAATTTGGGTTAGTTTAGTAATATTCCGTAACAAAAATTATGTTCAATATTGCCGAGCAATATTGAGCAATCGACCATATTTAGAATCCTCGAACAATTTTACGTTCATACTTACTTTTGACATAATTTTTTACTGTCCGATTCAATGTTTTTTTTTGTAATGCGTTACCTAATTTTTTGTGTGCACCTGCAATTAGTCACCTAAGCTGATATTTCTTTCAATCAAGATTTATCAATATTCTCACACAATTCATTCCGTTTGTAGTTTTTTAAGTCGTTTGAGTCAAACTCGTCCGAGCTTTAATTTTTTCTATTTACGAAATTTCCACACGAAAAGACATCGAGCTGTTATCACTTATCAGTGTTGAAAAAGGTCCAGTTCAAGTAAAATTTCGCCAAAAACCTACCATTTCTAACACCTTGAGCATCCAATTGACTCCAGTAGTTCTCACTTGGTGACACGTTAGAAATGCCGGGAGGTGGCTGTACTGGCGCTCCTGTATATCTAAAGTATGGATTTTTCAAATCTAGGGTATTTTTCGAACTTTGGTTTGTTCCTTCAACTGCTAAGTCTATAGTAACGTCGTAACTTTGTCTAGAAAAATAAAAATACATATATACATATTAAACAAATTCCACCTATTTTACCTTTTATTAGCCACGAGAAGTACTCGCCCGGTTAAAACCTGGCCTTGTTTAAGTAAAAGCGGCTGTTCTAATAAGCACCTAACTTGATACCAGTGCGTTAAAGGCTCAGTTGGACCGGTACTAAGCCAAATTGTTTGTTGCGAACCGGCAAAAGCCACATCGAACCAAAATGCCAAGCCGTGACAAGTCCCTGATTCTAAAATATGGAACTCCAAGGGAATATCTAGAAAACAAGATTAGCACTTGGAGGAACAATCAACTGACGTTAAACCTATAGTGTGAAGATCGGTTTCATGAGCTTCCGAAAAATCTACAACGTGCCTAATCGACTTGCTCATGCAAATTCTAATATCGAAAGTATCAACAATTGGTTGTCTAAAGTACTCTTTCACGGCGCAGTTTTGAATCGCGGACAAGTTAACCCCATGGAAACACGTCTGAAACCTACAAACAAAAAAATTTAATTTTTAAATTAAACAAAATAGTTTCTTTACAACTGGGTGTTGTCCCTCACAAGTTTGTTTGTACTTCATTTTAAATATTTGATTGAATTATATTTCTATTAAAAAAATTTAAATTCAAATCGCATAAAAAATATCGTAACTTTCAGACCTTAACAACAATAGTAGATATGTTTGAAAAAAAAAACAAACATTTTTTTGGTCATTTTATTTAAAAATGGTACGTAATTTTCTGATAATTTTATTAGGGGTCTTGTACAGGGTGAGTCACTGATATGGGCATGCTCGATTACACCTACACCGTCAATGATATCGAAATGAGTCAAATGTCACAGCAAATGGGAGGCCAAAGTGCATTTTTTTTAAATTATTTTGCTCTGTACAGGGTGTTCCATTTTTACAGTGCAGCCTATAACCCTGTATATTTGTACATATTTTAATTTGTATTTCTTTAAGCTTAAAAAATCCGTTTAATTTTTTTAATTTGCTTTAACCGTTTAGAAGTTATTTAATTTTTTCTACAATTTAGTGCGTTTGCAGGCGCATTATTAAAAAATCGCAGTACCCTTGATTTTTGGGATATGAAGTTGGGACTTCGTCCATATGTAAACAACTGTTTGAGGTATCTTTCGGTGGCAAGATCGTTCATTTGCTGTGCTGTGACACATTCATTTTAGAACAATTTGAAGGACCATAACTTGATTTTTTTAAATAGCACCCCCGGTATTTTATTACTAGATCCTATTCAGTGTCTCATTGTACATCTTTTCTACCTCTTAAGTTTTTTCCTAAAAGTTGATAGTTTCGGAGATAATTCGATTTTTCTAAAAAATGCACACAAAATATCTTGAATATTAACGTAACGTGTCATAAAAAACAATAACTTCTGACATATTAACATCAAACTGGCATTTATTGTACGTCACTTTTTTAATTTTGTTGTGAAAATGATTTTTTCGTGTTAAATGCATACAATCTCATCGAGATATAAACTCTAATTTTGAAAAAAAAAAAAAATTAAACAAAAATGAAAGAAACGACGGCTCTACCAGAGAAAATATGCAAGAAAGAATTATTAAGGCTTTTCATAGAATAGATCATGCCACATTAGGAGCGGTGAATTTTTAAAAAGAATTAACGAATGTTGTACTTTATTGCTTAAGAAAGCCGTCATTTTAAACAGTTTTGTAATTGCAAGTAAAATGTTATCGCTATTGATTTGTTATACCTCAGTAAATATTTTTTTATTTCCTTATTTCTCCATTGTAAATTTCTTTCATTTTTATTTAATAATTTCTTGTCAAAGTTTATATCTCGATGAAATTTGTAGATTTGCATTTTACGCGAAAAAATCATTTTCACAAGAAAATCAAAACGTGACATACTATAAATGCCATTTTGACATTGGTATGCCAGAATGTATTGTTTTTCATAGCACGCTTCATTAGTATCCAAGAGATTTTGTGTGTATTTTTCAGAAAAACCGATTTATCTCCCAAACTATCAACTTTTAGGAAAAAACTTAGAGGTAAAAAAGATGTAAGATGAGACACTGAATCGGACCTAATAATAAAATACAGGGAGTGCTATTTAAAATAATTAAGTTATGGTCCTTCAAAGTTTCCTAAAATGAATGTGTCACAGCAAGGAGATCCTACAATAAAAATGAACTATCTTGCCACCGAAAGATACCTCAAACAGTTGTTTCCATATGGACAAAGTCCCAACTTGATATCGCGAAAACCAAGGGTATTGCGATTTTTTAATAATGTAGAAAAAATTAAATAACTTGTGAACGGTTAAAGCAAATTAAAAAAACTAAACGGATTTTTAAAGCTTAAAGAAATACAAATTGAAATATGTTCAAATATACAGGGGGTGCCATTTAAAAAAACTATGTTATAGGCTGCACTGTAAAAATGGAACAGCCTGTATAGAGAAAAATAATTTTAGAAAATGCACTTTGGCCTCCCATTTGCAATGCCCTTTGACTTATTTCGATATCATTGACGGTGTAGGTGTGCAATCAAGCACGCCCATATCAATGACTCACCCTGTATATGATACTGTGTTTCTTAACTCATTTGAATCGTAGGTTTTTCCCATAAAAACATTAGGCTGTTACAAATATTTAAAACGAGATAAGAATTGGTCTGTGAGGTGATCTAACCTAAGAACAACATCCAAATGTAAAATTATTTATTATTTTTTTAACTGAGTTTCGAACTGGACAGTATAGTTCTACCGAAATAATTACCAAAAATTCGCCTTGCTGTACTGTTCCATGTAGAGGGAATCGTCAGTGAACGGCGCTATGTGTAAATCCCCTCGTGAGGGGTACATTTTTCCGCCTGGTAACAGCCACTTTTTCGCGTGCAAATAAGTCTCCAACATTCTCTCGTTGTAAAGCATGTAACCCATGGGTTCGGAAATAATTACATCTACTTTTTCTGGAAGTTCAATTTCTTCTATTTTACCGGGAATTACTTTAATTGAGTCTGACAAATTGTTAGCATCCACCAATTTCTAGAGTCACTTGTTAGTACGTTTTTGGGGCAAAAATCTATCGAATTACCTGCGCAAAATGTGCCATTGTGGACGCTTCTACGGCGTAAATCCTCTTAGCACCAGCTTGTGCAGCAAAAAATGATAAAATGCCGGAACCGGCACCAACATCCAAAATGACTTTATCCTAAAAAACTGAAATGTAAACCCGCAATTACCGGTGGTTTAATTACCTTAAAATCGTCTAAGTTACATAATATTGCTCTTTGATACGTATACGTCCTAACAAAGTCTTGTAACATGTTTTGTTGCTGTGACAAGTAGCCATAAAACTGGAAATACTGAGTTGCGGAGGAATCTTCCGTTCTAACAGAAAAAACCGAAGCGCCTTTCCCAGACTTGACCTTTGTTATAGCAATAGTGAAGCTCCTCGCGTCTTGAATCAAACACAATTAGCCGATTTCTCGGGTTTCCTTTTAATTACCTTCAATGGAACCGAACTTGAACAACAGGGCTTCGTTATCAAAGGAAAATATGTAGGATTTAGGCCCCACGCGGCAACACTCCGAAGACGGGCTAATTGGGAATTCTGATAAAACGTGAGAGTCGTCACCTGAAATTTTACAAAACCAAAGGTCGAAACGAGTTGAAATCAAAACACAGAAAAAACGACAGAAACTGTGAACGGTGCCACAAATTGACGAAAAATATCATAATATTGACAGTGATAAATAAAAAAGACAGTAGTGATACCTGCATGATGCTACACAAAAATATCACTTTTTTTATACATACCGTCCAGTAATTTAATGCTAATTCCTTGTGGATCATAATCGGCTCTAAGTTTCACTTTTTTGTTATATTTCGGAGTGCAAACAATATCTTCTGTCACATTAAAAACTTCAACTTCCCAGGTCCTAAGCGCCATTTTTCGCCAGTCACACTACCGCACTCGCATTCGCAACGGTAGCTTCCGCCGGTGTGGCCGCGAACTGCAATACCGACAAATTCGAATTCAAACCAATCAAATGTCAGCACCGCATCCTTGATGCTTTTCGAAATTGATTTATTTTTGTAAATAAAACAGCACAAATAAAAATTAACTATTTATTTGGAAATGAAACAGGGGCCACTTAAATAAAAAAGTACAAAGGGTGGCTTAGATCTTGTTGAAGGCCGCAATGTCCACACTCTGGACGTAGTCTTCAATTGCTGTGATTTCGTCCTGTAGCCAGTCAATTGAGATTTTCTCGTCTTCGACAACGCACGAGATTTGCAGTTTGTGGATGCCGTAAGCCAAGGGGACGAGTTTGGCGGCCCCCCAGAGGAGGCCGTCCGACGAAATCTTCCTGACTTGGTTTTCGAGCTCTTTCATGTCGGTTTCGTCGTCCCAGGGCTTCACGTCCAGGATGACGTTCGATTTTGCGATTAAAGCCGGTTCTGGAAAACAACATTTTTATTATATTAGGGCCAAGTCTTGTTACTAGACTCTCACAACTGTCTTGGATATTTTTTAAATTATCGAATTTAAAAGAATTAAGCTGACGGCTCACAAAATAACATAAAACACGCTTAAGGTTAAAGGGAAACACGTTCTAGTGTGTTTCTAAGCCGACAGATGGCCCGGAATTTATTTTTCTAATATCTTTTTAACCATTCACTTTTTTTCGGAAACGAAAAAATTCGGTATCAAAACGAGAATTTTGTAAAATCATTTCTGTCGTCTAAATGCTCTTATGGTAAGAAGGCACTGTTTGGAAGCAGCTGTGTAACATATTAGCCACCAGCAAAATATTCAGTTGTATAGAAAAAACTCAACTTGAAGTAACCAACAAAAAAATTGTGGTTTTGTTATTTGGACAGAAAGGCATTTGCCCGAATTAACTAACTTTACAAAAAAGCCCTTAGTAGTTACAATAAATTTTTTATATTTGCTGAAAACTAGGGATTCAAAAGCCTGATTTAACCTCAATATTTAGTAATGATTGGTTTTGTCTTACTTTTATACATTTTTAATTTACATAAAAAATAAACTGTTATTAAAAAGCTAGTTTTTGTATCTTAAAAACAAATAAACTCACGTAGAAATCTGCGTTTTTGCTTTATGAATCTGAACCTTATATTATACCTTTTAATAATTATTATTATCAATAATACCTACATTATATAAACTTAAAAATATGAAAACATTAATTAACCAAATTGTCTTTCTAAAACCAAAGATGCTTAAATGATGTTTTGTGCAAAAATGTTTCAAAGAAATCCACGTACTAGTACCTACATAGACAAAAAAAAAATAAACATTTAATAGCAAATGCTCAATTTTGTGTGATTATTAAGAGTAATTCCTGTATGTTTCGCCGACTTTTTCAATCCATTTCAAGTTTTTTTGTTAAGCTTTTTCTTAGAATGGAAAAGTGAAAATGGAAAATAAAAAAAAATAAAAAATTCTGAGAGAATCTGATGTATTTCAGAGAATTTAATTGCAAAAAAATTCGAATTCAAGTTTATTTGACATTATTTGCTTTCTGGTGAGCTTTCTCAATCTACCATTAGAAATCTTCATGACATGACTTCATAACTCCTTTTAGTAAATTTTTAGAAGTTGTACAGGGTGTTGCATGTTTTATGGCCGAGGCAAAAATAAATATTTCTAATCGAGTAAAAAAATAATTGTATAGTCTGAAGGATAGAGAATTATTTACGCTACCATTTGATACTTTGATATTGTTCAAAATTTTTAAGGTATGACTGTGAGACATTAAAAACCACGTTTGTGAATTTTTTTTTTAAAGTTATTGGCGTATTTTCTATATGGGAAAATTTCTTTAATTTTTTGAACCTTAATTGCTGAAATAGAATTAGGCGGAAGTTGATAGCTGTAGTTGTAGGAGTCATCACTGTAATTTAGTGTGTGATCTGTCCACAGGTATAATAATATACTATTGTTAAATTGATGCGATTTTGTTTAATGCTACAAAAGTGATCGGAGTTTAGAAGTCCCAGCCGCCTTCACAAATTAATTAAAAACACTTGATTGGTTACTTATCGATAATGGCCGACTTTGCCCAATCAAACGAAACTTGTGATCTAAGGCGGGCGGTTTAAGGCGGCAATTTACGTTTGAAAGAAAAACAGTCAGGTGAAATTTTGTGCGTTTACTTTTGGACTTTTTCGCGTTGTACGCAGCCAGGCGTTCCTCTCGAAGTTTGGCGGCGGCTTCGCTCTCCTCCTCGGATTCGGAACCGAACAAATCGACGTCGTCGTCGTCGGCGGCGGCAGGTTTGGGGGCCGGTGCGGCTTTGGCGGCGCTTTTCTCGACTTTGGCCAAACGTAACTCTAGCTGTTTTATGCTCTCCACGATCGCGTTAATAGCTGCGGAACAATTATTAATTGGGGCTTGAGTTGTTACAAACCGTACTTTTTTCAAATTCGACGGCTTTTTTCTCGAAGAATTTGATCGCGCCGTGGTCGGTGGATTGAGTCTCGGATGCAGGGGCCTGTAATATTGTGACGTAAGAAAACGGTCATTAAAGCCAGCTGACTGGTTAGTGGGGGATGCGATGGGTTAGGTCAAGCCTTTACTCACATCTTTAAAAGAATCCCTACTTTGAATAAGAAGTTGTCGCGCCTTCGCAACTTCACCCGCCAAAGGAGTTACGGACGCCTACACCAAACAGAACACCATTATTGTTAATACCAGTCCAGTACGTTACGTACTTGAAAATAAACACCCTATTAGTAGAAACTGCCAATTTTTCACATGAATTTTGTTAGATTTTGGAGAAATGGAAGCGAATTGAGTACTACTCTAAACGGTTTTATTTTTGCACGGTCACTTACCTTTGCCAAATTCTCGTAATACTTTGTCTCTGCGTCCTCGTAAATTGATTTGGTGAGCCAAATATTCTCGTATTGCATGTTTTCCATTGCGGCTAAAAGTATTTTAGGTTATGACACACGTGTCGTAATTTTAAAGCAAAAACAGTAAAAGACTATCAGATAACCAGTCAAAAGTTCAGTCTTGACTTTGACAGGCTACGCCTACAAAATTACCTGCAATTTTTGCCGTTTTTTAATAGATTTCTTGCAGTCTGTTATGTCGGAGACAGCTGTTCTCGAAAAGGTTATGTAGAGAGCTGCCAACACAAAAAAAATCCCCAGATCCAGATCCAAAGGCTTGAATTGAAAATACAGACGTAATTTTTGCAAAATTTTTATTAGGGCGAGTGGCAATTTCCCAAACTCAAGTAATTCCAAAACAGTTTATTTCAAATTCCAAGTATACAAAAATATGTATAAAATACAGTCTTTTTAAGTGACTACAAGACTATAAGTTAAACGCTTACAATAATTCAATTTGCTTGACTAAAACTGAAACAAGACCTGTCTTAAATACGTTCCAAACGCTACAAGTTACAGCATCTCGCGGAATGCTAAAACAATTTTAGTTAAAATTGAAGTATATACAAATTTGGCTAATTTACACTAACAAATAAGATTTGTCTGCGACTAAAACTGAAGTGAAAAGATTATCAAAAATTTACAGAGGTCACCGCATTTATACAAATAATAGATCTCAATATTTAAAACTATTGATCACAGTTTAGAAAAGGCACTAGTGGTAGTAAGATAAATAATACGAACGAGCAACTAAAACCTAAGAACAAGTCATAAAATACACTAGTTATGAACAATCGTAACAACACAAAACCTTAACTAGAATCCTTACTCCCTTCTTGACCTAAAATAAGCTCAAAAATTTCGTCCAAAGTCATCAAATTGTGATCAACGGTAGTGCTGGCATCCCCTTTTGCCAACTCGGTTAAATTTTCAAGTTCTTCAGTCAAATCGACAGTTTGGTTGTTGTCCTCTGTTGGGGGAACACTTGTAGAGTCGGTTGAAGGCCGTAATTTGCTCAATCTGTAGATTGTTGCAGTCTCCTAAATAAACTTGTTAAAAAAACGCAAAAACAATCACAAACAGTACTAACAAAGTATTCCATGCTGGCAATGTGGGTTTGAAACGAGTAATTTTCACTTTGGGGCCCCGATTGCACCCGGCGGAGAAGTCCGGCCGAAAGTCGGCTCATTTCCTCGGGGTGTGGCCCCCCGAGACAGGAATACAAACGCGGATCGGGAGCGTCTTTAATAATTATGTAAAACACCTCCATGTAGTCCACGCAAGGCTCCAGTTGCGACCAATCGAAACCTATATTGTTATTAACATTTGATTTGAACTTCTCTTTATTTCTCATCGAAAAAATTAAATTTCAAAAACTAAGCACAGAAATTTACATCAAAATCATCAGCATTAAAAGCTAAGTCCAGAAATTATGTTTCGTAAACTCTGTCTTAATTGAAGGGTAAACCGCTGATCATAATGTGTGCACAACATCCACTATGTATTAATATAAATCGATATAAAGCCAATACATCTACACATATCTATATATGTACAGGGTGTTTCAAGTTTTAGGTCCAGTCAAAAAATAAATACTTCTAGTTGTCCAAAAGAAAAAAAATATATCTCAAACGATAGAGTTTCTAACACGCTTCAATTTGATGCTTTAATGTTATACGAAATTTTCATGGTATGAGCGTGAATTGTGAAAAACTAGATAAAAAATTTTTTGTTTCCAAATTATTGCAATCGTTTTCTCATAATAAAATTCCTCCTATTTTTTAAGTGAGACTTCCGAAACTGAAACAGTAAAAAACCCAAGGCGTATTGAGCAATTGAAATTTCAATTTGCAAAAGATCAAATAAATGTTTTATCTTAGTCACCTTTGAAAAAACAGAGCTCGTGTCTTTGCTTGATTCAGAAAAAATTGAAACGTCATTAACTGTCAGACTAAAATTTTACTTGATTTATTTATTTTTTATTTACATTTATTTGATTTTTTGCAAATTGAAATTTCAATTGCTCAATACGCCTTGGGTTTTTTACTGTTTCAGTTTCGGAAGTCTTACTTAAAAAATAGGAGGAATTTTATTATAAAAAAATTATTGGAATAATTTGAAAAAAAAATTGTTTAATGTAGTTTTTTGCATTTTACGGTTATATCATGAAAATTTGGGATATCAGGAAAGCATCAAATTGAAGCGTGTTAGAAACTCTATCGTTTGCGATATATATTTTTTATTTTGGAATACTAGAAGTATTTATTTTTTGACTGGACCTAAAACTTGAAACACCCTGTACAACCACTACATTAATCCATTTTTAAATATTACCACATCAACTTTTTGACGCAGAAAACACTTAAATAACCCTCATTCAAGTATAATAAGATTAATAAGTAATTAAAACATTTAAAACTAGAACCCAGAGAAGATCACGAAGGAATTAAATTTCTGTACTGCGCTTGCGTAAGAAGAGTATATTGTTCTTTTAAACTTCTAATATAAATATAGCTTTACAATTTTGTATGATCGATTTGGGTCGTATAAAAATTTTTACAGTTCTAGCTATACAGGGTATTTACGGTCTTGTAGTTGAAACTTTAAGAAAATGATTTGCACGATATAAGAACAGTAATGCCGTAGATAAAACAAAAATTTACGTTGTAAAGGAAAAACATTTATTTTACACAATTTGTTTGGGAACTGCTGTCAAAGTAAATGTTCGAAGTTGGCTCCATTGCATTGAAGACAAAGTCGGAGAAGCTTTTTTTTCATTTCCAT
This sequence comes from Tribolium freemani, assembly GCA_939628115.1. NCBI lineage: Eukaryota > Metazoa > Arthropoda > Insecta > Coleoptera > Tenebrionidae > Tribolium > Tribolium freemani. The sequence goes on along the minus strand of OW626792.1, from coordinate 11,365,545 downwards.
GGAAACAATCTGCTTATTTGTTACAACAATGAAATTTTGTTTCCTTATATAAGTACACCAAAATAATTCCAGTGGCCATCAAACTTTGGGCCTATATTTAAAAATTAAATAACATTCTTTTTCGGTTACACTATTTCTGCACTATTCTATTACCAGTTAAAGTTTCGACTCGTAGACCGTAAACACCCTGTATTAGAAGTTAAAGTTTCTAATGTAGGACCTAGAAGAATCATGCACTGAAAATACATCTGAAATCTCCAAAGTTTGAAAATTCGTCAAAGTGTACACATAAATCCATCAGCGGTTTATTCCCCTTAGTTGAAAAATAGTTAGACAAACCTGAGACAGCTAACGCAATGTCGCGTCCATACATGTAGTACATTGCAGCTGCAGCAATCTCACTATATCCAAATTTGAGAAATCCGGGATCAAGTGATAGCAAATCAATCAGTTGCGAAGCACGAGTGAACTGATAGGCGGAATATTGTGGAAAAACGAAGTCTTTATTGAAGTCCATGTTGAGTTTAGTTCGTACGACATCTGTACTTTTATGGTGCAACTGCATGTATAAATTAAGCCAGTCAGTGGGCGTTGTGAGAACAACCTCCCAACCTAAACTCTGTAACAACAAGTGAGGAAAAACCGCGCAAGATAATCACACCCAACTTACATTTAAAATTAAAACTTCACACGAGATCATGTCTTTGGATTGGCAAGCGCCATCACAGACGTAGGAAAATTCGTTAAGATTCGGAGGATAGATCTCCTCGACTTTGGCAGCAATGTACAAACAAGTGATCCCAACTAGCTGTAGCAGACTTTTGGGGATATCGGGTCTTATCGACAGGAACCGGTCAAAATAATCAACACTTAAGTAATAAGTCACTCTTCTGAGGTGGTAAACGGCGGCCACTTCCATCAACCAATCAAGAAGTATCGCCCGCATGCGCGGCGTGACGCTTTTAAAGTCGTTAAAAAGCCTCGGGTTTCGCAATTTGAGCAAAGCCTCCTCTTTGTAAATCATGAAATCCCAGACCTCGACGCAATCGGGGTGCCCCCGAAGACAATCGGGGACTTGTCGGGAGGCTTTACTGAAATCTCGCTCGGACTGTCGCTTGGTCCGCGTTGCCGTGCGCTGCCGCTTGCGGGAATGCGGGGTTTTGTGCACTTGCGTTACTTTCTGGAACTTCGTCAGTTTTTTACCCGTTTTTACGCTTTGCTGCCTTACGGAATCGTCGCCGGACTCGGACGTTGAGGGTTCTTCCCGCCCTTGTGCTTTGTTTCGAGCCGATTGCATGTTTTGTTGAGCGCGGCGCTTCGTTGCTTCGCCGAACTCAAACCCGGAGACTAATTGTTTGCCGTGGATTTCGAGCAGTTCGGGGAGCGGAATTTCGTCGGCGTTTTCGTACCCGTACGCGCCCTCGCAAGTGTCATTTTTTTCGCTAGAAATGTTGCTGCTAAAAATCGAAGGTTATTCGGGGGATAGAATTATGGGGGAACTACCGGTCGATGTTCTCTTTGTTTCTTTCGTACGTTTGACGCTTCGTGCGGCTCATCTCGACCAGAGCCTTCGCAGCGTTGTCGCTAAGAATACATCAAGTAAAAAAACATTGAAGGAATGTTAGTTGTTAACACAGTTGACTTTATGGAGGGCCAAAGCTACTTTCCTCCAAAAGTTTAACTGTATATTCCTATCATGCATTATTTACATTAATTACGCACGCCCACAAGCTTTTCTATTTATTACATAAAATAACTAAATCGATAAAGAAAACATCACACAGAAACAACAATAATCCAAGATGCACAATTTTTAATACATTCAAATTACGTAAATTGGATACTCTGGTACAGACAAAGTGAGTCTGCTCAAAGTATTTTTATTGTACCTCAAAAACTAATAATCACACACAAAACAAGCGTTCAATACTTTATTTTCTGAAAAAAAAAAGGTGGGGAAAAAGTTTGACTTTGAAAGGAAAATTTCGGTACAGGGTTTGTGATACGGTAAGTCAGTTCATATGTTATGAAAGAACATGTTAGCAAAAACACCCACACCCAACACCAAAGTACTGGAATAAGTCGCTACATTGAATTTTGTAAGTAAATTCAATACGACTTATTCTAACATAGTCCCACAACAAGCAAAAACTTAAAACAAAATAATCATAGTAGAACAAAACTGATTTCTTCGAATAAATACGTTTTTAACTAAATAATTGAGAGTATCGTAACGGTATTTTATTCAAATAAAGGTTAGGCATACATTCATGGTTTTAATTAGACACGAACCTGTCCTCTCCATTGCCATCCTTTAATTCCGTTTTTCCCCCAGCGGCTCCATCCGGTTCTTGATCATCTTTTCCGTTTTCTGAGTCGCTCGAAATGATGAAAAGGGTTTCCCTAAAAAACATTGAACATTGCGAAAGCCGATAAGACAGTTACCTACATTTTGTCTTCTTCATCACTTGACGACTCATCGTTAACAACCCTACAAAGTGATGTTATAAAGAGAACCGGATGAAAAAAATGTCTTACGGCTGGGATGGGGACGGTGGTGGCATGTCTGTAAACAACGGTGGAGTCGGAGAGTTTCGAAGCAGCTGAATATTGTGTTGCCAAATATGTGGGTACAGAATGCAAAACTGAAGCGTCTCATCCAATAGTTGATCCACGGCACTCTCAAATGTAGCTGCCTCAAAGTTCCCCAGGATCTCAGCTCCTTCAACAGCTGGGGGCTCCGGGCTATCAGCAATCTCGATTATCTCAATCGGCACAGAACCACTTGGTTCGGGCTGAGATTCTGCCGATTCTACAGCAGGAACAGCTGGTTCTAGAATTGTAACAACTCAAGAAGTTTTGCCGTCGTGGCATTGATTTTTGGGCGCCAAAGTATCACATAAATCCGAAAAACCAAACTTTCCGCGTAAACTTGCACAGTAGTCGGCAACGTAACCACGATTTTCGCCCCAATTGTGAGAGTTGTGGACGGTTTGTTAGGTTAGGGCGCCAAAATTTTCCCGCTACCATTGAACGTGAATTTTACATTTTACGACTCACCATGGCTTGCTCTACACAATTACACCGAAAAACACGAATCAGTCATTTAGAACAGTACAAAAAGGCGGCTTCGGAAAGCGAAAAGGCCGGGGAAACTAACCTTCACAAATGAATCAAAACCGTTGTATTGAATGAAATACGCGCTTTATTGTTGGTTTTTTTAATAATTCGGTCGCACAGTAACGAAATACGTGGCTCATATTACCTTTGTAACATCTTGGCGGTTTCAACAGCTGATAATAATATCAGAATCTCACCCACGGAGCTCAATTACCACTAAAATCAACTAGAAACACGTTTCGGGGCAAAAACACAATAAGAGAGACCGAAATTTCTATGAAACAACAAGTTTAAAGGGTTTAAAGAGACCGTTTTACGCACTTCGCTACATTTGGGTTTATCAGGTGAGAATCACATAATTTCTGATTTCTGAACAATATCAACAAACAGTACGCGGCAAAGGTAAAAGCATGCGCGTACTTACGATTTTCCATGTGGATGGCTTTTATCTTTACTAGTCTTTATCACCTGGGCTCTAAAGCACAAATTTGGATACGGTGTCCAAGATAGTGACGCTACAAAATGGCGTCGGTCGAGTTATACTAACTACAGGACGTAATCAGTGACAAATAAAAAATCCAAAAGGCGCACGCATGCCACAATTGTGCGCGGTTTTGTTTAAAATGATTATACAGGGCTTTCATTTCAAAAGAAGACAGTCTCGATAACTTTTGACATTGAGCAAATCTGTTTTCAAGCAAAAACAGGTCGATTAGGATCGCGAGGGGAAGTTCAAAACCAACATTTGTTACATTTTAGGTTTCATCCCTTAATCGCTAGCTACCCCTACTTTAAAATTTTAAATGGCGCCCCCTACTTTTTCAAACATTTTCGGAAAGGGAAAAAATTTGCGGATCGAACTGTCAAGGAAAACAAATTTTTTGTCTATTCGTTTTTTAGTTAAGGGTGGTTTTATTTTTGAAATTTTTAATCCTAGTAGCCTTTGATTGGAGGCCAATTTAATTTAAATAAAAAATTTGTCGATTAGAGATGCAATGAGAGTTTAAATCCAACATTAGTTACATTTTAGGTTTCATCCCTTAGTCGCTAGCCACCCCTAATTTAAAATTTTAAATGGCACCTCCTACTTTTTGGAACATTTTCGGAAAGGGAACAAATTAGCGTATCTAACTATCAAAAAATATTTTTCTATTCGTTTTTTAGTTAGGAGTGTTTTATAGTTATAGTGGCTTTTGATTTGAAGCCAATTTTATTTAAATAAAAAGTAGGTAGAGGCTGTTCCATATCTGGTGGCAAACTGACAGTGACATAAAAGACTCTTGACATGCACCCACTTGGTTAAGATAATGATATACATAGGCGTGCATTTTTTTCTTTAAAATTTACTTAGTTGTCATTTTAACATTAATAAATTTTGAGGACGAAGATACACAGAAATATTACTATCATTATTAATAATTTCTTCATTATTCTTCATCTTATTATAATTTTTTAAAAACTAACAGTGGGTTTGAAAACATTTTATTACGACGTCTATGGGCAATTTTTTTTAAATAGTAAACATATGTTTAATGCCAAAATTCAGTCATTTTTGTCAATGTCAGTTCGCCACAGGTTTGGAATAACCTCTATGTTGTTTTGGATTGCACTGGGAGAGCTCTAAACCAACATAAAATACGTTTTAAGTTCCATCCCTTAGTCGCTAACCACCACTACTTTAAAATTTGTAATAGCACCCCCAACATTTTGAAACATTTTATGTTGGTTTTGAACTCAAAAACGAATCGAAAAAAATTTCTGCTTTTACAGTTAGATAAGCTTTTTATCCCCTTTCCAAAAATATTTAAAAAGTTGGGGGTGCTATTTCAAATTCTAAAGTAATGATGATTTGAAATTTGGGGATGAAATGTAAAATATACTTTATCATGAATTTGAACTATTTCATTGTACCTCTTATTGACAAATTTCTTATTTAAATTAAATTGGCTTCAAATCAAAGGCTATTAGGACTATAAATTTCAAAAATAAAACCGCCTCTAACTAAAAAACGAATCAATAAAAATTTTTTTTTGACAATTATAAACACTCATTTGTTCCCTTTCCAAAAATGTTTCAAAAAATAAGGGGTGCTATTTAAAATTTTAAAGTAGGTGTGGCTAGCGACTAGGGGATGAAACCTAAAATGTAAGTAATGTTAGTATTAACTCTCTTATCGCATCTATAATCGACAATTTTTTTATTTAAATTAAATTGGCTTCAAATCAAAGGCTACTGGGATTGAAATAAATAAATCCACCCTTAACTAAAAAACGAATCAACAAAAAAAATTTTTTTTGAAAGTTAGATACGCAAATTTTTTCTTTTTCCGAAAATGTTTGAAAAAGTAGGGGGTGCCATTTAAAATTTTAATGTAGGGGTAGCTAGCGATTAAGGGATGAAACCTAAAATGTAACTAATATTGGTTTTGAACTTCCCCCTCGCGATCCTAATCGACCTGTTTTTGCTTAAAAATAGATTTGCTCAATGTCAAAAGTTATTGAGACTGGCTCCTTTTGAAATGAAAGCACTGTACAAGGTGTTTATAAATGATTATAACATCCAGGTGGCTGTGGAAAATTATAAAACAAGAACAACGGCCAATTTGCCGCTTCGTAAAAATAGCTGAAAGGAACTCATCAGTCTGATAATTGGATTGACGTTTTTAACCTCTCAAGTTGTTGAAATTAAGCGATCTCAAAATACAAAACACTTGTGTCCTTTGTTTTCAACGCCAACTACGATGTTATAATCATTTATAAACAACTTGTATAATGCCAAAAATTGAAATTAAGAATTTATACTTTCCTGATGCTTTAACGGATGTGGTTGGTAATCAAGGAATCTGTAAACCGGGCACTCAATTCAAATGTAACAATTGAAAAAAAAATGGGTGACACATTTTATTTGTTCAATTTGTTTTACAACTCGAGTTTAACGAAAGTAAATAAATGGGCAAATCCGGACAAAATACACAGGGTTAGTCTTACGTATGAACAAAAATATTCAGATTCAGTAAACAAATTTTATTTCGTTTTTTACAATTTCAGTTTAACAGAAGTCAATAAATAGGCAAGTCCGTACAAAATTAACAAAATTATAACGAAAGCTTCCATTATGATAAACTTTGACAGACTCATGCCTATCTCTAACCAGGACCCTATATTTGTGATATAATACATCAGTTCGAGCAACATTAAGTCGGAAAACATCAATACTATACAAAACATGTTAAGCGTGTTGCTCTTACACAGTAAGTTCACAGCTCTGTACGCACAGCTCGTAAATAAAAAAGGTACAATTATTCTTAAAAGTATCAGTCCTGCCATTTTAAATGGACTAAAAATCGTCAGGAAACAACGAACCCACATTGGATCAAACGAGTTCAAACTTGCTATGTTCCCCGTCCCGAAAAATCCTATAAAAATTAAAACAACCTGTTCAGAGTTAAGGGTGCGAAAACACAAGTACAGGCTGATTCTTAGGGCCTACATTAGAAACTGTTTAGCTTCTAATATAGTTAGAGCTTTAAACTTTGTTATTATTAAATTTACTTGAACTCAGAATTCAAAATTTTGAAGCTCTAGCTATATTGGTTAAAAAGTCTAAAAGAATCAATTATAGAAAGGATACAAATAAAAACGCTCGGCGAAAATCATCACTTGACTGCGACTTCTCTCCCTCCAAACGTCTCTCAAACGTGACCTCCCTCAGATTTTTGTAATCCAACCGACTTTCCAAAATTAGCCAAACGTAAAGTAGACACACGTAAAAAAACAAAAACAAATTCTCATAATTTGACGTCACCATCAGGTAGAAGGGCCCAAACCCGAGAAAAATACTGCTAAGGCGGGAAAAAATTTGAATTGGTGACAAAAGTATGGCAACAATTGGGGCCACTACAAAGATTTATTATTAACCCCAAAAATTCTAAAGTAAATGCTCACAAGCCCAAACGAATGCGAAATTTTTTAAAGGCGAGTCTGACGCAACTAAGCCATTTTCCACCGATAAAGTGTAAAGCGGGGTCAAGACTACCATTACAAATTGCACACTAACCACTTTACTCGATTTTAGGCAATTTATTAATTTGTATGCAGCCATCAACCATAAAAAATGCCCAAAAAGACTAAATTTTATTACGTTTTTTCATGTCACTCGTTACTTACTAGCTGCTAGTGTTGAAAGTCGTTGTCATTTCAGGCAAAAACGGGAAAATTGAAACAACAAGGCAACAAATAATCCAGAGTGTTTTTTGGTACCGGCTGGTGTAACGTAGCGATTTAGAGTAAAAAACGGAAACTAGTATTAAATACATTACGATACTTAGCGATCTGCGATTATGAAACCCTTGCACCTGTAATAAATAACTGAAAAAATGTTTTTGTTGTTGTGGTAATTACTAATAATCTTAGCCCAATCAAGTAGATAAGAAATTGGCCCAAAGCCGCTCGTAAACCCGAACTTTTGACTTGTCGCAAAGCCTCTGAAATAAAAGCCTGACGACGTGCGAGAATTTGTAGCATAAAAATCGGGAATATGAAATAGACGTAATACATCATTGGAAGTGACTGAACTGGAACAAACGACCACAAAATAGTTAATTAACTAATTTGTTAATGGAGGCGATTAATAAACATTGTCAAACAACGTGACACCGAAATTTTTAAAATAATTTTAGTAATGTAAAGTTTCTTTCAAAATACAATTTCTGTCTGTATCTCAGATTTTACAAATGTGGCTCTAATTGTAGCTTACAGTTTGACTGTACTAAAATCCTATAAAGAAAAATTCACTCCTATTGATACTGTTAATAAAAACCGAAAATAAAATCTACAAATTTGTGCAGTGAGATTATTAATCGCCCATTACCAAATTAAAATAGTTAATGAATTGTTAGACGCACTTGTCAGTAAGTACAAGACGTTTAAGTACAGTGGAACAAAAACCAAAACTTCGAAGTAAATCGTTATTTTCCCACGTGAGGTTTTTTGCGAAACCTTGACATTATAAGTCGCTAAATAAATAATCCAAGCCACAATCCCCACAGTTATGGAGACTAAAATCGGAAGTTGGTAATAATTGTGATAATAATCGGCACCCTCAATCAGGAATTCAATTAATTTCTGTGACTCAGTTTTCTGAAAATACAAATAAAAATCATGCGACATGAACTTTCTAGCACCCTTACAAGTAAGTCAAACTGTTGCAAACTTGACAAATATTTCAGACGCGTAATTCTCGACTCAAGCTCTTGTGTTGTGACCCCTTGAAAGGGCACAAACCGAATCGCGTTCCGCATCCGTCTGTCTCTTTTAATATTAAAAGTCTCCACTAGTTGTAAAACATTTGAAATAATCATTTGGGCCAAATTATCTGACGATGTTGCGATGTAATCAACCGGCAGACGTCCCTGAAATTTTTAATAAGTTTTTTACAACGAATGCACAAATTTGAAACTCGGTTTTTGAGAAAAATATTAAATAAAATCGCTTTTTTACAATTGGATTGTTCTAAGGTTAAATCATTACCTCACAAACCAGTTCTTATCTCGCTTTAAATATTTGTAACAACCTTTTAACGGGTTAATAGCTTAATTTATGTTTTTATGAAAAAAACTAAAGTCCAAATGGCTTGAAAAAATACAGTATCATAAATGAGTCATTTTCAAACAATTACGTACCATTTTTTAATAAAAAAATTAAATGACCAAAAAATGAGTTTTTTTTCATTTTATTTTTAATTTATACAGGGTGTGTCATTGATATGGGCGTGCTTGATTGCACCTACACCGTCAATGATATCGAAATAAGTCAAAGGGCACTGCAAATGGGAGGCCAAAGTGCATTTTCTAAAATTATTTTGCTCTATACAGGGTGTTCCATTTTTACAGTGCAGCCTATAGCATAGTTTTTTTAAATGGCACCCCCTGTATATACATATTTCAATTTGTATTTCTTTAAGCTTTAAAAATCCGTTTAGTTTTTTTAATTTTTTATTTAATTTTTTCTATAATTTAGTGCGTCTACAGGCACATTATTAAAAAATCGCAATACCCTTGGTTTTCGCGATATCAAGTTGGGACTTTGTCCACATGGAAACAACTGTTTGAGGTATCTTTTGGTGGCAAAATCGTCCATTTTCATTGTAGCATCTCCTTACTTACACATTCATTTTAGGAAACTTTGAAGGATCATAACTTAATTATTTTAAATAGCACCCCCTGTATTTTATTATTAGGTCCGATTCAGTATCTCATCTTACATCTTTTTTACCTCTTAAGTTTTTTCCTAAAAGTTGATAGTTTGGGAGATAAATCGGTTTTTCTGAAAAATGCACACAAAATCACTTGGATACTAATGAAGCGTGCTATGAAAAACAATACATTCTAATGTCAAAATGGCATTTATGTCACGTTTTGATTTTCTGGTGAAAATGATTTGTCCGCGTAAAATGCAAATCTACAAATCTCATCGAGATAAACTTTTACAAGAAATTATTAAATAAAAATGAAAGAAATTTAGAATGGAGAAATAAGGAAATAAAAAAATATTTACTGAGGTATAAAAATCAATAGCGATAACATTTTACTTGCAATTACAAAACTGTTTAAAATGACGGCTTTCTTAAGCAATAAAGCACAACATTCGTCAATTCTTTTTAAAAATTCACCGCTTCTAATGTGGCTTGATCTATTCTATGAAAAGCCTTTATAATTCTTTCTTGCATATTTTCTCTGGTAGAGCCGTCGTTTCTTTCATTTTTGTTTAATTATTTTTTTTCAAAATTATAGTTTATATTTCGATGAGATTGTATACATTTAACACGAAAAAATCATTTCCACAACAAAATTAAAAAGTGACGTACAATAAATGCCAGTTTGATGTTAATATGTCAGAAGTTATTGTTTTTTCTGACACGCTACGTTAATATTCAAGATATTTTGTGTGCATTTTTCAGAAAAACCGAATTATCTCCCAAACTATCAACTTTTAGGAAAAAACTTAAGAGGTAGAAAAGATGTAAAATGAGACACTGAATAGGATCTAGTAATAAAATACAGAAGGTGCTATTTAAAAAAATCAAGTTATGGTCCTTCAAATTGTCCTAAAATGAATGTGTCACAGCTCGGATATCCTACAATAAAAATGAACGATCTTGCCACCGAAAGATACCTCAAACAGTTGTTTAGATATGGACAAAGTCCCAACTTGATATCCCAAAAACCAAGGGTACTGCGATTTTTTAATAATGTGTCTGCAAACGCATTAAATTGTAGAAAAAATTAAATAACTTCCAACGGTTAAAGCAAATTAAAAAAATTAAACGGATTTTTTAAGCTTAAAGAAATGCAAATTAAAATATGTACAAATATACAGGGGGTGCCATTTAAAAAAACGATGTTATAGGCTGCACTGTAAAAATGGAACAGCCTGTATAGAGCAAAATAATTTAAAAAAATGCACTTTGGCCTCTCATTTGCTGTGACATTTGACTCATTTCGATATCATTGACGGTGTAGGTGTAATCGAGCATGCCCATATCAGTGACTCACCCTGTATACATTGTTGCTAAGGCCCTACGATTTGAACTTGAATTTTCTTTATAGAAAAATAAATCAATCGAGTTGTTGACCCGTTTAAATTCAGTTACAAACATTTAAAATGAAGCCTGTGAGGAAATGTTTTTTAGGAACAACACCCATCTGTAAAGAAACGATTTTATTACCTTTCATTAAAGTTCAATTTCAAATTTTTTTTTCAAATAGTTCAACCTTAACTTACCAGTGAATTAATCGGGTAATTAACACCGATAAGTGCCGATAACAGCGGCGCAATATCGATTTGTTGCACATCCTTGCGTTTTTTGTCAATTTTGACACCGGCCCCCCAGGCAATTAAGGGGGTTGTGGTTTCGTGGTCGGACCCAGAGCCGTGCGAGCCCCAGTTTGTCATGCCATGATCGGCTGTGAAGACATAACTTGTGGACTTGTCGGGGAAAACAGTCTCAAACAGTTGCTCAATTTTTACGATATTTTCGTCAACAAATCTGATATTTTTCGTATACTCCCTGCGATCAGCACGACAATAGCGAGAGCTTGCAATCACAATCACACTTACAAAGAGTTGGGTTTGAAGGCATGTCCCGCTGTATCAATGCCAAGCAAGTGAAGGAAAAATAAATTTCCAGCTTGTTTGAATTCGCAAACATCGCAATTTTTGTGTTGCCGAATGAAACTTTTCACCTCGTCAAACACCCACAAATCTAAGCCAATCGTGTTATTATTACCGAAGTCTTCCAAACTCGAGTCGTACGAATGCAAGTGAATGTGTTGTGAGTCATCTTAAAAATTTTTTTTCGGTTGGGATCACGTAAATTAATTTCTACCTTTGTTGAACATGTTAATGATGCTGGGGCCGCCCCAACACCAAGCATTCCGGCTCTGGTTAATCACAGAATCAAAATCAACAGGATTCACTTTCCAGCCTTTGAGTAAAGCTGAGGGGTCTTCGTAGATTCCCCCAAGCAAAGCCACATGGCCTGGGCGCGATTCTGTGGGCACGCGAGTGTGGGCAATGCCCCACGAAGCGCGCGTTTGTCTTACTTTACTGAAAAAATACTCGTAGTAATGGAAAAAACAACAAAAAATTACTTCAAATTGGGCGCATTTTCGGTCTGATTTTCACCGAAAATCCCCTCCGCTCGTAAACCATCGGCCACGAAAAGGACAAGACGCTTGGCAGGGGGGCTATTTGTTGATAAAATGGGGGTCATTCCACTATCAATGGGGCTAGAAAAGTAGATATCGAACGCGGCTTTTAGCACAAGAGCGTGCACAAAAAACCCGAAAGAGATTAAAACGAACACTTTGCGATTTCCTTCAAACATGTTTCGTCACAGGTTATTTAATTTAAGAGAAAAACGCGGCATTTGGACGGTTTTTGTGCATTTAAAGTAAACAAAAAATCCTAGGTTATGTCATGACGTGTTACCAACTTAACAGCGGGTTGACAACCAGTGGCGTAGAGTTGGGTTGGGTGGTGTAAAAAAAAACAAATTTTATCGAACGTAACATTTTATTAAAATAATATCAACTTCAGTCTTACTCAGGAAGACAAATACTGAGTTACATCGGGACATATCTATTGCATCACAACGTTTTCTTTGTACGAAATAGTGAAGCCTTTTGGCTCATTGTCCCGGCCCATAAATACGAAATAAAATGCAAAACTTATCCTAAACGCTAATTTAAATACAGAATGATTCGAAAGTGTCTTGAGTATTGATAAAAGGAAAGACTTAAAATTCCTAGACAATATGGTTGCGAGATAGTGTAGCTCTTCAAAAAGTAATTTTTTTTAATCAGGTCATCTTTTTTGAATAGTTAGCGGAAACGACACTACCAATGATAACACGGTTAAAAAATATATACCTATTAAAGGTAGGTTATTGCTTGGAAAAAAATCTTTTATTAGTAGTGGTACAAATAGAGTCCAAGTCTATAGACTGGAGTAGTTAAATAGTACCCCAAACCGTGCAACATTATGAGTGCGCCAACAAACACCTGCATAATGATGAAACACGAAATTTCATGCCACGTTCCGTTATTAGGAAGACTGGAGAATAGTTCTAAAATTATCAAATCAAAAAACATCAAACAAATGGAAAACATCGTATGGATGCTTCCTTTCCGAAAAATATTGATAGCCCGGTAAGTACAAGTGGTGTAGATAAATGGTACCAGAACCCTTAAAAGTATTAAATTTGTCAATGTAAACGGCTTAGACGAGATTAAAGCGGTACGAAGCCACTCTGGATCAAAGAAGCTTCCGGTACAATCGAACCCGATAAAAACGAAAACTACCTGTTAAATAGTTAAGTCATTATACTGATTCGGTCAAGTCAAGTCAAGTCAAAAAGGATACGAAAAAGAACCCTCTGCGAAAGTCATCAGCGGTCGGTCTACGGTTTGGCTCAAATTCTTCCATAAAACTCGCCCGCATTATCGTTTGGTAGCCGTGGCACTTACTCTCAATCATAACCCAAGCGTACAGCCCCAGCACAAACACGATCAAAAACAAAACTTCAAAACCAAACGTCACCATTAGGCAAAATGGTGCAAACCCAAGGAATATACTTGTGAGGCGTACGAAAACATGTGGTGACGAGTAGCATATAATGACAATCGGACAAACTAAAGAAAAATAACAATAAAAGTATTTACACAAAAGCGTCTTACGGGCCCAAATCCATGCAAAAAAATTCCAGCCCGAATCGGGCGCAATTAATTCAACCTGAACCGCTATCGCATACACTGGAGCTAATTTCAAAAAAAAGTGTTGCAAATCTGCTACTTCTATTAATCTTGGGTTATAAAACGTGAAAAGGCGCATTATCAACATGTCCATAGTCAGCCACCAGAAAGCGTACCCCATCATGCTAAAATTCAATAAACATGCCCTTAACTGAAAAATACTTACTAGGCCCAAAAGTTAGTGGTTATCCGCGTGACAGGCATTAGCGCCAATAAAACCGTTGCTGCAAGCCAAGCCAATTTTTGCGCACCCGTTGTATGTCTTCTCAATGAGGGTGTCAAATAAACGGCCGAACCCATTAATAACATTAAGACGGCCAAAACCACACGGTTATGCAACGACTCAACCTTTGCAAAAATTTTATATATACAGGGTGTTTCAAGTTTTAGGTCCAGTCAAAAAATAAATACTTCTAGTATTCCAAAATAAAAAATATATATCGCAAACGAGAGAGTTTCTAACACGCTTCAATTTGATGCTTTGCTGATATCCCAAATTTTTATGATATAAGCGTAAAACGCAAAAAACTACATTAAAAAAATTTTTTTTTCAAATTATTCCAATAATTTTTTTATAATAAAATTCCTCCTATTTTTTAAGTAAGACTTCCGAAACTGAAACAGTAAAAAACCCAAGGCGTATTGAGCAATTGAAATTTCAATTTGCAAAAAAGGGCATTTTTTAATTGACAAGTAAAATTTTAGTCTGACAGTTAATGACGTTTCAATTTTTTGTGAATCAAGCAAAGACACGAGCTCTGTTTTTTCAAAGGTGACTAAGATAAAACATTTATTTGATCTTTTGCAAATTGGAATTTCAATTGCTCAATACGCCTTGGGTTTTTTACTGTTTCAGTTTCGGAAGTCTCACTTAAAAAATAGGAGGAATTTTATTATGAGAAAACGATTGCAATAATTTGGAAACAAAAAATTTTTTATCTAGTTTTTCACAATTCACGCTCATACCATGAAAATTTCGTATAACATTAAAGCATCAAATTGAAGCGTTTGAGATATATTTTTTTCCTTTTGGACAACTAGAAGTATTTATTTTTTGACTGGACCTAAAACTTGAAACACCCTGTACAGAGTGTCCGTTTTTCAAGCTCCACCATAGGGATCTCAGTTATTATAAGAGATACGAGGTCGGTTAAATTAGGGCAAAGTTGCGCATTTTTTTGCGGATCAATGGACTGTTATACTCAAAAGTAAAAGTTTTTGGAAATCACAGATTCTGAAACTAGACATTAAATTATGTCTAGTAACATTTTTAAATCGGTATATTTTTTGTAATAATACAAAATTTGCGCTGTAACGTAAGCAATGTCTCGGCTCGTGATTAGGGGTGGGCGATATTAAGATTTAAATATCGATAATCGATACATTAAAATTATCGATGAACATCGATATATCGAAATATCGATATATCGATACTTATCGAAATATCAAAAATTAGCAAAATATCGAAATCATCAATATTTATCGATATATCGATAAAAATATGGGTATTTATAGATAGATAGTACAATGGTGAGCAAAAAATTTCGGGCACTGTTGACATTTCACTGACATAATCGTGTGTAATTCCCTGTCCTTTTTGACAATGGACTGACAAAAGTGCCCGAAATTTTTTGCTCGTTATTGTACGATATATATATTTTTTTGAGAATATTATCTACTTTTTACCTTTTAGTTCAAATACAAATGACTATTCCAACACAATTTTTCTATTAAAAGAATAGATGTTAATTTAAAAACAACAATCGACGTGTTTGGTCGTTCTTTACAAAAAATTGCACAATTAATTTATGAATTTAGTTTCTAACTAAACTAAAACGATATTATCGAAATTTTTCGGAATATCGATAAATATTGATAATTATCGATATTTATCGGTATTCGGTACATCGATAGTTATCGATAATTATCGATATATCGATATTTTTTGATAATTATATCGATCAACGATATATCGATATATCGATAAAAATTCCCAGCCCTACTCGTGATTCGTTAGTAGTTCGCTGCATACAGCTAAAGTTACGACCTACGTATGGGCTCCCAAACGTCAAATCAAAAAGTCAAATCCGTGCGTTGTCGATCGTGACCGTGTTATTTGCTGAATTTGTGCAAGAGTTTGTGTTTTAGTAAAATAGGTGCTCCTGCTGCACGTGTGAAGCCGTATGTAAAATAATGGAGGCAGAAATAAAGAAATAACCTACGTCTTTCAAGCTATCTTTGTTGGCAAATTTTCTATCTCGAGTACTGTGACTGGCTCATTCAAAGAGAAACATTTTGACCTTTTCAATTTTTTTTCTCAAAAACGGTAGAACTTTGGTTAAAATAAAAAATAAGGGTCGCCTATTTTATTGTTGGCTATCCATACAAAAATTTCCATTTTTTAGTATAACACTCCATTATCTGAAAGAAAATTTGATGTGTCATTTTTAGTTTTTGAATAATTGGAAAAAAACGGAAATTTGTAATTTTCGTTTTTATTTTTCCAAGCGAAAACCAAAAGAACTAGACGTTTTTAACTAGGACGTTCAGGCACTTTTTTACAAGGAATCTAAATCTGTCATCGTATTTTCCAAGACGTTCTTGATGTCAGGGTTACAACACTAAACTTTGGTTTTTCTTATGGACGCCATATTCGATTTTTGTATTACTAAAATGTGTTATTATTTCTGATTACAACGATGTATCACATGTTATGATCGATTGTTACATACTGATCAAAATGAAAAAAAAGCATTTTTGTGAAAAAACGTCAACAATTTTGTTTTTAAACAAACTAGATTTTGGAAGTTTAATTGAATTTGGATATGGAACGACATGATAAGTTAGAAGTTTATTTTTTGTAAAACAAAACAAAACAAAGTTATAAAAATTCTGCTCTCATATTTAATAGAACTGTCAAAAGTTAGTTTGTTAAACAAAATTTTTGGCCTTTTTTCCAAAGCACTCTGCAAATACGCATTTTTTTTATATTTTAATCAGCATGTAAGGTTCGATCATATCATGTGATACATCGTTGTAATCAAGAACAAAAAGACTTTTAAAAAATACAAGTATTAAATATGGCGTCTATAAGAAAAACCAAGGTTGAGTGTTATTCTTGTAAAAAAGTGCCTGAAGAATGTCTTAGTTTAAAACGTCTAGTTTTTTTAGTTTTTGCTTAAAAAATAAAAACGAAAATTACACAAATTTTTGATTTTTCTCAGTAATTCAAAAACTAAAAATGACACATCAAATTTTCTTTCAGTTAATTGTTCAGCATAAAAATGCGCAACTTTTTATAATAACTGGGATCCCCATGGTGGAGCTCGAAAAACGGACACGCTGTACAGGGTGCTGCATTTTGGATATCCGAATAGGAGATCTCCGAAACTAAGAGGTTTAGAGAAAAACGAGTGACACATTCTCGGGTCCGTTTTTTAAGAAAATAACTTTGGTCTAAACCGCATCCCGCTATCATCTTTTGTTTTCGACTTATAAACAAAAGTTGACATTTCAACGAAATCTTAAAAAAATCATATCTTCCTTATTATAAAAGATATACATTTGAAACAAAAACATTATACAGGCACTTTTTTGCAGAGAATCTGATAATGTTATCAGCGATTTTTTTTAATCATTAGTTTAGCTGTAATAACATAAAGTTGTATTTTTTTAAATAGGAATCATAGGCGGCTGTGATATTTTTGAAAAGCTTATTTTTTTCTGATTTGATATGTCTGTTTGCGTAATACATTATTTTTAAATATTTAAAAAAAACATAACATTTCGCTTTTTCTTTATACTAGGCCATGAAAAAATTTTGGATTTTCAATTAAAACTATGAAAAATATATTACCCAATAAGTATTTATAATTTAAATTTAATAATTTAATTTTTTTAAAACTAATTAATTCAAAAACAGCA
Organism: Tribolium freemani; assembly: GCA_939628115.1. Classification (NCBI taxonomy): domain Eukaryota; kingdom Metazoa; phylum Arthropoda; class Insecta; order Coleoptera; family Tenebrionidae; genus Tribolium; species Tribolium freemani. The sequence continues at coordinate 11,348,189 of OW626792.1, read as the reverse complement.
TAATAAATTATTGTTAGATCAAATTTTTGCAATTAATAAATATTATTTGTTTTTAGATTTAAAATGGCAAGCTTACTTATTGCTATTCTATTTTCTAATTAAACATGCAATGTCGGAAAAAGAAAAATCTTATTAATTGTGTGATTGCTTGTCAATGAAATTTTATTTTACAAAAAAATGTCAATCCAAACACCAATATCAAATCCCATCTGCGATAAAAAAATACATAACATTATCAACGTCACTTCCATTGCACTTCACTAAATCATAAAAAAGTGTTATCAAATGGTAGTGACACATCGTTTTCAATTTTCTGCACATTTTTTATGTAATTAAAATCTGCCATAGATAAATTAAAAATAACTTTAACATAGCTATTTTTATAATTTCACATATTTTACTTTAATATTCGTTCACAAAGTTTCTAGATTATTCACACCTTTTATGTGAAATAATTTTTCCATGGCCAACTACTTTCAAATATTTTAAATATATTTTTTATTAAAAGTATATAAAAATATCAAACTGTATTTATATTGTTTTTAGTTCAAAAAAAAATAAGCTTTTTGAAAATGTCATAGCCAACTATGATTCCTATTTAAAAAAATACAACTTTATGTTATTACAGCTATACGAATGATTAAAAAAAATCGTCGATAACATTATTAAATTCTCTGTAAAAAAGTGCCTGTATAATGTCTTTATTTCAAATGTGTATGTTTTATAATAAGGAAGATATAAATTTTTTAAGATTTCGCTAAAATGTCAACTTTTGTTTATAAGTCGAAAACAAAAGACGATAGCGGGATGCGGTTTTGACCAAAATTATTTTCTCAAAAAACGGACCCGAGAATGTGACTCGTTTTTCTCTAAACCTTTTAGTTTCGGAGATCCCCTATTCGGACATCCAAAATGCAGCACCCTGTACAGGTGGGTCCAAAAGTTACTTACCAATAAACGAAGTCCAACCAGGCACAAAACAAAACTCGTGACAGTGTTTTTAAAGCCGTAACGCCTGATGTATTTCATGGCAGCTACAATTTGGGGGTACTGGCGTACAAGTGCGTGAACCATGCCAATAGGAAATAGAAAATAAACGTAATAGAACAGTGGAGATTGTTGAACTAAAATTTATATATTGGAAAAAATCATTTTGGTGGTGGAGCTCACTCTTTAAGGCAAGTACGGTGTTCAGATACGCGGGGATAAAAAGAAATATTTCTACAAATTTTATCATAATTCTAGTGACCTGTGATTGGTTGCGTACAGGTATATTGAAAACGGCTACATAAATAATAAAAGCGGCAAGTCCTATTGTTACAGAGATTCGTATCGAGACTTCGTGATAATTTTTATAATATTCAGCACCTTGGGTTAAATATGTGATAAAGGAATCACACTCGTGGTACTGAAATTGTATTACTTAAAAAAAAACAAAAAAAGAGCAAGAACATACAAATTGTGTAAACTTCTTATCATTTAATAATTCCTCCAATTGGCTTAATTTAGCCCAAACCGTGTTATCCAAACCTTGATAAGGTACGAAATAAATCGCGTTGTTTTTCCTTCGTTGCCTTTTCACCGAATATAATTCCACCCTTTGCCGAACGTTTGCCAACAACATTTCGCCCAAGTTTTCGTCGGATGTTTGAATCAAATCACGCGGCAAAGTTCCCTAAATTTGCCTCATGTTTTGCTGTCACACACGAAATAATACTTACGATTGAATTCACGGGGTAATTTAAACCGATCAAAGCCGAAATTAAAGGCGCAAAATCCACCTGTTTGATGTCTTTCTGCACATTTTCGACTTTAACGCCAGCACCCCACACCATGAAAGGAATTTTAGTTGCGGGTTTTTTTGCCATTCCATCACCGGACGTAAAAATATACACGGTGGAATCGTCGGGAAACGCAGTCTCGAACAGTTGCTCGATTTTTGGAATGATATCATCAACGGACGCAACATTATCATAATATTCCCTGATGCAATACGAGATAAAAGGCGGTTTTTTGCAATTAAATACGCACATTGAGTTCGGTTTAAATCCATGACCAGGTAAGTGCAGGAAAAATACGTTTCCGGAGTCCAGAAAATCCTCACACTGCAGTTTTTCCCCAATAAAAGCCTGGACGCTTTCGTAAACCCACAAATTCGACGAAATTGGGTCACTTTTTCCGAAATCGTCATAAGAGGGGAAATAAACGTGAGGTAGGTCATCTAATCGCAAAAACAAAAATAAGTGACAAAAAATTAAGCAAATTATTAAGTTGCATTTTTCAAAAGGTGTACAAATAAGAATTTCATGCGTTCATGTGGCCATTTTGGTATATTGTAACAATTGTTTTTGTAATTTTACAATTTTGAGCAAATAAATATCTATTCTATTCAATAGTACGCCTATTACCCAAGTAGCACAAAACATCTTTTTGGTTGTGGCAGCTAAAAAGTTGTTGCAGTTGATCTTAGTCATAATTTGGTTATTTCATTAGGTTTTTAAAATGAAGTTGTTTTTTAGTTAGATTAATATTTAAAAAGTTATAATATGCTCATTTGGCTTTATATTAGACTCCTAATAGTTGCCCCACAATTTAGCTTTAATTTGGTATCTACATAACTAAATAGTTATTTTTTAGGTTGCAATAATGCTTTTATGTCCATCGTAAACTCAAAAAATAACCTTTTCACAGCTATTTAAAGTTGATATATTATAGCTATCACACATATTTTAATGACAAAATAATGTCTAAAATATTACTATTTCATGACCATTTGGCTATTCTGCCATATAGTTGTGAATAATCTATCTTATAACTATATGACAAATTTCCGAAGTTGGCGCAACGTTTTCTTAAAAATAAAAAATCTAAAATATAACGAAAATCTATCTGCAGAATGTGGCAATTTGGTAGGCAAAATTTTAGTTGTCATTACCAAGTAATGTCTATAACTCTACCGTTTCGTAGCTACACAATAATTTTCCCAGCATTTTAACTGTCAAATTTTATCTGTCGTATTCCCCATCTACGTTTCCTATACCAACAAAAGTGTATTTTCTGTAGTGTGGAGTGTGAATTATGCCTAAAGTTGACATTAAACAAACTGATTTTTCCTTAAAAAGATTTAGGAAAAGCAGTACATATTAGAGAAAATTGAAACGTCTAACGATTGATTCAACTTATTTACTTTGTTTCGATTTAGTCATTATTTAGCCAGAAAAGCCCCCTCAAACGTAAAAAATAACCAAATACCATTTGGTTTTAACTTAGTCAATATTAGGTTTCTGGGTCAGCACGACGACCATTTCGTAACAATCAAGGAAGACATACAAAAATGGCGATTTTTTAGACATGTACAACGCAGACAGCGGCCATGTTAAATTTTTCTTATGTGTATCAATTTTACAACTATTTTATAACCATTTCATAACTTTGTCGTTTTCAGAATCATAATTACTGCCATTTTATAAAATTTAATAAATAAAAGTGATACATTTTTATAACTGGAATTAATTTAAAAGAAAAACTATCCTAATTTTTTGAAAAAAAAATTAGTATGTTTAATAAATCGTATTCATATTTGTCAGAAAAGTAATGTCGCCATCAAACAAATTTTTTGCTTGGGAAACGAGTATTTGGAATTTGTGTATGCATTACAGTGATATATAATATGTTTATCGCCATCCATGATGTCTACAAGGATTGAATAATATAACAATTTCTTCGTGACTCTTCAGTGACCACTAAATTACCGTATTGTTATATTTTGATCTTGATGTCCCACAATTTTTCCTAAATTACAACCAAAGATAAAATGTTATTTTGTAGTTGCTGTTGGGTTGTACTCATGTAGTAAATAGTTGTCATTTAGTCATAAAATAGCAACAGCTTCCAGAGCATAACTTCGTTAGAGCTTTGAAGCAACCAAATTGTTGGCAACTATTTGGTAATATTACCGTTATATAACCCAAAAATAAATTCCCATTTTTGGCATGGTGACGTTATGAAAAGTTTGGTCAAACGTTTTCGTCGATTGTTGCGGTGACCAAATAGTTATCCTTTTGTTGCCAAAACGTTTTTACAACCGCTAAATAACAATCAGTGCTACTTGGGTAGATATAATGACTTTTTGTTCACTTTGTTTTGGAAATACTATATGTCCTGATATGTGAGCCCCTTATGCAATAGTGTTACCGTTCATTCTCTTATCGCAAAAATATGCGCATAGAAAAACTTTGTTTACTTGCCTTTGTTGAACATTTGACCGATTTGGGGATTACCCCAGCACCACGCATGCGTACTCTGGTTAATAACCGAATCAAAATTGGCCCGATTTCCATCTAGCCCCAGAAAAACCGAAGCCATGTCTTCATAAGCCCCTGCTAGTAAAACAGTCGGAAAAGTCGCGCGGGCGACGCCCCACGAAGCGCGTGTCTTGCGCAATTTGCTGCAAATATTTTCACAAAACCTAGGAAAAAAGCCCCAAGTGCTTACGTTAAATTCGGTGTCACAGCCTGTCTTTTCCCGAGAAGTTCCTCAGCTTGAAGATCGGCAACAATGAAAACAATGCGATTTGCAGGCGGCTTTTTCGTTGCCCTGACTGGGGTCATGCCGTGGTCGATGGGGTTCGAAAAACAGATGTCGAAAGCCGCTTTCAACACCAAGGCGTGTACGAAGACACACAACACGATTAGAGAGAAGATCGAACTCATGTCTCGCCTGAACAACAAGATAATTGAATATGATTTTTGAAATTTTCAAGTTGCCGGGAGGCGAAGGCAGAGGGCTCTGCCACAGCCTTGCCGCCATCTTGAATAAAATGAAAATTTTGGGGCGGAAACACGACTTTCTCCCCGAAAATGCGCTCAGTAGGACGGATTTTGCAGATTTGAGACGTCTTTAGTCTGTGTGAGTGAAAATTTAAGGGTTATTTCGGAATCACCGGCTCAAAAAGGCCCCAGAAATGCTCACAAATGCTCAAGACGTCTCAAATATAAATTTAAAGCTAGAAAAGCAATTTTTACTCACTTTTTTCCTCTTATTTCTCACACTAAAACTGTCTGCAAGTGCAAATGCAAGTTAGATATTTGTTTCTCGAAATGAACACCAGGGTTTGCACGCGGAATTTTCAAAGAATCTGAAGTTGCAGCTAGAGTTACAATAATGTTTAAATGTACCGCAAATCGCACCCAAGTTATAAACAACACTGGATAGATTATTTTTTGAGATAGGAAACAATGAAACTGCTTTTGCTTAAAATCTGCCGATTTTCCGAGATTAAGGATTCTAGGGTGGTACACCTGGTGTTCGGGGGATTTTTGCATTGAGAATTATTTAAACAAAGTCTATTAGAGTTTGAAAATTGTAAGAAAAAGTCAAAATTACTTTTTTGTTTAGCAACATTATAGAGACTGCGTTATTCATTCTCTAAAAATTAAAATAATCATAATCCGTTCTTTAAGTTAATTTTAGTAGGTATAAAACGAAGAAACGTAGTGTATACTTTGAAAAATGTAATTCGTGTCGTATTTTCGAAAATCAGAATGATTATCTGAATAACTCCATATTTATTGTCAGATAATAAAGCTACTAAAACAATTGCAGTTGCAACAAATGTCTTACTTCCAGATATTTGTTATTTTCTGAGTTACGTCACCGTTCAGGTAAGTACGGAAGCTACAGATTTCTTTTTTTGACTCAACTAGAAATATTTATTTTTCCGCTGGTCCAAAACTTAGTATAAGTTGTTGATTCATTAATTAATTATTTATTACACATTTAATTTTGATTTTTGTAAAAATGCGTTACTAAACAACTTGGTGATTGTAATACAATTTTTTGTACTTTGTCGTCATTTGGATGCTTTAATCCTACTAAAGCACGCAACGTCATCAAGTGCGATGTCATAATAGCCATAACTTCACGGAACATTTTACGAAAATTTTTAGGTTGGCAGGAAGCGAATTTGCCACCGTATTTTTGCCAATTTCACAAATTTCAGGGGGCGTACAGGCAAGATTACCTTCATTATCATTCATACTCGTGTTTTTGACAAAATTTGGATAAAACAAAAATTTTAAATCAATTTTTCACTTTCAAAATTGACAGTTTACCAACCGTCACAAAAATCCCCAAATCGACAGAAGTAACAATTTTTGTTTAAAATCGGCAGAAAGGGGGCAAATTACAAAAAATAGTATAAAAAACTCGTTTCACAAGACCTTGAAGCACTCATTCTTTAAAAAAAGTCGTTGAAATTGAATTCGTGCTTCAAGAGTGGTCTTATGAAACTTGTTTTTTAATATCTTATTCATTACACTTAAAAAAGGTGTCTATATTATTTTATTAAATTCTTCATATAGAAAGTGACTTTGTTTATCAATTAATTTAGGATAATGAAGTTACAAATACTTAAAGATTTTGCTCAAATAAAATTATTTGCTCAGTAAATAAGTTTCAGCGATTGGACCTTAAAAATGCACCTCTCTGTACTTAAAAAAAGCGTTTAGGTAAGTGAAGTCGTAACAAAAATTAATGAATCGGAAAAATCTCATTGTTTCACACATTGCAATCATTACCTCGCAGATTATATTTTTTGTTGGTGATGTTTTATCCATATTACACAATTATTGTGCCGTTTAATTTTATTGTTTGTTTCTTGCTGTTGTCGTGAACGGACGCCCTATCAAGTCATAAACAAAATCAGGATTTTGCGGTTTATTGTTTATTTTCGTCTCGCTACAAACTGTAGCAGAAGAAGATGCCATAAAGGTAAGTGCATTTTTTTGATCTTCAATATTATTGGCGTATTGCATTGATTTTTAATTGTTGCTACAAATCGTAGCAGAAGAAGATGCAACAAAGGTAAGTGCATTTGAAATCGCCCAACACTTGTATCAGTTGAAAAAGTGGTGCCAACCTCGGCGCTAAAACACGGGCGGGAAAATTGAAACACTTGTTTTGAGTTCACAGATTTATTCAATCACTTCGCTAATACAAATCCAAAGCAAGTTAAACACCGTTGCAATGCTACATTTAGCAATACTGACTCAAAATACGTCGGTTGCAACTATAGGCTAACACTTCATAGACTTTTAAAATAAAAAATTAAAAACGTACGACTACAAAAATAACAACTTACTATTAATTAATAAAAACGCAAATATATATTTCGTATCAAACATCTAAAATTTATGCTTAAATATTGGAATTATTGGTAACTGGAACAAAACTTATAAAAGTAAATTAAAAGTTACATAATTCAAAATAAAATATTTATGTTGATGTGACACCCTTCCGAGCCACTAGTAGGTTTAACACCGGGTGTTTCTTGATGTAGCTGACTGCTTTTTTGTGCGTAACCATCGTAAAGTCGTAGCCGTTGCATTGGAGGATTTTATCGTGCACACGTAGGCCGCTTTTGGAGGCAGGACTGGACTCGTGTACCTCCGTTACGTAAATCCCCTGTAAAAAAACTCAATTTTTGTTCCCCTGAATTAAAAAACCCCTACGTTATCGGTGTAGCCCTGGGGACTCTTGTGGTAGTCTTGGTCGATTCCACCCCCAATTTTGAAGCCACACCGCATCGTATCCCCATCCCGTTCCTTATGCAAGGTGATAGGTATCTGTAAATGCAATCTGCGTCTGAATAAACATAGATAAACCACTTTATTGTTGTTTAAATATGCTAATGATTCATACTTGTAAACCAATCTCACGAAAATTCAACGCCCACCGAAAAACTACCAAAACCCGTCAAGACTTACACTCAGACACTCCATAGCCGTGCCAGCTTGGTGCTGAAATGCCATTTTCGCACACATTTTGACTTTTTTATTAATAAAATTACGAAAATAAGCACAATGTTTTGAACGATCTCACGAACACAAGTGACTTAAACGACCTTGTTGCTCTTATCTCGCGTTGCCAACCGTGCGCAAAATGAAAGTCCCTAGAAACTAACCTAGAAAATGTTCAAAAATTTAAATAAAACGTTCAAATTCTTTAGACGGACGCAAAGCACGATTTATGCGTTATCCTCGGGTAGGGGAGACTTTATTTTGCGATTTATTTAATTAGTTTGGTAGGTCATGGCAAGTGTGGGGTTGCCGTCATACGAGTCTCGGGGGCTTCGACTGAACTGGCGCTCAAACGCCTCACCGGCCTTACGAGCCCCAAGCCTCGAACCGCAATTTTGCGAAGCATAAAACACCCCTCAAGTGGCGAAGTTTTAGACAAGGGGCTTGTTTTGTGGTTTCCGGGCCCCCACAGTTTCACAGGGGAGGACTCGTGCGAGTTTCACGTTCATGGCGGAATTGCTGTTGTTAATTGTGTTTTGAACGCACTTGGGGTTATCCCTGGGTTACGATTAGCCGAACCTGGGGAATTCACAAGGAGGGCGTTCCATAACGCAAAGCTGGACTTGACTGAAGTTGAGGGTTTGGCCGATTTGTTACAGGCGGAAACGGAAATACAGAGAAAGCAGGTGATTTGGAGGTAGTTGAGTCGAAAATAATCAAATCAGGCTTTTTTGCAAACTCAAGGCGCTTTGAGCAAGTTGTATAACAAGTGGAGGGGAGGTTTAATCAAATCAGTGGCGCATGTTGAGGCCCACATTGACTTTGAAGAAACTGAAACCATTGATGAGCCTTTAGACCATGTGTTGAAAGAAATTGAAATAATGAGGGACGAAATTTGCGAACATTTAAACGACGGAAGGAAGGGAGAATTGTTGCGGACTGGAGTTAAAACAGTTATTTTGGGGGCCCCCAACGTGGGGAAAAGCAGTTTAATGAATTTGCTTTGCAAACGACCGGCTGCTATCGTTACACCAATTGAAGGCACCACTAGAGACATTCTGGAAGTTACTTTAAATATAGGGGGCTATCCTCTAATTCTCGCAGATACGGCGGGGCTCAGATGCGAAACTGACGATGTTATAGAAAAAGAAGGAATAATTCGGGCCAAAAATAGCTACAATTTTGCCGATCTTGTAATTCTTGTGGTGGATTCGGAGGCGGCGTATAATTGGTTGCATAACCACCCGTCCAGCACAACGACTGATTATTTAAAGTATTACATCGAAAAACTGCAATTGCACGATTTAAACAATAAAGAATGTGTTATTGTGTTTAATAAATCAGATCTTGTACAACATTCGCTTAATTTGCTGCAAAATTCTGGGTTTATTTATATGTCGTGCAAATCGCAAGATGGGGTCTCAAATCTTCTCAACACTGTTTGTAATAAATTAAAAAAATTGTGAGTTCCGTTTTTGTAATTCACTTTTTTGATTATTTCTTCCAGATGTGGCGAGCCCTCTGCCGAACATCCAAGCATGAATCAAGTGAGACACAGACAGCATTTAAGTAACTGTCTCAAGTGTCTTGACTTGTTTCTTGATAGGTCATCAAGTGACACTGTTTTGATGGCTGAGCATTTGAGAAAGGCCTTAAGACATCTTGGCCACTTAGTCGGTGCCACAACCACCGAACAACTGCTAGATGTCATATTCAAAGATTTTTGTATAGGCAAATAAACCGTATCAAATGACATAAGTGTATTGTTTCTTTTATACAAAAAATATTAAATGTATAACAAAACATTGACTAGTTACTTCACTTCCTGAAAAATATGTCATATTATGATTCACCATAAGCTACATTTCTCGGAGGGGTTCATCCCACTGTTGATAGGACAGTTGTAAATCTTTGCGAAATCTTCGGAATTACTGAGGGAGCCAATCACTCTGAAAAATATTTTGTGTGAAATCGCACGATTTTTTACAATTTTAATTTCACCTGAATATTCCGGGAGCGTGGACGGCTACCTTCAATCGGCTTTTCACCGTATCAATCCTTTGCTTACCGCACCACACCTGCAAAAAGTAATTAGGAAAAAAAATGATACGAAGTGTAAATACTTGGGCAAAATTTAGGAAAAACAGTTGGCGGCCCGTTAAATTAATTCCAGGGAGGGTTTCATCCGCATCGGGGTTTTGTTTTATCCACATTTCGTAAGCCTAAAATAAATTTTTCGTGACGTAATCATTGATAAGCATAAACATCTGTTATTAAAAGTAACCACAAAGTTATACTGACCTCAACCCTGTTATAATTATTTGAACTTTGTCAAAAATATTCGAAAAAGTACGAATTTTATTTTCCATAATGTTCTTCCTTCTTCACAATCTACGTTTAGATCTCATTGATTTCAACAGACATATTTTAAAAAATAAAAAACCTAAACTAAAACTAGCCAAAAGTATAATTTACTGGATGTTGTCTTGATCATAATCAAGACTTATATACGTTTGAAAAATCATTTCGCTCACTTAAAAAAAAGACAAATCAAGTAAAAAGATTTATTGCTTTAGTGATTGTTCTTTTGCTAGTTTTTCATTTGTATTTTTTACTTTTCTCCAATATTTTATATTACAAACTTTTTTTTTAATATCCCAAGTAGCACAAATTGTTATTTAGCGGTTGTAAAAACGTTTTGGCAACAAAAATGATAACTATTTGGTCACCGCAACAATCGAGGAAAACGTTTCACCAAACTTTTCATCAAAAAATGGACATTTATTTTTGGGTTATATAACGGTAATATTACCAAATAGTTGCCAACAATTTGGTTGTTTCAAAGCTCTAACGAAGTTATGCTCTGGAAGCTGTTGCTATTTTATGACTAAATGACAACTATTTACTAAATAACCACCGATTTGTTGTTAATTGGCTATCGTTTCCAAAGTACAACCCAACAGCAACTACAAAATAACATTTTATATTTGGTTGTAATTTAGAAAAAATTGTGGGACATCAAGATCAAAATATAACAATATGGTAATTTAGTGGTCATTGAAGAGTCACGAAGAATTTGTTATATTATTCAATCCTTGTAGACATCATGGATGGCGATAAACATATTATATATCACTGTAATGCATACACAAATTCCAAATACTCGTTAACCAAGCAAAAAATTTGTTTGGCGACATTACTTTTCTGACAAATATATGAATACGATGAAAAAAAGCAATAATTTATTAAACATACTAATTTTTTTTCAAAAAATTAAGAATTTTTCTTTTAAATTAATTTCAGTTATAAAAATGTATCACTTTTATTTATTAAGTTTTATAAAATAGCAGTAATTATGATTCTGACAACGACAAAGTTATTAAATGGTTATAAAATAGTTGTAAAATTGACACACATAAGAAAAATTTAACATGGCCGCTGTCTGCGCTGTCGTACTTGCCAAAAAAATCGCCATTTTTGTATGTCTGCTCTGATTGTTAGAAAATGGTTGCCGTACTAACTCAGAAACCTAATATTGACTAAATTAAAACCAAATGGTATTTAGGTATTTTTTACGTTTGAGGGGGCTTTTCTGGCTAAATAATGACTAAATCGAAACAAACTAAATAAGTTGAGTCAGTCGTTCGACGTTTTAATTTTCTGTAATATGTAATGCTTTTCCTAAATCTTTTTAAGGAAAAAGCAGTTTGTTTAATATCAACTGTAGGCATAATTCACACTCCACACTACAGAAAATACACTTTTATTGGTATAGGAAACGTAGATGTGGTATACGACAAATAAAATTTGACAGTTAAAATGATGGGAAAATTATTGTGTAGCTACGAAACGGTAGAGTTATAGACATTACTTGGTAATGCCAACTAAAATTTTGCTACCAAATTGCCACATTCTGCAGACAGATTTTCGTTATATTTTAGCTTTTTATTTTTAAGAAAACGTTGCTGCAACTTCGGAAATTTGCATATAGTTATAAGATAGATTATTCACAACTATATGGCAGAATAGCCAAATGGTCATGAAATAGTAATATTTTAGACATTATTTTGTCATTAAAATATGTGTGATAGCTATAATATATCAACTTTAAATAGCTGTAAAAAGGTTGTTTTCTGGGTTTACGATGGACGTAAAAGCATTATGGCAACCTAAAAAATAACTCTATAGTTACGTAGATACTAAATTAAAACTAAATTGTGGGGCAACTATTAGGAGTCTAATATAAAGCCAAATGAGCATATTATAGCTTTTTTAAATATTAATCTAACTAAAAAACAACTTCATTTTAAAAGCTTAATGAAATGACTAAGTGACTAAGATCAGGTTGCCATAACGTTACTGCAACAACTTTTTAGCTGCCACAACCTAAAAGATATTTTGTGCTACTTGGGATATTTTGTTTATAAATTATTCTTTACTATTTTCTCTTTGCATGTAGGTATGTTACTTTTAGTTGTATATATATAGTTTGTGTTTTTTTGCCTCCTTAGTAAAGGTATTTATTATTAAATTTTGACGTCTTGAGTTATTATTTTGCTTTGATTACCCTGAAAGCCTGTTTCAATCCCCCGTTATCGGCGATATTTTCGCCCTGTGTGATGAACCCGTCCATGTACGTGTCCACATCGGGAATAATGTACGAGTTGTACTGGTCTGGAAGCAAATTCTAGAAAATCGAATGAAGAAACAGGTAAGTACCAATCATGCATTTCGCGCGTTTGTGGAAATTGTAAATGGAGTCCTCCTTCCACCACTGTTGGAGGTTCCCATAGTGGTCGAACAGACGGCCCTTGTCGTCAAACCCGTGCGTTATTTCGTGCCCTATCACGACTCCAATCCCGCCAAAATTGAGCGACTTCGGGAAGTGTTTGTGGTAGAACGGTGGTTGCAAAATCCCGGCCGGAAAAACTAAAACAGCGCTCGAATTTTTTTCAAAATAAATACGTAACGTACTGATTTGGTTTTTGTTCCTGCTGTAATAGGCGTTAACAACCGCAGGGGCCGTGCCCCAGGTCGTCTTATTGACCTCTGTCCCGATCTTCCTTTGCTCGATTCGGGTCAAATGTCGCAAAATGCTCAAAGTGTTTTCGAAGAAATAGTCAGGGTGGGCGTCCACATCGTAGTATTTTTCGCTCAACTCGTCCTGGTCCAGCAAAAAGTCGGGATAACCGATCTTGAGGTTCATTTTATCGATTTTCATGCGAGCGTAGTCTTTGGTGTCGTCACCCAACCATTTGTTTTCCTTGAGGATTAGTCGGAAGGCTTCTTGCAGTTGTTTTGTCATCTCCAAAGTCTAGGAAAATTGCGTCAAGTCGAGTCATTCGGTCAGGTCACTTACATCGTTTTTGCTATTTTCGTCGAAGTATTTCTTGACGAATAAACTACCAAGCGCCATTCCCATGTTGGAGTTGACTTGGGAGACGCAAAACTGCCAACGAGGGGGCGATTTTTCGCGCCCAAACAAAACGTGGTAGAACCTTTGCTTTGCCATTAGAAATCTGTCATCCAAGTTGTTGGTTCGGTGCCGCACGAACCTCCAAATCAGGTAATTCGAAACGGTTCTGAAATTTCGATCACGATTTTGCCAAAGTTTCATTGTTATTTAATTTACTACCGTGGTGCTGTGTGCGCTAAAATGTCAAACAGTTTGTGCAAATAGTCCATGCAGTAGCAGGCGATTGGTTCTTCCAGTTCCGCTTCCTTGCCCAAAATGATGCTAAAATAGTGAACCCAATCAAACCGCGGGAAAATTTTTTGCAAGGCCCCAATGCTAGTTTTGAGGTACAAATCGGTGACGTTTCGTCTGTTCTCGCTCGGAACCATTATCTGGAAGACGAATTGGCGAAGGAATAATTAAATGAGTGGACCATACGTTTGCTAATTTTGTCTCAAAAGTGATCACGTCATTGACATCCTGGATCGCTTCGTTTAGTGGCGCCCCCAAAATAGAGGCCACAGCGAGAATAAAGACTTTATAAGCACGAAGATATTTAGAATAGGAGGGATCGAGAAAATAGCTCCTGCCAGGTAGACCTAACGTCGTCTGATCAATCTGCGAAAAGGCTTAAACCCTTTAGAAACTCGCAAACTGTCAATACCTGGATAATGTAATTTTTCGAGTTAATTATATCCGGCCCAATCCATTCAGTTATCAAAATATCGTTGTTGTACAATTTCAAATTCGCCATTAACTCCTCGAGTTTAAAATTTGTATCGTCCCAGTCTGGCTGGATAATCGGCCACCCTCCTAATTCATCGAGTAATTTTATCAGCGGCTTTTCACCCCTCGATTCCAGCCTTTCTAAATCAATTTTGTAAAAATAATGAAATGATTTTTGTTTCGCCCAAACCTTCGTTCATGCATGATCTGTAAAAAAATCGCGCCTTGTCGGCCGCTTTCATAGTGCCGTTTGTGAAATAATATTCCTGAAATGTACACTTATTAAGGCATTTTTGTACCAAAAGTCGCACCTTATCCATCGCTTCCGACAAAATTTTTCGCAAAACGGTATCCAGGTTTTCACGCAACATCTCGAACGTATCGTATGACGTTCTATCGGCGGGAATTGTGTGATACTTATTCCAGTTACCACAAGCATACTCGTAAAAATCCTCACACGGATCGGCCGATTCGTTCATATATTTTTTCATCGTCGACGCTTCGAATCATTCAATTATTTGATTTAAATAATTGGTAAACTTGTGCATAATTAATAGTTCTCCGAACGAGCTGTAATTTTGCATACACGCGTTTTTTCAAATTTTTTGGATTTGCACCTCACAATAATAGTCGCTTTGGATCGTATACAAAATTTTAAAGCTGTAGCTTTAGGGCTGGGAATTTTTAACGATAGATCGATAAAAATATGGATATATCGATGAATCGTTGATCGATATAATTATCAAAAAATATCGATATATCGATAATTATCGATATATCCATATTACTAATAAATATCCATAATTATCGATATACCAATAAATATCGATAAATATCGATAATTATCAATATTTATCGATATTTTGAAAAATTTCGATAATAATCGTTTTAGTTTAGTTAGAAGCTAAATTCATAAATTAATTGTGCAATTTTTTGTAAAGAACGACTAGGGGTGGGCGATATTAAGATTTAAATATCGATAATCGATACATTAAAATTATCGATAAACATCGATACATCGAAATATCGATATATCGATATACAGGCTGTTTTGTCTAAACCCCACATTAGAAGTATTGGGAGTTCTAATAATCATAGTCATTTGAAAATTTGTGTACAACCATAATCCTTTAGGTCCTGCTCAATGAAAATATTCTCAAGATAGCAGCACTTCCGGTTATACCGGAAGTCGCTATCAACTTCCTTATTTTAAATGGAATGCTATATTTTTTTATGCGTTTTTGAATTACTAGAGCTATTTTAAGGTAGTTTTCATAAGCTGTTCCTATACCTAAATTTAGCCGTTTACGAAATATTTATGGATTTTAAAATTTTTTTGGATTTGCACTTTCCAGTTCAAAAATCGATAACTCTGCGATTTTTAAAAATTTGGAAATATTTTTGTGCTCATTTGAAAGAGGAAGCCTAGATCATTCCTTTGGTGTTTTCAAATTTCTAAAAAAGAATAACAAACTCAAAATTTTTAAAATTAAGTTTGCAAAACATTTAGCACCCATAACTCATTTTTTTCAAATGAAATGACAAAAGTTTTATTTCACTAAATGGTACAGAATTTAATTCTGCTTCGATCTGTGTTAACATTCCTTATACTTATGTTTAATAGTTTTCAAGTTACAATACCTTTTTGTTGGGATTGAGAAATTCAATAGCCATAGGCCTTTTCTCATAGGTTGCCATGGAAACGAATGAAAAAAGGTGAGAAATTAAAGTTTTTCAAACCAACACCCAATGAATTTATTTTGTTTTCACATTCTGATAACACAATTTTGAACAGAGTTTGTCGTTTAAGTTTAATCAGAAATGTTTTTATGGCAAACTATGCAAAAATAGCTGTGGTTAGTAAGAAATTTCCTACAATAAAAAAAAACCAACATAACTTGAAAATTTTCACAGATAGGTATAGGGAATGCTAATACAGATAGATGCAGAAAAAAATTTTCCTCCATCTAGTAGAATAAAAATTGGGACATCCCTTTGAAAAAATTAAGTTTTGGGTACTTGAAGTTGTCCAAACTTAACCTTAAAATTTTTGGGTTTATTACCTTCAATTCCAATTTTGATCACACTGAACAACAGATATAGGCTTTCTCTTTCAATTCTCCAAACAGGATTTCGAAATCTCTAAAACTAAGCGAGTTACCGATTTTTTAAGGGACAGGTACAAATTCAAAAATTTTCAAAAATCCTAAATATCTTGAAAACGGTTAAACTTTCAACTAATCCAAAAACGCAGTGAAAAACATAGCTTTCCATTTAAAATAAGAAAGTTAATAGCGACTTCCGGTATAACCAAAAGTGCTGCCATCTTGAAAATATTTTCATTGAACATAACTCAACGGATTATGTCTGAATACCAACTCTCAGATAAATATCTTTATTAGAACTTTCAATACTTCTAATGTGAGGTTTAGACGGGACACCTGTATATCGAAACATCGAAATATCGGTATATATCGAGATATCGATATATTGATTCTTATCGAAATATCGAAAATTAGCAAAATATCGATATATTATATTGAATCATCAATATTTTTTATCGATATATCGATAAAAATATGGGTATTTATAGATAAATGATAGTACAATGGTGAGCAAAAAATTTCGGGCACTGTTGACATTTCACTGACATAATCGTGTGGAATTCCCTATCATTTTTGACAATGGATTGACAAAAGTGCCCGAAATTTTTTGCTCGCCATTGTACGATATATTTTTTTTTTAGAATATTATCTACTTTCTACCTTTTAGTTCAAAAACAAATGACTATTCTAACACAATTTTTCTATTAAAAGAATAGATGTTAATTTAAAAACAACAACCGACGTGTTTGGTCGTTCTTTACAAAAAATTGCACAATTAATTTATGAATTTAGCTTCTAACTAAACTAAAACGATATTATCGAAATTTTTCGGAATATCGATAAATATTGATAATTATCGATATTTATCGGTATTCGGTATATCGATAGTTATCGATATTTATCGGTATATCGATAATTATCGATATTTATTAGTAATATGGATATATCGATAATTATCGATATATCGATATTTTTTGATAATTATATCGATCATCGATATATCGATATATCGATTTTTTTATCGATATATCGGTAAAAATTCCCAGCCCTAAGAACGACCAAACACGTCGATTGTTGTTTTTAAATTAACATCTATTCTTTTAATAGAAAAATTGTGTTCGAATAGTCATTTGTTTTTAAACTAAAAGGTAAAAAGTAGATAATATTCTAAAAAAAAATATATCGTACAATGGCGAGCAAAAAATTTCGGGCACTTTTGTCAATCCATTGTCAAAAATGATAGGGAATTACACACGTCAGTGAAATGTCAACAGTGCCCGAAATTTTTTGCTCACCATTGTACGGCACTTTTGTCAATCCATTGTCAAAAATGATAGGGAATTACACACGTCAGTGAAATGTCAACAGTGCCCGAAATTTTTTGCTCACCATTGTACTATCATTTATCTATAAATACCCATATTTTTATCGATATATCGATAAATATTGATGATTCAATATAATATATCGATATTTTGCTAATTTTCGATAAGTATCGATATATCGATGTTTATCGACAATTTTAATGTATCGATTATCGATATTTAAATCTTAATATCACCCACCCCTCTAGCTATATTAGAAGTTAAAAAGTTTCTAATGTTAATGTAAGCTTTAAAAGAATCACCCTATATTTTTTTAACAATAGAAAAACCAAATATTTTAACCATTTAACCAGATAATTATGCACCAACGCACCAACTTGATAATTAATTAATAATTACCTTGCAATTCTCTGATTTCGTCATAATTCAACCGACTGTTCCAAAACAGCGCGTCCGACTTGTTAGGGGAGGGTGGGGCAAGTTGGCTCTGATCGAGTTCAAATAAATCATTCCCGTCCTGATCAAGCGGGAGAGATAACTCAAAAATAAGAAAATTCAAAAATTTGCTACGACTAAAAGCCACTTACTGTCCACTCCAGTGATTTGCTTTCGAAAGTTTTGTAAAATTCTAATTCTGTGTCATTCCGCAACTCCTCATAATCAGTGAACTGATAAAATTTTTGCTATTATCAAACATTTTTCTTAAATGACTTACATTTTCTTGGCTTAACGTGACTTCTCTTTTTTGCCTTATCTTACTGAAAGTGTTGTTATTTAAAAGTTCTGGCACGTATGACGTTTTCGCGTCTTTAAGGAGGTCTCTCCGGTCCTCATCCTCCAGAATTTCGGTTTCGTCGAATTTTTTCATGGCTAGAACGGATTTTTAGGCAACGCAAAAAAGTGTGATTTTTATATACAGATGAGGTTTTTGTCGTTGCCAGTGGCGAGACTGGAGTATCGTGTAAGGAAAACGATGAAAATGACAATGGGGAGCAGAATAATTGGTACAAAAACGAGCCGTTTGAGTTTAATTTGCCAATCTTTCTCATGTCCCACACACCATCTAGAACACGCTTGCGTGAGATTAATTGGCGCGTGATTTAATTAATGTTAAATACCTCACTCTTCCCGATTCCTGATGGGCCGCAAGTCGGCACGAGCAAAAATTCTTTTTCTTCTCCATTGACACTGACAGAGTTCAACCTCACGCAACAAAAACTACAGGAACCCGGGTGATGAATTCGACCTTATTCGCTTAATAAGTGGGTCATTTTGATTTAAGAAACGAATTAGCAACGATTTCGATTCACACTGCGCCTGTTGATGCACTTATCGGTTTCTAGTCGAAACAGGTGCGATTTGAGCTTCCTGGAGGTGCACTAAGCCTGGAAATATGTGAGTTTTGCGTGCTTGAGTTTAAGACTTTTCCAGACGTAATAATATACTTTAATGGCTTATTAAAATACACATGCGCAACAAAGCATAAATAAATTGTTTACAGGAAACCCAAAACGGATTACTCAAGTCATCGTGGGCACATGGTTTGGCAATTTTTGGGCAAGGAGCGCAATTAACTCAATTAAATTAATTTTGTGTTTGTCTTGGTTTGAGTGGTTGGACTTATTAGGGACTGGTTGGGAAATAATTGATTTGATTCAAATAGAACCAATCAAAATAACTAACCGCGTTAAAACGTCCACCGGGAGAATCATTCGATGAAATTTCGTCGGCTTTATAATTAATAAGAGGAGCTGATTGGCTGTCATATGTTGTTTTTAGCGCTGCGATGCTTTTATTTTTAACTAATATCTCAGGCTTTATCTGAGTGCTTTGGTAGGTAGTGCAGGGTATAATTTCACACCGCTTCTGAGTACTGGCTCCCGATTTGGAGCAGACTGTGATGCTCGAAAATTTCGGTTGCACTTTTCTGGAAAACTCCCTCGACTTAATTGCCGATTTCAAATTGGGTTGGTTGGAGTAAGCGAGTTACGATTTATTGTGGGTGTTTTGAGGAGGTTTTGCCGTCGCTTGGTCGCCGGTTTCGTTCCATGGCCTGTGAAGGTGTCCACCCTTTCACATTCTAAGGCCCGTTATGAGTTTGCAAGTTTGAGCGGCAGCAATAAGGTTGTGATACACTTCGCTCTATAATTATCCCGATTCCGCCGCTTGTGAAATGCTTAATCTATTAGCAGACATTTGAGTTCAATGTTTTTCAGTGGAAACGTTTGTATTTGTATTTTTCGGAAGAGTCACTTTTTCACCCCTTATGTATTTTCATATTCTCCTCACTTATGTGTGCAGCTGAATTCAGGACGTGTGTTCGGAATTTTTACATGCGAGAAAATAAGATCAAAAACAATTTTTGTCAATCTATTATTTGACGACATCTTTCCAAAATATGTTATTTTAAGGCGACTCGTTTAACCAATTTAGAAATTTATTTAATAAGACCGATCCGTGATTCAGAATCTTTCTGATGGATTTATTCCGTTTTGGACACTAACATTATTTCAGCTTCTTCAAGGGAAACTTTAATAACCTCCAAAGCGCATAATTCAATTACAAATGCCGCTTCTTAAAGCCTCATTATTAAATTTACAGCAAGTATTGTGTTCGCCCAACACGCAACTCTCTGAAAATAAGGTATTTTCTCTATTTTGCAAAACGTCAGAATATATACATAAACGCCGTAGGATAACTTTGTACGGCTTCGTTTTACGCGTTCCTTTCTCCCCCGACACAGGGCCGCACTCCAAAAATCTCTCATCGCTTTTTCCTTATTTATTTTTAGTAAACACTTTTGATACAGTTGGGTTTCAGAACCTAATCAAAGTAAAACAGTTGTACAATATGTTTTACCGGCTTTTCCGGCGTTTGAAAGCTAAATCATAATTTAATCAACCTGACAATTTTCTGAAATTTTACAAAGAACTTTTTGACTAGAAAGCATTACTTTAACTGTCTGTATTTTTATAAAATTTATTTCTCGACGTTAAATAATGAAGTTATTGTTAATTTAAATACAGGACAATGAATAAACTATTGCAGCTAATTGTAAAAATTTTATTTTTTATAAAATTGTTCATTTATTTATTGTAGATAATTACAACAATTTAATTGAAAAAACTTTACAATCCGTTTACAACAATCAATAAGTTCGGTAATTTGTTAAAACCTTGAGAAATTTCCTTCCTTTGTTCAAAAAAATGTAAAACTTTAGCCCTAGATAGAGAATCCTTTCCTAGAAGTCTTTCCAAAGAGTTTTACGGTAAGTAAGGTTGTGTTAAATTATTTCAAAACTCTGTTCGTATGTAGAAAACAAACAATAATAATGTAACATATAGAAAAAGAACACAAAAAACAAAAAATAATAACATTAGGTAAGTATATAATTTTTGGGGTCCTTAATGTGTTGATCTGTCTTTGTTTTGATGAAAACAGACCCAAATGTCTCCAGTTTTGTCAAAATACTTATAAAAACGTCTTTTGATTTGTTGAAACTTTCAACTGAAACGCGTAACTTTATTCACAATGAACAATTTCAATTGTGGACTGACTTAGATACATTTTTGTAAAAAATTGCAGAGAACAAAGGCAATTTATTCAGGAAAGAAATATACATTTAAAAACGAACAGAGCATGTTATGAATAAACCACTTTGAAACACAGAAAAACAATGCAAAAGTTAGTATAACAAAAAGTAGAAACACAAAATTTTATTGTGAACTTTAAAACCGTGACCCAATGCTTGTTCTCAACTCATTTCCTGTTTAACCCTCTTGTGGATGTAATTTTCAAAAATCCTGAAACACATTTTCTTTATTTTTAACCGGAAGTCCAAATGCCAATTTTCTTGGATATGACTTCAAAAATGCAGGAGTTTTGCGTTGAACTCTTTTGGGGGTGGAATTTCTAAAAATTCTGAAATAACGCCTCTTCCTTTCTAACCGAATGTCTAAGATATCAATTGATAACTTCAACAATATCGAATTTTTTATATGTATAACTCCAACAATGAAGGATTTTTTGTTTAACCCCCTTGGAGTGGAGTTTTCAACAAACCTGAAACACGCGTTTTTATATTTAGACGAATGCCCAAATACCAATTCTCTTGGTTATAACTTCGAAAATGACATATTTTTATATTCAACCCTCTTGGGGGTGGAACTTTCAAAATCCAGAAACACGACTTTTTTCATTTTTAACCGAAAGATCAAATACCATTTTTCATTAATATAGCTTCAAAAATGACGATTTTTTATGTTTAACCCTCTTTGAGGGTGGAATTTCTAAAAATAATAAAATACCTGTTTCTTTATTTTTCACCGAATGCCCAAATACCAATTTTTATAAATATAAGTTTAAAAATTACGGATTTTTATATTTAACCCTTTTAAGGGTGGAAATTCCAAATGTTCCTAAACACACGTTTTTCATTTTTAACCGAAAGCTCAAGTACCATTTGCATGGATACAAATTAAAAATTACGGATTTTTATACAAATTCTAACCCGTGTTCAACCCCCTTGGGGTTGGTATTTTCAACTAAAACACGTGTTTCTTCACTTTTCACTGAAAGCCCAAATACCAGCTTCAATTAACGTAAATTCAAAAGTTACGAATATTTATACAAATTTTATTACGCCATTTAACCCTCTTAGGGGTTGATTTTTCGAAAATCCGGAAACACGTGTTTCTCCATTTTTAACCAAACGCCCAAATACTAATTTTCAAGGATGTAAGTTCAATGTAACTTTAAAAATGACAGATTTTCTCTAATTTTAAATTCAACTCTCCATTTAACTCCTTTAGGGGTTGATTTTCCAAAACTCCTGAAACACGTCGTTCTTTATTTTTAATCGAAAGCCCAAATACTAATTTTCAAAGATATAACTTAAAAAATGACGGATTTTTATTCAAATTTTAACACCCTATTTAACCCTTTTAGGGGGTGATTTTCCAAAAATATTTTCTTAGTGCACCCCTACGTTACAAAAGCTGTCTACTGTAAAAATTTCAAGTTTCTATCCTTAGCCGTCTAGGCTGTGCGTTGATTAGTCAGTTAGGCCAAGCAATTTTATATTATATAGATATAGATAGAAGATGGAGTTTTGTTTCAATTTTTATGTCAATATTTCACTCTTTCATTGTAATTCTAAATAAAAATGTACAGTTATTACTTATTATGGAGGTAATTTTTTTGTGCATTGGAGTAACAGTAACAGTTGGTCATCTTTACATTAAAATTTTGTAAGCATTTATTTTACTGTAAATATATCCCATTTCATTTCATAGTAGAATTTTTTGACAGCACATTTGAATTTTTTGGAGTGAAATAAAGCACAAATTGAGAGTTTCTGTATAAGAAAAGAACTCTGTGTTAAGCTAAATTCAAGCGACAAATTTTGAGCCAAGAAACCCATCAGAAACTCCAAAAAATGCAAATACGTTGTTGCAAAATTCTACAATGAACTGAAATGGGATATACTGCAGTATCAATGCAGTATCAATCATCTAAAGAGTGCTCTGCTATTTAATCCTCTAAATACTAGGCTTGTTTGTTGATAATGCTGTTTCTATAATGTCGATTTCTCTTTTCTAACTTCAATTATTTCAAATCTAATCTTTGTAAAAAAAAACAAATACTTCAATTACCGTTTTGTAATTTTTTGTAAGGAAACATTTAATCAGTTTTATTTTTATCGAGTACTAGAATTTTCCATTGTGAGGTTTTGTGTTGAGTCCGGCTCTGCGCGCGAAATTGTGGAAACCGCTGGGACTGTGTAACGCGGGGTGGAATTTTCGTTATTTTTATTTGAATTTCTTTGGTTTCACAAAGTAGCATTTTAAAATGGCCCATTTATTTCCCGATGCGAAATGTTGAAATTACGGAAAAGTGAACGCCATTGAAAGTGTTTTATGTGAGCATTGGCGCAAATTTCTCTTAGACAATTAGAGCAAATTTTCCGAAATGAAATTATGCGTTTTGACGTCGACGTTCGATGTATTTCAGTAAAATAAAACAAACGCAAATGCGATTATGTGCATAATTTGGATGACAGCCGAACTGTCGCCCGATAATTCGTGAAAATATTTTTCGAGGGGTGGATTTTCTACCTTAAAAATGGTAAATTCGGCTTTGGCTCGAACGCGTCTTTTTGATGTTAGTGCCGCCTATTTAGAGTGTTATTGAATTATTCAGATCTGTACGGTGGTGTGAAACAGCGAGTAAACGCGCAATAATGTAAACCTCACACCCCGACACCAATTGTGTACCACCCTGAGCGACGTTTTACTCTCTTTGTTGTTGTACGGTGTGTTGGCAGTTGTCAGCTTCCAGAAACTGTTTCTCCCATTTGATTTTCAGCGAATTACCAGACACCGCTAATTTATTTTTTCGTCAGCTTGGAATTAAACGAAAAATTCGGGCTTCTCATGTTCGATTCTAAATGGAAAAAAACATCTTTGTCGGCTCTCAGCCATATTATATAGCCCTCTTGTCAGAAATGTACCCAAGTAGCACAAAACATCTTTTTGGTTGTGGCAGCTAAAAAGTTGTTGCAGTAACGTTATGGCAACCTGATTGGTTATTTCATTAGGTTTTTAAAATGAAGTTGTTTTTTAGTTAGATTAATATTTAAAAAAGCTATAATACGCTCATTTGGCTTTATATTAGACTCCTAATAGTTGCCCCACAATTTAGCTTTAATTTGGTATTTACGTAACTAAATACAGCGTGATTCTTAAATAGACCGACAAAATTCTACCCATGGTAGTCTGAAATGAGTACATGCTGGGAAAAATAGTAAAAAAATTCCTTGTATAACCGTTTTTGA
The DNA here is from genome assembly GCA_939628115.1 of Tribolium freemani. Lineage (NCBI taxonomy): Eukaryota > Metazoa > Arthropoda > Insecta > Coleoptera > Tenebrionidae > Tribolium > Tribolium freemani. Next base: position 11,323,944 of record OW626792.1, on the reverse strand, counting down.
AATAAGTTTTTTCAAAGTTATATTGGAGCTGAAGCGTACGCCACTGATGGGTTCGTAAGTAGTATTAGCACAGTTAGCGGAAAGCATAATAATCATCTGATGATAATGTACTTGATCAATGCAACAATGATCACAGTTTATTATCGATATTCATAATGAAAACGAGCAAATTTTTGCAATAAACTTAATTTGAACTCATGAGCGTCGTAAGTAGCACGGATTAAGGGGTTTCTACTCCTACGAAATAAAAATGTAAATATGGTGCAGATCGTTTCTGCTTATCCTTGGAAAGCTGTGATACAATTTTGTCGGTCTATTTAAGAATCACCCTGTAGTTATTTTTTAGGTTGCCATAATGCTTTTATGTCCATCGTAAACCCAAAAAATAACCTTTTCACAGCTATTTAAAGTTGATATATTATAGCTATCACACATATTTTAATGACAAAATAATGTCTAAAATATTACTATTTCATGACCATTTGGCTATTCTGCCATATAGTCGTGAATAATCTATCTTATAACTATATGACAAATTTCCGAAGTTGGCGCAACGTTTTCTTAAAAATAAAAAATCTAAAATATAACGAAAATCTATCTGCAGAATGTGGCAATTTGGTAGCAAAATTTTAGTTGTCATTACCAAGTAATGTAACTCTACCCTTTCGTAGCTACACAATAATTTTCCCATCATTTTAACTGTCAAATTTTATTTGTCGTTTCCTATACCAACAAAAGTGTATTATCTGTAGTGTGGAGTGTGAATTATGCCTAAAGTTGACATTAAACAAACTACTTTTTCCTTAAAAAGATTTAGGAAAAGCAGTACATATTACAGAAAATTAAAACGTCGAACGACTGACTCAACTTATCTAGTTTGTTTCGATTTAGTCTTTATTTAGCCAGAAAAGCCCCCTCAAAGATAAAAAATAACTAAATCCCATTTGGTTTTAACTTAGTCAATATTAGGTTTCTGAGTCAGCACGGCAACCATTTCCTAACAATCAGAGAAGGCATACAAAAATGGCGATTTTTTGACAAGTACGACAGCGCAGACAGCGGCCATGTTAAATTTTTCTTATGTGTGTCAATTTTACAACTATTTTATAACCATTTAATAACTTTGTCGTTGTCAGAATCATAATTACTGCTATTTTATAAAATTTAATAAATAAAAGTGATACATTTTTATAACTGAAATTAATTTAAAAGAAAAACTCTCTTAATTTTTTGAAAAAAAAATAGTATGTTTAATAAATTATTGCTTTTTTTTGAGGCGCGTCGATTTTTTCGAAGCATGTCAGAAAAGTAATGTCAAACAATTTTTTTGCTTGGTTAACGGGTATTTGGAATTTGTGTATATATATAATATGTTTATCGCCATCCATGATGTCTACAAGGATTGAATAATATAACAATTTCTTCGTGACTCTTCAGTGACCACTAAATTACCATATTGTTATATTTTGATCTTGATGTTCCACAATTTTTCCTAAATTACAACCAAAGATAGAATGTTATTTTGTAATTGCTGTTGGGTTGTACTTTGGAAACGATAGCCAATTAACAACAAATCGGTGGTTATTTAGTAAATAGTTGTCATTTAGTCATAAAATAGCAACAGCTTCCAGAGCATGACTTCGTTGGAGCTTTGAAACAACCAAATTGTTGGCAACTATTTGGTAATATTACCGTTATATAACCCAAAAATAAATGCCCATTTTTGGCACGGTGACGTTATGACAAGTTTGGTGAAACGTTTTCCTCGATTGTTGCGGTGACCAAATAGTTGTTGCCAAAACGTTTTTACAACCGCTAAATAACAATCTGTGCTACTTGGGTATACTAAAATGACTTGCCTTTTTGTCGTTAAAAACAATGTCAAAACACAGACAATTGTCGAAACATTCCGTACTTGTACCATCAATCATTTTTTAATTATTAGTATTACGTTAATTAAATGTTTAAATGGGTATCGATAAAACAAGAAAGTTAAGCAAACATGTTCCAATCTGAGTTTCGCATGTCGCAAGTCTGTTATTTATTTTAATATGGAAGTAACTTTTGGGAATTGTGCTGACTCACGTTATACAGTGTGTTTTTTGTCACTTGGTGTTTGGCCTGTGGTCGAAAGAAAACACGAAGGAATGGTGTTTAAATAACAAAAAGCGCGTATTGGACAAAAGGTGTGATTAAATGATCATGAATTAAGAATGCGCCTCATTCAGTTGGATTTATAATATTGATTGTGTCCGAGGAGATATATAAAATGATTGTATATGTTACAATAGGAATGTTAGTGGTATTTTGAGTGACGGTTTTCTTTGTATATGAACCTGAAGTGGTCCAAACACTTGGGCATTTAATGTTGACGGCTCATCGGAGCTTTTGTTGAGGAGTCAGCTTCAAATAACTTCAAATATCATTGTCTTTGTTGGTTTCTCGAGTATAAAGAGTGAGCTATCTTGCATCGTTTTTGACGGGCTCGTTTATGTGTTTATTAAATGTTGTGTTATTTTGTTTTTTCGTCACGAGTGGAATTACTGACAATCCGGCGAAGTTTTTATTGAGTTTGAAACTGAACTGGGAGAGCTGGAAACTTGCGAAACGTATTGATTTGAGATTTTTCCACGTGATGTTAGTTAATTAGGTGTGGTTGGACGAGTTTGGTGTCAATGAAACTGTAAACACAGTAAACTAAGATGAAGAGTATGGTAGCCCTCTCGAAGTGTTTATTGTAAGCGACCTCCCCAGGAAGCTCTCCAAGCTCACCACTCCCAACTTGAAGTTGTAGCTAATATTGACACATGCCGCCTCTTGTTTTCAATACACCTCCGGTGTTGTGCAAATAACACTGTCCACTGTCGTTTGGCATTGTCTAATTGTTGTCATTACGTGACAAAATTCGTTTACTCTTGCGTGTGCATAAGTTTGACTCGAGTAAATTTATTCTCACGATAATAGTCCTTTGTGCTTCGAAAACATTTAATATTTTCTTATCTTAAAAGTGATCTTCGTATTTGCCAAATGTTGTGAATAGAACTTATTTGTCATCGTGTTATTATTGGGGTTATTCTCGGTAAAAGCAGGTGGGTTGGCTAAGTGTTTCCTAAGTTTACAAACCCTACAAAAATATACATTTCATTTCCAATTTCTGAATATTCACTCACCATTATTCAACTCTTCGTAACCGGACGAACTCTTGTTTGGAATCACAACATGGCCAGGTAGCAAACGACTGGCGCATTTCTCACACCGTTTAAAATTCGAAAAACTAGAGCAACCCATCACATAAAAATAAAAAATCGTTTTTGCGTTTTGCAGGTTGTGAAAATCGTAAGTGCGCTTTTATAATTTTTAAGCTTTTAGCGTTTCGGAAGCAGAAATTAGGAAGTGTAGGCGTTTAAAAGCTTTCGATCAATTTGGTTAGTAATTTGGGTAATTTAGTCTCTTGTGTGTCGAACGTACGGTTGTGAAAGGGCGAAAAAACGCTTGACGCCTTTGTTGAATAGGGAAGAATAACGAATAAAATATTTATCCGGTCGGTCGCGTTTTGTAACTTATTGTAAATACAATAAGTGCGTCAGGCTGAGGCCGAGGTTGAAATAATTCCCGAAGTGTAAGTAAGTCTCGACGGGAGACTCGGAATTCTGCTAACAAAGCATTGAAACAGGGCCTCTGTTTAGGACGACAATTATTTACTAATTTACACAGTCCAATAAATACAATTACAATTGCTCCGCTATTATAACGCACCGGTGCATGAAACATCACATTTACCACCATAAAAGAATTCGCATCTTGGGGATGAATTTTAATGGACTCGCTCGATGTTTGTTAGATGCTGTTTCTCACCCCTGAAGTGCACTCCACAATGCACGTGTCATAATTTCAACAACTACCAAAGAAATTACAGTCATTTTTCGCATTTTGTTCTCTTATTAGGCTTAAAAGCTTACCAAAAGTATAAAGTCTTCAATCTTTTTACCAAAACAGACTTGAATGGTGCACGACCACAATGCTGCTCACTCCCCGTGTCAAGTAGATTAGGACGTTACAATGAGTACTTACTGTCAAAATCCCACAATATTTGTACCTCCTACGGCTTAAGTACGCACTTTTTAAAGCCCTTCAACTTCATTCATGCTTTTGATCGAATTACCAAAAGGACTAGACTCACTCAAGAGCAAACGCGTGACACGTCCATTCACCACCAAAAAACAACCAATTAGCTGGATTTTAAATAAATAATTTTAAATACAAAAATTTGGACCACAATTGAAGAATACAGGAAAAAAATAATTTTTTATATTGTAATTAAATGCTATTTTAGCAGTTTACACTTTCAGTTTTGCTAAATTACTCCTGCTTTAATATCTCGGATTGTTTAAACAACTTGGACGAAAATCTATTTTAATCAAATTAAGGAACAGTATATTAAAAAACACGAGTTATTTTAAAGAATGAGTGCTTTAAGGTGTTATGAAACTAGTTTTTCATACTATTTTGTCCTGCTTTTGCCGTTTTTAAACTACAATTTTTACTTTAATGGACTTAGGGATTTCTGTCTTTAAAAAGTGAAATTTTTTTCTAAAATTTTTGTTTTATCCAAATTCTGTAGAAAAACACAAATATGGATGATAATGAATTCATTCTGAATTTCGTAAAATTACCAAAAATACGGTCGCCAATTTGCTTCCTGCCAACCTAAAAATTTTCGTAAAATGTTTCGCCAAATAATAACTATTAAAGCATCAAAATGGAGGCAAATTATAAAAAGTAAAGACAAAAGGAGAATTAATAAATTGACTTTCTCCGTTTGTAGACAGCAGCCAATAGTTCCCAATTTTTTCTAACATGATTAGTTCAAATTCTTGAAAAATTGACGTTCTTTGTTTTTTCCCCGTAGGCTTCAATTTAAGTGGAATATGAATGAAAGTGGATTTATTTCACGTTATATGAACGCAGCAAAGATTTGCGTGTTCAAATTTTATTTTTTTTTTAACATTTTTATTTAAATAAAAAAGTCAATTATAGAAAGGTTAACTATGCAGTAAACTTTCGATCTTTATTTTCTTCCTCTAGGCTTCAATTTCAGTGGATCATGATCCACTGAACAAAAATTTATTTCGTATTATATGGCCAGATAGTCTGGTCAAAATAGACAAAAATATAGTGGTAAGCTTGCAAAAATTCGCATTGAGCTGAAAATTGGTACAGATCTTAAGTACACTATTACAAATAAATTTTCAAAAGTCCCAACCGATCCCACATGTGCTAAAAAAGTTATTCAATGTCAAAGGTCAAAAGTATCGATTTTTTTCATTTTTCTCGTAAGCGGTAAGTCTTATCATCAAAATGTTCAAACAAAAGTTGTAGATCTTGCAATTATGTATAAAAATTGTCCTTTTCATTTTTTTCCTACGAATCACCATTCCTGAGATATCACCATCGGCAAACACCTCACAGGTGGTGGGGATATTATGCACACGGCTTCTTTAGCTTTTGAAATCGTGATATCTCAGAAATGCTGACTCGTAGGAAAAAAAAGTATAGAAACAATTTTTATAGACAATTGCAAGATCTACAACTTTTGTTTGAACATTTTCATGATAAGAGTTACCGTTTACAAGAAAAATTAAAAAAATCGATACTTTTGACCTTTGACATTGAATAACTTTTTTAGCACACATGGGATCGGTTGGGACTTTTGACAATTTATTTGTAATAGTGTACTTAAAATCTGTACCAATTTTCAGCTCTATGCGAATTTTTGTAAATTGAAATGTTTATTTTGACCGGAGTGCTAGGGCTGGAAATTTTTACCGATCTATCGATATATCGTTGATCGATATAATTATCAAAAAATATCGATATATCGATAATTATCGATATATCCATATTACTAATAAATATCGATAATTATCGATATACCGAATACCGATAAATATCGATAATTATCAATATTTATCGATATTCTGAAAAATTTCGATAATATCGTTTTAGTTTAGTTAGCAGCTAAATTCATAAATTAATTGTGCAATTTTTTGTAAAGAACGACCAAACACGTCGATTGTTGTTTTTAAATTAACATATTCTTTTAATAGAAAAGTTGTGTTGGATTAGTCATTTGTTTTTGAACTAAAAGGTAAAAAGTAAATAATATTCTAAAATAAATTTTGGACACTTTTGTCAATCCATTGTCAAAAATGATAGGGAATTACACACGATTATGTCAGTGAAATGTCAACAGTGTACTATCATTTATCTATAAATACCCATATTTTTATCGATATATCGATAAATATTGATGATTCAATATAATATATCGATATTTTGCTAATTTTCGATATTTCGATAAGTATCGATATATCGATATCTCGATATATATCGATATCTCGATATATATCGATGTTTATCGATAATTTTAATGTATCGATTATCGATATTTAAATCTTAATATCGCCCACCCCTCACCGGACTAAGAGGCAATGATTCAAATTTTAGTAATACTTTCTTTTAATTATTTTGTGTGTGGTTTAATTAATAGATATTTCTCAGATTCACATTTTACTTAACTGGTGTCTCTCTCACAAAAGTGATATTTTAAAAGAATTTGGATTTTCCTTTAATTCAAACTTTGGAATTCAAAAAACAAAGTGAATCGAGTGAAAATAATTATTTTTTTATATAAAATTGAAGTGATGCTACTTTTAACAGATCCACTTACATGGTGTTAACAAAACTACATATTTTACTCATTTTTATTTTATTTGTTTTACGTATTTTTCATTAAAAAAGTCAATTCAACGATCCAAGAATTAATTCGGATAATAGTTTTAACTGCACAATAGACTCTACAGGGTGTTTCAAGTTTTAGGTCCAGTCAAAAAATAAATACTTCTAGTATTCCAAAATAAAAAATATATATCGCAAACGATAGAGTTTCTAACACGCTTCAATTTGATGCTTTGCAGATATCCCAAATTTTTATGATATAAGCGTAAAACGCAAAAAACTACATTAAAAAAATTTTTTTTCAAATTATTCCAATAATTTTTTTATAATAAAATTCCTCCTATTTTTTAAGTAAGACTTCCGAAACTGAAACAGTAAAAAACCCAAGGCGTATTGAGCAATTGAAATTTCAATTTGCAAAAAAAAGGGCATTTTTTAATTGACAAGTAAAATTTTAGTCTGACAGTTAATGACGTTTTAATTTTTTGTGAATCAAGCAAAGACACGAGCTCTGTTTTTTCAAAGGTGACTAAGATAAAACATTTATTTGATCGTTTGCAAATTGGAATTTCAATTGCTCAATACCTTGGGTTTTTTACTGTTTCAGTTTCGGAAGTCTCACTTAAAAAATAGGAGGAATTTTATTATGAGAAAACGATTGCAATAATTTGGAAACAAAAAATTTTTTATCTAGTTTTTCACAATTCACGCTCATACCATGAAAATTTCGTATAACATTAAAGCATCAAATTGAAGCGTGTTAGAAACTCTATCGTTTGAGATATATTTTTTTTCTTTTGGACAACTAGAAGTATTTATTTTTTGACTGGACCTAAAACTTGAAACACCCTGTAGATTAACCGTAATAATGTGGGCCGCTTGCTCAAAATTCCGGATACTAATCCAAATGTTTAAAAAATATTACTTAAAAAATATTAAAAACACTTCCAAATGACGACAAAATGACTCAACATTTGACTTATCTTAATTTTTGGATAGTTTTTAATTTTATTCCAACAATCAACAAGTAAATTAGGTTTTTAGGATTACTTTTCTTGAGAGAATTAGTCAAATTCTGGACAAAACGAAGGTTGAAAATTAATATGGTTCCGGAAAAAATGGTAAATTGAATTTTTGGCCATTTCAACGTGTTTTTAGTGATGAGCATATTTTATAAAACTTACCTTTTATAGTTCACGGGATGTCCATTATTTTAATTATTTGAAATTTTGCACAACTGGTAGTTATGATTTTTATGTTTTTTTTTTCACTTATTTCCTTTCTCAGCTTTTTTGTATTTCTTGTCACTTCACTTACTATATTATTTGTTTGAGTGGCTGGTGAATTAAAAAATGGGTGGATATAAGTAGTATATTTACATATAATATAGATACAGTTCTCATACACATTTAATTTTATATACAAATTCCGGTATTGTTACGAAAATAATAAAACGTTGATTGAAATTGTTTGTAACAGAACAATAAATATATCTAATATGAACAGTGACTATTCGTATAAATAAAATAGTGAATAACGACAGTCTTCAAGTAGATTGTTTACCTAGACTTTGGAAACACAATTCACTAATAATCACTTTAAGAGTCTGTGGTGTCGGTGGCAGTTTCTGCAGTCGTTCCTGGCCTTGCTTGTAGCAATGCTTGGTAGTAATTAACGATGGGAAACATGTTAGGCCACTGTTTGGGTGAAGTCTCTTGGTGTTGGTCACTGGAGACGACATCGATGTCCTCTTCGTTGGTGTCTTCACCGGAATCCGGCGCCAAAAGCGAAGCCACGTCAAACTGCCGCTTGCGAGACGGTCCCCGAGTCGGCACCTGAGCAAAACAAAACAAATAACTCCCGCACTCAAGCACATTTTAAAAAAATTAAAAAAAAAACATCCCCTAAAAGCTGAATTAATACCATATTTATAAAAAGTAACTGTACTTTTCATTTTCTAGCATAGCAATATGTTGAGATCTTAAAACATAACGATTTAGTTCCGATTTTTAGCGGCTTTTGTACCGGGTCAGGTAACCAAGAAAACGAATAACTCCCGCACTTAAGCACATTTTAAAAAAATTAAAAAAAAACAATACCCTAAAAGCTGAATTAATACCATATTTATAAAAAGTAACTGTACTTTTCATTTTCTAGCATAGCAATATGTTGAGATCTTAAAACATAACGATTTAGTTCCGATTTTTAGCGGCTTTTGTACCGGGTCAGGCAACCAAGAAAACGAATAACTCCCGCAACTCAAGCACATTTTAAAAAAATTAAAAAAAAACATACCCTAAAAGCTGAATTAATACCATAATAGCAAAAGGAAAAAAATATGTTGAGATCTTAAAACATAACGATTTAGTTCCGATTTTTAGCGGCTTTTGTACCGGGTCAGGCAACCAAGAAAACGAATAACTCCCGCAACTCAAGCACATTTTAAAAAAATTAAAAAAAAACATACCCTAAAAGCTGAATTAATACCATAATAGCAAAAGGAAAAAAATATGTTGAGATCTTAAAACATAACGATTTAGTTCCGATTTTTAGCGGCTTTTGTACCGGGTCAGGCAACCAAGAAAACGAATAACTCCCGCACTCAAGCACATTTTAAAAAAATTAAAAAAAACACCCTAAAAGCTGAATTAATACCATAATAGCAAAAGGAAAAAAATATGTTGAGATCTTAAAACATAACGATTTAGTTCCGATTTTTAGCGGCTTTTGTACCGGGTCAGGTAACCAAGAAAAAGAATAACTCCCGCACTCAAGCACATTTTAAAAAAATTAAAAAAAAACAATACCCTAAAAGCTGAATTAATACCATATTTATAAAAAGTAACTGTACTTTTCATTTTTTAGCATAGCAAAAGGAAAAAAATATGTTGAGATCTTAAAACATAACGATTTAGTTCCAATTTTCAGCGGCTTTTGTACCGGTTCAGGCAACCAAGAAAATCGCGACTTCTAATGAAATGAAAATCGTGAAATTTCTTACACCAGCCTGTACAGGGTGTTTCAAGTTTTAGGTCCAGTCAAAAAATAAATACTTCTAGTTGTCCAAAAGAAAAAAAATATATCTCAAACGATAGAGTTTCTAACACGCTTCAATTTGATGCTTTAATGTTATACGAAATTTTCATGGTATGAGCGTGAATTGTGAAAAACTAGATAAAAATTTTTTTGTTTCCAAATTATTGCAATCGTTTTCTCATAATAAAATTCCTCCTATTTTTTAAGTGAGACTTCCGAAACTGAAACAGTAAAAAACCCAAGGCGTATTGAGCAATTGAAATTCCAATTTGCAAAAGATCAAATAAATGTTTTATCTTAGACACCTTTGAAAAAACAGAGCTCGTGTCTTTGCTTGATTCACAAAAAATTGAAACGTCATTAACTGTCAGACTAAAATTTTACTTGTCAATTAAAAAATGCCCTTTTTTTTGCAAATTGAAATTTCAATTGCTCAATACGCCTTGGGTTTTTTACTGTTTCAGTTTCGGAAGTCTTACTTAAAAAATAGGAGGAATTTTATTATAAAAAAATTATTGGAATAATTTGGAAAAAATTTTTTTTAATGTAGTTTTTTGCGTTTTACGCTTATATCATAAAAATTTGGGATATCAGCAAAGCATCAAATTGAAGCGTGCTAGAAACTCTATCGTTTGCGATATATATTTTTTATTTTGGAATACTAGAAGTATTTATTTTTTGACTGGACCTAAAACTTGAAACACCCTGTACATTGATAAGGACCATTCTCGTTTTTATTAAATTTTTTTGTTAATAAATAAAGTCGTAGCAGTTTTGTGAGTTTTGGGACATTAAGAGTTAATTTAACTAGACTAAGTGAATCCAGCTAGCCCATCAAACCCTGGTATCAGAATTATAAATTTTTACTTGGTTGATTAAATAATCGGTCTTTTTTATTTAGGCGCAAACCAGACGCGTGATTTATTAGAAGATGGTACAATTTACAATTCACTTACCAGTAGCCGACCTTTTTGAAGCCCCTTATTTACAGTCTTGCAATAAAATTGACAAAAACTGATGCCTGCATTCAAATATCCCAACGAAATCTTTTACAATCTTACCCAATTACAGTTCACATTGTCGCCTAAATTACGATGCCACAAGTAGCAACTCATAAATAAAAATAATTTTTAAAGTTAAAATGTAAAAAAAAGTGCGGTTAATTCAAAATCTGATTGGTATTTCGTGAATAATTAGTTGAAGTGAATACGCGTGGTTTAGTATAAAATTCAGAATTTGACTTTTTGATCGAAAATTACTTTTTCTTAGTTATTACCTTTATCTGTTAGTGAAAAATTACCAAAAAATTAGGGGAGATATTTTTTGAACGTACAGTCAGGCGTGTAAAATGCAATTTTTTTTATTTAATTAGAAATCTTGATTTTCTTAGGTGTGCAATAAGGTTGCCTGACCCGGTATACGTGGGGAGAGAAAGCCGCCGAACGACGGTCTTTTTAATATAAACCAAGAGTACTGCTGGCAGTCGTTTTTGGCTTTTTTAATGACAAATTAATGTTTCTTTTTTTAGTATTTTTTATACTAACTATTTATACATATAATAAATATCACGACTGCGTACTATTTAAAAAAAAAATCATGTACTCAATCCACCATTACCAATTTTGTTTTGTAAACTTGTTCTTAATAATTTCATTTCCTTTCCGTTGAAAAACTGTCGATAAAAATAATTGCATTGAAATTTTCGGCTTTGGATATTAACTAGCGCATTTCTGTCGAAGTTTGACGGTTAAGGGAAGAACCTTACTGTGTGATAAACGGACGTGGAGGGCCCTGGCACGACAGGAGGGCTCACAGACAAGGGCGGCGGACTTGGCGAATCAGCCCCATCTTCATCGACGGCAAGCCCCATGTGCTTCCTCACCTTTCTTTGCGCCTTCCTCCTCCTGAAGTCGCCTTTTCGAAAATCGTCCACATTTGCGGGATGAATCGCCCAGTAATGTCCCTTTCCATTGGCGCTCCTTCCCGCTTTGATGAAACAGTCATTGAGGGATAAATTATGCCTGATGGAGTTCCTCCAACCCGGTCCCCGGGTCCTGAAGTAAGGATAGTGGTCGAGGATGTGCTGGTAGATGTCCGAAAGGACGAGTTTTCCTTCGGGGGAGCTTAGAATTGCCATGGCGATGAGGCCGATGTAGCTGTGCTGGGGTTTGGGCTCCTCCGGCTGTAGGGCCCTGGACATTCAAGAAACGGTTGGTTCTTGGCCTGGGATTGGCAAAAATCAAGACAAAACCGATTCGGGCTTTGGCAGCAAAAACTGTCTGAATTTATTAATTACACTGGTCTGCAATGAAATCTTACTCTGCTTTCAGTTTTAGATCTTTTTTAATAATTTTTCTAATTCTTAAAACTAAATCGTTTAAAAACGATTTCAATTTATGAAAAGACTAGCAGTTGCCCGCGGCTTCGCACACATGTTCACAATTATTTTGTAACGTGGAAAAATACCGCAAAACTGAGTAAGGTGACCCAATACAAAACCGAGTTACTTTTGGCTGTTTATATAATGGTTTGTATTCACTGTTATCCTTATTTAACTTTCAAAAAATTCTGAAACACATGTTTCTTCATTTTTAACTGAAAACCCAAATACCAGTTCTCATAAATAGAACTTCAAAAATAATGGATTTTTGAATTTAATCGCCTTAATAGAATTTATAAAAATCCTGAATTTTTCAACCAAATGTCCAAATATTAATTTTCATAATCATAACTTCAGCAATGAATGATTTTTTACATTTAACCCCCTTGACGCTGGAACTTTTGACAAATCTGAAACACGCGTTTTTATCTTTAGTCGACAGCTTAAGTACCAGTTTTCATGGTTAGAACTTTAAAAACTACAATTTTTATATTTACTCCGTTGGGGGGTGGAACTTCCAAAAATTCAAAAACACGCCTTTTTTATTTTTAACGAAAAACTCAAATATCAATTTTCACAAATGTAACTACCCTAAAACACGCGTTTTTTATTTTTAGTGTATAGCCCCAATTCCAATTTTTATGGTTAGAAGTTACGTATATTTATATTTAACTCCATTGGGGATGGAACTTCAAAAAATCTAGAAACACGCCTTTCTTCATTTTTAACCGAAAGCTTAAATATCAATTTTCATGAATATAACTTCAAAAATAACGGATTTTAAAATTTAACCCTCTTATTAGGGAGTGGAACTTGTAAAAATCATAAAACACATGTTGCTTCATTTTTCACCGAAAGTCCAAATACCAATTCTCATGGATATAAGTCAAAAATGACGGATTTGTATAGTTAACCCTCTTTGAGGGTGGAATTTTTAATAATTATAAAACACGCGTTTGTTTATTTTTAGTCTAGAGCCCAAATAAAAATTCTCATGAATATAAAGTCAAAAATGAAGAAAGTTTATATTTAACCCCCTTAGGGGTGGAAATGTCAGGACTTAAAACATGCGTTTTTCATCTTTAAATGAAATCCCAAATACCAATCTGCATGGATATAATTTATAAAATTACTAATTTTTAAATAAACTTTAACACCCTATTTAACCCCCTTAGGGGTTGATTTTTCGAAAATCCTGAAACACGTGTTTCTTCATTTTTAACGTAAGGCCTAAGTACCAATTTTCATGAATATAACTTTAATATTTTTCTTAAAATGATGGATTTTTATTCAAACTTTAATACCCCATTTCACCCCTTTAGAAAAGGATTTTCGAAAAATCCTTTCTTAGCGGAACCCTACACCCTCTAAAGAACGTATCTTCCAAATTTCATGTTTCTAGGTTCAGTGGTCTATGCGTTGTCTATCAGTCAATCACGGTACTGTCTAAAATATGTGCATGTTCTTTCAAAAATTATTTTTTTTACTCTCAATTAAATTTCTGTACTGAAAAATCTCAGCGCAGTATCGATAAACATGAAGAACGGTTTCATCCAGATATATTACGCACAGATGAGAAACGATACAACGGAAAATTGTCGGAAAATCGTCAGAAGCAATGATAGCAGATTTGTGTTGGTTCAAAAATCAATGGAAAATATGAAAAAAAAAAACTACAAATAAAATGCTATTAATATGCAACTAGTTCGATTTTTTTAATGACTTTTTAAATTAAATATAACATTTGTTGCAAATTATTGTCGCAATCATTAAATTTACAGTAAAAATTTTAAGTAGAATCAACGATTTATATAAAAAAAAATCAGTTTTTGGAATTTTGGAGTGTAAAAATAAAGTCATAAAAAACACCGTTTAAATCTAAATTAAAATGTACAAATAGGCACGTATGAAGGAAAGCAGTTAAATAAAAGTGTTGTTTGGTTGCACCGCATGAGGAAGGTGTTGAAAATGTGTGATTTTGAAACTGAAGCTGAAAAAAAAACGAGTTTATTTTTGTCCACAACTTTGTAGCTAAAAAACATGGTTTGAGAAATAATTCATCTTCTTTATTATAAAAATTACACATAAAGCAACCACCAATTTTTTTCTAAGATTCGTTTAGCTGTAATGACGAAATTGTATTTTTTAAATGAAAGTCATAGGTGGCAGCGGCATTTTCAAAAATCTTATTTTTTTTAACTTGAAATGTCTGTTAGTGTAATGCACTATTTAGAAAAACATAGTATTTTGATTTTTGTTTGTACCTATAATTGACCAATGGTAGTAAAACAATTTTTCAGACGATCGCTTGTTTATTTGAACAAAAATAAGATTATAAGATTTTTTTAAAACAGCTTCCAATAAAAAATTCTAGATTATTATTAAACATTAAAGAAGTCGTCTTTGAATATTTTCCAACGCAACAGAATTTAAAATACTTTGTAGTTTTAGCAAATAGTTGACTTTTACTTAAAGCACGCAGATAATGTACAAAACGTAAAAAGTGAATAACTCATTTTTTCAAATGGAATTTGTTTCCACGCATCGACAGCATTTTTAATGATATGCGGTAAGTACCTATGCAAATTTGAAATATTTCTAAAGATAAAAAAATTATGAATTAATTCTTCATGAATGAGATTTACTTGTATCAGTTAGATTAGGTACTGATGTAACGAGTCACATTAGTAGTACCTACATATCAAATAATAAATTACAATTTGACATCAGATTCTAGACTAACAAATCTATTTGTAATCACTAGAAATATTTTAATTTGCCTATTTCAACTATTTCTTGATAGTATTCGCTAAATTGTCAATTTGTGTTTACGTAAGTATAAGTTAAAACAAACAACGATAGTGGCATGCGGTTTTTGACCAAAATAATTTTCTAAAAACCCTATTCGGACATCTAGAATGCACCACCCTGTACTTGTTAAAAAAATACGTGGAATCTATTTCTATTATTTGTCACTGGATTGTGCATCCAAAAACAATCAAAATTTTGACAAAACTTCAACATGAAAACAAAATCTTTTAACGAAAATTCTAGGGCCATGGAGATAAGCTACAAGCAAAATTTTGACTTAAAATTTTCGATTAATTAAAGAACGCTGTTTACTACAAATTTTCCATTACAGTTTTCTAAAAAATCAAGACTCAAGACATTGTTTTTCTTGGGCTGAGTTTCAGGGCAAAACAAAACTTTTCAAAAAAAAGTCCGATTCTAATTTTGGTTCGATTTACTTCAAAAATTATGTTACACAAATGTTTTATCAACGGATCTTTCAAATTTAATGATTTAATTCATTATAACATCGCGAGTAAAACAAAATAACAATTTTAAACACTTATTTTTCTGCCATCATTTTGTCCGTTAAAAGTTCTTTGGTGTTTTTGGACTAGGTGTTACTCAAAAAATACAACTGTATGTCAATTGACGGTAAGATCAAATTAAAAATTAATACTAATATTAGTAAGAACTAACTAAAACCAAATTGTAGACCTGAAAATGATTTAAATAAAAACCGAAACCTTGCCAGAAAATTGTATTTTTTGAGTAATACACCTAGTGCAAAAACACCAAAAAACTATTTTATTCTAAAAACTTGAACCCTTGAATTTTGATTTTAAAAATTATATTTTACAAAAGTACACAAAAGTGTAAAGAATTTAGAACGAAACACCGGTTTTGTATAATACTATTTTATTTGTATCAATTTGTGGGGTTTCTGAAGCTTATTTACTGGACTCCCCTAATTTGAATCGAACTCTCGGCAGAATTATATTCGATATTGTAAAATATTCTGGGTAGAATAAAATAAATCGACTGAACATATTTGAACGTTGAACATCGACTTTTTGGACGGCTTCTTTTTGCACAAGCAAACTGCCGCCGATTTTTCGAAACTTTCTGAAGTTTTTAGTCCGTTTTAATGAAATTTAAACTGAAAGTTGGACTTGGTGAAACATTGTCCTACCTGGGGAAGAGCGGGTAGCAGGTGAGCGGTGTCGGGAAAGGGTTCAGCAGAGGGTAGCGCAGCCTCTCGGCGACGGCATACTGATAGAGCTGGAGCCGGTACTGGTCGATGGGCAGCAGGGCCCGGGGGCCACCCTCGAGGGCGAAGGGCATGGGCAGCCTCGGCGAGGTGTTGGCCGGAGTCTCGTTACTGCACATTGCACCACATCGACACAAACTGGCTATGGGTTCCTATCAGTTTGAGTCAGATTATTAATTATGTACCGACAACACCGACTGAATAAACTATACTAGTGAGAGACCCATCTGGGCATCTAAACATGTAACAAACACGAACTATTTGTGGACCAATATTTGGTAACAGTGGCGGGGCGTGGCCAGCGCGCGCCAATCGCGAGCCAGCCTTCCCTTCCAGAAAAACCAAACGACCCGCCCAGCCATGTTGTTCACTGTCCTTCTCCCAACAGTCGCAACTACCCCAAATCTTCGCACAAATCCGAATCATTTGCATACACCAATTTTGACACAATCAATTTCGTGCGAGTTTAAAAAATTCGGGAAAAATCGCGACTTTTCGAAAAAAATTATACGATATAGTGCCACACTTTACGACAAGCACCTCCCATTTAGCCCCCACCAACTACATGAATCTCTCCCTCAGAAACCCTCAGTTGTTTCTTGTACATTTGCAGTTGTTACCTAAATATTGGCATTATTCTTACTTACAATAGACAGTAAGTGTATTCATTTGGATCAAAAGGACGCCACGCCGCGCCATATTGAATTCCAATCACGGACTCATTTAAATCATTTTATTCTTACATTTCATTGTGACTTGTCACAACTAACACAGAAATACACTTTTCGACAATTACTAGACCGAGAAATGGGGTAAGTATCGCCATAAACGATTTTTATTATAGGTACTACCATAATGACTAGCAAAAAACATGAAATTGTAGTTGGTTGTATTCATTGTGTCCCAGAAGGGTGCAAGTAACGCCCATATACAGTTTAAATAATAAGCCGCCATATGCATTTTTGACAACAATATAATCTCACCCTTGCTTGCATGGCAGTATTTAGGGGATGCCGAAAACACATTATAAACGACAACAGTATTTAGACAGCTTCTAAATCGCCAAAGTAATTTAAACAAGATTAAAAAAAAATATGTATCGTAGGTTCGCAATATTAAATACAGGGTGTCACATAATTTAAACAAAGCCTGCCATGTGAAATGTTTGTTTTCCAGTTGTATGGACATCTAATTTAAATCAATTTGAGCTTCGATTGTATACCTAGGTACAGCTTATTTTCATTATTTCATATTTTTTACTTTAACCCTTTACTAAGGGTGGGCGATATTAAGATTTAAATATCGATTCGATAAACATCGATATATTTATCGATATATATCGAGATATCGATATATCGAAATTAGCAAAATATCGATATATTATATTGAATCATCAATATTTATCGAGATATCGATAAAAATATGGGTATTTATAGATAAATGATAGTACAATGGTGAGCAAAAAATTTCAGGCACTGTTGACATTTCACTGACATAATCGTGTGTAATTCCCTATCATTTTTAACAATGGATTGACAAAAGTGCCCGAAATTTTTTGCTCGCCATTGTACGATATATTTTTTTTAGATTATCTACTTTTTACCTTTCAGTTCAAAAACAAATGACTAATCCAACACAACTTTTCTATTAAAAGAATATATGTTAATTTAAAAACAACAATCGACGTGTTTGGTCGTTCTTTACAAAAAATTGCACAATTAATTTATGAATTTAGCTTCTAACTAAACTAAACGATCTTATCGAAATTTTTCGGAATATCGATAAATATTGATAATTATCGATATTTATCGGTATTCGGTATATCGATATTTATCGGTATATCGATAATTATCGATATTTATTAGTAATATGGATAATTATCGATATATCGATAATTATCGATATTTTTTAGTAATATGGATAGGTATATCGATAATTATTAGTGTTGGGCGATTACCTATGAATGATATAATCGAAATATTTCGATTATGTCTGAATAATCGATCATTCGATTATACTTTAAAAATCATTCATAATCGAAATTCGATTCATTCGTTTCGTTCCGAACACTTGTTTTTCGATTCGATGATATTTCGTTTCTCAAATGATCGAATGAACAAGCTAACGAATAAACGACAATTAATAGTGGTGGTAAACTGGGGAATAATCAAACTTGATTGTGATTTTTTTGTTATTATGTTGGTGGTTCATCGGTTGTTTGAAGTTTGTGTAGTGACACATATGACAGTGAGAGCAAGAAATTTTTTAAAACAAAATTTATTAAAATTTTCGAGCGTTTAATTAAGGGGATAAAATATGTGTAAGACCCAAATGCAATACAACGTTTTATCCACAGTCAGACAATAAAGGCTAAATCAATATTTTAGAAAACTTTTATTTGACGTTTTGAAGTGACTTTTGTCGAATTAATTTTTATTCGGCCAATCACGAGACGATTTTTTCTTAAGACCTTTTTTTGGTATCATTAAACGTCTCCTAGTAGTGATATTATGACCTAATAAAAGACTGGTTGTGGATAACTAATACTTTTTTATTTGTTAGATAAGGCGAGGGTGAAGAAAGTTTAACAATACAAGAATCGTGTGTAATGTTGGAAAATAAAACTATTTATAATTTTTAAATTTATTTATTTATTTACAATGGGTCTTTTTTCAATATTTTCATTCCACTTATTCAAATTTATACTCCAATACTTATTTGTTGACCGCCTTAATTTATAATTTTATATTTCGTGATGACATGCATGCGCACTGGACAATAAATGATCATTCGATTATTTTAAACGCTTATTTCGATTCATTCGATTATTAAAATATATCGATTATGCCCAACACTAATAATTATTGATATATCGATATTTTTTGATAATTATATCGATCAACGATGTATCGATGTTTTTATCGATATATCGGTAAAAATTTCCAGCCCTACCCTTTACTAAACTTTTGGATTATTTAATTATTTTAGCTTTTCCACCTTTATGTTATTACAGCTAAAAGAATGAATTCTTTCAAGTTGGCTTTTTTTATTTTGAATTTAAACTACGGTGAAGGCTCGAAAAATTTTGCAACCGCCCAAAAATTTTAAACTTTTTCCCCTTTTTAATGCATTCAAAATTTATAGGAAAGGTGGCTAAAATATATGTACTACCTCATTTTGTTCCAACGTAGTCTTGTCACAAGTGAATCCACGGCTCAGTCCTCCTTTAATTCCAAAACGGTCGTCACTCAGTCTTTTCGTTTAATTCTTGTAACCTGTGAAAAAAATCGTATAATAATAATAATTAAAGCGGTATTTAGAGGATTTCAAAAACATATTATAGGTAAATAACTGTCTAAACTGGGCCAAAATATTTTTCTTGAAAAATATTGTGTCGTCTGCAAAATTTGTGTAACAAGAAAAGCCAAGAGAAGAAATTTTACCCGAAATATTAAAATACAACGTCTATCACGTAATTTTACTAAGCCTGTCCCTGAAAAATGCAATCAACGAACTTTATGACTTTAGAGAAACTGTTTTTCTAGTTTGTATACACCCTCCAAAAAAATTTTAAAAAATTTAGTCTCTAGATACCTACATGATAATTGTTTCTAAAAAAAGTAACCAGTTACTTTTAACAAAATTAATGTTGAGAAAAGGCTAATTTTTCCAATGGTCGAACTTAGCTGATTTTTTTGATTTAAACAAATATAAAATAATTTTTTTGTTTACTGCAATTCAAAGAAATGCCATTTTGATAGAACAAGTAGTTACCTTATTTAATTCCAAGATAGTCGTCTCTAAAAAATATAAATTAAAAAAAAATTGTTGAAAAACTGAGCCTCAACAAAAGACCGTGGCTTGAATTATTGATTTCAATAGCAATACGCCAAAACCAGGAGCTTTAAACAAGACACAGAACAAAATTGAAGAATAATCCTGAAAAAAAATGAAAAAAATCCCACATTAAGCGCTTTTGGACGAGGCACATCAATTGTCCTGAAAAATGCAAAAAACCAAAATTTGAAACGTCCGAATGATGTCATTAACTGATATACGGTGTAAAACTGAATCAACCATTTATTTAATTCACAAATAGTCGAGACAATTTTACTCCGCGCCTCAGTTTCTGTGTCCATGTCTTCAAATTTTGCTTCAAAGGATTTTTTTGTAAATATTTGTCGGAGGGTGAATATAATAAGGTTGCGGGCGCAATGCATTTATCGATTAAATATTAAATAAAATTAGCATTAATAATTCTCTTTGTTTAACGATTGGTAAAAAACGAGTCACTTTGAATACGGCAGGAAGCAATAAATAAAACAAAAATCGAATTAGCTCTTTTAGTGAAATTGTTCGAAAGCTAAAGCCGTAAAGCACTAGAGTTAATTTAGGCGTATTAGTGCATTTTCAATCGTGGTTTCCGTCCGAATAGTCCATAGATCGATGGAACTATTGTACTTGATTCTGGTCACGGTTCTGACCGTATCTCGTGTCACGCATTGTGTTCCTAAACACACTGTCAGTCCGTGATATGTCCGCACGATCGAATAAATGCACGAATGCGAGGCCATTTTGCCCCCGATTTGGCAAATGTTCAATTTCAGTCTCGAGTCCGTATCAATGATAAGAAATTTGCAAATTGTTTGGTGGCATTGTTGATGTGGGGATTAGGTTTGCTTTGGTCGTGTGGCAGCCGTATAAGCCATTTCGTTAATTAAGTAGGTATACACAGCGCATGGAAGAGGAAAAATCCGCTCAAATCCATAATCCGATCCGCTTAAAGTCTATGCAACACATACAACACAGCCCGAATCCCGCGATCAATTTCGCCATAGGTTGTATAACATTATCCTTGTTCGTGAAGTTGCGAAGAGATACGGAGGGGAAGCAAGCCAGCGGGCTACAGTCAGCTCTGCCAGTAGCTGGGAGTTTAATTACAGACTAGTGGCATCCCCTGGGACTGGCGGGGCTTCAACCACCCTTTGCGCCCTCCATCCCCGCCAACGGCAAAGCCAAAGAACGGTTCACACCGGCGTTGGAGCACAAAATCGGCGACTTTGTCCCCGATGATCGATATCGAAAATCACAATTGGAACGGAGCTATTCGTAAATATGCGGAAACGACGCGAACGCGACCCTAATGTATGCTAAGTAGGTCTTCGTTAGGTACGAGATAAATGCTGTAATAAGCGACGTCGGGGAGCCAGACCGCTCAAAGACTGTTTTGATGAGTTATTTTGAACAAAACAAGCCATACAACCACTTTGTAACAGACTTTGTTGTTGCCGCTTACACAGGGAAAACCAATAACTGATTATTTTCTCATGTTTTCCGAAAAACTCCAGAATAATAACTAAGTTTATTACGCCAAACTCGATTTGAAAAATTGGAAAATTTATTCGATTATTCGAAAACCTTTTTTCCACACAACAGACACCGATCACCATCGCGACAAATAAGACTGACACTCAAATAAAAATCCAGTTCTGGAAAATATCGTATATTCAACAAATAATTGTCGCCATACAGGCTGATTCTTTTAGGGCCTACATTAGAAACTTTTTAACTTCTAATATAGCTAGAGCTTTAAAATTTTGTGTACGATCTAAATCGACCATTCTGAATTCAATTAAATTATTTTCAAAATGGCTGAACTTCCGGAACTACGAGAAATGGGCGCCAACTTTGAAATTTTAAATAGTAACCCCACACCTTCTCAAATTGACTAAAATGTACCTGAGTTGTTGGTACTTATCTGTCATAGTTTTTGACATTTGTCAATTTTTTTGTTAAAATTTTCACTTGCAGGAGTTTATTTAAAATGTGACAGCCCTTCAACCCTTTGCGATAAGTGAATAATTTTTTTGTATTCGATAACAGAAGGTTTGAAGAGCCTTCTAGAATTTTCAAAATTGTCATCTGTCAAAATTCAAGGGTAGTGTGATTTTTTCAAAATGGTTATCAAAAAACGGCTATAACTCAGTTTTTTCAAATGGAACGACACTATTTTCTTAACGGCAGTTGAAAGAACATCGACATTTATGGTGACTTTTATGTACATGTCCTCTACCTATCTCGTACAGTTTTTGAAAAAAATCACAAAAAACGAATTTTACTTTGTAATTTTCATCATTAATCAAGTAGGCCTTGTAAAATGGTCAACAGTTGTCAAACTTCAACATTTTATTTAGTTTTTAGATGGTTCATAATCGAATAAGCAGTAAAACAATAATATTTAATTATAGTTTATTATTATTATAACTTAGTGAATTATGTAAAGTAACTCAGTCAGTATGCCATCGAATTTTTAACTTCTTGAATGAAAATGGTAGACAAATCAAACATTTCTTTTAATTAATAGCACAACTTTGTCGCATTTTTTGAAAGTTTACTCGATTAAAAATGAAAATAATGATCTAAAAATCAGTTTTTTGCGATTATTTCAAAAACTGTAAGAGATAGATATAGAAGGTGTTGATAAAAGTCTCCATAAAAATCGATGTTCTTTTGATTGCCATTGAAAAAACAAGGTCATTCCATTTGAAAATACTGAATTATAATTATTTCTTGATCATCATTTTCAAAAAATCATAGTAGGTTTGCAATTTGACAGTTCAAAATTCTGAAGATTTTAGAAGATCCTTCAAACCTTTGGTTATCAAATGCAAAAAGAATTATTCACTTACTGTAAAGGGTTCAAGAGTTGTGATATTTTAAATAAACCCCGGTAAATGAAAATTTGCAAAAAAAATTGATATACGTCAAAAACTATGACATATAAGTACTAACAACTAGGGTATATTTTAGTCAGTTTCAAAAGGCGAATTCAAAAATGTAATAAAAATTGGTGGTTACTATTTAAAATTTCAAAGTTGGCGCCAATTTCTCCACGTTCCGGAAGTTCAGCCTTTTTGAAAATAATTTAGTTGAACTCAGAATGATCGATTTGGATCGTATACTAAATTTTAAACTTCTATCTATACTAGAAGTTAAAAAGTTTCTAATGTAGGCCCTAAAAGAATCACCCTGTATATTACCCAAGTATTTATAATTTAATAATTTTTTAAAAACTAATTAATTCAAAAACAGCATAATAAATTATTATTAGATTAAATTTTTGCAATTAATAAAAATTGTTTGTTTTTAGATTTAAAGACAAGCTTACATTGTCATTCTATTTTCTAATTAAACATGTAATGTCGGAAAAAGAAAAATCTTATTAATTATGGTTATGGTTGTTTTAGGTCCAAGAAATTTAGACTAAAACTTTTGTTTTCATCGACTAATTTAAAAGTCGTTTTTACGGTTGCCATAAATCAAGGAAAAACTTATCACTATTAGTTCAGACACTATTTTTCTAAATTATTTATTACTATTTCTTCAACAATTACTTATATCATTAGAATTACTAAAAAAAGGCCGACACTTCAATAATTCAGTAAGTCAGTTTTTCGATTCACTGATATCACAGCTGTAGTACCATGATATTCTCGATACCACGCTACTATCGATACCTCGATACTTTCGATATCTTCGATACCAACGATACTTTGGTTAGTATCGATACCTCCAAGGTATCGATACCCGATACTTAAATGGATGTATCGCCCAGCCCTACCAGTCTCTATAACTTTTGACATTCAGCAAATCTGTTTTCAAGCAAAAACAGGTCGATTAGGATCGCGAGGGAGAAGTTCAAAACCAACATTTATTACATTTTAGGTTTCATCCCTTAATCGCTAGCTACCCCTACTTTAAAATTTTAAATGGCACCCCCTATTTTTTCAATCATTTTCGGAAAGGGAAAAAATTTGCGGATCGAACTGTCAAGGAAAAAATTTTTTTTGTCTACTTGTTTCTTAGTTAAGGGTGGTTTTATTTTTGAAATTTTTAAGCCTAGTAGCCTTTGATTGGAGGCCAATTTAATTTAAATAAAAAATTTGTCGATTAGAGATGCAGTGAGAGAGTTTAAATCCAACATTAGTTACATTTTAGGTTTCATCCCTTAGTCGCTAGCCACCCCTAATTCAAAATTTTAAATGGTACCTCCTACTTTTTGGAACATTTTTGGAAAGGAAACAAATTAGCTTATCTAACTATCAAAAAAATATTTTTCTATTCGATTTTTAGTTAGGGGTGGTTTTATATTTGAAATTTTTTGTTATAGTGGCTTTTGATTTGAAGCCAATTTTATTTAAATAAAAAGTAGGTAAGTTGTTTTGGATTGCACTGGGAGAGCTCTAAACCAACATAAAATACGTTTTTGGTTCCATCCCTTAGTCGCTAACCACCATTACTTTAAAATTTCTAATAGCACCCCCAACATTTTGAAACATTTTATGTTGGTTTTGAACTCAAAAACGAATCGAAAAAAAAAATCTGCTTTTACAGTTAGATAAGCTTTTTATCCCCTTTCCAATTATATCTTAAAAGTTGGGGGTGCAATTTCAAATTCTAAAGTAAGGATGATTTGAAATTTGGGGATGAAATGTAAAATGTACTTTATCTTGAATTTGAACTATTTCATTGTACCTCTTATTGACAAATTTCTTATTTAAATTAAATTGGCTTCAAATCAAAGTCTACTAGGACTATAAATTTCAAAAATAAAACCGCCCCTAACTAAAAAACGAATAAATAAAAAAAATTTTTGACAGTTAGAAACACTCATTTGTTCCCTTTCCGAAAATGTTTTAAAAAAAAAGGGGTGCTGTTTAAAATTTTAAAGTAGGGGTGGCTAACGACTAAGGGATGAAACCTAAAATGTAAGTAATGTTAGTATTAACTTTCTCATCTCATCTATAATCGACAATTTTTTTATTTAAATTAATCAAAGGATTAAAAGTTTCAAAAATTAATCCACCCTTAACTAAAAAACGAATCAACAAAAAAATTTTTTTCTTTGACAGTTAGATACGCAAATTTTTTCTCTTTCCCAAAATGTTTGAAAAAGTATGGAGTGCCATTTAAAATTTTAAAGTAGGGGTAGCTAGCGATTAAGGGATGAAACCTAAAATGTAACAAATGTTGGTTTTGAACTTCCCCCTCGCGATCCTAATCGACCTGTTTTTGCTTAAAAATAGATTTGCTCAATGTCAAGTTATTGAGACTGGCTTCTTTTGAAATGAAAGCACTGTATAATACGCATGTGATCGGACTTGACATTGGTGAAAATCTCTTAAAAATAAACAGACATCGAAATTCCAAATTGGTAAAAAACCTTAAAAAATAAAAAATATGCGAGCCGTTGACTGTTGACTGCACCAACCCCCAGGCCGATACTCGGGAGTGCACATATTTAAATATTTAAAAAATATGTGACGCTCCTCGAGTACGAAACGGGAGAATTGGTCGAGATCCTCAAAAACTAAAAAATTTGCTAAGTACAAATATTTAGCCCTAAATACAACTAGCCAAAAATGTACGAAGTCCTTGATTGTTGATCGTACCAACCCTCAAGTCCTTCACACGCAGATCGTATTAAATAATCAAAATATAACCCGCATGTGATCGGACTTGAGAAGAGGCGAAAATCCTGGGGAAAACAAATTTTAAGATACAAATGAAACTTAAAACACTACAAAAATTAAACACAACTTGCAAGAAGTAGGAATACGCCGTTGACTGGACCAACCCCCAAACTCCTCACACGGGCGTACATATTTAATATTTAAACCAAAATATGCCGCCCGCGGGGGATAGGTGAGAATTGGTTAGAACTCAAAAATTGAATACAACTCAAAAAAATATATGACGCTGTTGACTGTTGATTGACCAACCCCCAGATACCCACTCACGGTGGTACATATTTAAATCTTAAACCAAAACATGTAAAACCGCGAGTAGGACTCTGAGAACTGGATGAAACCCTTTGGAAGTAAAATATTTTGTTACACTAAAAAACACTTACAAGAACTGAGTGTTGACTGGCCCAACTCCAGTATCATACTCACAGATGGACTTATTTTACTTGAGTCAAAATATGTCATCCGCGAATATGTGACCGGACAAATTGGTCTCTTGAAAATAAAATAGTTTGTTATTTCAAAAATTATACAAGTTTAAAATATTTAGCTACTCTAAAAAGACTCATACAACTAACAAAAAATTTACGACGCCGGTGACTGTTGACTGGCCCAACCCCAGTCCCATACTCACAGATCGACGTATTTATTTTACTTAAACGAAAATAAGTCGACCGCGAATATGTGACCGGAAAATTGGTCGAAATCCTCTTGGAAAAAATTGGACGTAAAAAATTAAAAGTTCCAAATAAAAATTACGAATTATGATGCCCGTAGGGCAAGTCCTCCAATGGTGCACTAACTGATCTTCGAATGCGAGTTTAGGACAGTTATTTTTTTATTTAAAATTAACCACCCTACACTCGAGAGCCGACTTTCAGTTCTCGCCTAATCCTTGGTGAGGATTCATTCGAAGTGTCACTACAAATTTTTTTTAAATACCTTGAGTAAGTGCATTAGCAATACGAACCGAATTCAAGGGGGTCATAATGGGGGCCAATCCTTGCCGAAAACAATTACAGTCCGTGTAAAATACCGAAACCAATTTGAGGTGTAGATGGGCAATAATATTATTAAAAAAAAATATTACCGCCCCCACACCCCGAAACCGGCTCCAGTTATCTCGCAATCTGAAAAACACAACCTCCTAATACAATTCTAAAATAGTTGATTAAAATTAAATTGGCCTAGCTTAACTAGAATACAATTTTAAATTTGATGAAAATCTAGAGCTCATACTAAGTGATAAAGTACCAGTATTGTTTTCAAAACCAATAGTGGCATCAAAATCACTTAAAACGAGCTCCAGCTAAGGGGAGCTCAGTCCTCGTTGAATCTAGCTTGGGAAAAAATATTAGTCCGTTGAAAGGTGCAGTTGGACAATATTATTTAGTATACAATTCTAAAAAATGTGATGATATTGGAAACAGACCAATAGCTCAACTAAAATACAATTTTACATCTGCACTAACTATTTATTTCATTCAGTTACGAGTGAAAATCGGTCCTTGAATTGTTTAACTTGATGAGAATCTAGAGCTTATACTAAGTGATGGTGCGCCAGTATGTGTTCTAAACCAATAGTAGCAGCAAAATCACTTAAAATGAGCCCCAGCTCTTGTCACAATCTTGGAAAAAATAAATTAAACAATATTTTAAAATCCGTTGAAAAACTGAGCTTCAGTCAAAGATCATGGATCAACATTTATTTGACAAAATATTGAAAACAAGATCTTCAAACGAGATACAGCTATTTGAATTTAGACGAAAACTTACAACCGACTTGAAGCTCTTGGACACTATTTTACAATTGAAAACCGGCACAAACCGAAAGTAAAGACGTTCGAACGATGCATGAACTGATATACGAGTCCCTTAAAGGAGCAGCTTCTTAATTCATCCTCAAGCAGCCGCCACATTAAGGGATCGCGCCTCAGT
The DNA here is from genome assembly GCA_939628115.1 of Tribolium freemani. NCBI lineage: Eukaryota > Metazoa > Arthropoda > Insecta > Coleoptera > Tenebrionidae > Tribolium > Tribolium freemani. The sequence continues at coordinate 11,296,265 of OW626792.1, read as the reverse complement.
CATTGTGGAATTCTTCAAATTAAAAATGTGAAGTGCGTTAAAAAAATACAAGCTCAATACAACCATTAAAAAGTTATAATCAAACAAGACAAAAAATTAATTAACCCTACCCTCTCAGACTTCGAAGCTGAAAAATGTTGACTGGAATTCGAAGATTGCAGAGGCGCGTACTACGACATGATGTGTGCCAATATTTCAAATAAATAGTGACAACAAAATGCCATAACACGAACCCCAGCGATTGTCACAGCCTGAGATGTCTTGAATTTAAAAGTTGAGACACTTAAAAAATGTCCATTGGTGTATTAACTGACACACAATTCTACACGCGAAACCACTATTACATTAAATTAATAATAAATGGTTACACGTGAGAATCGTGGTCCAGTCCAAAGTGGAAATTTGAAACCAGCGGCTTAAAATGAAACACAAGTAAAATATTACAAATCCCAGACAAAAATGTACCATCTCGTTGAGAATCTGAAGCTCAATTCAAAGTGTGCATAGACAATATTGCTTTAAAGTAGAATATTGATCTAGCAACACCTCGAAACGAACCACAGCTATGTCAGGCTCCAAAAAATACACTAATACCAAGAGTCCCGTAACAACTATTGGTTGAAAAAAAAAAGAAAACTTACATCCAAACTTGATTCAAAATTGGAAATAAGCAGTTGTGAGTTCCCTTTTGGTGGTGGTTAGTATCCGCTAGAACAGAATGGTATAACAATTGTGTTCGAATTAATTTAAACTGATGCACCTTTTTTGAGCTCCTGTCCTTACAACGTTCAAAAAGTTTAAAAAAGTTCGATGATAGTAATTACTTACAACTGAAGACAGAACACGCAATCGGTTCAAGTCAACCAATTGAGCATCCTATCCCCAACTGTAAATAATTTTTCCGTGATTCCCATGGTGTTTTGACAAAAAGTGCAACTGAGCTAACTGACAACTAAACATTTCTATACAATTTTCAACCAAAACATTTAAATAAACCCTAACACTGCTAGACGTTAAAATAGTCAAAAATTGACTGTAGACATTCGAACTGAGGCTTGTAATTAACTGAATGGTGGCGAGGATGTTCGGCAAATTGTTTCAAATTACAATTTGGCCGCTCATCATCGCCATCGTCCGAGTTAATTATTAATCTTCAACTTGTTCCATGGAAGACCTTCGGTGTGTTACGTATCAACTCCTAGTAAATCTGAAACTGAAACTAAATCAGAAATAACAACGAGTAGCTAATTTTTTGATACACCTTTTTGCCCGTTTTTGGAATAACAATCGCAGCTAACTCTTGGTTCAACCTAAAACAGAAGTGTGCTATTAATATCTAATTACTCATTCGAAACTCTAAGAAAACAAAGCTGAGGATCTGTAGTTGGTTATTGCCCTCTGTGTGAGAATCTTGTCACTAAATTTTGTTGAATTAAAATTTAGCAAGCAAGATCTCAAACAGAAAGCAACAGAAATCTTCCTTCCCGTCGTGGTGGTGATAATCAGCAGCGTTTAGGGTTCCTTGAAACCAAGTCATTTCACTCGAAGAAACGGCATCGAGGAACTCTGTATGCTACTGATTGTAAATATGTTGTTTTCTTTCTTCCGTAAAAATGTTAATACAAAAGAAATACTTATCTGTCGGGTAAACATCACTTGCACAATCAACATTTGATCAATTAGTCGAGTGGGTGAGTGTAATTGTTTTGATTATGTTGCATAATACAGGGTGATCCCCTTTTGGCGAATAAAAGCATTGATGCAATCATCCTTTTTATTAGGTCTTTCTATGTCTAAAGCAGGCGTGTCCAAATGGTTATTGACGGCGTTCAGTATCAATTATATCTGATAAGTGATAGTTTGCCACCCCTAGTAATCGGTTGATTTAGTCTTGTCATAATTTAGGGTGAGTTCGAGGAATCAATTAAGACTCGGAAATTTTGAAAGAAATTTCGAAAGTATCGAGTTGACAATCGACAAGAAGATCGGATTACGAGTTATGTATGTAAATAAGTATTGAAGGGACGGGGGACACCCTTTGGGGGTATGTCCTCAGGGGCTAGCACCCTCTTATTAACTAATAGCGCGGTAAATACCGTGTGATGGATGTAATCATAAGCTAATTTCGCAAACCCCCATTCAAGTTGTAATAAAACAATCAACATATGTAATGTCGCTACGAAGGCGTTGTTTAAAATAATCCACCCCTGAATATTGATTTAAGGGTGGATTTTTACGTAATTACAGCCTCAGCCGTCCCGAAACGCACAAATGCAACAAAGCATATTTCCTATTAAATATGAAACGATTTCAATGTGGAATAATCCTAACAAAAACGTATTTTCTGCAAGATTTGGTCCGAATAGCGGGGGCCGTGCGCCGACCAAACCAACCATTGTTGATTTAATTGTTTCCGTTTTTGCACATAGCGAAAGGGGGTGGAACTCCGAGTTTCTCAGTGTGTCCTGCCACCTTTCACACCCCCACAAATCGGACATGCTGTTGTAAACTTTGAAAGTTGCCGAACAAATGCCATTCTCAAATTAATGCGACCGTTTCCGGCCATTTCACTCGACAAACGCCAAAAATTAGCGATAAATTTGTTTTGAATTGGCTAAATTTGACCAAAGGTGAGAGACGAGACTGGCGGTTTTGCAGAGTTGCTTCGAAAGGACAGAGGACTTTTGATGGCAGGGGAGGGTGATGGCAACCGTTCATTAAATTAAAGCCCCTTTCAACACATGCATATACCCTTTACGTTGGAAACGACCCCGAACGCTCAGCGCCAAAGCGAGAAACCGCAAGAATTTTAATAAATTCCATAAAACCACTTTGCAAATTCAAAACGCAAAAATGGACTTGTCTTTGAAAACACGACTCACAATTTTGACTCAATGTGTTCGCCAATCACCGGATAAATTAGCACCCATCACGTTTCAATTGACTGTTACAATCATAACTAAATCAAATCTAGTTAATTAACAATTAGTGTCATCACGTGTGTTTCTTTCTATCAAACAAAAAAGCCAAACGTGCGACTTTTCCGGTCAGAATTACTTCAATCTGAGGAACTGGTGTGTCAAAAATGCACAATACATAGATTATGCACGAATGCTCCTATTAAAAAAGGGAGCAAATTCGTGTAACCTACGAATCGGACATCTTCCTTTTTCGGAGCCACTTCTTCCACCTGTCGATTTCGGGAAACACAGTAAGGGGGGAAAATCGCCCTCTTGCTTGTTTTCAAGAGGTACGCATTTTTCCTACCTAACTGGATATCCCATTTTCCGGATCTTCTCATTTGCGTAACAAAATTTCAACAACTCGTAATAAACTCCTAAACCTATCAATAAACATTCTAACTACCGCGTCAAATTAATTAATCAAATTAATCCATTTAAATTAACAATTTAAATTAATTAGCATTAGAAAAATTAAATTTCTATTTAAGTTGTATTTTTTTAAACTTGATGATAGACAACTGAGAACAACTGAGAAAGAATTAATTAATTTCTCTCCTCCCAAGTAGCACAGCTTCAACCATTTGGCAATTGCAGCCAAAAGATAATCATGAAAACGTCATCAAAACCGAATCAAATGTCTTTCTTTGCTGCGAATTACCTTATTGCTTTTCAGTCAGCTTTAATCATACAATTTCAACTCATGTCTAAGCCAAAATACAGCCACAGCATTTACTTCCATTTTTAAGTTGGATAGTGTCATCAAAGGAATATGTTAAAAGCCAGTTAACTAATATATTATTCCACATCACAACTTTATAGTTTTAAATGGCGATACAAGGGAGCAGCAGGACATGTTGGATGAAAGCGAAAGATCCTCCATGTTGTTTTAAAATTAAGAAAAATATAGCAAATAATAAATTTCTAGCAGATTTATTCCAATTTACCGTCGCAATATACAAGTGTAACGTTACTAAAGATGTAAAAATTTTTTTTTTCTAATTAAATGTTTTTTTTAAAGATGTATTAAAAAATTGCAATGAAAGATTTATTGTATTTTCTGTTATTTTGAAAGCGCATTACTTTTTCGGATCTTTTCTATGCGTACTTGTCAATAAACCTCAGTTCGCACAAACTTTTATATTACTGGGACTGAATCTCAAGCCTAATATTATTTATCAAGAACAACATCATCCGCCATTCCTATAACAGTCTTACATCTGGTGTAGCCATGTTATAGTTATTTAGTTTTCTGGATGGATGCATAGCAGCATTTACAGGTTTTTGCTCTTCTTTATCTACAATATAACCATTTTCTCCCCAAAAGCAAATATTTTAACCATTTGGCTATAAGAGCAAATTAGGTTGAAAAGATGTTTTTATGGCTATTTAGCTTTTTTTCCCTACATTTTAGCTTGTTAGCTTTAAAAGCTTAAACGCTGCTACTTTGCAATTCTCACAGCCAAACGGCTATACTTCAGCAAATATTGATGGCTGTTTTAAAGCTGTAAATGCCAAAAAATGGTGCGCCAAATCGGTCAGTACAACGTCACAGAAGCGCTTCTGTGGATAGCTGTAAAAGTTAAATGGCTGTTCATTTTGCTGCGAAAAAGTTTTGGTGACCAAATAAACACTGTGTGTGCTACTTGGGCTGTCCCTACCAGAAGACTAATTAGCTTGCTCTTCCTGGCGTGTGCTACAAAATCTGTTTTGGACTTTATTGTTGACTTAAATTTTTATGCGATTTTATTCAAGTTTCTGTAATGGGCACTAATTTTTAAAAATCTCGGTGAGTGATGAAGTGATGAAATTTAATTTTTTGAATTTAAATGTAGAATTCGTCTGAACAGCCGTTTTGTTTTGTCTTCAAACTAATATTTTTTGTTTTTAATACGAAAAAGTTGTAGCTTAAGGCGGTTATTTAGTTTGAGTTTAGTGAATGGCAATATTTCAAATTAATTAGCATTAGAAACATTACATTTCCATATTGAGCTGTTTTTTTGTTAAACTTGATAGAGAGCTGATGATTGATGAAATTTAGTTCCGATAATGCCAAAACGAAAGTGACAGAAGCACAATTAATTTTTGTTCCGTCCCTAACGTTTTTGTACTATAAGACTAATTAGCTTGCTCTTCCTAATGTGTGCTACAAAATCTACGTTTTGGGCTTTATCTTGACGTAAAATTTTTTGGGGTTTTATTCAAGTTTTAATTATAGGCACTAATTTTTAAAAATCTTGTTGAGTGATAAAATTGAATTGAAGTAAAATTTGAAAAATTCAAATTCGCCTGAACAAACCGTTTTGTCTTTTAGAACTAATATTTTTCGAGCAAAGGTTAATGCAAAAAAGTTGTGGTTTAAAATAATGTGCGTGTTGTAAGTGGGGCTCATATTGTGCAAGTGGAAAATACAAAAGGAGTGAGTTTAGGGTCGACAATGAAGTGAAATTGGATAAACTCAAGTTGCGGTCGGTATTTGTAAGTGGAGTGGTGAAATAGGATCGTCAATTATCTTTCACATCTGCAATGTAGCTATAAATTTGATTAAATATTATTTTTGTGGTAGCGCAACAAAAAAAAATCGGTTAAATCCGAATAAAAGGTCCTCGTCTAGGTAGGTAAACGTGGAAAAAAGCAAACAATTGGAGTCTTTAGAAATATGCACAATGGTTTTAAGTGGCAATTTGTAAACGCTCACACCTTGTCAAAACATGAGCTTTTGGTGATTTTTACTGGAAATTGGCACATGTATTTATCTAAATTGACAGGGTGGTTTTAAATAAATTTATTCAAGTGATGGGGGCTTGTAGGTAGGTAAATAGTTGAAGAAAAGGCGGGGGGCGAAATTGGGGTGTAATCTTAAACTAGTGATAATGGATCTTGTGATGTGCAGTTTGACATAACCTGGTGCGGTTTGATGTTTGTCCTATGAAGGGTTATGTAATTGGTTTATCGAAACAACATTCTGAAGCTGTGACAGGGTTCAGTTCTATAACTGCATTACGGATGCTATAATGTATTTATTATAGTTAACAACAGCCAAAGTACTTCGCTACACGTTCATCACAACTGGACATATAATTCGATACATTATCATTTATCAAACACCTAACGCAATTACCTCGAATCCGAATAATTAAAAAATAAATTAATAAATTTGTTTATGGATCAGGTGACAGTTGCAGATGTCAAGTAATGCCGAACGCCGTCATAACCTAATAAAATTCCAGTTTGTGAGCTTTTTAGTCAAGAGTTTATTCAATTACAAAATGCTTTTATGTCGAAACTGTTTCTATCTCCATACAACGCATAAATGTATTATAAAATTACGTATCACTTTAAAGGGTGTCAATAAAGCTACTTTTAACACAGAGGGTATTTTAACTATATTTCAAAGCTTTATTTTTGTATTTCTCCTCTCATTTCTAAAAGCTTCAAAGTTAAATTATCAACGACAAAGCTTTTACCTTCCACTCTCCACATTTAATAATATTATGCAACATAATAAAATAAATAAAATTCCAACCCAAAGCAGATTTCAAAAATCGAACATTAATAATAAAAGCTTATAGACGACTCCGAGCCCGAAATTCAATTCCAACTTAATACCCGCATGCCAAAACCAACCATATTTACTTAGAATATACAGAACGTGTTTTAATACGGCGTCAGATTATAATAAAAATTATTTTTTCTTTACTATACCGAGTTTATTTTTAATCACTTCTAAAAATTACAGAAATGTGGGAAAAAAATTGGAAGACAAACATAAACCAAAAATATTTTTTTGTCGCTATAATACGTCATATTTCTTGTAATCTAGGTAATTTCTACAATGTTAGTAAGTTCTGTTCTAATTGATTATTAAGTAATAATCACAGATTATTTTGTATGCATACACAGTTACTTATAATTAAAATCATTAAGTAGTTAGTTAATTACTAACTAAAACGATGCACACAAAAATATTATTTCTTATGTCATTATAAACCAAAGATGATAAAATGTTTCATTAGATCGAGACCTGACAGGCACTGTCAGGTTAAATTTTCAAAATAAAGCTTCTAATTCTTTTAACAGCAATGTTTATGACAATTATTACTCCTGTTTGTTAGTAGTTTCTACAAGCTTTGATAAATATGTTGTAAAATGTTGATAATAAATTCCAAAAAAATAAATTTACGAACTCAAAATTATTTAAAAGATAGATCAAAGCTCTTTCATAATATAAAACGTTTAATTACTAACAAAACATGATTATCAAATAAAATATGATGTCGTATTTCCAATAAGGTATTATCACCTGACGATGACGCCGCATTAATTTATTTATAAATATTTATAAATTACTTATACGAAAAAAAAAAATAACGCACCCGGGCTGTAGGCCTATTTATTTATGAAATTTGGTGTGCTGTAGCCGATAGCAAGAAAGTGGGTGATTTGAGCATCGGGTATTTGCAATTTTGAACAGTGCAATAAATTATTTATGATTTGATCCAATAATAACACATCGCCAATTGATTTATGATATAAAAATTAGTCGGACACGGACAAAATCGTCTGGGGTTACACGAATTGCGATGACGAGGCAAAGCGCGGAATGAATTTCCAATTATTAATTTGTACGATAAGCCGATTTGCTATTGAAGTTATCAGTGAAAAGCTAAACCGCAGTCCGCAATCTGAAGGGGAGAAGCTGTGTGTGATATCCCCTGTTTATGTTGTTCATGTATAGATTTAGACGGAGGACATTAAGCCTCCTACGCATTAATTACAAGCCAATAAAAGGGAAAAGACTCACCGTTTTGATGAGGCTGCAAACAGGTGATCCCGCTTTGATCAAAAATTAAACGACACTCCCGAAACATTTTCACTAAAGTTTAGCACGAAACTAGAATTTACCACTCCCACTTTTGCAAAATTCACACGCGCCATACAAAACACATTTTTAAACGAACCGAAATTTATTTTTAAGTCCTCCAGCTTCCAGTGAAGATTAAAACTAACAACTAACTACTGATAACTGTGATTAATTCATTATGAGACTTTAAGAGTTGAAAAAATAATAAATAAAATAAATTAATCACAATAAATAAAAAATAAATAAAAGAGACCTACCTTAACTCCACGTCCCCCTTAGCCAGGCCGGTCGAAGCTGTAACAAGAAACGATCTCATAATTCTTATATATCAAAGGATTTATCACATTTTCTATCATTACTTTCCATGAATATTTAGTTACACTGTTTTGAAACTACTATATTTTAAAATAAAAAATTGGGAAAAAATTTAGGGTGACTACAAAATTTGTATTTGACAAACACTTACTTCTGGGAGGGGGCGTGGCTGCGTGTCAGAAGTCCTCCCGGTATGAAAGAAAGTCCTTTCTCATCATTTGACACCATTACGAAGCAGTAACACTAAACTATCAGCACCTGGAACATGATGAATCATAGTATGTAATATGTGTTATCAGAAAAAATTACCACAACTCTTTTGAGTAGAAAACAATTCTTGGCGATTTTCACCCCAGAAAGCAGGACCTAAGAAAAAATGTTGTAGTTTTAAAGTGTAAAAAATGAACGAATTCATTAAAAAACCTCTCAACAAAAACGACGATGTGATGAAAATTCATGCACAAGTTAATTGCTAAACCTGTACAGAATTTCTCAAATGTAAAAATTGCTGTAACGGCTTGGCAACAAATTGCACACAACTTTTTTCGGTCCGATTTGCCTTAGTAAAAGTTCGCAGAACAAGCGACGAAATTATTTGTTTCCAAAAACTCAAAAGCGATGATAATATTTGCGAAAAATCTGCGTTTCAACTTCCAAAATACTGATTAAAATTACAGTACTTTGGAAGTTGTAAACAAACCTTCCACAAATTCGTGACGAAAGCTCTTCAGTGTGCGTTGTCAGGAAATAAGCCACAAACATAAATGTGGTGAAAACATCAACAAAATATTTGCATACACATATTTCGCGTAATATTTGAAAATTTTGTAATAATTTTTGACCTTTCTCAAGCAAAAAATTTAACAAGAAATAATAAAAAAAAACTATAAAAACTCTCCAGAACAGACGAAAATTTTGCCAAAAATCTACAGCAATCACCTTACAATTCCTTAAATCTTGAATTAGTAACAGCGATTGACATAAAGCTTCAACAAAAAAAATTGACGTTTTCACAATTAATTGCCAAAAATTATAAATATTCCGCGTATGTAAAATACATATGATCAAAGATCTTACCCCAATATTTCTTCTTCAAATTTTCTCATCATTTTGAAAGGGATGTCCCAACTTGAGACCTTCCTTTGATGAAAATTCGTGCGAAAATTGCTGACAATTTCTCCAATTTCACCTTTCCTTGACAGAAGTAGAGTTCGTAGAACCTAAGAAAAAGAAATTAGTACAACAGGTATGAGGGAAAACCGATAATTATCAAAAAACCTACTCAATGTTAAAATTACAGTCTTTCACAAACTGGACAATCATTTCTTCAACAAGAACTGGTGTTCCCAAAAAATATTTTGACGCAGAATTGTGCCAAAAATTGACGTCAAACAATCCAAAAACTTTTTGAATTTAAAATTTTTGGAGAGCAGAACGCCAAATTGCAACACGTTTTCAATTTTTTTTTATGTTGAGGCTAGTAATTAAATATTGAACTAGTAAAAGCGACTCACCAAAAATCGGACGAAGATTTGTGCCAAAAATTTTTACCTTAGCTTCGCAGATGTTTCTCAAATTTAAAACATCCACGAAACGCAAGTAAAATTTGAAACACATTTTAATTTTTCTCCACAATCGAGGTCTGTAGTAAATGATGCTCCATATAGATACGAAATATTTCTCGTAAGTAAAAAAACTTACCACAGTAATTTCTTTTCCATTTTCTTAACAATTTGAGGAGAGGGAAATCCTTTCCGAGTGTTATCCAAAGAAGCAAAGCCTAAGAAAAAATGTTGTAGTAAGATGTTAAAAAAACTTAAACACATTTTATTCTAGAGCTAGTAAAAATTGGCCACTCTTAAGAAATTTTGTTTTGAAGTTGTCGTCCATAAACATTTTTTTTTATTTTCCCATCATTTTGAAGCGAAGTCAGCCGATTTGAACGTGTTGACTCGACGAAAAATTTGCCAAAAATCAATACCAATCGCTCTACTGTTCATTAAATTTTGAACTAGTAAAACGGTCGATATAAACCTTCAACAAGAGTTGGTGTTCCCAAACACAGTCGGACGAAGATTTTCTGCACAATAAATCAAACTTACCACAAGTCGAAAATTCAGCATCACGATGAAGAACTTTGTCAAAGATTTGTCTTCTTCTTCGCACGGTTTATTAAATATAAAATAGTGCAGAAGAAGAAAACTAAACTTCAACGGAACATTTTTGGCAATTTTGCCAACTGGCGATCCTTTTCTTCTTCAGAACTGATCACAAATTAATGTGGCGAAACAGGCAAAAAGTGAACATCTCGACAAAGAATTTTGTCACATCCGCTAAAATTCATAACCAGACTGCCCAACGTCTGTTAAATTACAACGTCAAACAGCCAGTTATGAACTCCAACAAACAAATCGATGATAATTGTAGCAAGCTTAAAAAAGCACCCTCTTTGATAATAACAAGAGGTACCGAAAAATTGCAACTGAAATACCCTAGCAAACACCCTCTGTATGAAAACGTATTAGATACCGCATTGTTAAAATTAATAATTAACCTTTTGTTACGAAACGACACATTAAAAATTTCGATAAACAAGTTTGTTGGAGCACGATTGTTTAGACTGGCTCGAATTCGGCGAATAGAACAACAAACTGGAACTCTTAGAAAATCGTCTTCTCAGAATGTCTCCAAGGTCCATAAAAATTTACTTATTTCCGCGACTTACCGATTTTTTACAATTTCCAACTTGCACCAAGACACGTTACTTTTGTGGGAACTTCCGTAGAGCAATGCCGTAATTGAAGAAGTTATGAAAACAAACACTCCTTTATCGTTTTCTAGTCCGATAATACCACACCACCGGATTAATTAATCGCGAGCATTTTTCCACTTTTGGAAGTTAGAATCTGATTTATCGATAAATATTCTGGAATGATCTATCTTACCCCTCTAAGGAGCAATGATGATTGGTCAAATCGAGCAAATATGGCGGAACGCGACCAATGGGCAAACGCGAAAATTTTCGGATGTTGCAAGATGGTGGCAATAACTGATACCCCTCTAGGACGAATTGGTCGATCGAAAAATCGATCAAAATGGCGGCCCTCCCTTGTACCAAAAACACCACCATTAAACCCAAACCAACCCGAAATTACAATTTTGAAAAAAATGAAACGAATTAATCGACTTTAACCGATCAAAAGACAAAGACAAAAACCGTCCAGACCATAGTAAAATCACTTGAAATTTCTTTTGGAAATTGAAAATGCAAATGACCAAAAAGGGATACCAAGTGTGATTTTAGTACGATCTGGACTAAATAGAATAAAATTTGACTTCCCTTGTGCTGGATGGAGGTGATTTTCTCGTCGAGCGTCCAGCCGCTGGCACCATTGAAGCAATACTGCACTGGATGGAAGGTTCACGACTTGATTTCACTGCACCAAGTGCCATAATTAGTTTTGGTAATGAAATTTGGAATTATTATTAAATAAAAAAATTGCAAAGATTTAGCACGTCTTGACTTGATGGCGTCTGGAAGAGGAAGAGACAATGGCGTCTTGCTGTGCTTCCTCCTCTTTTATTTTTTGCCCCACCATAGGAAGTCATGTGATTTTTCTAATCAACCTGATTGGCTTTAATTAGTCTAATGCCAACTTTTGTGACTTTTTTTTAATTTTTTTGGAAAATGACGACACCAAAAATCGTTGGCGTATTTAATAATGATTTTCCGGAAAACCTGGGTTTTGATTTTGTAATTTTAATATATTTTTTATTGTCAGACGTGATCTTGATTTCCCTTGCCCTTCCAGATGAAGAGGTGGATCTTCCTATTCCAATGGACCAGATCAGTTTTGATTGAATAAATTTATATTTCTGATTGAAAAATAAAAATGTTTTTGAAACACTATGTAATATTCAAGGGTACACCAAGTAGAACTGCACGTTTAAAATTTAACAAAAACATAATTTCTATTTAATTTCAGCCAAGGATTCTTGTCCAGTGGACCAAATAAAATGTTATAAATTTTGAATTTCCAAAAATGTTGTTTTTTGACTTTACATTCTGATATTATAATATTGTATAGTAAAAAATAGAATAATATAAATGAAATAAATCGTAGTTCATCTAAGAACAGTCGCAAATTTTATAAAAAAATCTTTTTGGATAAAACGCTTTCCAAGGGCTTTGGTGACTAAATAACGTACTATATTGATAATTCTGTAAATTACCTATTATTTATAACAAAAAATGATGGCTTGCAAGTGTATACTGGAGGCTGGTTTTAACAAATTGTTTTTTCTTAAACATTAAAGGCGCCTAAAAATCAGCGACTTATCCTATAATTTTGAAATTTGACCCACATATTTAAAAAAATAGAGCGCATCAAATAGCAATTTCAAATTTTTTTAAAATTTGCTTTTTCTAAGAAAAAAACTTCCAAGGTCATAGGTAATCAATGTAAATTTTATTATGATGGCATTTATTAATTTTGACATATTTTGTATTTTTTAAGCTTTTTAGGACTTCGTTTCGTTGTCTTTTCGTTTTTAAAAATAAATAAATTTTTTCGGAAGTCATACAGACATTTCCTAATTAACATTTTTGGATTTTTTATCATTTTTATTATTATTATTTGTAATTAAACATTTTAAATATAAAAGCTGATTCAACATTATAATTTTTATAACATGTCAGAATTTTATTTTACAAACATTGTGATAAAAGATATTCTAAACTAGAAAAAAAAACTGTCGATATTTTATTTTATTTTTATAGATAACGTATTTATTCTTTGGCTTTTATTATGTAAGTGTTTAAATTGTGTTTCTAGTGTGGAACGAATTTAATATTAACATGTTTTAATCTTAATCTTAAGTAAATCTACTTGTAGCTATAATATTTCTGTACTTTTGTACTTTTTGTGACATGTTCTTTGCCTAATGGATTTTTTTTGGAATAAATCATATTATTATTATTTATTATTTATTAATTAATAGGTTTAGACCCTTGACCGAACAACTGTGAGTCGCGAGTTGTAAAATGTTTTTTGAGATATAAATCGCACTTATGAAGACACTATTTAAGTTAAAATTTTGAAATTTAGCCCACTTGCATAAAAAACTAGAGCGCACAAGATAGCAGTTGCAGATTTTCAAAAACTTTGGCCCTTTTAAAAAAATGCGTTTCAAGGTCATTGGTCTAATTTTTAAAAACGGTCTAAAAATATGCCGTTTGAGCTATAATTTAAAAATTTGGCTCAGTTATACAAAAAAAAATAGAGCGCATCAAACAGCAGTCGCAGATTTTGGAAAAAAATGACCTTCAAGGATATTAATGTTAACATTAAAACATTTAATTTCGGTTTCATGTAACTCAAAGTTAATGTCTAAAAATGTTGCTCTGTATGTACATCAAAAAATATTTATTTTAAAAAATAAATGCTTATTTTTTATGACGGTTTCCTTTGATTTATTTATTACTGTACTCAACTCAAATTTAGTACAATTTCGATACGTCATTTTCTCATTTTTTTTTAATCTAAAAGCGCGGTTTTTTATACCAGTAAAGCAAATTTCAATTTTGGCCCAAATTATTTAATGCTATCAAATTAATCAACTCAAAAAACTGTTTCCTGACCTTTAAAACGTTGTTAAAAATCAGCGGTTTAAACAAAAATTTTGAAATTTTACTCATTTGTACAAAAAAATAGAGCGCATCGAACAGCAATTGCAGATTTTGAAAAAAGTTTGTTATTTCTGAGAAAAGGTTTTCCAAGGTCACGGGTGACAAAATTGTAGCTCAAAAGTTTCACCAATTAGGTATATGTTTTTTTATTTGTGTATACATTATAGCCCTTTGTGTAAACGCAAAAAGTTTTACAAAATAAAAAATCAATGGAAAAAGTTGATTTATTATAATATGAGCTATTGTGTAGTTTTGAAATACAAACCCATGCAATTCATAATGACGTGATTAACATTATCTTAAATATTTGTACCATGTTATTGTTTTGAACATAACTTCTCTATCTTCTTGGTGTTAGCTTACAGTTACATAAGTTACAAAGTTCTTGGCAATAGTTTTATTAATCATATACAAGGTCATTTATTTTAAAAATTTTCTTACAGAATAATAAATGTATGCTACAGAAACATCGTCTGTGTAATTAATTGATTTTTACAATGTAAATTTCCTAAAAAAATGGGTTGTTTTAATCTAAAAAGATTTTTTCGTGATTTTTCTTTTGGCTTTGGTTTAGTTTACTTTCCGGCAAATTGAAAAATAATGGGGAAAAAGATTACAGAAACACTACAAAGGAAAATTAAATCTGAACAAGAAGTAAGGCGATTATTTCAGTGTTTGTGGAAACCTTACTCACGCTATAGATCGTGCGGGAAAATAATTTGGGAAAAATGAAACTCATTTATCCAATGGATTTTATTTATTTCTCTTCAATATTTTGATACAAATATTTTTCAAGATTGAACAAAAGAACCGAACAAAAATCGTGTAGTAAACTGAGGTAGTGTAAAATGGCCTTAAATACCTACAATCATAAAATAAATATTATCGTAATACATAACAAATTTCTGGTCAAAATTTACCGTTTTTAATTTACAATAAAAGAAAATGTGAAAATTGAATTATAGGCTTGTCGATAATAGACTCGTCATATTTAAAGAATTTAAACAACATTTTCGCATTCTCCTAAGACATAAGCGAGGCTAAATATATTTAAAACATTTTTCACAAGAATGAAATTACGTAACCGATTAAATGTTGCAATACCTAATTTATCAACATCTATGGTAGATTACGTTGAAATCAAGCTCGTTGAGTTATCAAAGCCGAGCTTTTGTTGCATTTAATACATACTTGGGATTTTTTCAAGAAATATTGTTTTTCACTAGTGAAAAATTCCACAAATCATTTCGAACCAGGATTTTTTATCCCAAAATTCATTCTAAATCGCGAAAATAAAGATAATTTTTTTCTCTTGAACATAAATAAAAATATAAACAAATTTTTTGTCAATATGGGTACTACTGTTCCCTCTTTGTAATTAATCAGTTAATTTTGGTGGAATATATAAATACATGATGGTACAACATTGCGTTTTGCAAAAAAATTGGTTTATTAATAATAAATATTATTTTTATAAAATCTGTGGTCAGCAATTTTTGTTTTGCCGAGCGCCCACCAGAATAGCGCTGCGGTAGTAGCAAATTGTAAGAGCTAAGAACGGCTCTGTATTTAAAAAAAATAATTTAATATAGAACTCTAATATCTCAAACAATTTTGTACCAAAAATAGCGGACATTTTTGTGGCACTAAATTTATGAACATCTCACGAAACTGTTTTCAGTAACGTGAACGCATTTAAAAATTCCTCGAAATTCATCTAATTTATACAAATAAAATAAAACTGAATTAAACAGTAATAATCCTAGTTTCAAAAAATGCTATTAATGAGAAAAAGACTTGGTAATAAAATTACGCTGTGAAAATTTATTGTTATAGGTTATAGCGGACATAAAGATTGTTATTAAAACATCCTATACGTACAATACGAGCTTTCTAGGATTTCAAAATAGTTTTGTGTGGCGCTGTTTTTGATATAATTAAACCAAATTCTAAGTAATTAATTTGTTAATGCCAAGTAACCATATTTTCTGAAAAAAAAAAACACAAACATTAACATTAACAAAAGGTATGAGTGATCGCTTCACGCTTCGATAACAACAACCTTGGAAAACATTTTCAAACAGCCGATTTTTTTGAGAATTTGAACTGCCCCTTGAGCGCTCTGTTTTTTTACATAAGTGACCCAAATTTCACAATTGTGACTTTAACCACTGATTTATGAATTATGATTGCGATTTTTGTCGCTGTCAGTGACCTTGAAAAATTTTCGTGAAAAAGCCAATTTTCAAAAATCTGCAACTGCTGTTTGATGCGCGCTAACTTTATAACAGTGGGGGGCGAAATTTTAAAATTTTTGCTTGCATAATTAACTTACAAACGCCAATTTTTGGATAAATTTCGAAAATCTGCGACAAATAGACAGTTTGACTTGTTTCGGAAACAATAAAACACATTTGCTTGCATCAAACAAAAAAATAAAACTTTTCGATTGTAAATTTAGTTTTGTTGTCAAATGGTGACTTGTGCGTTCTGAATCATTACGACACTTCCAAGTGCCAATTTGTGGTAATGAAAATTTTTTATGATGACAAACGGACAACAAAGTGTCACAATGGGTCAAGTATTTAATTTATTGCAAAAATGAGGCGTGTCTAAAGCGGGTTTGAAGTCATTTTGTTTCGTAACCACTCCCTTTTCGATAAAACATTCATTTCTCGCTAACCGAACTTTATTTGGGTTCAGCTTTGTTAAACGAAGTGGTGACAACTCACTTTAAGTAGGGTCGTTAACAAAAGAATTAAGATCGATTTAGATGCCCTTAGGAATGTTTACATGGAGACATGGGCGGTCTGGGCACAATAGGGCTTATTCGGTGTTAATGGATTTATCAAAAATTTTGATTATTTTGGGGCAAACAAATCGTGGTTAAAGGAACCAATTAGGTGTGAAAAGACTTGTATAAATGTCAAAATTAGCTTAGGGCTTAGGTAATCCGGCGCAGTCACCACTTGTGTTTGACAGTTCGGTTGTAAAAGACAGGAAGTGATCGAACTATTCACAATTGTACCCCAAAAAGGAAATACCAGCCTCCTTTTCACACAAAGCTCATTCACGAAAATTGTTTGTTATCTTATTTTCTATTTACCGAATTTACAAATTGCCAAATGCATTATTTCATATAAGCGCAGCGGCATTCCAGCTATTATTAGACGATAATGCAAGTCACTTGAGAAGAATGACTCAAAAAAACATTTGAAAATTTGTTTGCTGTTTTAAATACATAATGAAAAATAAAGTAAATAACAATCTTTTGTACCGCGAGATGTAATAATACATCTCACTACAAGCGGCTAATAATTAAAGTCACTCCAAAAATCGGTAATAATAGAATGAATTTCAATGACTACTAATTACGTCCGCGTAAATAATTTTTATTTGACTTTGCGACTAATTATTTTCTACAATGTGATGTCCAATCTGGCTAACTAAATCTAAAAAACTAATTGTGCACTTCTTGGCGTATTTCCGGCAGTTTTTTCGCCTCTTTCCATACAGTTCCGCTTTGCCATAATCCGAGAGAACGTTGTCCGTCGAACTTGAGGGACTAAAACCAAAAATTAGCACAATTCGCATGTTGTGTTTACCTTACGGCCTTACGTCAACAAAACGTGCAGCAAATCGCCCAAAATACCGGTATTTTCCGAACTGTAAAGCGACGTTTCGCAAATGGCCCGTAACAAACAATTTTTCCCTGGATATCCGTGCCTAAAAATCGTAAATTTAAACGAGGAGAGTGTCGCCCTCTCGGGGCGGCGCTCCCAACTACTCTCTCCACTGGAAAGAACTCTGTTTACGATTTCATTTTGAACTCCAAGATATCGTAGAAATATTTGCGCCCCCATGACCGCGAGACCAAAGGGGGGTAGGTGAAGTCCGTCTCGTTTTGGGGCAGCTCGTAGTTGGCTTCCAGATTATAAGAGAAAAACACGTTGTAATCTGGCAGTTCCAGAGGGAGAGACAGGGCTAGAAATATCTGGAATTTGTCGCTTATTTTGCGAGTTTTTCAAAACGCACTCACCCCCATGAAAGGGCCTTGGATCGGGCCATAGGGAAATCGGATCGGATTCAGAAATGTGAACGAATCGTCCGCGGCCACCACTTTGAGAAAAATCACCGCGCAAAAAAATTTTTTACAACTCATAGTAGCATTCTGTGTGGGGACACGACTGAGACTCGTCTTTATTTCATCTGCTCAATTAAGATGTTACTGTTACAGCGGCTAAGTGAAACGATAAATACTGAGACAACAAAGATACAGCTTAGTTAGGGACAGTTTGGCGGGGTATTGTCACCCAATTAACACGTGCTAACGTCTTATTGTGGCTTTTATATGAGAAATTGTTTTCAATTTTTGAGTTTCTCCAATTAGGTTTTTCACAATAATGGAAAATTGACAATAAATTAACAAAAAAAAAAACGAAAAGTAGAAAAAATCATATTCGTTTTGTTAATTGCAAGTAATTAGTTTCCTAAAACACAAAAGCTGAGTTGATTCTATACCTTCAAGGTCATGATATGATTATTATTTTAAAAAGAACATTGTTTTTCGAAAATCTTTATTCGGACAAACCAAATTTTTGAATTTTAATTTATGCCATTAAATTAAACATCTCACAAAACTGGTTTCAGTAACATAAAACGCAATCGAAAAATGTTGGAAATTTATTTAATTTATACAAAAAGGAACGAAAAACGAAAAAAAGTATCTATCTATCTTCTATCTATATACAGGCTGATTCTTTTAGGGCCTACATTAGAAACTTTTTAACTTCTAATATAGCTAGAGCTTTAAAATTTTGTGTACGATCTAAATCGACCATTCTGAATTCAATTAAATTATTTTCAAAATGGCTGAACTTCCGGAACTACGAGAAATGGGCGCCAACTTTGAAATTTTAAATAGTAACCCCACATTTTTATTGCATTTTTGAAATCACCTTCTCAAATTGACTAAAATGTACCTGAGTTGTTGGTACTTATCTGTCATAGTTTTTGACATTTGTCAATTTTTTTGTTAAAATTTTCACTTGCAGGAGTTTATTTAAAATGTGACAGCCCTTCAACCCTTTGCGATAAGTGAATAATTTTTTTTGTATTCGATAACAGAAGGTTTGAAGAGCCTTCTAGAATTTTCAAAATTGTCATCTGTCAAAATTCAAGGGTAGTGTGATTTTTTCAAAATGGTTATCAAAAAACGGCTATAAGTCAGTTTTTTCAAATGGAACGACACTATTTTCTTAACGGCAGTTGAAAGAACATCGACATTTATGGTGACTTTTATGTACATGTCCTATACCTATCTCGTACAGTTTTTGAAAAAAATCACAAAAAACGAATTTTACTTTGTAATTTTCATCGTTAATCAAGTAGGTCTTGTAAAATGGTCAACAGTTGTCAAACTTCAACATTTTATTTAGTTTTTAGATGGTTCATAATCGAATAAGCAGTAAAACAATAATATTTAATTATGGTTTATTATAACTTAGTGAATTATGTAAAGTAACTCAGTCAGTATGCCATCGAATTTTAAACTTCTTGAATGAAAATGGTAGACAAATCAAACATTTCTTTTAATTAATAGCACAACTTTATCGCATTTTTTGAAAGTTTACTCGATTAAAAATGAAAATAATGATCTAAAAATCAGTTTTTTGCGATTATTTAAAAAACTGTAAGAGATAGATATAGAAGATAAAAGTCTCCATATAAATCGATGTTCTTTTGATTGCCATTGAAAAAACAAGGTCATTCCATTTGAAAAAACTGAATTATAATTATTTTTTGATCATCATTTTCAAAAAATCATAGTAGCCTTGCAATTTGACAGTTCAAAATTCTGAAGATTTTAGAAGATCCTTCAAACCTTTGGTTATCAAATGCAAAAAGAATTATTCACTTACTGTAAAGGGTTCAAGAGTTGTGATATTTTAAATAAACCCCGGTAAATGAAAATTTGCAAAAAAATTGACATACGTCAAAAACTATGACAGACAAGTACTAACAACTAAGGTATATTTTAGTCAGTTTCAAAAGGCGAATTTAAAAATGTAATAAAAATAGGTGGTTACTATTTAAAATTTCAAAGTTGGCGCCAATTTCTCCACGTTCCGGAAGTTCAGCCATTTTGAAAATAATTTAGTTGAACTCAGAATGGTCGATTTGGATCGTATACTAAATTTTAAACTTCTATCTATACTAGAAGTTAAAAAGTTTCTAATGTAGGCCCTAAAAGAATCACCCTGTATATTATAAAACAGTACCGAGATTGACTGACAGACAACGCACAGCCTAGACCACTGAACCTAGAAACATGAAATTTGGAAGATACGTTCTTTAGAGGGTGTAGGGTTCCGCTAAGAAAGGATTTTTCGAAAATCTTTTTCTAAAGGGGTGAAATGGGGTGTTAAAGTTTGAATAAAAATCCATCATTTTAAGAGAAATATTAAAGTTATATTCATGAAAATTGGTACTTAGGCCTTACGTTAAAAATGAAGAAACACGTGTTTCAGGATTTTCGAAAAATCAACCCCTAAGGGGGTTAAATAGGGTGTTAAAGTTTATTTAAAAATTAGTAATTTTATAAATTATATCCATGCAGATTGGTATTTGGGATTTCAGTTAAAGATAAAAAACGCATGTTTTAAGTCTTGACATTTCCACCCCTAAGGGGGTTAAATATAAACTTTCTTCATTTTTGACCTTATATTCATGAGAATTTTTATTTGTACTATAGACTAAAAATAAACAAACGCGTGTTTTATAATTATTAAAAATTCCACCCTCAAAGAGGGTTAACTATACAAATCCGTCATTTTTGAACTTATATCCATGAGAATTGGTATTTGGGCTTTCGGTGAAAAATGAAGCAATGTGTTTTATGATTTTTAGAAGTTCCACTCCCTAATAAGAGGGTTAAATTTTAAAATCCGTTATTTTTGAAGTATGAAAATTGATATTTAAGCTTTCGGTTAAAAATGAAGAAAGGCGTGTTTCTAGATTTTTTGAAGTTCCATCTCCCAATGGGGTTAAATATAAATATACGTAACTTCTAACCATAAAAATTGGAATTGGGGCTATACACTAAAAATAAAAAACGCGTGTTTTAGGGTAGTTACATTTGTGAAAATTGATATTTGAGTTTTTCGTTAAAAATAAAAAAGGCGTGTTTTTGAATTTTTGGAAGTTCCACCCCCCAATGGAGTAATTATAAAAATTTGTAGTTTTTAAAGTTCTAACCATGAAAACTGGTACTTAAGCTGTCGACTAAAGATAAAAACGAGTGTTTCAGATTTGTCAAAAGTTCCAGCCTCAAGGGGGTTAAATGTAAAAAATCATTCATTGCTGAAGTTATGATTATGAAAATTAATATTTGGACATTTGGTTGAAAAAAAGAGACATGTAATTCAGGATTTTTATAAATTCTATTAAGGGGATTAAATTCAAAAATCCATTATTTTTGAAGTTCTATTTATGAGAACTTGTATTTGGGTTTTCAGTTAATAATGAAGAAACATGTGTTTCAGAATTTTTTGAAATTACACCCAGAAGGGGGTTAAATAAGGATAACAGTGAATAAAAACCATTATATAAACAGCCAAAAGTAACTCGGTTTATAAATAAATTATAAAATAACTGTTATTATATCTGAGGTTATTAAGATTTTTTAGGTTTTTCAGTCATTGTAAAAGCAATATCGAAATGGTAAAACAACAAGTTGAAAAAAAATCAAGTTAAATGTAATTATTTACTAATTATTCTCTTGATTATCATCTACAACGTTTGCAACCCGCAATACGTGCGGCAAGCTCAATAGGGTGTCAATAGTTTCAAATTTCGCGCGTTGGCGACGTGGCGCCATGTCGCGGTGACGGGATGCCAAGGCCGTTTTATTGATATTTTTATATACTTTGTAACTTATCGGAGGCTCCGTTATTTATAAAAAGCAATTGTAAGAAAAAAGTTTTCGGTAATAATTTTTTTCCCTTTGAAAAAAAAAACCGAAAATTTTCGCAAGTTTAATACAAAAAAACCGGCCCAGGTTATGTTGTATTGAACTGCAGCCACTTGAGACAATCCCATCGATTTATCTAATCTTATTAAAATTTCTAGTTTTATGGTAAGCAGTTTACTCCGGGCTGGCAGAAGTCTCCTGATCATGGCAAAACCCAAAGTGATTTTTGTTTTGGGGGCTCCAGGTGCGGGCAAGGGGACGCAGTGCCAGAAAATTGTCGATGTGAGTCGGTTTTTGGAAATTCATTGTGGTGCAAATAACTAACCTGTTACCATGACAACTCGTAGAAAAGTGAAGGCCAAAGTCATGCCATTTGCACCACAATGGACCTTTAGCAAAAACAGGTATAGTAATGGCACGTTTTTGCAGAATTTCGGGTATGTTCATTTATCAGCGGGGGATTTGCTGCGGGAGGAGAGGGCGAAGCCCGACTCCAAGTACGGGGAGCTGATCGAGACGTATATTCGGGAGGGTAAAATAGTTCCGGTTGAGATCACCTGTAGTCTGCTCGAAAACGCGATGAAAAAGTCGGGGAAGGAGAAGTTCCTAATTGATGGGTTCCCCCGAAACCAAAATAATCTAGACGGTTGGAATAAAACTCTCGCTGATAATGTGAAATTGTTGTTTGTTTTATTCTTTGACTGTCCGAAGGAGGTAATTTGTGTGTTTTTTGCACCTCAAGATCGATTTTTTGGGTAGGTTTGTGTTGACAGGTGTCTGGGACGTGGCGCTGCCGGCAGTGGCCGCTCCGATGATAATATGCAAAGTTTAGAGAAACGGTTTAATACTTTTACCCAAGAAACCCAGCCTATTGTTAAATATTACGAGGAGAGAGGTTTGGTAAGAAATATTGACGCGACTAAATCTCCAGACGATGTTTTTGGGCGGGTTAAGGACGTCTTCACCGAAGTCGAAGCAGGCGGCGACTTTTAAAACCAAAAAAGTGAGGTTACGTTTTGGGTATTAATAAGGTAGATGAACATTCCTCAATCATTTGATTTGCATTTAGTCTAGTCAGGGGCTCATCTTTTTACTAATTAATTCTCCCTAATAGCCGTGTACTGTACCTAAGTACTTAATTGTAATTGTTACCTGTAGAACTCAAAGCATTGCCCTTGCACATGTGGGTCATGCAAGGCAATAAAATACATTATTAGGCGACAGTATTGCTCAACAGACTAAGTGTATAATATGTGTCATGTGCCCTATTGCCTTGGAAGTGAAATAAATTTTTATTGAAATCTGGCTTTCATTACACCGAATGTCCTATCCAACTAATTAGATCTAGGAAACTAACTGTACAATTTTTATTATATTTGCTACAATCGCTTCGCGTACTTCCTTGTTTCTCCGCGTCTTCATACACCGATAGTAGTCCAGTATTGTTAGAAGTTGATGGCCTGTGAAAGCGCTAATTAATCACACTCCACTCAGTTGAGACACTTACGTGAACACAAAGTGGATGATGTCACCCAAAATCCCGTTTGCGTACTGAGTACTGTGCTGAGCCGCTTCGCAAATCGTCCGCAGCAAGCAGGCACGGCCTGGGTACCCATTCCTGAGAAAAAATAAACTTTATTGCTTTTGTAAAATCCATATTAAAACGAATAAAAGCGAAAATAATCGGCCAAAAATTACAGCATTTAAAAAAAAATTCGAATATGAAATGTTATTTTTGCCTAATTTTCCTCAGAGAAGGCAAAATTACAGGTAAGTGCATTTTTTCACGAAATTTTGCACAAAGACTGAAAATTATCTAAGAAAGTTGGTTTTTTGAGCGTTTTAGCACCGATGTTGAATGTTTGTGGCGAAAAACTGACTGATTTTGCGAAATTAAATCGACTAAACTAGGTCGAAATTAACGTTTTTTGACACTTAAAATCACCAAATGCGTCGAAATCTATGTGATTTTGAGCCCAAAACTCCAAAAAACTGACTTATTTCGTATAAATTTGCTATAGAACAGGATAAAAGTTTACAAAAGTAAGTCGAATGTGACGTTATTTTGGCTTTTTTGTTAGATTTGTCTTGTTTTTAGTGACAAATTGAATTATTTTTCGAAATAAAATCAACTTATTTAGGTAGACATTGAATTATTGAATTGAATTATTTTTCGAAATAAAATCAACTTATTTAGGTAGACATTGATGCCCTGTGTTTTGTTAAAGAACGCTAAAACATCAAATGCCTTGAAAATTACGTGTTAAAAACTTGTTTATTTTGCGTTTTTTTTCCTCGGGCGAACACTTAAATGAATGTCGAAAATGTTATTAATTTTATATTTTCCTTAATTTAATATACTTAGCTAGTTTTATAAATGAGACACTTGTTTTTTGCCAAAAAACACGCAGTCAGTTTAGTTATTTTGGTTTTTCAAATAATGCTAAAGCATATTTTTAAATTAAAAAACAACGCACTTTTAGTTAAAAGTTACGACTGAATATCAAAGATATTTCATTATTGTTGTTGTTTTGAACGTTAGTACGTCTTTCGGCCAAAAAATTATTTATTTTGCCTAAAAAATTATAAAGGAAATGACTTATTTTCCGTAATTTGTCCACTAAACTAGGTTGAAATTAACGTTTTTTGACACTTTAAAATCACCAAATACGTCGAAAGCTATGTGATTTGACGCCCAAAACTCAAAAAAGTGAGTTAATTTCGTATAAATTCGCTAGAACAAGCTAAAAAATCACACAAGAAAGTCGTTTTTTCGTTAAATTTGTCTTGTTTTTAGTGAGAAATTGACTTGTTTTTCGAAATAAAATCGGCTTTGAATCCTGTTGGCCTGTTTAGAGTGATTTCATGAAAGAACGCCAAACCCATTTATTTTGCAAATTTTTTTTCTCAAATGAATGTTTAAAATGGTGTTAATTTTATTTTTTTTATATTTAATTTAATATGGCTAGTTTTATAAATGAGGATCCCGTTTTGTGCCAAAAAACAAGCAGTCAGTTTAATTTTAATTTTGTTTTTTCAAATAATGTAGAGCACATTTTTAAATTAAAAAAAACTGCACTCTTGGC
The DNA here is from genome assembly GCA_939628115.1 of Tribolium freemani. NCBI lineage: Eukaryota > Metazoa > Arthropoda > Insecta > Coleoptera > Tenebrionidae > Tribolium > Tribolium freemani. Next base: position 11,271,379 of record OW626792.1, on the reverse strand, counting down.
GTCAAATAGACCAAAGAATTACCACTGAAAATCGAAATGTAGTGCATTGTTGTAGCTGTTTTGTACATTTCAATACGTCTTTCGATCGAAAAACTCATTTATTTCGTGTAAATTCTCTACAAACTGGCAAAAAAATTAATAAAGAAACTAACTTATTTTTCGTACTTATTAATCGAGTACTTAAATTAGGTCGAAATTGACGTTTTTCGCATTTTTAGAGTGATTTCGCAAGAACATGTCAAAGAATTATATGAATATTACGTTATTTTAGCTAAAAACTCGCTAGTTTATTGCGAAAAATTTCCGATTCAAGTCGAAAATGACATTTTTTTATACCGGGTGCTCAAAAAGTGGCGCACCAACTCAATGGTGTCTGGTAGAGAATTGATTACATATTTTCAACAATAATTCAACAAATTAAAAATAAATTAATTTTGAAACGGTTTCCTACGAAATAATTCCCAGTGTTGGCACATCTACAAATTTTGATTTTTTTGATGAATTTTGTTTTAAATTAAAAAAACTGCTAATATCTGAGAGTAAATTTAAAAATAATTATTCATCGTTTTGTTAGGGAACGATTACTTAGTGTGAAACATAAAAACTTTAAAAAATAACGAAAACTGTAGAATAAGTTTGTAGCAATTTTTTGAACATCTTGTATGTATTAGTTCGTTTTATAAGTGAGAAAGTATTTTTTCTTGCTAAATTTAAAATTAACGAAACTTTGCTCATATCGACCGAAAACTTAGACTTACGAGTGAAGATCGAACTATCGCCTTTTTCGAGCATGTTAGCACCTGCAGCTTTCAACTTTTTTGCGAAATTTTATTTAATTTACTTGGAAAAATTTTCAATGAGGATTTGTTTACTTTTCTATCCCGTCGTTTTCAGGTTTTTACCCAAAAACTTACTTATTTCACATAATTTTGATAAAATAGGCAAAAAATCACAAAGGAAACTCTCAGTATTTTTATTAGATTCAAAAAAGCGACCAGAATGTTTTTTGGATATAATAATTTTTTGGAACGGAATTTATTTCATTTATTTTTAACTTTGTATCGTTCAATATGAAACGGTCTACAGGCTGTTTTGTCTAAACCCCACATTAGAAGTATTGGGAGTTCTAATAATCATAGTCATCTGAAAATTTGTGTACAACCATAATCTTTTAGGTCCTGCTCAATGAAAATATTCTCAAGATAGCAGCACTTCCGGTTATATCGGAAGTCGCTATCAACTTTCTTATTTTAAATGGAATGTTATTTTTAATGCGTTTTTGAATTACTAGAGTTATTTTAAGGTAGTTTTCATAAGCTGTTCCTATACCTAAATTTAGCTGTTTACGAAATATTTATGGTTTTTTAAATTTTTTTGGATTTCCACTTTCCAGTTCAAAAATCGATAACTCTGCGATTTTTAAAAATTTGGAAATACTTTTGAGCTCATTTAAAAGAGGAAGCCTAGATCTTTCCTTTGGCGTTTTCAAATTTCTAAAAAAGAATAATAAACTCCAAATTTTTAAAATTAAGTTTGCAAAACTTTAAGCACCCATAACTCATTTTTTTCGAATGAAATGACAAAAGTTTTATTTCACTAGATGGTAGAGAATTTAATTCTGCTTCGATCTGTGTTAACATTCCCTATACTTATGTTTAATAGTTTTCAAGTTACAATACCTTTTAGGCATAGCCATAGGCCTTTTCTCATAGGTTGCCATGGAAACGAATGAAAAAAGGTGAGAAATTAAAGTTTTTCAAACCAACACCCAATGAATTTATTTTGTTTTCACAGTCTGATAACACAATTTTGAACAGAGTTTTTCGTTTAAGTTTAATCAGAAATGTTTTTATGGCAAACTATGCAAAAATAGCTGTGGTTAGTAAGAAATTTCCTACAATAACAAAAAAACCAACACAACTTGAAAATTATCACAGATAGCTATAGGGAACGCTAATACAGATAGATGCAGAAAAAAATTCTCCTCCATCTAGTAGAATAAAAATTGGGACATCCCACTTGAAAAAAATAAGTTTTGGGTACTTAAAGTTGTCCAAACTTAACCTTAAAATTTTTGGGTTTATTAACTTCAATTCCAATTTTGATCACATTGAACAACACATATAGGCTTTCTCTTTCAATTCTCCAAACATGATTTCGAAATCTATAAAACTAAGCGAGTTACCGACTTTTTAAAGGACAGGTGCATATTCAAAAATTTTCAAAAATCCCAAATATCTCGAAAACGGTTAAACTTGGGTATAGGGAAAGCTGATAAAAACTCCCTTAAAATAACTCAACTAATCCAAAAACGCAGTGAAAAACATAGCTTTCCATTTAAAATAAGAAAGTTAATAGCGACTTCCGGTATAACCGGAAGTGCTGCCATCTTAAAAATATTTTCATTGAGCATAACTCAACGGATTATGCCTGAGTACCAACTCTCAGATAAATATCTTTATTAGAACTTTCAATACTTCTAATGTGGGGTTTAGACGGAACATCCTGTATTTGTGATCGGTAAACTTACGACTCCATTTTCGTCTCCAAAGCTGTATAAATCAGCTTCCGGTCGATCCTGCGCTGGATCAGCGGAGGGTACTCGAAGTAGGTCTGGTTTCCAGGGAGCGGATAGTTCGCTTCGAAATTGTACGCCAAATAGGCGTTTTTGTTTGGCAAATCTAGCGGTACAGCGATTGCCATAAACAGCTAAAACGCAAGTTTGGAAATCGCAATTTTCCCAATTTTCCCTTACCCCCATCGCAGTTCCGGGCAAAAAATGAAACTTCCAGTTTGGATACCTGAACTTATCATCGGCACTATTTTGGACTACGAGTACTAGAGTTACGACAGAAATGAAGTGTTTGTGAATTGCCATGGCGGAATTACGACTAGGTGTGAAGATGTGACATTAAAATTTGCTTGAACTGTTTAGACGTGTTAATTGGAGCGGTTTACATAACTGTTGAATACAATAACAGCTATTTAATAACACCGAACCAAATAGCTCTAATGGACGTCTTGCCAAAGACGCCATTAGGACAATTGCAACAATAAATTAACACTTTTCTTTTAATTAAAGAGTGGGCCGCGGTTTTGGCCCTGTTGCTTCATTTCTGATCGATGATGAGCAGAAAGTCGGATACTTTCACAATAAAATATTGCGTTTGGTTGTGTTGTTTATTTTACCAAGAAAACAAACTGAAATGATAATATTTCGGGGCGACGATTTACTTAATTAATTGCGAAAACGAATATGTGGTTTGCAGGGCCGGATTATAGTTGTGGGAGCCCCTAGGCACCCCCTTTTACCCTTCTACCTTTTTACTAATTTTTAATTTTATATGATTTATTAATTATGGCAGTTTTTTAACCAAAGTAAACACATGTAAAAAATAAACAGTAAATCACTTAATAAAATTAAAAACAAATTATAAATAACGAACGCACAGGCCCGGTTGTTCACGTTGTGGGATTCACAAAGGCGGCTTCCCCGAAGGGCGGCATTTTTAAGCCGTTTAAAAAATATATATTTTTTAATTTCGTGTTGGTACTTAAACATTTGAAATTATCTTCTGCTAGGTGTCAGAAAGAAGAACTGCTAGAAGAGATTAAAACATTTCAAACCTTAAAAATTTACTTCTTTTGATAAATACATTATTGCAGTTTTTAACAGTCAACAATTTATTGTCAGTTTTTCGAAATTTATCAGTTGCTCTGAGAATTCTTTAACTTTATCTGTAACGTTTGCTTCTAGCGAGAGATTATTCTCAAAGTTAAAACTAATTAAAAATTATTTACGCACTACAGTGTTGCAAGACAGGTTGTCAAATATAGCTTTTATTTCAATAGAAAATGAAACAATTGATTTATTAGAATTAAGTGATATATTATTCATTATTTTGCAAATTTAAAAGCAAGGCGAGTTAATTTTTAATTATTTTTATATACCGAATTGTCATTTTTTGTTTTTTATTTGTTTAATTTGTTATACATTTTTTTGGATTTTTTTATTCTTCGACAATGTCAAACAAATGTTTAGCACTTCTCAATAGAAGAGGTCAGATGATTTTTAACAGATTTTAAAGCAACTTTAAAGGCCGGTTTATAGAAAGCTCTGTTAAAATTTAGGCAGTGTCCCCGCTGCCGGCAACGGCGCCCATACCAGCTGCCGGCAACGGTATCCGGAAAAGCTGCCGGCAGACAATTTTTAGAATTTGATATTTAATATTTAATATTTTTCTAGACGAAAGCTGTATTTTCTTAGCTTAGGATGTTTTTTTTAAACGACTGAAACTGTAAAATACTTATATCTCAGAAAATAGGTTATTCTTATTGCTAATTTCACTATGTAATACACCTAACATTCTTATGATGCAAGTTTATTATTTTTGCTTGTTCTTATCATTTTTTGAAGCTACCCTGTGTGTACGTAAATTTTCGGGCATACAAAAGAATCGTTTATCATTAAAAAAATAATTTTGTTTTTAAAAAAGAACGTTTCAAGCAGCATGACGGTATTGGGTTAAAATATTTAGATCATAAAGTCGTTTCAAGTTTTTTACCAGGAATTCTTTTAATAACAGACTTTGTTTTATAAAAGCTTTTTTTTTGTCCAACATCATCTGCAGTGTCAGTGTTTTTTTTTCTGAAATATGTGTTTCCTCCACAATTTTGATTGAAACTTTTATTTAAAGAAAGTGTAACACTTCTAAAAGTGCCTAGGCTTTTTGTCATCAAAAAAATTTCGTAAATCGCTCTTTGTTAATTAACCATTTTGAGTCTAATTCGAAGAAAAAATGTTGTATTCAACTCGTTTTTAAAAATCCACTCGTGAAATATTTTATAATACTTGTTGATTACTTAAAAAATAATTTTGAAAAATGTTTTGATTTTTGTATTAGATTAAGAACTTATCACTTAAGTGTGGACATAAAAAACTGGTACAAGCATGACAATTTTATAAGCCAAAAAATCACAATTTATATCGGGTAACTTTGCCTTTTTGCAAATAAGGTGATAAAAATTGTGACATACTAATGAGATATTGTCAGAAAAATTAAGTTAAAGTTCAGTTCTCTACATTTACAAAGATTGGATAAATAACACAGTTGATTTAGCATCTATTTAGATTCAAAGATCTCCAACGGCTATCGTTGAATTCCTGACAATTTTTGGCTTCAATGACAATTCAAAAGTTTGATACACAATGAGCAAATTTTGGATGTACAAGTTTTTTATGTCCACTGATGGTTCATACTAAAAAAAACTCATTTAAGTTTAGGGGCGGCAATTTCTAATTTTCACAAAGGCGTCCATCTACCTTAGCACCGTCTCCTAAATCGAATTTTACGACATTTCATTCAAGAAAATTCATTAATGCCATCATTGTAATTACAATTTTTAACTGAAAAAAGTATGACTCCTATTACACAAAACCAAATAGGTTTAAAAAGTGTGTCCTTTTAACGGTTTTTCAATTTCTGTTAACCTACTGATACCAGGGTTGCAGATTTAGTTTTGCCGCTCCTTACAATTTTTTGTGCACTCTAAATGTAAACTTTCAAGCAAATTATTCGAGTTAATAAAAAATAAGTAGGCATCCCCAAGTGATGCTTAAATATTGGTTTGTGTGAAAAATATGTTAAAAAAGTGTCGCTAATCCCAAAATTTAATTAATTAAGCAAAAATAAAAATTGACATAGTATACGTAATTTTGAGACTAGCAAGCTACACCAAGTTTGTTTTATTGTAATCACACTAGAAATTACAAAATTCCGATTCCTGAATATTTCAAGGTTTATTTTAATTAATAAATCTACTATTATTAAAATATTATTAATTAATTAATTTTATGAGGAATCGTAGAAAATTTCTAAAAAAGTCATATGTAGGTATAGAAAAAACAAAATATATAATAGTAAACACTGATTTCTGTGTGAATAATGATTATTAATTTTTAAGATAGGTATAGTAAAAATTATTTTTAAGAGACTCACCTAGTAACTTATTGTATAGAATTAAGAAACTAATTTTTTTCCTAAATCCTTATTCACAAGCTTTTATTATCCAAATTTTGACTTCGTTTTGATTTAGAATAAGTTTTCATTACTTTAAACTCAAAAACGATCGTAGACGACAACTGAATGTAATTTCGTCATGTTTCATCTTTGCTTGAAAAATGCATTTCAAGAGATTTCATATCGAGAAAAGAAACAAAGCATGTTCAGGGTGTTTATGAATAAGTGTATCAGTAACTTTATATTTTATTTTTTATCAAGCACGTTGAAATCATTGGGAACGCCTCAACGTTTGAAGCTTTTTTTGTTGTACTTAAGTTAATTTTATTTTTAATTTGTTAAAAAAAATAATTTGTTTTCGTTGGCGCCCCATTTTAGCCTAATCCGGCCCTGGTGGTTTGTAATGACGCAAAAATTTGTCAAATCGCGAAATCGAAAGTGAAGGACTTGGAAGAAATTCCCAAAAGAGAAAGATTTGCGTTGCTCAGGATCACGTGAAAATTTATACTCACTTTCATCGTTGAAAAATCTAACTCAAACTGAGGCAAAACTGACCTTATAATAAAAGTGCATGTTTTGAAAGTAATTACAAACTTGCAAATGCTTATTATTTGCATTAGGCGTGACTTTAAATTTATTGCTAGATATTTGTGGCCATCTAAAGGCGCGACCTTTCATGATTTATTTGCACACAAATCTTAAAATGTGGGGATTCCAAAGATTACAATGGTTTTGGCAACTATTACGAAAATTGAATTTAGAATAAGAGACTGGAGAAGGTTGTGCACACCTACCCGGGGTTATCTTGCTTTTGTAATCTAAATACGGCTCGAAAAATAAAGCATTGCGAAATCGATGATAGACTGGATGAGAGTACGGATTGTTGATGCACCTAGGTCATGATGTTATGATAGTTGAATGCGGAGTGGTGGAACAAATTCCATAATCTCGCCTCACAATAGTCTTGTACTTAAGTACTCTCAGTGCATCTTCAAGTTTTCCACTGGAAGTGATTCGGTGTCATAAAGTGTGTGTGTGGAAAATGGCAATTTCGTCAACGACCGATTGGTCAAAAATCCGCTACATTATGTTCGTTCTATTTTTCATAAGTGCCCTTCTGGCCTCCACGGTCGCCACAGGATTGACCACTTCGGGAAAAGTATGGATTTTGCTAATAGTCCTAACAAGTAAAAGGCGCCAAGTGATCAAATCGAAAAATCGGTGCGATTTTGCGAAATTTCGCGACTTTCTTTAATGTCATTGTCGGTTAGATTCATGGTTCTTGAACTTAGGCGCGATTATCTGCGCTAGAATATTTCGCGAAACCCTCAAGCATGTCATTAAAATTTCAGTTCAAAATTTCATCTCGGAAACGATCTTATTGCGCTAAACGTTCACTTTTACTCAAAATGGATTAGAAAGGCTTGCTGATCACGTTGTGCAATTTTTAGCAAAAACGGCAGTTGTTCCGCGAACACCTCCTTCCGCAACATGGGGGTAAAATCCCCGATGGGGCGTTCGACCCCCACCGCATCAGTTTGAATAAACTGAGCCAGAACGGGATTTTTAGCCCCGACGGCTTCCACCTTGCCCAAAGACACCCCGACCGGCACCACAACCCCAAACAGCACCTCCCCAACACCCTGAAGGTAAGCCTTCTGGGGGTGTGTGCGAGTTTTCGGTTTGACTTATTTCAGGTGCATCATTATCCAGATAATGGGTTTGTTGCGCCTCAGGGGCAACAGCACGGGGGGCAAACCATTGACACCACCTACCTCATACGCGAACCAGTACAATACCCCCTTTTCCCGCCCTTGAGACATTACACCCCTTTACCGTTTTTCCCGCAGTATTCGCTCAAATTGCTCCGGCATTTCAAATACGATACAGTTAATGACCATCACGATGGCTCCTGGAACGAAATCGAATTGCCAGCGAAGGTAATAAACACTTTAGAAAAATCAAGAACGTATTTGAAGATTTTGATTCTCGAGTTTTTTTTCGTTTTTTTTACCAAATTTGTGACCAGTTTTTTCCGTTTTTGCTACTTGAGACTACGGGTGGGCGATATTAAGATTTAAATATCGATAATCGATACATTAAAATTATCGATAAACATCGATATATCGAAATATCGATATATCCCCTAGTAGCACATTTATGTTGGAACTATATAGTTTTTCTATGTAGTTTCTATCCAGACATGTAACGCCTAAACTAAGTCAAAACTATGAGGGCAACCAATGTAGGAACAACATCGTAACTATGTCGAAACTGCATAGTAACTATGTAGGCTACCCTGCATAAAAACTACGTCGGTAACCTAAATAAAAACTCACTAGCATCAGCGCCATCTACTTATTTTGCAGTACTTTATAAAGATGGAGCTACTCTTATATAAGAATTTTGTACATTTTTTACATCGCTCCTATATAGGATAGCCTACATGGTTACTACATTGTTACCCTACATACTTAACATTTCGTTAACCAACGTAAATCTATACTAGATTCAACGCCCTCTATGTTTCCATTTTGAAATGGAATTGTTTTATGGAGATTAGGAAAATATTTAAAAATAAACTTTATTATATCTTCATCTTTATTATTGTTCGGGTTTACATTTATATTTAACAAACACACAAAACTTATTACAGACTTATTATTTAACTGTCTGGAAAATCGCAAAGTGTCCGCCGTAATAAACCTGAAAAAATAAAAATATAACTAATAGCAAAGACAATAATAATTAATTTGTATATGCATGCAAAAATTAATTTAAAATTATAAAAAGCTAAGATATATGTATACGATAAAACGCAAATTGCGCAAAAGAGGAATGTTTAACAAATTAACGAAGAAGAGATTTTTTAAAAGTTAAAAAATTGTACTAAAACATAAAATTTTAATTAAGTTCAACAAAATGACATAAAAGTTTAGTAAACACTAATAATTTTCAAACGTCATATTTTACTTTTTATTAAAGTATATTTGCAACATTGTTTTTTAAAAAAATATCTTTGTCACTTTCACTAGAGTAAACAAGTTTTTGTAAAAAAATTTGTAATTTAAAAGAATGACAAAATCAAAAATGTGTTTCAGTAGCTGCAAAAGTTATTGAAAAGTTAACCATCACTTTATAGTTAATAGCGGGTATTAGCGCGTATTCTGTAATGAAACCATTAAAATTTAAATGTCGTTAATCGTTATTGCTATAGCAATAACCAATAAAATTCCTAGATTTCCGATTTCAACCAGTGTTAAATTTTAACAGCCCGTTATTCTCTAACTTTTTTAACGGGCTGTTAAAATTTAACACTGGTTAAAATAGGAAATCGATCGATACTTATCGAAATATCGAAAATTAGAAAAATATCGATATATTATATTGATATATCGATAAAAAATATGGGTATCTATAGATAAATGATAGTACAATGGTGAGCAAAAAATTTCGGGCACTGTTGACATTTCACTGACATAATCGTGTGTAATTCCCTATCCTTTTTGACAATGGATTGACAAAAGTGCCCAAAATTTTTTGCTCGCCATTGTACGATATATTTTTTTTGAGAATATTATCTACTTTTTACCTTTTAGTTCAAAAACAAATGACTATTCCAATACAATTTTTCTATAAAAGAATGGATGTTAATTTAAAAACAACAATCGACGTGTTTGGTCGTTCTTTACAAAAAATTGCACAATTAATTTATGAATTTTGCTTCTAACTAAACTAAAACGATATTATCGAAATTTTTCGGAATATCGATAAATATTGATAATTATCGATATTTATCGGTATTCGGTATATCGATAGCTATCGATAGCTATCGATATTTATTAGTAATATGGATATATCGATAATTATCGATATATCGATATTTTTATCGATGTATCGGTAAAAATTCCCAGCCCTACTTGAGACCACAACTCACCAAATCAAATCGAAAATTAAATTGATTTTTCTTTTTTTCGACTGTTTTGAGACAGTTTTAAAACAAAAAAGCAATAAATTAGCTCAAAAATAGTGGTTTTGTTTTGAAAATCTACGTGTTTTAACACTTCATTTAAGATAAAAATCATTTGGGCTCAGTTTTTTAAGTCCGCCCCTGGTGAATACAATGTAATGCTTTCAGAATGCGTGCTTTTGCTGTGCAACATTACCGTAATTGTAGGTTCGAGGACGTTCAGGCTAATTGCAATAACTATGATCACATAATTGAGTTGCATGCTCAATTATTAAAAAATTAATAAAAAATATGGCTAGGCAACCAGTAATATTAGGCTTGCGTATTGGCGAATGTATAATCATTCACGTAAAGGAAAACAGTTAATTTATGAATGGTGAAATCGTAGATTTTTCAACAAATAACTCATTTTCATAAGAGAGTGAATGTTGTTTTGAAAATTGTAATTATAATGTAAGATTATTTTTTTCAATGCAAGGACACACTTGTTTCAAGTACAATAATTGCTTATTTGCTTAATATCAATTTTTAATTCTTTCGGATTTATGAATGTAAAAATTTGGTATTCAGATGTTATATAAGACAAGTTGCACTTAACCCACCGAAAACCAGCCTCTGATGGCATTTAAGGTGGCTCATTTCAAGGGCGTTTCACACTAACTTTAAGTTTTTATTAAAATAGACTAGTAACGTTATTCTCTTTTTAGATATTAAAAGATTTTGCTCCGTATCTCCACAAGTTACATGAGACTGACTGAGGACATAGTTCAAGTAGGGCCCACATTATGACGTTCACAATTGTAAAATGTATTTCTATGAAAATAAAAAATATATAGCGAAAAGTCTATTTTTTCACGTTTCCTACACAGCGTTGACCTGAAACTGGAGCGAACGAAATCGAAAGGCATTATGAAATTTTGCCTTAAGGTTCAGTCTCAAATTCACAGTTACGACCAGTTGTGTAACACAATGTCAATTTTTGAAACAATATTTAGATAGAAATTTTGATTGTGCCACTCGAAAAAATGAGTACTTAGCCACATATCGCCAGGTAACGCAAAATCTCTACTCGGCCCAAACTTGTATTTAATTAAATTTGGTCCACTAAGTAGGGAACTAGGGAAAGTGATATATGACCTGTTCCACTCTTGCTCTTGCAGAAGTGTGATCATTCGAGACCTGTCAGTGTGAGAGTGTGTTGAATATGTGCGATAAATTAATTAGTGTTGCTGCTTTCTTAGCTTCAGCTATCCTCCTAGCTGAGTCAATCTCGATTGTAAGTAATTCAGGATCAAGTAATCAAAAACTGACAGATGAATTAGCACCAAACATACGAGGGCTACGCTGTGGGCCCCAAGCTCCGCCAGCATGAAAAGGAGCAACAGCAGGACTTGAGCAAAATCCCGGGAATCCCCGGCAAGGACTACCCCCTTTTCCACAGCGTCCCCCCGACTAGCTTCTCCTGCAAGCACGTTCCTGCCCATCCTGGGATTTACGCAAACGTTGAAACAGGCTGCCAAGTACGCAAAACCTTGACTTCCGCCCAGTAGAAGCTAATTTTTCTCCCAACAGGCTTATCACGTCTGTCATGACGGTCGCGAGGGGGAGCAAGGAGCCTCCTTCCTTTGCACCAACGGGACCATCTTCAACCAAGCAGAGTTCGCTTGTGATTGGTGGTACAATGTCAACTGCCACGAAGCCCCCAATTTGTACAGACTCAATTTGGACCCCGCCAAAAACCCCTACGTCCCCAAACGCAAGCCGGAAGAGGAGCTCCATTTCGTGCCCGTTGACAAATATTAATGTTGCAAATGTTTCGTTTAAATAAATAAATTATTGTTTAACTAACACACGGTGCGAGTTTTATTCCCGTTGCTATGACGTGCATACAAACAATCAGTCGGTTCCCAATTTCCAAAATGGCGCTCATGTGGGAAGATAAAGAAGTCCGCTTTGATATTCCCTTCACGTAAGTTTGAACGCCCAATTACTCAAAACTTAAAAAACCTTCAGGGAAATGCGGTTAAAAACCGGCGAAAAAATCATCGATAGGCTGGAAAATATCGAAGATACGAAGGGTAATGGGGGCGATCGCGGGAGGCTTATCGTCACCAATATCAGGGTTTTGTGGCATTCGGTGACCAGTCCGCGTGTTAATTTATGTAGGCTTGGGTTACGTATTAAACTGTTTAAATTCCAAATGGTTTTGCAGCGATAGGATTCAACTGTGTTGTCACAATTAACACAAAGGTGGTCAATTCAAAGTTGAGAGGGACCACGCAAGCCCTTCACATTTTGACATCTTCGAATGGCACTCGATTTGAGTTCATTTTCACCAATTTAGTGCCAGGCAGTACGCGGCATTTCACTTCGGTCATGGGAGTTCACAAGTACTACATACTATCAAAAAAGGGTTGCAATAAACTAAGCAGTATTCAATTCATTATGTACACATTTGGCCCTTGCAAAAATATGTAAATATTTCTAAGATTTAAGCAGGTTTATATTTATTTTTGTGCGGGCCAAAAGATTTGTATTTAAAAAAAATACAACTTTATGTTGAGTACATTACTAAATTCTCCATAAAAAAGCGACTGCTTACCCAAGTAGCACAAAACATCTTTTTGGTTGTGGCAGCTAAAAAGTTGGCAGTAAGGTTATGGCAACCTGATCTTAGTCATAATTTGGTTATTTCATTAGGTTTTTAAAATGAAGTTGTTTTTTAGTTAGATTAATATTTAAAAAAGCTATAATATGCTCATTTGGCTTTATATTAGACTCCTAATAGTTGCCCCACAATTTAGTTTTAATTTAGTATCTACGTAACTAAATGGTTATTTTTTAGGTTGCCTTAATGCTTTTATGTCCATCGTAAACCCAAAAAATAACCTTTTCACAGCCATTTAAAGTTGATATATTATAGCTATCAGACACATTTTAATGACAAAATAATGTTTAAAATATTACTATTTCATGACCATTTGGCTATTCTGCCATATAGTTGTGAATAATCTATCTTATAACTATATGGCAAATTTCCGAAGTTGCCGCAACGTTTTCTTAAAAATAAAAAAGCTAAAATATATCGAAAATCTATCTGCAGAATGTGGCAATTTGGTAGCAAAATTTTAGTTGTCATTACCAAGTAATGTCTACAACTCTACCCTTTCGTAGCTACACAATAATTTTCCCATCATTTTAACTGTCAAATTTTATTTGTCGTATACATCTACGTTTCCTATACCAACAAAAGTGTATTTTCTGTAGTATGGAGTGTGAATTATGCCTAAAGTTGACATTAAACAAACTGCTTTTTCCTTAAAAAGATTTACTAAAAGCAGTACATATTACAGAAAATTAAAACGTCGAACGACTGACTCAACTTATTTAGTTTGTTTCGATTTAGTCATTATGTAGCCAGAAAAGCCCCCTCAAACGTAAAAAATAACTAAATACTATTTGGTTTTAACTTAGTCAATATTAGGTTTCTGAGTCAGCACGGCAACCATTTCCTAACAATCAGAGAAGACATACAAAAATGGCGATTTTTTTGACAAGTACGACAGCGCAGACAGCGGCCATGTTAAATTTTTCTTATATGTGTCAATTTTACAACTATTTTATAACCATTTAATAACTTTGTCGTTGTCAGAATCATAATTACTGCTATTTTATAAAATTTAATAAATAAAAGTGATACATTTTTATAACTAAAATTAATTTAAAAGAAAAACTCTCTTAATTTTTTGAAAAAAAAATTAGTATGTTTAAAAAATTATTGCTTTTTTTAAGGCGCGTCGATTTTTTCGAAGCATGTCAGAAAAGTAATGTCAAACAAATTTTTTGCTTGGTTAACGAGTATTTGGAATTTGTATATGCATTACAGTGATATATAATATGTTTATCGCCATCCATGATGTCTACAAGGATTGAATAATATAACAATTTCTTCGTGACTCTTCAGTGACCACTAAATGACCATATTGTTATATTTTGATCTTGATGTCCCACAATTTTTCCTAAATTACAACCAAAGATAAAATGTTATTTTGTAGTTGCTGTTGGGTTGTACTTTGGAAACGATAGCCAATTAACAACAAATCGGTGGTTATGTAGTAAATAGTTGTCATTTAGTCATAAAATAGCAACAGCTTCCACAGCATAACTTCGTTAGAGCTTTGAAACAACCAAATTGTTGGCAACTATTTGATAATATTACCGTTATATAACCCAAAAATAAATGCCCATTTTTGGCACGGTGACGTTATGACAAGTTTGGTGAAACGTTTTCCTCGATTGTTGCGGTGACCAAATAGTTATCATTTTTGTAGCCAAAACGTTTTTACCGCTAAATAACAATCTGTGCTACTTGGGAGTGTTTTTCTTTCAAATGGATATCTTTTATAATAAGAAAGATATTAATTTTGAAATACTGATCGTTTAACTTTTAGAGCCTACATTTCGTCAAAACTATACCGGGAATTGAAGTTGCGTGGGGCTGTGATTCACAATAAACAATTAAAGATCCTCCCTCTGGAGCAGGTGTTTTCAACACTGCACGGAGTCTGGAACTTATCGAGCGACCAGGGCAGTTTAGGCACTTTTATCGTAACAAACGTGCGTTTTGTATGGTTTGCAGACATGAACGAGGGTTTCAACATCTCGCTCCCGTATTTACAAATCAGTTCTGTGAGTAATAATCATGCGTGAGCCTTTGTTGTGATTCCGAATTTTAGATAAAAATTCGCGATTCGAAATTCGGGACAGCGCTGGTTGTCACAAGCACGGAAATCAGCGGTACTTACGTCTTAGGCTTTCGAGTGGATCCTGACGAAAAGTTGCGGGTTTTGTACAAGGAGTTGGTTTCGCTGCATTCGGTTTACAAGACGAATCCGATTTTTGGGGTTGAATACAAGTGGTGTAAAGGGGAGGAACAAGCGAATCGGAAACTGATGGAGGATGTGGTTGAGATTGAAGAACCACGGGGGGAAATGTCGAATGTTTTGGCGGCCTATTTGGCTGATGAGGGGCACGAGAAGGACAGACCTGTGGTGTATTCCCCCGAATTGGGGCTCGCAATCGAGAGTGTTAAGGAAGGGTTCACTTTGCAGAAGTTGTGGGAGGTGTTACCGTCATAAAAACAAACAATCCTTTCAGTACATTTATTTACTATCATCCTACAGTGTTTATTTATGATGAAATCAGATTGTAGAAATTTTTATAAATAATAGTTGGTCTCTGTAACTACTCAATTCAGTCATCCATAATTGCAACATCTATTATGATAAATAGAACACTTAAGAGATATCTACAGCAATCTAAACATTTATTATTACATTATCAATAAATATCAAATAAATAGAAAAGGAATTGTAATCACTAGAACCCATCACGTAACTTACGAAAAATTACTAAAGTCGGTTTTTAACTTAATTGAAGGGTGATGACTCGTTATGGGTTTATTCGCATTGACTCCATTCTTGATTTTGATGTGGTTTTGTTGCTTTGATCTAATCGCATTTTCTAATTTCGTCCTAAGCTCACTAGTCTGACTCATTAATTTTTTAAACTCCTGTCAAACGAAAAATTAAAACAGGTCAAAACTTTAGATTGCACAAACCTGTGGATATTTTGGTCCGATTTTCATCAGTCTTTGCAAGCTGATTTCGTGCAAATTCAACGAGTATTTATTCGCTGACCTAAGCGCCTGACCTTCTAACAAATAACTTATCAAGATCGGAACCAGAAGGGTGAGCATCTGAATTCCTAAAGCAAACAAACAGTCAAACAATATCGAGGAAAAAGACCACCGGGAAACCATTTTCGAAAAAATACGGTTCTGGAAACGATGCAGAGGATACTTTACGTTTCTACCATTTTTAATAATATTCGTTATTGATTTTCTTAAGTGACTAATGAGTAAATTACACATGTGTAAAAACATTTTCCCGGTGGTGCAACGACACAGCTACATTACAAAAAGATATGTCTACACTTGCCTTGCATGATATCTCCTGGGAGCAAAACAGTAAACGTTACAAAAGCCCACCCTCGAAATTTTTACTTACGATTTTGTGGTTCCGCCAACTCGATGAGTGACTCAACCGTTACGATAGTCTCCAACGTAACAAAAAGTTCCCCGTCTGAAAAAATATTCCTCGCAGCATCGGAATACAAAAACTCGACAAGCCGTGGCGCTAGCGTGTGAATATAAGGAGTTGCGACTTTGCGATCGGGGTGCGCAAACAGCGACTTCAAAGTTTGCACACATTTCAACCTTACCTGAAACGAAAAGTTTGCACCGAATTTTTGCGGCCGGTTTTATTACCGTCGAATTCGAGCTTTGGAGACATTGGCGGAAGTGGTTAATGCACGGGTATTGCAAATTCGGGGCTGTCACAACTTTCGAAGGCGCGTGTAACACGAAAACAGCAATGGCTAGCATCATCGTGACTTCGTCCAGTTTGTTTTCATCACTGCCGGTTTTCGCAAGATCTATGATTTTGGCGAGCGCGCTCTGGAGCAGCTTCTGCCAGGTGTCACAGCTTCTGGGGTCGTTGCAATAGCGGTCCGTTGTCAGAATTTTGAGACAGTGGAGGGCCGCTTGCACGCTTGCATTGTTAGCTAGCACTGTCACATCATTGATATTTTTCGTTGCCATTTCTTTAATAACACCGGTGGTTAAATACAAGATTGTGGGAAGTATGGAAAGGGCGCCTTGCGGCGAACACAACCGGTGTAAATTCTCCATGCATGCCAAAGACGAGGCAATCAATCGGCCAGATTCGTCCGGCGTTTGCATGATTCGTAACGAATTGACTATTGTTGAGTTGGGTGAGGGGCTTAGCGATGGCACCTGGCGAACCAACAAACATAGACATACTTCCAAAATTGAGAAAACGAGTGATTTGCCGGGTAAAATGTCACCACCTTCGCCACCTTCACCCAATAAATCTGAATCAGTGCTTGATTGTTTACTAACACGGTCGAGTTTCTCACGTGCTGCTTTGATCACTTGTTTGAGAACTTCCATACATAGGAGTTGACACGTGTGGTTATCACGTGTGAGAATGAGACGGTGCAAGACATTACACAATTCAATCCCAAGCGAGTTATCAACAAGAATCAACTCACGGGCATATGTTGAGTCAAGTAGAGTGTACAAAGCTTTAAGACATGTTATTATACTTTCGAGAGGTTCGACCGATCTTGGGCTACACAAAGCTTCCATGCATATGCCAAACAAGAGATGGAACTTATCACTAGACGTATCGACAGTGTTATTATTTGTATTATCATTGTCTGTTTCTGCCAGTTTATCAAAACCTCCGGAGTTAAGCCACAGAGCTGCCGCATGTAAAATTGGGGGCCATGACGATATGTAGTGTGGCCGTGACGATTCCATTGTGTCATTGGTGTAAAAAGCGCCACCATCGTGTGGCAATTGACTGGCGAATTCGGCCGGTAGTGACAATAAAGCGTGGTCTTTGAGTGCGGCTAACCAATGTTGCGACAAGCTAACCAACTCGGGTTGCACCAAAGTTAATAAATTCTCTCCCTTGTATTCAAAATCGCCAAATTCGTCGTCATTCGCGTTAAGCGTCGTTACGTCCAAATTGACACTTTCGTTGCCTTTCATTGCAACAATGTAAACCTCGGCCCAAGCTTTCAAAATCGCCAATTTCTCTAAAGTCGCAAGGCTTTCGTTGTAGAGTTGCGTCGTGTTTGTTTTATTTTGCAACTTAGTTAAAGATGAGACTAGGAGTTGGTGCACACGGCGCAAATCATTTAAATCACGGGCTACGTTTGAGCCAATCCAAGTCGAGCAAACTTCGCAAGCGGCTGCTGTAACATGTGAGGAAGTATCGGGTGCAAAAGCAGGTCGCAACGCTGCACCAACTTGCGCTTGGAATTGCTCAAGTAACAAGTGACCGGGGAATTCGGGTTCTGGGACTTTGGAAAACTTCTCGATTATGTCTTGCAAGGTTTTCAAGCCTTGGAGACGCAACGGATCCGAATCACTTGTGGCGGCAATGAACGCCATTCGGATCAGTTCGGATAAATGCAAGACCAAGAAATCGCTTTTTCCCATCTCTTTGGCTTGGATTAAATCGAAGTGAATCGTTTTGTTGGCGCTGCTTTCGCAGGCTGTGATTATTTTCCGCACACATTCGGCGGCAAAAACCCGGGTTGGCCACCGTGGTTGAACCGCAGGGTGTGTTGAGGAATCGTCCTCAGCGTGAAACTCTGCTTGGTCATCGTCTACTTCAGGTTCATCACTTTCATCAGGTGCCGAAACACTTTGTTGGTCTTCCATGTTTGTGCTGTCGGTTGCGATGGTCAGCACGTCTTTGCATAAGCCCAACCATTGGGTTAAGTTGTCAGCTGCTAACATTTGTAGCATGCTGATCAAAGTATCGTGAATATCCTTGATTAAGGCAGCGTCCGTTTCAGTGTCTAGCATACTGAAGAAAACGCCCGGAAGACCTGTTTCAGTTATTACTAAACCTTCAACGGTGTTATTATCGCGACTTTCGTTGGCTAAAGTCATTGCATGTTCGCATACTTCTTTAGCTTCCCTTTGTGCCAATTGTCTTAGACAGGAAATGGCAGCTTTGCGTAACAAGAGATGATTACTCGATAAAGTGCGCTGAAAAAAAATATCGTGAGGTGTCGGGTTGCTACCAAGCGATCAAATTAATTTGTAATCGGGCCAAAGTAACTAATTACAATAGGCGATACTTCTAAACTTTGATAACTGCAATAAATTGACATGCTGAGGTAAACGAGAAAACATCAGCCAAAACTTTCTATCACGTCTAGGTTTAGAGTTACAATAAAGTACTCCTGAGTAGGACTCTTGAATGGATTATGTATGAGTAATTGTAACTTATTCATCAGATAAACTTTTCAATGTTTATTGTGTCAATTACGACAAAACTATTCGAAAACATGAAACTATTTTTACGCAAGCCCTTGACAGATTTCAAGTCAAAACATTAAAATTTGTTATGTTTAAAACGATAGATAATTAAAAGAGCAGCGAAAATAAACATAAGAGGATTACAACGAATTTGATCGCTTGCTTACTTACACAAAGTGTGGGGACTAGTGACGACAAATTAACATGTCTGGGTGCAAATAGGTGCAGTTGTTGGAGACAGCCTGTAGCTTCCGCTTGGACCAAGGGATCTTGATGGTCCTGCATAATGGCACAAGCACACAAAAACGAACTCCTAGCCATACAAATACTCGACGTATTGCCTTGCAGTTCGGGCCCGATTGTCGTAATTAAAGCCGAGAGGACTTTCCCAATGCACTGATGAACGTCAATATGCGACTGTGGTACATTTAGTAGAAGTTTCAAAGCTAGCGAAAGACTCGGTTCGACGTAACCCCGAAACATGGGACCCCCCGAATCCGCGATTAGTGCAAGTGCATGTAGCGACCACACTTGAACCACTGGCGAGGTCTGGTCTTGCGCAAGCGCCAACAAAATTGAAACACTCGTATTCAGGTGTTGGCTGGAGCCCATTCCTCCAACGTAGCGGTGTAAACAACCGAGGGCTAACGAATGCCCAGTTCGGCTTGCAACGTCACGTGCTGACTTAAGTCGGTCGAAACTTGTCTGAGCCAACTCTGCGGTGAATTTCGGATCGGACACTACTTGAGCCATACGTCCGACAGCTTCACCAGCGGCGCACCGCAGAATTGGGTTCGGTGAAGTTAACGCACCGATAATTAGGCCAGTAACAGCTTTTTTGACATCCTCTTGGCCTATGCTCATTTTGGCCTCGGTTAGGCCTTTAAGGCCGCTCAAAAGGGCAGTAAATACGTTCATTTGTACCGCTTCTTGGCGTGAACTTTTCGCATGTTTGATGCATTCGGCGAAATGATCGACCATTTGCAAGCGGTGTTTGTTGGCCACACGTGGGAAGATCTGCCCGAAGAGGAGGACAGACATGTCGATTACTGCGACCCCCAGAGGGAGTGGACCCGGAATTACTTCGCTCTGAAGAAAAAAACTTAACTGATAATTATGAATTATAACTGGGCTTACTGTTGAAATTTGGCGGTAGAGACAGCAGGGGTCATGCTCGAGGGCCCCGGAACCGGCCGCGCTGTTTGGCTGTAACTAAAATGGAAGGTCATGAGGACTCGATTTGAGAACAACTTGCGACAGAAAAGGAGCAAAGCAAACAGATAAACAAAAGAATTACAACACGGTTACTCACATGTTCACCATCTGCCCTTCGGTTAGGCTCCATCTAAGGAAAAGGTGTTTATTACATTACCTCCACATGACAGAGTGCATTTGTTAGTGAGGAAAAGTTACATAAGCATGACAAGTGTTGGGTTAAATATTACAACTCACTTGATCCTCGATTGTTCTATGATCAGTTTCTTGTAACCAAGTGCCTAAAATGACGGAATCATCAGCATGGCACACAGTCCGCATCTGAGACGTTGTGGTGTTTGCCGGATTTTCGGTCAAAGTGAACTCCGCGACCAGCATTCGCAAGAGATGAGTGTACGAACCTAGAACAAGTTTTAATCTTTTTTTATTTTTCCTAGAAATCGCATCTAAACTTTTTTCCTGACCAGAAAAATATCAAAAATGAATAGTTTCCACTCATTGTTTTGAAATTTGGAACCCCTTTGTTTTACTTTTTCGTTATTGCGTGTTCTAAGTGTTCTTCCTCTCTGAACAAAATCATACCGCATAATTATTATTTTTCAGATCACGAGACCAAAGTCAGGGGGGCGGCATAAAGATTTAAACTTTAAATGTATAATTTTCAATCTAGTTTTGTGATTTTTTAAACTTTTGTTTTTAGCTCAAAAACGTGTTTAAGCTACCAAAAAAAAAAGCAAAATAACACCAGTTTATCATTTTACTTTTCGGTTTACTTTACACAAAATTCCTAGCGTACACAGAGAAAAGCATTTCTTTCAATTAATTAAATGTTATTTATTTTAAGAAAATTTAATCTTAGGCCAAGTAAACTGAAATGTTTGATGATAGTTGATCAATATTATTATTCCAATGCAAAATTATTTTGAAGTAAAGAAATAGTTTCTCTAAATGAAATTCATTGTACATGTACCATGCGATCATTTAAATTTATAATTAGAGTAGGCTTTGTCAGTTTTTTAACTTGGATGAAAACGCCGATTGTGATAATTAATCAAGCTAAAGAGTTAAATAATAATGTTTTAAACGGTAATATTCAATTAGAATATATTTTCTCCCTCAGTTTGCCTAAGTTTTTCAATCACAAAGACACAAAACCGCCTAAATTCAAATGATCGCATGGTATTTGTAAAATTTGTAGTTTATTAAATCCAACACAACGACAGTTTCCATATACCGAATTCGATTTCCAATTAAAGATATATTTGTTCGAATTTTGGACAACACTTGGGCAGTCAGAAGATTTTGCAAACAAGTAAGAACGTGTGGCGTTTTGCTTCAGAGTCGGAGGGCCAAAGTACTCAAGTGCAATTAAGTGAAGTGAAGTGAAAATTGAAAAACATTCTATTGATACTGCAGCCTTTATTTATCGTTGGTTTTAATTTTTGTATGCAGTGTTATAATATTAAACTAAACTTTTCGAAAATAGTTCTACTTTCAAATAGGTCATAAGGTGTAAAAATGAGCTTTGGAATAAAATGCCCTTAAATCTAAAGATGGTACTGAACTGATTTAAGCATAATTCATACAGAAATTTCTGTGTACTCGTAAAAATGTACCGTTAATTTTTTACTACAGTGAAACTTTCTTGCAACACAGTGTTTTTTTTACAAAATTTTCCTGTCCCATTAAAAAAATTACCATTTAAAACAAACAATTTGATAATTTTAGTATTTTTAAAAGGAACAACTCAAGTCATTGAAGCAATCCGATATTGTAGAATCAAATAAATATGATTCTTGAACCAGATAACACTTTATGTATTAGAAGTAAATGTTTTTTTAAATGAAAACTAAAGTTTTATTTAAAATTAAAGAAATGTTGTTTTATTTTAACAAATTATTGTTTTAATAAATACAAATAAATAAAACTAAAGAAACAAATTTTTTCTTGCACATATAGAAACAACAAATTTCTTTGAACTAAATAAATTTTGTTTGAAACAAAATATTTTTTTTCTCTGTGTATCTGTTCAAACAACGTGATGCTAAAACGGTGGAAAAAAGTAAAGTTTAGTTCCATCTCACTTAAGGGCAAAACCAGTAAAAATACTTCGACACAATTCGGCAATTTTTCAGTACGTCTTAAAACGCTCAAAAAAAACGAATTCAAATAATTTTTTATCTATTTGTGATTTCTCATTCCATTTTAACAAAATTTCTTGTTGAGTCTAAGCGGTTGAAAAAGGCAAAAATAATACCATTTTCGGCCTAATTTGACGATTTTTTCGAGAAAAAGTAACTATAGCACAATTAGTGCATTAGGTTTCCGAACATAGTAGTTTTAAACTCGCCGAAATATAATAAAAATAAAACTACTAAAAATTGTGATTTGTTTAAATTACTTCGATTGGGTGGAGCCCGCCCGAAAGCCAATCTGAGTCATGCCCCTTCAATATGTTCAACCAATAAAGCGGCAGAGATAATGCAGCAACAAAAAATTTCAAAGCGAGTGTATTGGCCGAGCGTCGCAGCCGATAATAAAATGGTTTCGAGAATCGAATTTTAAGGTTGTCACGCTTAAAATTATTTTCATTATCAACGGACAAATTGCATCATCACGAACGATATTTTTTTTACATTAGCGTTACCTACTTTCGAAAGATTGTGGCGGGAGCAAAAGCAGGGTTTCGTAGAGGCGTAACCGCACCATGGCCGCCGGTGCTTTCAACTGTTGTCCGTAACTTTTCAGAATACTCGAAATGCTAGAAGAAAATTATGAAAATCGTAGTTTTACTCCCGCAACTGTAATACTTTGATAGCATTGCTAAAGCCGATTCGATTGGTGCTAGCAATCTTCTGTTAATGTCATCAGTGACTAGTTCGTGACAGTGTTGCAGAAAACTGTGCATAGCAGACAGGGCCCCAGCTCTGCCTTCCAGAGTCACTTGCCAGGTGAAAGCGTCACCACGGGCTTTTTCCGAATCTAGTTCTTTAGTAGACCTCGGGAAAGAGTTCCTCCAAAGGAGCAACATACGAGGGAGCAACCCCCTAACTACTGGAACCCCCAGTGTCATTATAGCACCGATAAGTAGCCAACCGGCTTGAGTCCGGTTTAGCGAAAGTCGGCTGTTTTGACTGGCACTTCTTAGTAACTCTTCCGCTGTGTTAAAAATGATTTTGCCTTTGGTGTGTGGAACTCCAAGTGGGGATAAGTTAACACCGCCCAGAACTGCAGCCAAAGCGCCACTATAACCGGCTATAGCTTCCGGTGAAGTCCTATATTCTTCAATTCCGTTAACACAACGGTCTATTAAAGGTGTGATTTGGCTAGGAACAGCCACACAAATACACCGCAAGCACCAAGCGGCTGCAAGACGTGCTGCTTGACACGGATGGATCAAAACACTAGCCGTAGCATCGATTAAATCTGTAAAAAAAAATTAAACCACACCGACCTACTGACTGGACTTACTTAGAGTTTGGTCGGTGATCAAGTCGTGTGCCGTCGTCCCTAAACTTAAAACCAAACAGCCGATTTCCTGCAAGGCACACACTAGTAAATGCTGGCTGAAAAGCGTCTCCTGATTGAAGTCCTTCGCATTCTCGGGATTAAAATCGATCGAGTTCATTTCTTTAACAATGATCTGTGCGATTTCTTTACACGCCGAAGTTTGCGCCTTCTCTCCCAACATTTTCCCCAACACACTTCGCAAAATAAAATTTATACATTTCCGGGAATAGACAGCATCGACGTGTGAAGACGCCGCTTTCGGATTCGCCACCAAATACAAAATGTGCGAAAGGAACGCTTTTATGTTACGCTCAAGCCAAACGCTACCCAAAATTTGTACAAAAATCACATACGCCTAAAATTGATACATCAAATTGATTGTTTCAAAGTTTACAAACAATTACGTGTGTTACTCCGACTCGGACTTCGCGGTTAACGCTCGAACTACCCTTAATTATCTCCCCTGTACCTTTCAAAAAACCCACACCCCCGCGCAGAAAACCCGCCATAAGGATGCCCAAAGCCTCGTCCAGCGACACCAGCTTCAGGCCTTTGAGCTGCGCTGAAACTTGGCGTTCTATATTCGAAGTATCGAAAGTAAGGCATCAAAATATCGAAAGTAGAGAGAAATTTTGTGTTCCTCCTGTATATATAATTAACGTCACTTCAAAAAAAAATTGTAAACCAAAGGAATTTTTATAAAAAAAAATATTCTTCGTGTCACAGCAAAACTTTTGAAATAATAATAATTAATGTTATGTCTTGGCCAGCAAATAGCCCTGATTTAAATATCATTGTGCCTTTTTGGAACAAAATGAAAAGTTATCTTAGAAATCTTCCTTAGTGGTTATTGAAAGATTTAGAAAATAAAATAGAACATGTTTGTAAAAACCGTAAAAAAGTGAGAAGCCCATTTTTGGTGTCACACAAAGTTGATCCTTTTATTGATTTTGTGTGTCTAAAAGTGGCAATTTCTTCAAAATTTTTTTATATATTATTAATTTATATAGCTCCTCGTTGTAATGTTAACCACCTTTTTTGATAAAATATCTTCTTTTGAGTTTATGTTTAATAATAATGTTGTAATTGTTGGCGATTTTAATATACCAGAGTTTTCTTCTCCCGCCCAACCTAAATCAAGCAAATTAATTGAACTTCAAAAACTTATTCATCTCTTAAATTTTCAACAATTTAATAATATTTTAAATGCTAATGACAGATGTCTAAATCTTGTCTTTGCTAACTTTCATTGTTCTGTTGAATGTCCACATGAAAAATTACTTCCTGAAGATTCTTACCATCCATCTTTACTTACCCTCTTTGAAATACCTCACACGCCGCGTGTAAAAAACTTTTTTGTTTCTCATAATGCTCATAATCGTTAGTAGAGTTGATCTGGATTGTCTTTATACTTTAATATCTGAAGTGGATTGGTCTTTCTTAAAATGTTTTACTGATGTCAATGAAGTGTGCCAAAAATTTTATGATAAACTTTACTCAATTTTTAATGTGTAAATGTACTAATGTACTAAATGTACTAAATCTATTCCCAATATTATGCATTTTGAAAGTAGATGTTTTAATACTCCTATAGATATTGTTAATGGTTTTGCATCTTATTTTCAGAACAACTTTCCTGCATCTAATAATTGCTCTGCTTTTGAAAATCGTTTTAATAATAATGAAATACTGACTTTAAATTTTATTGAAGAGTCAGATGTGCTTTCTTCTTTAAAAAGTTTAAAGCCTAAGAGTACTGTTGGACCAGATGGAATTCCAGCCTTTGTCATACATAGGTGTGCTGATATATTGTCTTATCCTTTTTTTCTAATTGTTAATCTTTTTTTTCCTGATGCATTTAAATTATCTTCTGTAATGCCTATTTACAAAAAGGGGGACAAAAGTGACATTACTAACTACCGACCTCTTTCTTCAATTAATAACTTCAGCAAGTGCTTTGAAACGCTTATTTACAATGTAGTAAGTGTTCATGTTAAAAAATACTTTTGCAATGAACAACACGGTTTTGTGTCTGGTAGGTCTACTGTAACAAATCTTTCCTGTTTTTCCCAGTATCTTGCCAAGACTTTAGATCTTGGTATGCAACTTGATGTTTTCTATGCAGACTTGATAGCGTAAACTTTAATATACTGCTTTCCAAACTTTATTACTTTGGTCTTTCAGACTCTTTGATAATTTTTTTTCAATCTTATCTTACTAAAAGAAGACAGTATGTTTTCCTAAATGGTTTTGTTTCTGACGTATTTGAAGTTACATCTGGAGTGCCACAAGAGTCGATACTCGGTCCGCTTCTTTTTGTACTTTTTATTAACGACATTGTAACTTCTTTTGACATACCTTGCCTCCTATACGCTGACGATTTAAAATTTTTTTGTAGAATAAAAACTTCTCTGGACTGTAATGTTCTGCAGAAGAATATTCTTAATCTTTTAGAATGGTGTCAGAAAAATGAGTTAAATCTTAATCTGCCAAAATGTTTTTTAATGCAATTTTCTAACAAATCAGTCATAAAGTTTAATTATTTTATTGATTTTTTACTCCTAAAAAAACTGGATTATGTTAAAAATCTAGGTGTTACTTTTGATCCACAGTTCACGTTTTCTAATCATATTGATAGTGTCATACTAAAAGCTTCTAAGATGTTGGGTTTTGTTATAAGAAATGGTTCTGAATTTTCACAAATTAACACTTTGAAATTACCATATTTTTCATTTGTTAGATCATGTTTGGAATATGCATCAGTTGTTTGGTCTCCTATTTACGTTACCAACCAGGAAAAGCTTGAAAATGTACAAAGAAGGTTTTTGAAATTTCTGGCTTATAGAGATGATGGAACTTATCCTCCAGTTGGTTTCCCGCAAGAAATATTATTAAATAGGTTTCAAGTATCTAGTCTTGAAATTAGATATAAATTTGCTGCATTAACGTTTCTTTTTAAAATTATACACAATAAAATTGATTGCCCTCAACTGCTAAAACAAATAAATTTTCGTGTACCTCGTCAAAACTCTAGAAATGAACAATTATTTTACTTGGATGCTAGTCGGACAAACTTCAAAAAAAAATCACCAATATTTAAGATGTGCTCTGAAATGAACCGAATTAATAATATAGACATATTTTTTATGAATTTTAATTCTTTTTGTAATATTTTATGTACTTATTTCTCTTCATAAAATATACTTTTCTAAATTTTACATAGGCTACACAATAATTGGTTCCGACTGTGGTGTAGCAGAAATCAATAATAATAATAATAATAATAATAATAATAATAATAATAATAATAAAGTAAATAAAAAATCGGCTACTTTCGATACTTTGACAGTGTCGGGCTTCCCCTTACGTGTCTTTTCCGGTTTCTGGTTCTGAGTCATGGCAATAAGCGCTCCTAACAGTTTAGCGACCGCGCATCTGACTTCGTAATTCGAGCCATCAAAAGCTCGAAAGCACAAAGTCGCTAGACTTTCCAATTCGCTGGTGTAAAGAAAGGGGGCATGATTCAACATTTCGAGAAGGCATCTGGTGGCGGCACATCTCACCGCCATGACCCGATCAATCAAGCAATGTCTTGCTGCTTTGTAAATATCTTTATGAACGTTGGAAATTGCGTTTCCCATCCCGGCACACACCTGGAAGAAAGAACCTTGCAAAAGGTACCACCACGGCGGAAATAATTACTTTTTCGAGCGTTAGCATTATTTCGATTCGAGTTTGGGACTCCGCGCTGCGGAGAGAACGAGTCAGAATTTGCACGGTCTCCTCGTAGGAACGGCCCATCATTCGGCCGAGCTTTTCGTACATTGTCCCCACGCAACAAATCGCAGCTCTAGGAATAAGTTGTGAGAAAATCCCAGACTATGTGCACACTTGTCTTGCCAGAGGCAAGACAAGTGTGCACATAGCCGGCTGTTAAGGAATTACAATCGCGTCGGGAGAAAACTGGGAGAGTCGTCCTTATTTTTCAAAATATCGTTGCATTTGTTCACCGTGTCGAAGAGCAGGAAAGTGTCTCCGACTGAAAAGAGGGTCGCGAGAGAGCGGGCTATTAATTTCCGCGTTGGAGGGCCCGGAGATTCTTGAATGTGGTTCATTAGTTGTTCTACTAATTTCTTCTGACATCCTTTGATGTCGTTCTGGAATGCATATCAACTAATCACTGTTTTCACAGCCAAACATCCTGTCTGCGGAAATGCGCCCACTTACCTTCTGTGCGGCGACTAAAACTTTGTCTAAAAATCGAAGCCATTCGAATATAAAAACGGGCCGTTTCGCTGGCGGGATTTGAGCCAAAGCTTCCTCATTAAGCGTTAAACTATGCGATAGTTCCATGATAGAAAAAATATTCAAAGTCAGTCTCCTGCGAAAGAAAAAATGACGATGTTCGAAATTCGTTAAAGTTGTATCATCATTAGATAAAAAATAAAAGTGCTATTTCTCAAGGGAGGGACTCGACTCAAATTCACCCCCAAACTTTACTTTAAAAATATACTATTTCCGGTTCCTGTCAACATTAAATTTCTATTGCTTGAAAGGAACGGACTCAGGTGTTCTGCTTGCCACAAATATTATACGAACGTGCACACAGGACTGATTTTAAAAATTCAACAGCGCCAAATTGAATGTTGGGGAAAAATTTAATAAAAGAAAAGCCGGAACGAGTATGTAATTTAGCGAATCATTTTTTGGTAGGCGTATTGCTACAAATTGGACAATAACAGCTTAATCATTCAAGAAACGTGCTTAAAAATAAAACTGGATCATACCTATTTTGGTAGTCCATTGGTTTTCACATGTCAGTCACTCAGTTTGATTCAAAATTTAAATTGTCACAAGAAATGATAAGATGTGTTGCGGAAAAACCGACTGCATCGTCTGGAATAGGACAAGATAGCGCATGCCCTTTCCTTGTACCTTGTAATTTAAAGGGAATAACCTTTGCAACACCTGGTCCAAGAAAAGCCACAATTGGATCAAATCAATTCTCCTTTTGATTTACAAAAAAACAGCGGCGCGACTGAATTGTGCCAACGGTTTAATGAAATTTGCCCGAATTTAATTAAACCGTGTCTCGTAATTAATTTAAATGAGTCACTACTAAGTCGATGTTTATACCATACACCAATTACTAAAGCTGTTACCCATTCCTCAAATACGAAGGAAAAACAAACGAGAGGCTTAATTAGCCACTCAAGTGAAGGAAAAATAATCGATTTTGGCGATTTGAAGCTCAAAATTCTCATTTTACGTGTTGATTTGGAATTAAGATAGAAAAAACAATAAATTAGGAAAGTAGGGTAAAAGCCCCAGGAGTGTATAGGGTGCGTTAGGTAAGCTCAATAAAAGAAACTTACTATTGCTGATTTTAATTAAGCCTTTTTTTCTGGTGTCATAATAAATAAGCCGATTTTTTGGAAAAAAAGCACAAACAAGATAATCACAGAAAAACCTCAGATGACACAAAAACCAATGACAGCTGCCAGGGCTGCCAACCTGACGGTGCGCATGACAATTGCCGGGGGAGAAAATAACCAACTGGCGTGTTTTTTTCCGTAATAAGCGACATTAAAATATATTTTTGCGTTCGTTTGACTTAATTTGCTATATTACGTAATAAATAACGTTATGTAATGATTACGTAACGCCAATTGTGTATTGTGGGTTGCCTACGTCGCGTTGTTGTGGCGGGTAATTGAAACACAGTTATTATATAACAGTTTATTTTACATAGTCTATGCTTTTAAAAAGTATTAACATTACATCCAACGTAAAAGAAAGGATTTTGAACGAACGAAACATTGTAGTAAAATGTGGTTATCGCATGATACAAGTCCTATTTGATTCAAAGCAAAGCACACGTAAATCACACTCAAATAACTAAAGCCATAGACGAATAAAGCAAGCTACCAATATCGTGTTGGTCTAAGATGGTTTTTCCCTATAGATATGTTTAATTTTGGCTAAGTGGCGCCCCACCATCATCTTTACCTAACAATGATTTATATCGATCTATAACAACACGAAATAAACAATTTCTTCCTAGAATTTACATCATTATACACTGACCGACCCTAGGTTTGGTTCAATGAGGGTCTTTAATAGCTTAGTGTAAGTTTCTGCAAACACGAAAGAACCTAAGATTCGAAAACCAATTTTATGGACGGGTTAGCTCTACGAATCTAAACGAGGCGTAAATTTCTAACAGTTCATGAAAATTCCTAGCAGTGATTGTGTGAATTTTCATGAAAGTAACGCTATACAAAGTTTTGTAACAAATCTCAACATATACAACTAGAATTTTGTAAAAATATAATTCTTTTATCGCTAGTTAATTTTAAAGTTCAAACGTGCTTGCTCGGAATTTTATAACAAATACTGAGTTTTCATATGTAACAATAGTTTTTCAGCATTAGGTGTATATTTAACAATGTGGTACTAAAATTGTGCCTATAGTGCATCGTATAAGTGTCTTAAACCTAGTTTACAAATATCTAAAACTTAGCTAAGTCATAAAACACATGAGAGATATGTTTATGGATTCAGTCATTGTTGAAATAACTAAATTACACTCAATGCCCTTCAATGAGAATACAAAAGTGGTCCAGGTTTCACTTTCCCATTCTCCCTCACTGTTTAAGCAGTGGTTAAAAACTGAGGGAGAATTTTAACACGTATATTTATAGTGCATGGATTTGACTAATAGTAACACGGAACGTACAACAACAGCAATTATATTAGATGAGTGGGTTTTGGTGTAGCGACATTGGTCGTAAAGTGCATAAAGTTCGGTCGTTGAAGGACATTGACCCTGTCTTAAATTTCAAAAATATAATTATAGCAAAATAAAATACATTGTTAAAGCTATTATGATATGCATATAATTTATGTAAGCCATGACATTCCATTAGTAAAGCATTTATGAATATAAAATGAAAATTCTTGTCTGGCTGAGTAGATGTCAATAACTCACATAGGAAGACATTTTAAGATTGTACGTGATTGGATGCGTTAAAACAAGATGAATGAACAATGTACATCTGGTACAAATGATCTGAGCAATAATTTTAGAAAACGATAATGGGATGACGACTAGTCTACCCTAAAAGATAACAAACTAATATTAACAGTCAACACTGATATGTACAGAGTGATTATTTTAACCAAATAGTTCGTGTCCACTGAGACACTTATTCATTATATCGATTAGATTAAGTTTCATTGTAAAAGGATATGTATCGAATTGTGCTTAGCTTTAAACAGTCTTAATGTCACGATGGTGTTGTCAAGAGCTTTTGAATAATTTTTGTTAACAGTACTGTATAAACTAACAAGTTATGAGCTAATGAATACGTTTCGGATGTTGAATTTGGCTCTATTTGCACAATTTCCACTTCCGCCATCTTGAAAATAGACAGCAAGAGATGCGATATGAAGTCCGGATTACGTGAATTTATTCTATCACTTATTATTTCTAACAGTTCGGCACACTCTTCCTGAAAAATGAACAAACCTTTTCAATGTGAAGTCACAATCCCAGTTCTATCAACTGGAAAATTGTCCACTAAACTGATCAGCTTTAATAATAATTAGAGGTTTTCGCGCGTTGTAGTGTGTAATCAAATTTAATTGCTCGTTTTTACTTCTCTGACAACTTGAAATCGTGCTCTAATTTGGTTTGAAATAATTGAGCACATAGAAAATTACTAGAAACAATATTTTTCCTCCAAATCAAAATTGCCAAAACAATTTCCACGCTTGTTATTGAAATTTCGCTGCCAATTTTTTCGCAAAGAAACCAATTGCCGTTGTCCAAAGGCAACAAAAGAAACACGGGTCATTTGCTTTGTTTTGTATCGAGCGATACTTGAAAACTTCAATTATCCCGCTTTTTCTGTCATGCAAATGTTTAAATCTACATATTTTTTATTTTAATTTTCGGCTTGAACTGGGGCGATTTATTAAGGAACGTGATTATAATTTGATTTATAAAATCAAAGCCAATCGAATAAAATTAACTTACCTGTGTTTACGGTATTTATGGGAGCAATTGTGAAAGGGTCAAGGTGTCTCGAATCATTTGTAACACAGCGGTTTTATTTATTTTTCTGAAAACTATGAAAACAACCGATCGGTTTGTAATTACCACGTTTACAAGGAGCGATCGGGTCATTTTTCATGAAATGTGATAAATTTCTTGGCCCTTGTAGTTTTTCTAAGTGGAACACTTTGTCAAAATAATCGGTGGTAAAGCGAGGTTGAAATTTATTATTTACGGCGAAATAAATCGGCCTATTGTCCTGTAATTGTCGAGATCAAGAAGTTAACTCCTGGTTGGAAGTGTAGGTGTGTGATGTGTGGCAAGGCCGATACACAATAGCTTCATAAAGCGAGGGAAAAATAAATGGGGTGCGTCAATCTCAAATCATAAAATTTCAATAGTTTGAGCCCATCGATCCGGTTTGAAAAAAATCTTCAAAACGTGTTAGCTAGGGGAAGGTCACGTAATGGTTGTATTCAAAGCGTTATCGAACCGGTCGAGTATCAGAATAAAAGGTATTATTAGAATTATTTATTTAAGAATATCGGTTGATCGATAACCGTTAATGTGACAAACAGAAATGCGGACTGCACGACTATTTACCTTCTCTTTAGCTAAGCTTTCCATCGGAGAGAGCATACTATAATTGACCTCCTCCGACAATTTCCCTGCTATAATGACATTTTCTCTCGTCATGTTAAATAACTCGAGAGAACACAGAGTCTGGAAAAAAGCAAAAGCAACCGATCAGAATTTGATTTGATTTGATTCTGGGTTTTTAAAGGAGTGTGAAAGGAATCTTACTCCGTTGACGGCCTCTTCTTTGATAAAGTTTTGCAAAACTCGGACAACATCTTGAACGACAACTCTGGTTTGATTTATATTAAGTTTCCTTTCATCAACTTCGCTATATCCGAGAAATAGAAAAACTCCTTGTGGCAAGGTGTAATCACTGGGGGGCGGTTTCATACAAATAAAGCGGCCCGAATAACACAAACACCTCCCTCTGTATGCTTGATACGACGGTGCAGCGTGGTTGTAGTATGCGAATTCCGTTTTGCAAGGCATTCGATCTATACAAATGGTTTTACAGGATAACTTTTCCCCTATTTCGCATTCGCAAACGTCCGAGCATTCGAATTCATCTTCGTGATATATCTGAAAGAGTAAACACACACGATTTAATATTTTTTCATAACTCTATCCGAGTCAAAAAGAAATGCGTTAATTTTGTAGCGTGGTGTATTCGGGTTAATAATGAAGACGCTTTGCTCCGAGTTGTGTAATAATGAAGTGCGTCTTTGGGAAATCAGTTAATTAGAGTTTGTGGGTTAGTTGGTGTAGTTTTCCGGGTGAAGTAAAGTGCACGTGCACGGTTTGAATACTTACCCTTTTAAATGAACCTTCTTTTATATATTGGTTGGGAAATTGTGGTCTCGGAAACACACAGTACTCTGGAAACAAAAGTCGTTTAGAACGGAGCACGTACGTGTGTGGAAGTAAAAGTCTATTGCTTGGAGTCTCGTTATATTAATTGGATGCGATATAATTAAATTAAAATTAATTACTTGGAGGAATTGTCGTGGTTGCCATCGCCGTAGTGGTCGTTGTGGCAGTGGTGGTTGTTGTCGTAGTCGTTGATGTCGGGATGAACGGTTGAGGGGGCGGAATGAATTCGGCGATTGTGTTTTTTCGGGTCTGTAATGGAGCTTCGGTGGCGGTCATCACCGTTATGTGATGAATGGCGAAATTGGGGCGCGTTCGCACCTCCAAAGGGGTGGTGGCTTTCGTAGAGGGGGTCGTAAGTGCCGCCAGTTCCGCCGCCTTTTTCATATGAAAGTCCTTTTGAGACTCCACTGAAAAAAGCAATGCATCCACTCAAACTTTTGGTTTGGTTAAATAAACTCACCCACACAAGGGTTCACCCACAGCAGTCGCTGCCACCCTAAACACTCGTAGAGTTCGGTCATGTCGGTGCCCTTGCAGGCACAGGTGGCCCTTAGATTTGTGCCCAAAATGCCCAGCATGGCACTCCGGCACTCAGAGGGAGAGCCAGCGCATTTTTTCGTAACGCTATCAACAGCGCAAGACTGCTCGTAATACTCTAGTCGAGATCTAAAATTTTTGTCTAGAAATTTAGACGTGGGTGATTTACATTTACCCACCTGCACTCTTTATTTTCCCGGCAATTTTTCGCCAATGACAAGCAGGTCGGTTGGGGTGAACCTTCAATTCGTTGGGCGCAAACTGGGTGAAGTTTTTCTTGCGCTATCAAACACTGGTCTTGCTTATTGTCTGTTTTTCTAAAACAGAACCGTATTTTTCTTAAAATTGGTTCAAGCACCGGGGTTTGACAAGTACTGTGTATTGTTGTAAATGTTTATACTTACGGTGTGTTGTAATAAAATAAAATACAATAAAATGTGTTTAATTTTTTTGAAATATGGGCCCAAGTCAAGCTATTGAGAGTGTTTGATTTATAATTTAATTTGGGGGCTTTCCTCCGGCGTAAACAACGTCTTTGATTGTTTCACTTCATCATATCTTTCGCACCTGCTTTGATTTCAAGCTTCTTTAATAAATTAAATCGGGTTAAATATCTTCGTGAGGGCAAAATTTGCTCCGTCTTTTTGTTTTGGGTAAAAAGCGGAAGCGACGTGAATTGGTCGAATTGTCGATATTCGGTTATTTTTCAGCTGGTTCCGTAATTTTAAGTGAAAGCTTGAAAAGCTCGTAGATGATGTCGTTAAGAAGTTATATGGCAGGTTCCATCGTTGAATTAAGCCTTTTGCCCACTCTAACAGCGCAATAACAGAAAGAGGGAAAATTTCATTTTCCACATATTACTCGCTGATTCAGATACAATTTACTATTTTACACAGTGTGACAAAGTTGTTGACGCCTGATTGCCTATTTCGGGAACGGGTGAAATTAAGAAGAAAGTATTGATTGTGGG
This sequence comes from Tribolium freemani, assembly GCA_939628115.1. Classification (NCBI taxonomy): domain Eukaryota; kingdom Metazoa; phylum Arthropoda; class Insecta; order Coleoptera; family Tenebrionidae; genus Tribolium; species Tribolium freemani. The sequence goes on along the minus strand of OW626792.1, from coordinate 11,236,726 downwards.
GAGTTATAGAAAATTTGTTGTCATGTTGCGTTGGAGATGGTGTTTGTGTTTGACTGTATGATATAGACCTTGGGCTACGTAATGAAACAAAGCGTACTTGCAAAGACAAAAGGCGATTTCGACGTTCCAAGGGAGACTCGGTTTCCTGTAAAAACTCTGAAGAGCTTCCATACAGGAGTTTCTGTTGCATCTAGACATGTCGCAGTGGTGTAAGATGGGGTTGAGCGACACTTTGCAGTGGTAGTTGTTATTGCAGCTTTCCATTGCTAAGTGGCAGGTGCTTTGAAATATTATCTTTGCTACCTCGTTCGAGTCTGAACGGCTATGGTCAGTAGAACCTGAAAGGAGCCCTATTCACTGACAATCACTTAGATCCAGATGAAGGGGGTGTGTTTATCTGACACTCAAATTTTCTCGAATTCGATTTACTTTATTTATCCTCGCTCTTAATATGCAGAGATGCACGACATGCTCGGCAAAGTAAATCGCCAAATTACGACGTTTTCTACATTGAAAGATAATTGCACGACGTCCTGGAGAGGACTTGAAAAATTTAGTGGGGCGGAATTGAAATTTCAATTAATAATTAGCAGGAACGGTCGAGCTATATACGAAAAATGACATGCCGAGATGGATAGTCGTAGGTCCGGGGCCGAGGGAGACATGTGCATCACAGGACTTGTTTTATACCGGGTGGCTAGAAAAAACCAATCCAGGCTAAATCCCTACAGAAACTGGGAGATGTGGGGACTTAGCAGGATTGCTTTTCCGTAGTACACCAGCACAAGTTGAGCGCATGAGATATGAAATAGTACGCAATAATAAGTATATATAATATGTATAAAGTATAATAATACGTGCGATCCCCAAACAAGAGACCATGCAGATGGTTCTACGTGCCGGGGTACGAAGTGCTCAAACATGTGCACGACTTCTATTGAATTTCAAGAATCTGGCTAAAGGCTTACTGAATTCGCATGCACTCTGCACTAGGCCGAACGGACGACGCGACGCAGGACGAAGGACCAACTTTTAGACCCGTTTTTTATTATAATGGTAATCTTAACCTCGTACTTTATCTTGTTGCAAGCTTTCTCTCATATTTAATTTTACAAACCGTTTACAGAGACTTTATTAAAAGTCGATCAAAAATTTCAACTTTGCTAAGAACAGCTCGAGGCATTAGCTGTAGTTTAAATTTCATGTTCCGAGGGTATCCTTGAATCAACTCTCCCATCACAACAGTTTTCAAGAGAATTTCGATTCTGGTCAGCGCATCGCGCGCACGCAATCCTCATTAAATACATTATTTTATTTGCAATTTTGGTTAATTATTTCCAGACATACTTACTGATTACGCTATACCTTTATTACCAATCGGCAGACAATCTCTTGCAAGCTTTTGAACAACAAAATAAATTCAAATAATGTGGGTTGGAGTTTGCCAAACCGGTGCTTCCCAAGCCAATTATCACTTTATTACACCAGAATTTTAATGTGTTGCGATAATTGCACTTGTTTCTTCCAATATACAACTTCTGAATGATTAAATTACAAATGAATGTTTTGAACAAATTATTTAGTAAAGCATTACTAAAATCTAAAATATGCAAGGTTTTGTGGAGCGTATGTCGATTCAGTGGCGCAGCCATTGATTCGTCATTCCCAGGATTTTTCACAGAATTAAGAGAAACATGACCTTTTCCTTTGTGCTATTAAAAAAAATGTTCGCCTTGTTTCTCCGAAATAATTATAACAGATAACTAAATGAAAATTTGAGACGATGGAGCTTTGTTGAACTCTTTTTAAAATATTTTGCTGAACCTTTTAGGCGACTAAAAAAGCGGTGCATTCTCGATATCCGTATCTCCGAATACGAAAGCTTACTTTAGAGAAAATATTTTTTAGGAAAATTGTTTTTTGTTTTCGAGTTAACATGAGATCGAAAATATAATAAATTAGAGTAAGCCTTGGAAGTGAAGTGCAGCTTTAGCCACATCTTATGCTGTGTAAAATCAGCAGAAGACAACATAACTTCAAAAGTGCGGCCGCAAATAAACGGCTAAAATGTGGTTAAAGTTCAGCAGGCACAGCTTGCTCTAATTCAGAATATTTTCGATCTTGTGGTTGCTATTTAGAAAAATTCATATCGTCGTTAAACACTTAAATAAAATCATTACACAGCTGCTTAATGTAAGGTAATGTTGAATTTTTGAAATTATAAATGGATATTATGACATTTGAAAAATATAACAAACGTAATACGCTAGTTTATAAGCTTAAAAAAATGTTTGTTAGTATTTAGGGATTGGAAAGGTGCAAATAATAAGAAAAATTAAAAGAAAAAAATCGTTTTATTAAATATAGATACATATACAAAACAACGAAAAATAATAAATAAACCTAATTAAATTAAAAAATGGGAGATGGATATGATATGGTAGTGTATAAGTTTAAAAAAAATGTTTGGTAGTATTTAGGCACTAAAAAGGTGTAAATAATACAAAACTTAGAAAAGAAAGAAATAGTTTTATTGAATATAAATACAACACAACGAGAAATAATAAATAGCAAACATAATTGAGTTAAAAAAAAAAAGAGAGAAATAGACTATACAGGGTGTCCCACGAGGTAATGCATATATTTTAACCATAGATTGAGCATTAAAATAAAATGGACCCATATTTTTTATTTTGTTTAAAAAAATTTTTTTTGTGGAATTATTAGCCCCCAAAGTTACCCCAAAAATACAGATTATAATTTTTATCTCTAATAATACTTATCCAATTTTTAGAAAATTTGGTGTACAGACGTTATTTTAAACACTCATTTAACAGTGCAAATTGTAAGGTTGTAGGGCATTGTTGAAGGGGGCTAGCAGAGTCCCCTTGACATAAATTGTTTCATAACTTTGTTGCACAAATTAATTTAGCTTTGATACTAATAGAATTTGAAAGCTTATTTCATTTAGAAAGTTTTTTGTCTCTTGTCATTTTTTGTAAAATCCACTGTTTTCGAGTAACATAATAAAATGTGAAAAGATGCAGTCGGTATCAGCATCAGTATCGCACCTAAACGGCTTTGATTTCAAACCTGTCAAAAGTGGAAATTTTATTGTCAAATTTCGTTTTCAAATTCCTGGCTTGTAAAATAAGCAACCATAACGGAAAAAGTGTGAAACGAGATTTGACAATAATATTTGCACCTTGAACAGGTCTGAAGTCAATGCCGCTTTGTTTAAAAATACTGTGGCTGTGCTGATATCGACTGCATCTTTTGACATTTTATTATTTTCTCGTAAATGGTACATTTTACAAAAAATGTACAAGAGACAAAAAAGCTTCTAAATTCAATAGCCTTTTAAATTCTAGTAGCACCAAAGCCAAACTAATCAACAATGCCTTACAAGCTAACAATTTGCACTGTTAAATGGGTGTTTAAAATAACGACTGTATGCCTAATTTTATAAAAATTGGATAAGTATTATTAGAGATAAAAATTATAATCTGTATTTTTGGAGCAACTTTGGGAGCTAATAATTCCACAAAAAAATTTTTTTGGAAAAAAATAAAAAATACGGGTCCATTTAATTTTAATGGTTAAAATATACAGGCTGTAAATGAAATAAGTACATTAATTCTAGCTGATAAAAGAACTCGTCAAGACTAACAATTTTTCCTAATAACTTTTTTTTCAAAACGTTTTAGTTTTTGAGTTAAAATTATTTTACAATTTTACACAATTTTCTTACACGCCACTGGAAGCAAAGTTACCTAGTCGACAAGATTACCGTATTACTTTTCTTTGTTGGAGCATTTCATAAAAGGCTCGTCAATTTGTAGGAGGAAAAAATGATTTTAAAAATTGCGATTTTGAAAAAATGCTACATAGAAAAAGTGTTTGTCTTGATGAGTTCTACCTCTGATTAAAATTAATGTACTTATTTCGCTTACATCCTGTATGCACTACCTCGCGGGACACCCTGTATATCCACTGGACCATACACCAGAGTCCTCCAACTTGTTTGGTTTCCTTGAGATTAAGGATTTCTGGGATCTCGATTCTTGTGTCTCCTCACTGCGCCACTGTTCCATTGATATTACGGTGTTTTTACAATTATTTTACAACAATTTCAACAAAGGCCCGAACATCAATCACCACCAATCAAAGAGTGATTTTTAATATACAGGGTGCTGCATTTTGGATGTCCGAATAGGGGATCTCCGAAACTAAGAGGTTTAGAGAAAAACGAGTGACACATTCCCGGGTCCGTTTTTTGAGAAAATAATTTTGGTCAAAACCGCATCCCGCTATCGTCTTTTGTTTTCGACTTATAAACAAAAGTTGACATTTTAGTGAAATTTTAAAAATTTTATATCTTCCTTATTATAAAACATACACATTTGAAATAAAGACATTATACAGGCACTTTTTTACAGAGAATTTAATAATGTTATCAGCGATTTTTTTTATCATTCGTTTAGCTGTAATAACATAAAGTTGTATTTTTTTAAATAGGACATGGCTATGACATTTTCGAAAAGCTAATTTTTTTTTGAACTAAAAACATAAATACAGTTTGATATTTTTATATACTTTTGATAAAAAATATATTTAAAATATTTGAAAGTAGTTGGCCATGGAAAAATTATTTCACATAAAAGGTGTGAATAATCTAGAAATTTTGTGAACGGTTATTAAAGTAAAAAATGTGAAATTATAAAAATAGCTATGTTAAAGTTATTTTCAATTGAACAAATATACGATCGTCGCAGATTTTAATTACATAAAAAATGTGCAGAAAATTAAAAACGATGTGTCACTACCATTTGTTAACACTTTTTCATGATTTAGTGAAGTGCAATGGAGGTGACGTGTATTTTTTTACCGCAGATGGGATTTAATATTGGTGTTTGGATTGACATTTTTTTGTAAAATAAAATTTTATTGACAAGCAATCACACAATTAATAAGATTTTTCTTTTTCCGACATTGCATGTTTAATTAGAAAATAGAATAGCAATAAGTAAGCTTGCCATTTTAAATCTAAAAACAAATAATTTTTATTAATTGCAAAAATTTGGTCTAATAATAATTTATTATGCTGTTTTTGAATTAATTAGTGTTTAAAAAATTATTAAATTATAAATACTTGTTGGGTAATATATTTTTCATAGTTTTAATTGAAAATCCAAAATTTTTCATGGCCTACTATAAAGAAAAAGCGAAATGTTATGTTTTATTTAAATATTTAAAAATAATGTATTACACAAATAGACATGTCAAATCAGAAAAAAATAAGCTTTTCAAATAGATCACAGCCGCCTATAATTCCTATTTAAAAAAATACAACTTTATGTTATTACAGCTAAACTAATGATTAAAAAAAATCGCTGATAACATTATTAGATTCTCTGTAAAAAAGTGCCTCTATAATGTTTTTGTTTTAAATGTGTATCTTTTATAATAAGGAAGATATGAATTTTTTAAGATTTCGCTGAAATGTCAGCTTTTGTTTATAAGTCAAAAACCAAAGATGACAGCAGGATGCGGTTTTGGCCAAAATTATTTTCTCAAAAAACGGACCCGAGAATGTGTCACTCGTTTTTCTCTAAACTTCTTAGTTTCGGAGATCCCCTATTCGGACATCCAAAATGCAGCACCCTGTACAGTAGACAAGTTTAGAAAACTACTGTGATGAAATTGGCACTTTAATAATTTTGTATAAAACACGAGACTACGAGATTAAAATAATAATCGAATAAAAAAGCTACCCTCTCGACTTCATGTCGAGCGCAGTACGGCGTTCCGATAGGAAAGTATAGTTGGAACTAACAATATTTGAGACTCATTATAGAATAAGCCGATTGCCCCTCACAATGGTTTATGTCCCTTGCGGTAAAGATGCCATAAACAAATTTACATTTCTTAGGGCAAGCACCTTTCAAACGTTTGTACGGAGTGATGGACCGTAACAGAAATTTGTGTATGGGCTTTCACCAAACAAATATTTAATACAATTTTATTAATATTTAGGTATATTTTTAAAATGTTTGTTCACAAATAAAGTGATCTAAGAAACTAACTAATCTAATGAATTTTGAAACTTTAGTTTGGAATAAATGAAATGTTTACTATGAAAATTACTCAAGAAGGCTCATTTGTGAATCTTCAGGGTGGTGCCACCAGCTGTGAAAAATTGTTACGGTAACCGCAAAGCTGCTTAACCCTCAATAAAGCTTGCATAAGTCAATCTCAAATATTTCTGGTTCCTACTATAGTAGATTTTGAATATAAGTTAAGATGGGAAACCATTGGGAAAGTGGGGACCAATGGACGTCTACCTGTTTTCCAAGATTGAGATTACCATATAATGGGTGGTCGGGTTGAGATACAGACCCAGATGTGCTCTTGGCTGTTGGCCGCCTGCCCGGTCGACCCGCGTGTCCCTCGAACGCCCCGACGACCGGACTGGCCCAAACCCCGGGGTTGCACGAGCATCCAGCTCATAGTTTATCAATTTAGTTATAAATTTTCTGCAAAGTGTAGCCCCGGAGTCGCGGCGCTCGTATACCTACTTGGGTATTTTTGGTGTTGTGCGGACACTCCGCCCCCTACCGCCGCCCCGTCGAGGTCCTCTGGGTAGGGGTTGATGTTAGAGCTCACCGACGGTTTTCCATTGTTCTTTAAGACACTCACACTGATGTGATTGTGGTCAGCGTGCGCGTCCAGTCCGTTGGCCGCGTCTACTAGCGGGTTTTCGACAATGGCATTGCCTAGCCCGTAGTCAAATGAGGCAGACGTATTGTCCGAAGCTGAAATCAGCTTAACTGAAATGAAGTCGACCGATCTGCGCTACGCTACAAGGCGACAGTACAACCAACCAAAACCAAAGGCAAACCGCCGAGGAACTCAAGGAAAACCACAGGAAATCACAGACATTTGCTAAATGGGGAACCAGGAGGTCCCTGAAGTCGACCTCACAACAGATTCGTGTGTAATTGTATGTAATTGTTTTCAAATATACAGGCTGTTGCGTCTAAAGCTCACACTAGAAGTATTGGGAGTTCTAATAATGACAGTCATCTAATTACGGTTAATGTGTAAACTAGCCAAACCGTTGGCTATTTTAACTTTTTTTTGGTAAGTTTGTAAGTTTCCCATTTTTTCAATCTTGTGATATTCATTTTTACATCAGTTGATGAAAACTCCCTTAGAATATAATAACTCGACTAGGGGACGCGTATGCCTCTAAAAATGGCTTAAGAGAATGTGTTACCGATCCTAGCTAGGGGTGGGCGATATTAAGATTTAAATATCGATAATCGATACATTAAAATTATCGATAAACATCGATATATCGAGATATCGATTCTTATCGAAATATCGAAAACTAGCAAAATATCGATATATTATATTGAATCATCAATATTTTTTATCGATATATCGGTAAAAATATGGGTATTTATAGATAAATGATGGTACAATGGTGAGCAAAAAATTTCGGGCACTGTTGACATTTCACTGACATAATCGTGTGTAATTCCCTATCATTTTTGACAATGGATTTTTTTTTTCTTTTTTGCATTGTACGATATATATTTTTTTTAGAATATTATCTACTTTCTAACGTTTAGTTCAAAAACAAATGACTATTCCAACACAATTTTTCTATTAAACGAATGGATGTTAATTTAAAAACAACAATCGACGTGTTTGGTCGTTCTTTACAAAAAATTGCACAATTAATTTATGAATTTAGCTTCTAACTAAACTAAAACGATATTATCGAAATTTTTCGAAATATCGATAAATATTGATAATTATCGATATTTATCGGTATATCGATAGTTATTGGTATATCGATAATTATCGATATTTATTAGTAATATGGATATATCGATAATTATCGATATTTTTTGATAATTATATCGATTAACGATATATCGATATTTTTATCGATAAATCGGTAAAAATTCCCAGCCCTATCCTAGACCATCTTACGGGGTCCAGCAGTGAGAGACGAGGTACTAGTGGGGCTGGCCAGTGGCCTTTAGTGTGCTCCCACCAAAATAAATTTAAGAGTGGGGAACGGTCCAAATGAAAACTTTAAAGTTTAAACACTTTAAACTAGTCAGCACGGGGGTGTCGCTTGTATAGAGAAAGAGGAAACATGATTTTAAATTTCGCGCTCTCACCTCACCCAGGCCTGTCAACAATGTCAACCCATATATGGCATAAAGCACAAATAGCATGCGCAGTTTTGTAAAACGGTTGACAGTAATGACGGTTTATTTAAAATAGGGTTTTTGTGCGTCATGTGTGGTCGTGTAGGTTACTTTATGTGTAAAAATCGAGTTCGCCTCATCACGGAACGGAATAATTCAAGAATGGAAAGGGGTCAGAGTGTATAAGCCTGCAAATTTTCCCTGTGTCTGTGTCAAAGCGCACTTTGAATATAATTTGAGACTGGAAGTGTTTTATAAAACGGAAAAGTAAAGTGCTAGTTTCGGCGACTGTTAAAATCAAGCTGTGCATGAAAAAATACGCAATATGTTGTACTTTAGAATGTATTTTGTGGTACTATTAAGCAATAAAACTGTTTTTTTGTCAAATAGTGTAAATTTGTTAGTCCTGTTTGTAGTCATATTAATTTTACAGGTTGTATATACAAATTGTGGGTATCTTTATTCAATTTTTGTATAAAAGCAATAATTCAAACTAATAAGGGCACCTACTATATAAAATAGGTAAATGTTCAAATTGCGCGCGGTTTTTCAATTTCCAATATGGTGGATTTAGTTTCTCACCCGACCGCACGTAGCGCTATCAGCATTAATTTGTTTCCTCAAAATAACACGGCGCTGTCACTTCTTAACCTTTATGTTCTTTGCTAGTCAGTAACGCAAGAAAAGAGGGGTTGTGCATTTGGTTACTTGAACTGCTCTAATTTTGTTATTTCGTTACATTATCCAGAAATAAAATAGTAAACAATTCTCAAAATGCTTAAGATTTTTTAATATGCTTAGACTTTTATTACGTAACGTATTATATGAAACAGCAATAATCTTTGGTTAAGTACGTAACAAAAAAAACTTAAATACTTTATGAACACACAAAATTAAAAAAATATATATATCACTACGTATTATAGCCTATACCTATACTATGTACGTATATGATGGAAGAGTCGCGTCTTCCCAGGTACTTTATTAGCCAATTTATACCTAATCGGGGTGAAAAATAATCTATTTATAACAAACGATTAGGCCTTGCGATGTTTCTTGGAAGTTTTTACCAAAGCACTTCAGTAAATATTTTTTTACAGGAAACAACAATTCTATTTAAATAAGTTAAATATGCAAATAAGTATGAAATGCACAATATATCCCACCGGCTAATAATTAGTATGAGTCAGTTCACGACGGTTTGTGTGTGGGGATGAGCTTCTTCCCTTTGTTATTCATGCTATAATGACTAAAAATTCAGTCATAAGTGTGTAAACAAATAGTATTTGCGTCTATGAAAAGAAAAAAAAATCAGACTTTAGCCGTTTTTTGAATTTAAGAAAATTTAAATTTATCAAAAAAATCACAACTTGTAGATGTGCCAACACTGGGAATTATTTCCTAGGAAACCGTTTCAAAATTAATTTATTTTTATTGTTGATCAAATTCTATTGCTATCACGACTGTTAGACAATGTTGCTACATATCATTTATTTAAAATTCGTTATTTATCAATAATTTTAATACACAGATTTTTTTTACTATTTTTACCTTTATATATAAGTGATTGTCTACCACACACCATTGAGTTGGTGCGCCAGTTTTTTAGCACCCGGTATGTATGAAATATGAAAAATGCATATAATCCACACTCTAGTCATTTTAAATAAATTATTCATAACAATTTGAAGTTAATGTATACGTTTGTACGACTCAGATTTTCTTAACAAATTTTTTTTTGACTATGTAAAGACTCTTTTTTTTCGTTCGTGATTATGTGTATTAAAGCATCAAGATGGCCGCAAATTACAAAAAGAAATTATAAATCTCATTTCATTTCATAGTAGAATTTTTTGACAGCACATTTGAATTTTTTGGAGTGAAATAAAGCACAAATTGAGAGTTTCGGTATAAGAAAGACACACAGTTTCAGCCCATTGCTGTTTCGACGGTGCGCGCCTTTGGCTTGCAATTTTATAGTTTTTCCGGTTTTGCCGAAACACTATTTCAGTGCTGCCACGCTCCCCACTCGACTAATAAGAAAATAAGAAAGTTGCGATTTCCGGTATAACCGAAAGTTCCGTCATCTTCCGTCTAACGGATTATGGCTGAGTACCAATTTCCAAGTCAGGTCAGGTCAGGTCTTTATTAGAACTTCTGATAGTTCTAATGTGGGGTTTAGACGGAACAGCCTATATTTGAGTGCTAATTGTTACTAAAATATGACCAAACTTACAAAAGCCTATAGTGCCATGTAGAGGCATTGGAATTAAAGGCATTGGCAACTTATTTTACCTTTTTATATGTTTTAACGAAAATTGAAAATGTGATTCATTTTATGTCGGTAGGTCCTTTTCAAAATTTTCTGCCATGAAAAATAAGCGAGATAATCACTTCGAAAGGAAGAAATCCTGACGTCACAACCGCCTCTCATCACAGAGTCCTCTTATCACTGAACCCTCTCATTCACTAAAAACCTGATAGATATTTGAACATTTTCCACACATCTTCCACAAAATAAAAAATTAACTACTTTCTCGACTTTTTTCGGTTCTAAATTTTGTCTTGAACTTAGAAATAGAAATAGAAATAGAAATAGTTTTATTGGTGTTAAACAGTGCGTCATTACACAAGTCAACAAAATAAGAAGGATACAAACTAAAAAGCCTGCAAATCACTAAAATTGCAGCGAAAATATTCGTCAAAGTCATAGACACAGTTTACAATTAAAAAATCTTTTAACTTTCTTTTAAAAACACATAAAGTTGAATTACGGAAACTAGTTAGCAACATATTATAAAATTTAGCTTGTCACTAATACGAGTACTATAAGCATGGTTTTCAGAATGGTATCGAAAAGTTTGGGTATTCTGTTTCACATAAAGCAGACAGTGGTATATACATATATATATATATATATATATATATATATATATATATATAAAGAACTGACTGAACAAGGGCAAAGTATGCAACTCTAACAGTTGATAGAGATATGTTGTAACTTGTCATCTATAGTGATACCTAAAATATTAGTGGACTTTTTGAAACTTTCATCAATGTTACTGCAGTTTTTTAACGTAAACAACATATCAACTGTTATTGTTGCATTCAAGTCCAGTTGATTCGAAGAAAACCATTTGCCGGCCTTCAGTTTCGCTTGATCACTGTTTTCTGTAGCTGTGTCCAAGGTCTCACCACTGTTGAGTAGTGACGTATCATCCGCAAATAATGTCACTTTGGTGTTCTTTAAACAATATGGAAAGTCATTAATGTATATTAAGAAAAGTAAAGGACCCAAAACATGTGGACACAACAAATTGTTATTTTCAAAGTGCCGTGTCAACTGCTGGACTAAGACTTTTTCTAGTATTTTTGAAAATATTGGTGTTAACGAAATGGGCCGAAAATTAATATCACTTTTGTCAGTTTTTTTATGTACAGGGTGCTGCATTTTGGATGTCCGAATAGGGGATCTCCGAAACTCAAAGGTTTAGAGAAAAACGAGTGACACATTCTCGGGTCCGTTTTTTGAGAAAATATATTTGGTCAAAACCGCATCCCGCTATCGTCTTTTGTTTTCGACTTATAAACAAAAGTTGACATTTCAGCGAAATCTTAAAAAAATCATATCTTCCTTATTATAAAAGATACACATTTGAAACAAATACATTATACAGGCACTTATTTACAGAGAATCTGATAATGTTATCAGCGATTTTTTTAATCATTAGTTTAGCTGTAATAACATAAAGTTGTATTTTTTTTAAATAGGAATCATAGGCGGCTGTGATATTTTTGAAAAGCTTATTTTTTTCTGATTTGATATGTCTATTTGTGTAATACATTATTTTTAAATATTTAAAAAAAACATAACATTTCGCTTTTTCTTTATAGTAGGCCATGAAAAAATTTTGGATTTTCAATTAAAACTATGAAAAATATATTACCCAACAAGTATTTATAATTTAATACTTTTTTAAACACTAATTAATTCAAAAACAGCATAATAAATTATTATTAGATCAAATTTTTGCAATTAATAAAAATTATTTGTTTTTAGATTTAAAATGGCATGCTTACTTATTGCTATTCTATTTTCTAATTAAACATGCAATGTCGGAAAAAGAAAAATCTTATTAATTGTGTGATTGCTTGTCAATAAAATTTTATTTTACAAAAAAATGTCAATCCAAACACCAAAATCAAATCCCATCTGCGGTAAAAAATTCATAACATTATCAATGTCACCTCCATTGCACTTCACTAAATCATAAAAAAGTGTTATCAAATAGTAGTGACATATCGTTTTTAATTTTCTGCACATTTTTTATGTAATTAAAATCTGCGACGATCGTATATTTGTTCAATTGAAAATAACTTTAACATAGCTATTTTTATAATTTCACATTTTTTACTTTAATAACCGTTCACAAAATTTCTAGATTATTTACACCTTTTATGTGAAATAATTTTTCCATGGCCAACTACTTTCAAATATCTTCAATATATTTTTTATCAAAAGAATATAAAAATATCAAACTGTATTTATATTGTTTTTAGTTCAAAAAAAATAAGCTTTTCGATAATGTCATAGCCAATCCTATTTAAAAAAATACAACTTTATGTTATGCCTCTATAATGTCTTTATTTCAAATGTGTATGTTTTATAATAAGGAAGATATAATTTTTTTAAGATTTCGCTAAAATGTCAACTTTTGTTTATAAGTCGAAAACAAAAGACGATAGCGGGATGCGGTTTTAACCAAAATTATTTTCTCAAAAAACGGACCGGAGAATGTGTCACTAGTTTTTCTTTAAACCTCTTAGTTTCGGAGATTCCCTATTCGGACATCCAAAATGCAGCACCCTGTACAGGTGTTATTATAGATTTTTTAAGACATTTAGGGAAAGTGGATGTTCGTATACAGTAATTAATTAATTTAGTAAGAGGAGACAAAATAACGTCCTTTACTGTTTCCACGATATCACTACTGAAACCATAGCAATCTTTACTCGTACTATTTTTTAGATCATTGATTGCATCTCTCACTTGAATACACGAAACCTCACTAAAACCAAAATATGGGACTTCGCGAAAACATCTCAGAAATTTTGTCAAGTTTTGTCACTTAATAGTCAAAAACTATTTGATCTTACAATTGGACCAAGTGCTCAAAAGGCGGTTATGACGTCATACTTCCAACTTTAAATCGAAATAACTCGAGTTAGAGAGCAGATACAGAGAAACGGTTTTCACTACTGTAATAAGCGTTTCCAGTACTATCAATAAAGACAAAGTTGTTTTTTAAGTAGCCAATGCCTTCAAATGAAAATTTCTTGTCCGTTTCCAATAAGGAAACCTTTTCCGTTTCTAACTAGAAAATGATATGGAAGAATCAAGAGAAGTCTTGAGGAAGTCGAGGAAATGTGGTAGGTTTGGGTAGCGTAGCGGTTTACCCCTGGGCGAAACCAGAACCGAGGCATTGAGAACATTGTATGAGTATGTAATGCGCAGAAGAAGAAGTAACTTGTAGAGAAAGCGCTCTCACCCGGAACGACGAGCTCTGGAAACTGTAAGGAGGTGCCGAGCGTCTCTTCTACAGACGAGTGAGAGCCAAAGGCCGTGCTGGTGGTGCCGGTGGTGGTGGTGGCAGTGGCGGTGGCTGTGCCCATGCCAGTGATTGTGCCGGTGTTGCTGTGCGTGCGGAAAGTGCCATGGGCTGTGCCGTGCACAGTTGAAGGGGGGAACAAAAAGTACGGATAGAGGTTAGTCGGGGGCGACCAGAAATTTCTAATAAACTCCTGGTCCGGATCGAGTGGAGGTTGTGCAGGTTCGGGATCTGGAATAGGCGGAAGAATGTCTGAAACAAAGTAAATCAAGAAAAGGATACCAGGCCGAAATGGAAACCAAACGAACATCAACATGCTCTGGTGCTGGTTTGACCAAAATCCGGAAACAAGTGCTCCGACATGCAATAACAAACAATTGGATATCGAACGAGGACTGGGAGTTTGTTGAAGACGACTTTCTCCCTGACACTCCACCTCCAGAATCGAACCCTGTCTTTCGTTCCTTTCTATCATTCATTCACCCCTTAACGTGGAATTAAATCAATGTTCTCTTGTGATCGTGCAGGCACATCGGATTAAGGGATTGGAAGAACTGATCAGATTGGAAGGTCAGGATATGCTATAGCCGCACAAGATGGCCCGACAAGGACTCGATCCTTACTTACCCACGCACGGGTTGTGGTTTACCATGCTGAAAATTCTATCGCATCGCTTCTTGTTATGGTTATTCGGACATATACACCCGAACATTGGCGACCGACGCAAATTCGTCCACGACTTGTGACACAGATCTCTGCAAGATGCGATAAAACCCAATGATTGGAAGTAACGCATCACTGTAATGTAATTACTTTTTCCGATAATGTGGAATCTAATAAATTACTTCTTGGGTTCCAAGAATGCCCAAAATTTTATTTTTTCCTATACTATGACCTTTGGCATTAAGAAGTATTTGTTTCTGATGTAAATGATTAAAAAAAATATCGATTGGTAATATACGAGTTTATGCTTGTGCTTAGTCAGAGCGTGCAAAATTAAATTGAAAATAAATAAATAAATAAATAAACGCAGGCCTAAGTAATAATTGACGTTTACAAATTTAATTTCTACTTTATGGGACTTCAGAATCTTGAAAAAGCGCTTTACAATTCATCATTTATCTATTTCAAAGGAGCAAAAGTGTGAGATTAATTACCGTGGCTCCTGGCGACCCGTTCTTGGACACTATTTACAGACTCGTTTCTTAATGAGCAATTAATAATGTCAACTATTAAACAGTGTAGATTATTAGTGCATTAAAATAGATGTAATAGAGTAAGACATCACATTTTGAAAAAAGTAATTAGTGGTGGGGGAAGTAATGTTTCCAATCACTGAAAGGCTCGGACTTGAGCTCCACTTACCTGTCGTCCATGCGACATTTGTTATCTCGCACCTTGCAGTTGGATTTGAAATCCTCGTATAGTTTCAGGCATTTGCCTTCTTGTTGGCATACGGATAGGGCGTAATTGCACGTCGGCAAAGCGTCCACGGGGTAAGGGTCTTTCTCTATAAAATAATCAACGAGAGAATTACTCGCAAAATTTAAGACGAGGCCGACTTTTGGCGTCATTTACCCCTTAGCTTTTACAAAACAGTCAATCGCAACAACCGATAAAGCAATCAAACAAGTTCAAATAAAAAAGGAAGTACTAAAAGTTGGGCTCGCGGCTAAGAACGCGTTGGACCGACAATCACGAACGGAAGTGGAAAACAACGAAAACATACGTTTCAACAAGACGGCCAATTGCCTATTTCAATGCGACTGGACGATATTTATGGCGGAGGTTCTCGCTGGGATAGTACAAACTACAAATTAAACGCGATCTGTAATATGTGCCCATTCTTCAGTCCGGACGTCCACACTAAAACAACTTTCCACGCACAACATCGAATTATGCCCAAAGCGCTCAAAGAAAAATCACTAATTGGGTATTAACAATACCCGAAATGTTTATATCGAGCGATCCAGTGAATTTGCTTTAGGGTTGGCGCTAGAACTGAAGCCGTCCCAAGTAGCACACATAGTTTTTATTTGGTCACCAAAACGTTTTCGCAGCAAAATGAACAGCTATTTAACTTTTACAGCTATCCACAGAAGCGCTTTGGTAAGGTTTCTGTGACGTTGTACTGACCGATTTGGCGCATCATTTTTTGGCATTTACAGCTTTAAAACAGCCATCAATATATGCTGAAATAAATTTGGCTGTGAGAATTGCAAAGTAGCAGCTTTTAAGCTTTTAAAGCTAACAAGCTAAAATGTAGGGAAAAAAATAGCCATAAAAACATCTTTTCAACTTAATTTGCTCTTATGGCCAAATGGTCAAAATATTTGCTTTTGGGGAGAAAATGGTGATATTGTAGATAAAGAAGAGCAAAAACCTATAAATGCTGCTATGCAGATCCGAAAAAGTAATGCGCCTTCAAAATAACAGAAAATACAATAAATCTTTCATTGTTGCAATTTTTTAATCTTTAAAAAACATTTAATTTGAAAAAATTTTTTTTACATCTTTAGTAACGTTACACTTGTATATTGCGACGGTAAATTGAATAAATCTGCTAGAAATTTATTATTTGCTATTTTTTTTTATTTTAAAACAACATGGAGGATCTTTCGCTTTCATCCAACATGTCCTCCTGCTCTCTTGTAACGCCATTTAAAACTATAAGGCAGTGATGTGGAATAATATGTTAGTTTTCAGCTTAATTTTCCCTATAATATATTTTACAGCTATTTGGCTGAAATCTGGTCGGCAGATCATGAATAGTACCTGCAGTTATGTCTTTCTAACTTTCTAATGTTTTACACTTTCTCTTTCTGTCTGTGAGGGGTTTGCGCCTTTGGTTGTAATTTTTGTTAGGTAGTAGCTATTATAAAATGCAACAGTCAAATCGGAGCATATTAGAGTCCGTAATTTATCAATAGCTAAAATGTTTCCACAGATCCGTAACGGTATATCACAGCGTATTGGCTTTTATTGCTTACTAACAGCTAACATAACGAAGATAAGGTTGTAATAAGACTCTAAGCAATATTTTGGTCAACAGAATTTTTAGCTAAAATTAAGTATAAACAGCCATTTTGTTTACTAATTCCAAAATTTGGCTAATTTTGCAGCGTATTGACTTTCATGACTTATTAACAGCCAAAAAATTTTCACAGCTATAGAACTGTAATATGGTTGCAATAAGGTTTAGGGAAGCTAAGCAAATGTCTCAAAATCAACTATTTGGCTGTAGATGTATATTTTTGCTATAATCTATATTTTCTGGTTTTACTAAATGGATCATTAGGCTTTTGCTGTTAACTGGCTTTTAACATATTCCTTTGATGACACTATCCAACTTAAAAATGGAAGATAATGCTGGGGCTGTATTTTGGCTTAGACATGAGTTGAAATTATATGATTTAAAGCTGACTGAAAAACAATAAGGTAATTCGCAGCAAAGAAAGACATTTGATTCGGTTTTGATGACGTTTTCATGCTTACCTTTTGGCTGCAATTGCCAAATGGTTGAAGCTGTGCTACTTGGGGTACGTCTTCTTGAATTGATACAGTTATTTGTAGTGTTTGTGGTATTTAATTTTGATATTTTTTTCAAAAACGATAATTAACACAGTGGCATTTGCTGTTGTAATTTAATCAGATTAATAAAAAAAAACCTTTCCATTGCAATCATTTTTCTGTTCTCTCTAAATCCTTCATTCACCATTTTCTGTTTTACAATTGTCATTAAATGTGACGTTTGTCGCGATGGTTCAATCCCAGACAAGCCTAAACCGTTTCAACGCCAATTCAAATAACAAATTTAATGGATCGCTCGATACAACATTCCTACGACTCTGATTCATGTTGTAAAGAATTTCACCAATCTCAACAGTAACTGTATACTAATTAAAGCAAAAGATTTGGTGAAAATAATCGCAGAGTCGCGGATTCGGTGGGTTCGAGTATTAAAAAATGTAATGAAATAAATTCGCGCATTAGGTATTCAAACGCTGATTCTCTCCGTTCGATGTAATCTAAATGAGCTGCGAAATGGCAGCACAAAAAATCCACAATACGAAATGCACCTTGGAGATAGAAAGAATTAGATGTCGTTGGAAATACAAAAATACGGAAATGAGTCTCTGGCACGTTTGTTTCCGATCTGTTGTTCCGCGCGAAAAATCCATTTTCACTCTGAACCACTTTTGAATAATTGTTGGATGAAATTCGTCCAGGTTGTCGTGGGCCTGAGGCCAGGCTTTTGACAATAATCTTCGTGTTGAGAAAATAATTAACATGACACAGGCTAATTTCTCGTGTGAATTATGATTCGAATTTTTGATTCGAGTTTAATGGAAAATAGTGGAAACTCATTTAAATGTCTAGATTTAGTTAAAGCCAGCGCATTGTCCCTTTTGATTAGAGTGACCGGAGGCTACACCCCTATGATTGCGTGCTGGAAAAGGAAAAACTTTATGTCTCTGGGTGGCTTTCCTTTTCTCGTATCGTTTTCAGCCTCATTTCCGTTCGTTACGTCAAAATTTTACGATGGAGGTAATACATATTTTGAAATTTTATTATTGGATTACTACGTCGCTTGAAATTTCGGGCCTACATAGCTTGAGAGAGTGGACTATAAACTTGCCATAGT
The DNA here is from genome assembly GCA_939628115.1 of Tribolium freemani. Lineage (NCBI taxonomy): Eukaryota > Metazoa > Arthropoda > Insecta > Coleoptera > Tenebrionidae > Tribolium > Tribolium freemani. The sequence goes on along the minus strand of OW626792.1, from coordinate 11,218,241 downwards.
GGCTAACACGAATTCAGCATCAAGATGTCTTCACGGCACCGTAAAATGCACCACAATCACCGAGCTTAAACGGCTTGCCCAAAGTGAGCACGTTTTGCGAAAAAAACGTCAGTTCGGTCATAATTAGAAGAAACATATCAATACCGGGAGTAAACAGTCATTTGATTGACTTTATTTGTTATTTTATTTATTCACTAAGGTAATGTTTGTCTTCGCATAAGAGATCCGCGCGATAAAATATTGACACATTAATATTTCGTTTACCTTTTTTCGTGACGAATATACAAGGGTGATCGAAGAGAAAGTCCCTGAAGGAGTTGCATTCGGGATCGGCGTGAGGCTCCCGACATAGACATGTTGGCTTGAAGAATGGAAAAGCTTGAAGAGTACGAAGGGCTGCCTGGCATTTCGTTACAGTCACTGTTGAACAAGCGACTGAAAAAACAAGTTTCAAACTCTTAAAACATTTATCCATTTAAAAGACTTGAGTTCGCAAAACAGCAAACTTGTCGTTACTAAATTATTTCGCGCCATTAATCGCATTTTTTGAGGTAGTATCCGGACTCTAATTATGATTGAAGCAGCTATTAAATTATCTGTAACGTAAGCGTCTGAACACAAGTAGAGCGATTTGCATAGATCTTGCTTGTACGACCTCCAACCCTTATTCAACATTTGCATCCTTAGCTTACATTAATAATGGTAATGTGTACCTGAGCACAGCGTAATTGGTGTCATTACATATTCTTATTTAATAGTGTGTGCCCTCATTGTATTAAAACTTTCGTTTTATTTTCCTGATTAAAGAGCTTGTTTCGCGATAAACAACGATTTTAAATTAGAGAAGTGTTACGTCATGTGTAGCATCGATTGACCTCCCGACTCTATAATTTGCAGTTGTTTTAAAATAAATATAAAGGTTAGGGGTTTATTTTAGATCAATATTGAAACGACTTCCACGTGAAAAGTTTACTTATATCATTTGTCAAACAACAGAATTTTCGATTCGGTTATCTTCAACCGAATCTACATAATCAACATAAAACAGGTTAATGTACATTTAAGGGTTCTAGTCCAGGTCAGTATCGGAAATGAGTAGAACAGAAATAGCCCGGCGCATCCACCAATTTGTAGCCTGTCTACTGTAATTCCGTTAGTGAAGCTCAGTTAACATCGGTCGAATAAATTGCTGGATAAATACGAAGTGAATCTACTAAATGTTAACACTTTCAATGGCACTTAATACAACAATTTGGGGTTGTAGCACAGCTTGATGGGTCCCAAATTTGGATCTGTTTGGACCCCAAAAATTGTGCCCTTTTCGCTCATTTTGGAGTTTCGATCGGGTTTGTTGATCGAGATTAGCCCGAGTGTGGCACGATAAGCACGTGTGCGGCGGCTAGTGAGGAGAAGTGGCGAAAGTAGAGAGCGCGCAAAGAGTGGTGAGTCATCGTGAGACAAGCAAGGGTGAACTGTTTAGACAATGGAGTGAAGTGGATGGAGGCGGTGGAGACGACACGCTCAAGCCGCTAGAACAGTGCAGGCCAGAACGCTTTTATAAATTATTCAAGGTGCTGTATTGATCCGGGGTTCCTTTGCGCTCCTTTACCCGTGTGTGTGGATTTCTACTCGGATATCTTTGATGCCGCAACGACTTTCCCTGACCTACGGGAACTTGCCGCACTTACACCTGATGGGTGTCCAAATTGACGCTCGGGTGAATACACAGTGCATTTTATAAAAAACTGAACTAAAGAAAAGATACAAGTCGCTGGACTGAGACCTGACCTGACCTGACTTGACCCGTGATGCCTCTTAGTTTCAAGTCCCTGAAGATCCAGGTTGCACAAAAGTCAAATTAATCGGCCATTATGTGATGGTCCGTCAAAATTTGATGATTTGTTAACGGTTTGTTAATTTTAAATGCGTTGCACAAAACAATTTGCACATGTTTTAATCGCTCCGTTAATCGTCGATTAATTAAAAACCAATTTGGCAACAAGGCCTTATGTAATTTGATATGTCATTTGACAGCCTAATTTTTTTATTAATATTGTGTTTTCCCGGACTTTGGGTTTTACCAAGTACCTTATGTGTCGATTTAACTTGTATTCTTTCGTCTTCAAAGTGTTCTGTTTGCTGCGAACAATTTATGGTGTTAGAAATAGTGTTTGATGCCTTGCGTGGATTTGTGAACTCTAGTGATGTAGTACTTGAGTTTATGGCAAATTTCTAGACCTAAAGGGAGCAAGGAGGATTTTCATTTTTCGGGGGTATTTGACTGATCAAGTGCCAAGGGGTACCAAGACGCTATTCCAGAAGGCAAAACACGGAAATGCCCTAAAGGCAGATGAAATTAAGGCGTGAAAGATTCTACATGTGTTTATTACCAAATTCAATAAACCTTCATTTGAATATTGGAGTTTTATTTTAACTAAAATTAATAAAGTTTTTACACTTCTTTTTTTGCGAAGTTATTTGGACAACGCTTTTTAAAAGTGAATCATCCGCATTGGGACATTGGGAAGCAGACCAACACAGTGGACATTATGTTATTCGTTAAAAAATAAGTTATTGCTCGAATTGTTTTATTGAATAAACGATACAAATTCATGTCTGAGCGGGTTGTGTGTCTTTCTGGGATAGCCCTACAGATGTTTTACAAAAGACAAAAACCAAAATCGCAAAAAAATGGGTTTGTGCACTGAGGGATTTGATTCGTTGCGTTTTGGTGCAATTCTACCTCTGGTTTTATTTAAACGAAAGTGCTTTTTACACTCATGGTCAAGCAACATCTCAAACAAATCCGCAGGATCTCTGATTTTCTGCACAGGCCTCTCAGGCACTGCAGTCACTTGCACATAACCTTTTTCATCCAACAAAATAAATTCAACGTTTTCCTCCTTAATTCTTGTTAGTTCATGAAATTTTACCAAAAACACCTTAAATTCTCCAATAAAAAGTATTACAGACGGTTAATTAGAGATTAATCGCTCGTGGATCGGCCATTAAGTTGATGACTCGTTAAACACTGATTAACGATGACATTTGCGTTGATTTGCGTTTGTGCAACGGAAAACAGAGTTAATCAACGATTAATTGACAATTATCGTTGACGTTCACCAAATATTTGATGAGAGATTAATCAAAGATTAATCAGCCGTTAACGTTGCACAAATTTTTTGATGGACGATTAACGCTTTGTTAACGGCCAATTATCTTTTGTGCAACCGGGCATTAAACTGTAATTTTTAATTGTTTTTGTAATTGTTTGTATTTATACAGTTGGGGGCTAACTACCCGAGAAATACAGAGCTTTCATTTCAAAAGGAGCCAGTCTCAATAACTTTTGACATTGGGCAAATCTATTTTTAAGCTACTTTAGATTTCATCCCTTAATCGCTAGCTACCCCTACTTTTTTGAAATGAAAGCCCTGTATAATTAGAAATATTCACGAAGTTTAAAAAAAAGTACAACATTCGACATCCAGGCCATTGCATTGATCGAAACCGGTAACTTTTCAAGTTGTTGTTTATAACTTCGTTATTTAATTAAAGTACAAATTACTATCAAAATATCGAAATATCTTTATTTGTCTTGTCAGCATTTAATTTAAGTTTATTTATTGAAATCTAGCGTAAATTAATCTATTTTCTGTTCGATTTTTCTATTACTCCTTTTTTGTTAGCTAGTCTAAACTTAATCAGTGTATTATAATAGGTACATTTGTAATGTAATGTTTTTTTTTCTCTTTATACTTCTTTACTTTTACTATTTTTAAACCGGGCGCCACCAACTTTTTCCTAAAAGTTGGAAAACAAATTACCTGCACTACATAAAAATGCCTTTCCGACTAGCTTTTAGACAGTAAAGAAATGGGAAGGTTCGTTCAATTAAACACAAGTGTGATTAAAAATAGAAATTTATTTAGTAACAATAACAATAACTACAGTAAAAGGTAAAACAAAGAAATCGAAACTGGGATCCTTCAGAAAAGGTCCTGTTGTTATTCCACCAAGGAAGGTCCTGGTGATTTCATCCGAAGAGGTCCAGAAAGAGACTCAAATGAATCTCAACGGATGGAGGTCTGCTCTCCTGCCTCACCCTCACAAATCAATATTTTTATGATGCCACACACTTTGGGGATTTTTAATAATTTCCTTAGAGCGCTCTCACTGGCTTAATTTTAGCAGTTATTTTTAATAGAACACAACAACAACACATGATTTATTCAAATACTACATACTTAAATTGTTTGGAAAATATGCTACACACATATATTTCTAACAACTAGAGCTCGGAAAACATCATGCATTTAAAAAACCCTAAAATATGCACCAAAAACTATCAAAATATGCTCTAAAACATGCTATGCATGCTGTTGTAAAAGATATTCCTCATTTTTTACTGCTACATACTATTTTATTAACACATATTTCGTTACATTAATTTTTATTTATTAATTGATTTTAGCGTCACATTTGATATTGTATATGGTTGTGATAAATTTGTGAACAGAATGGATTTATCGACACTATTTAAGAATTTGTGTTTTCCAAAGCCTTTGAGACAAATTAGCAAATGCCATTTGAAAATGGAAAGGAATGTTTCAGGCCCCGAAAGTTAAAAATGTTCAGGCCATCATTAAAAATTAAAGTCGCTTCTTAAATTGATTCGGACAAATGTTAGGTGTCAGATTAGAAATAGGTGAGTCTTGAGAGAACATTTTTTGAAGTTGCGTTTGTAAATAAAAAATAAGGTTTCCGTAATGTATTTTAGTTAACTTTTTCTGTTTTTTTTATCAGTATTATGCATTTTCGTTGCGTTGGTACAGAATGAAAATTTAAAATATCCGGACGGCAATTGTTATAAATGCTGAAATCTGTGTACATTCTATTATAGTCATTGATTATTCGAATTTAATGTAAACGGATTTTAAATTTAATAACAAATTTTATTCAAATTTATATACAATGCGTTACGGTTTAATTAGTTTTTGGTTATTGAAAAATTATCGAGTTTTGTTGGTTGTTTGTTGATTGTGTTGCTTAGGGGGTAAGGATATGGAAATCCTCGTAATATTATATTATTCAGTGTGAAAGGAATACGTTCGTCTTCACGTTGCTAATTCAGAATTGCATTAAACAGATGTAATTTATTAAACAAAGCGAAGTATGTTTGTACGTGAGTTGGTGTAGATTCCTAATGAGCTGAGTTGGAATAATTTCGACTTTTTTAACAATTAGTAATAAAGCGAAACAAAACAAGTTCGAGTGTTGATTGACGAAGTTAACATTGAAATTTGGCGAGATTTCTCGAAGCTTTAGCTCAGTTATAATAATTTGCTGTATGTTTAGAACAGCAGATAGTGGTTCTTACACGCTGATATAATTTACATCTCGAAATGAGTTCGGGTTGGAGTTTATTTCGTATTTCCATTTCATGTTGATACTTGACTTATTCAGGTCTGATTTGTTCTTGGGTAGCAATGCCAACTCGCATACAAAACAAACGTAAACATTTAGTTTCAACTTGTGGATGCTTAATAGAGACATAATCTTGCCGGTAGTTAAGGAAAGTCTTAATTTAAACGGAGCGATCGTTTAATTTGTGAATAATGAAATGCAATCCGAACGCTGCATTTCAATGTAATTATTTCGAATATTTCGATGTTTATAAAACTGGTTGGTCGGGTCTGGGGCACTTAGCGCTTGATAAAAGTGATGAAAGATAGGTTCAATGTATAAAATTTTTCTATCTATGAATTACTTTTGCTGACGTTTCTTTGAACATCATTTCTCAAAGTGGAGCAAAAAATATCTTGTTCATATATACATTTGATTTAAACCCTCTTGTGTAAAATCGAAACATTTGTTACAAACGGAGAAATCTCGCCCTCTTGCAGAATGCAAATAAAAGTTAAAATAAATCGGAATGATTGTTGAGTAGTAGACAATAGAAAAGTCGCTTCATGCCCAATGCGCTGCAAGTTTAATAGTAAAAAACACACGTTTGGAAACAATATCAGAGAGCATGTATGAATTTGCTAGAATAATAATATTTTTCTCTATGTAAGAACGAAAAGAGATAAAAAGCGGAGTTAAAAAGAGAAAATTTCGAGCAGAAAGCGTACAACAAATAATTCACCTCGGGCGGTACTTTAAGTTTATGATGCCAATTTTTTAAAATTAATAAAAATGCCATATTCAGAGCGATCGATATTTGCTCTTTCTCTGACAACGTTGTTTTTGCAAATTTAAAACTCGTCCCAATCACACAATCTAATTATTGTTTAATGTTCTGCTACATTCTAGTGGAATGCGAAATTCTCTCTTGATGGAGTTAGAGAAAAGTTTTATTTTAATTTAGGTAATCCTTTTTTTAATGGCTTTCTCAGATTTTAATTCTCTTTTACACGAAACTTAAAGCGACTTACATAAATTTTATCTTATTAAACATCTTAAACTCAAAAATTGTTTAAATTGTTGCGCATATCAGCGATCTAATCACGCCATTCAACTATTCACACCAGATCGATTTTTCTTTCTGCTGCTAAGCTATATTTTTAAATAAATTGCTTCGAGTTATTTACTAAAGGACAGCGTAATGACGCTCTTTCTTGTCGCGGACTAAACTGGTCGCTAAGGATTACTTCTCGTTTTAAGACAAAAGAATTTGCCTAATGTCTTTTTTATATAAAAGCCAAACAATACATTACCTTCCCCTGTTTCATGTTATTTAATTTTACAAATGCATAGACCGCCGAAGAGCTACTCTGAGATAGTAATGCTTTTTTCTTTACAAAAATTATCCTTTAAATAAAACATTGCAAACCTAAATTAACTTAGGAGTAGAGTTGTTCAAAGGATAATTACCATTCGCAACTTTGATCGAATTCATTATACTCTCAGAACTAGCACAATCAAAAATATCACTACGTTATAGATTAATTAACAGCTTAATTAAATTCGTATTGTTTCTAGTAGTATTTAGAATGTAACTGGTGCAGACACCCAAAATATAACACTTTGATAATTCAAAGGCTGCTTCACACAGATATCGATTTAAATCAAACGAAGCTGTCAGTAGTACTAAAAATTTACAATCAAGTGTAGTAAAAAGTACTAACGTTATTTATTGTAATAAATCCAAAAATTATTTAAGTGCCATTCCTGATGCAAATTGAATTTGTTAAAGGTCAGGTCATGCCACCGATTATTACAAATTTCATTTTAGTAACACTGAATGACACACAGCGCATAAAATGTTAGATATCTAGTCGAAAATGGAATAAAACGAAACTAGATCATGCATTTTATTCAGTTAGATGTGTGTGCTTGAAAGCCATACATCAATGTTTGAAACATATTCTAGATTAGATTTGTTGATCGAGTCAAATAAAAGTGTCACAAACGTGGTCAATTCTAGAACATTAAAACTGGAAAAGTTGAAGGGCGGGTCCGGACATGGCGTGAGGGCAAGGGTTAATCAATTACGCTTTTTCTTTTGCAAATGGTTATTTATTAATAACGCGCCTTGGTAATGGTGAATTATGTATTATTACAATTGTGCATGAGATCGAAAATGAATAGTTTTTTGATGGTAAGGGGTGATTAGGTCCGGCCTTCCGCTTGATTAAGTGACAAATTCAAAATGGAGGTCTAAATAATTACAGCTCAAAGTTTTCAATATCTGATAAATATGTAAAGTAGACAAGTTTTAGAAACGTGTCATTTTCATAGAGTAATTATTAAAGACTTATTTTGACCGCATATTAAAATAATACGTTTTTTCAAAACTATTTCACTAAATAAAAAATTACAAGTAAATAATATCAGGTGTTCATTAATAAAAAAACTCGCAGCATGCTTTGAGATTGTTACGGAAGTCGTAGAACAATTTTTATTATTGTATTGTTGGTTGCCTCACAAGAATTCATAACCTAAGATTGATAAATAGAGTTCAAAGGCGATGTGTTATGTGTGTTGAACAACAAGGAAGACATTTCCAACAGTTTTTATAAATAATAAATAAATATTTTTATGAAAATCTGTTATTTTTTAATTGTCAAAAAGTAAGGTTATGACAGAACGAATTAATCACAGACATGCAAAATAATTGCTTTTTAATTTTAAAGCACTCTAGAGTTTTTTTTCTAATGAACACTTGTTATAATAATACAAGAGCCACAAAGTTTTGTGATAATGACGAAATTATTTTTCATTTTCTCTTGTTTCTGGAGACAAAATGGCCAAGGTTTCAAGGCGATTTCAGGGATGTAAAGACAAAAATATGCAAAAACGTTCTTGGTATTTTTAGGGAAAATCCGTTTAAAGTTTTGAAAAACTAGTTTTCGACCTGCTCCTGACATTGAAAGGTCTGCTGTACTGTATAAAATTTATTTAATAATTCAGAAACTCATACAAATCTAATTAGGTTCGTATGTGGTTTGGGTTAAAAATTCATAAAAATGAGACTTTGAAGACATCAAAAAGTCTAAGCCCGAAGTAAATATTTAATGCTGGAGTTTTCATTCTGGCTTTGTGATTGCCGTAGCAAATGAATTTAATTGTTGTGCAAGTTTATTTCTTTTGTGATGTTTAGTGAACAAGTGGCTTTACCATTTGTTTCCAAGCATTTAGCTTACGTTAGTGGAGATAATATATTTAAAATAATGTGTTTTATAACCGGTGGAAAGAGTAGTAAAACGACTATTCGGAAGCAAATATTCCGCATGTGGAATTGTTTGACATGGCTTGGTGGGTTGGAAAATGTTTCTACATCTTGAAAAATAAAATATTAATATGCATTGACCCATCACGGTAATAATTATTTTGTCAATAAATCAACCATGAAAATTTATCGGAGGCGTTTAATGTTTTTCGAAATTTCCTAATTAATTTTAATGCTGGGTTTTGGAAGTTGTCAAAAACAGGAAACCGTGTTCTGGCTTCTATTGCAGGAAGAGAAGCTTTCCGGCGTTTAAAATCTGTGATTTTCCTTTACAAAGTTACCACTTAGTCGAAATGACCTTCTGTAACGTAAACACCATTACAAAATACGTTTTTTTTCCAGAATTGTGGAAAAGGTTAATGGAGGAGCTAAAAATTGCTCCTTTTATTAGCGACATTATTTTGTTTTTATTAAAGTTTTATTCATCTTTAACCCTCACTTTCTTACGGTGTATAAAAAGAGCTGTCTTGGGGAATGAATGTCGTAAAGGTGGGTTTATACAAAAGTTAACGACGTCATTTTAATTCATGTCGTGAGAAAGTGCAGATTTCGTTCATAAGTCGATGTGACGTCACTTCAGCCATCGATAACTATAAATAATGAAAACGCTTCGTTGGAAATCTATAAGTAGGTTGGAATTCATGGAATCGGTCGAAGCGGGACATTTTGTCGACGAAATATCGATCAGTTCAAGTTTTACATACTGTACGTTAGAATTAAGAATAAGCAAGTCGGTGAAAACATCAAGAACTACCACATGCATCGTTACTCTAATATACTCGAACATACTTCTTTCGAAACGTAAAAAGCTCGTTCATATTCATAGGGAACGCGAAGCGTATAAACCATATCCGCACTCAAATATGGCCACCTTGTTGCCTTCTATGTAATTCTAATAAAAAACCTTCCGGATTGATTTTCCACAAAACGCCGTAAGTAGTCTTGCCAGCAATATGTTTCTTTTATTATTCCTTTACAAGATATAAAGAATAATAGAATTTCATTTCCTCCTTCACGGCACTTTATCATTTTTCAGCCATACCACAACTATGATTAATCTCTTCCCGAACACTTTTCCCTCATTAAACCGATGCACAATTTTGCATTAAATCCGACTCGTTCTGTTCTGTTTGCCTTTGAATGCATATAAATTAAACCCAAACTCTTAGAACACAGCCAATTCTGTTTCATAGCTTAAGCAAAAATTATTATTTTTCAACCAAAAGCGTAAGAAATGGGGCAGGCCCGTGCTGTACGGTTGTGTGGGTTTCACAAAGGCGGCTTCCCCGAAGGGCGGCATTTTTAAGTCGTTTAAAAAAATATTTTTTTTAATTTCGTGTTGGTACTTAAACATTTTACATTATCTTCTGCTAGGTGTCAGAAAGAACTGCTAGAAGAGATTAAAACATTTAAAACTTTAAAAATTTAACTAAAATCACACTGTACTTCTTTTGATAAATACATTATTGCAGTTTTTAACAGTCAACAATTTATTGTCAGTTTTTCGAAATTTATCAGTTGCTCTGAGAATTCTTTAACTTTATCTGTAACGTTTGCTTCTAGCGAGAGATTATTCTCAAAGTTAAAACTAATTAAAAATTATTTACGCACTACAGTGTTGCAAGACAGGTTGTCAAATATAGCTATTATTTTAATAGAAAATGAAACAATTCATTTATCAGAATTAAGTGATATATTAATCATTATTTTGCAAATTTAAAAGCAAGGCGAGTTAATTTTTAATTATTTTTATATACCGAATTGTCATTTTTTGTTTTTTATTTGTTTAATTTGTTATACATTTTTTTGGATTTTTTTATTCTTCGACAATGTCAAACAAATGTTTAGCACTTCTCAATACAAGAGGTCAGATGATTTTTAATAGATTTTAAAGCAACTTTAAGAGCCGGTTTATAGAAAGCTCTGTTAAAATTTAGGCAGTGTCCCCGCTGCCGGCAACGGCGCCCATACCAGCTGCCGGCAACGGTATCCGGAAAAGCTGCCGGCAGACAATTTTTAGAATTTGATATTTAATATTTAATATTTTTCTAAACGAAAGCTGTATTTTCTTAGCTTAGGATGTTTTTTTTAAACGACTGAAACTGTAAAATACTTATATCTCAGAAAATAGGTTATTCTTATTGCAAGTTTCATTATGTAATACACCTAAACATTCTTAAGATGCAAGTTTATTATTTTTGCTTAATCTTATCATTTGAAGCTACCCTGAGTGTACGTAAATTTTCGGGCATACAAAAGAATCGTTTATCATTAAAAAAATAAATTTGTTTTTAAAAAAGAACGTTTCAAGCAGCATGACGGTATTGGGTTAAAATATTTAGATCATAAAGTCGTTTCAAGTTTTTTACCAGGGATTTTTGTAATAACAGACTTTGTTTTATAAAAGCTTTTTTTTGTCCAACATCATCTGCAGTGTCAGTGTTTTTTTTTTTCTGAATTATGTGTTTCCTCCACAATTTTGATTGAATCTTTTATTTAAAGAAAGTGTAACACTTCTAAAAGTGCCTAGGCTTTTTGTCATCAAAAAAATTTCGCAAATCACTCTTTGTTAATAAACCATTTTGAATTAATTCGAAGAAAAAATGTTGTATTCAACTCGTTTTTAAAAATCCACTCGTGAAATATTTTATAATACTTGTTGATTACTTAAAAAATAATTTTGAAAAATGTTTGATTTTTGTATTAGATTTAGAACTTATCACTTAAGTATAAATATAAATTCGGTAGGTACCATCGGTGGACATAAAAAACTGGTACAAGCATGACAATTTTATAAGTCAAAAAATCACAAATTTATATCGGGTGACTTTGCCTTTTTGCAAATAAGGTTATAAAAATTGTGACATACTAATTAGATATTGTCAGAAAAATTAAGTTAAAGTTCAGTTCTCTACATTTACAAATAACACAGTTGATTTAGCATCTATTTAGGTTCAAAGATCTCCAACGGCTATCGTTGAATTCGTGACAATTTTTGGCTTCAATGACAATTCAAAAGTTTGATACACAATGAGCAAATTTTGGATGTACAATTTTTTTGTCTACTGATGGTTCATACTAAAAAAAACTCATTTAAGTTTAGGGGCGGCAATTTCTAATTTTCACAAAGGCGGCCATCTACCTTAGCACGGGCCTGAAATGGGGACAGACAGAATTCATAATGAGCAAATAATCGGCGATTCTATCGCACCTCCACTGTCGTTGTTTCGATAGATTTACTTAATAATTAGCCCGCGTTGGCGTTATTATTTGATTTTGGTCAGTTCAAATGCAAATACTTGATGAAAGTCGAATATATAATGATAAATATCGCGCTGTGATGGACGTCCGTATATAGGTGGTCCACTTTGGTCACAGCGTTCGCGTGCAACTGTTGAACATATACCCCATTAGATTCATTATTCATTTAAAGCCAGTCTAAATTAAGCTATTTATGAAAAATACGTCAATATTTTATGAGGTGAAGTGAGTGATTGCTAATTGCACAACGCGGCAGCGGGTCAAAACTCTCATTAAATCAACTGTTTTTCATTTTGATGGCGTTAGAAAGTTAGTTTGGAGTGTGAAAGCATTTTGGCATGTGGGTCGGTTAAGTGAGGATTTAATTATGGAAGGAGCTTAGACTCCGAGTGTCGCGCGTTCTAGCATGTTTGTCTAAGAAATTAAAAAACTTTGCTGGTTTTAAAATGTATTGTTTGTTCGGTTGATTTGATCGGGAATAAATATTTGTGTTGGGTTTGTTAGGAGTCTCCGTTTGTTGTCGGAGAAATTGGTCAGATGCAAGTTCAATTATAGGTGGTCGTAAATCTCTGTTTAATTCAAAGTAACAATTAGTAGTTGCGATTCTGGTTTAAGATTTAGTTTATGTAGCGCACCATAAATCTTGCATTGTGAAAGTCTCGAATGTGGAGGAAATCGGATTTGGTCTCTTTCTGTGATAACAGAAAGTCCCACCCATTTCAACGATTCGTATACTTTAGTCGTTTGACGTCTGCTGCTCGATGCATTCTAATCATTGACCGAATTATAGCCCCGCTTGTGTTCGTTTAACTTCTCCCAACAAACCTTACAATTGCGAAAAGAACATCAATCAATTTAACATAGTTTGGGCTAGTGTGCACCAATTTCAACTCACGCGAATCGTTCCAAATTAACGTTTATCGCAAAAAGGAAAAATTTGCACGTTTCAAGCGAATTACTCCGGATAATCTCTGGTTCGAATTTAACTCCTGAATTATTTAAGGGAGACGTAAGATGACGAAATTTATTTATTATGAGGTCATGTTTTTCAACGTTAAACTTATCCGGAAATAAGCCGTTCCTGAAACGAAAGAGGATCAGCCTCATATATTATTGAACTAATCGTATACAACCTCTATAAAATATTAGGGCATTCGACTTGAGGAAAAATACTTATTGGCTTTGACAAAAGAAATATTGAACAAAGATAAAGGAAAGATAAAATGGTGCTTCTTTTAAAACCACGAATTCAGGTGTTCAAAGGAGGAAAAAACGAGCGAAAGGTTTCACTCCTCTGTCTTTGATACGCTCTTCGTTCGACACTTGTTTCCCTAAATTTGTTAATACACCATTTTACGATTTAACATTACTTTAGAATTTCCGTTTTTGTTTTGCTTTTACGACGGTAAAATATCCAAGAAAAGGTTTACTTCATATGCTCGTGCAAGATTGAAACTGGAAGGCTCTTTCCTTTAGTTCTATTTAAATAACTTAATTAAATAACGAAAATGCGTTATCATGCTTGTTTAAATAATCAAAACATGGCTTTTTGCTTGCAACAAATGTTTACAAACAATTTATCTCTACGATGTTATAGTAAACAGAAAATGTCTTTGCTGAAAGTCCAATAAAAGCTGCTTCTCCAGTTTAGCATTTCATTACAATGCCCTTTTACCTCAACAATAACATTCAGGGGTTTGGCAGTAAAACAGTTTAAAAACGACAGTGAAATTATTGATCTATTTGTTACTTTGTCGCGCGATCCTTCCGGGATGGTCACACTATAAAAAATTCATTGATTTGTGAATCAGTTGAATGATTTAGTGAGAGCTTGCGCTCTGGTTACTCGGCCAAAACTCCTGCAATATTTTGTATACCTACTCCTGAAAGTCCTTTTTAATTAATTAATTGACATCAAAGTGATACCTATAACTTTTATAATTCAACGTCGGTTGGAAGCACGGCATTTCTTATTGCAGCTGTTGTGAGTTTAATTTTAACTTCGTTACATAATGAAAAAGTTGGAGTGAAAATTTGTACGGTCCCAATGACGTAAAATCAATTGAGCAGTTTGAATTATTTTTAAACGTTGTAAAAAATTGGCGTCTGCTGGAGAGATCTAATAAAAAGAGAGACCCTTGTTGTTATTTGTCAAGCAGAGAAGGAGCTTATGGGCGATGATTTACCTCCTAATACATACAACAAGATTACTCAATTACGAGCAATATATAACATTAAACTAACCATAAAAAGCATGGCACGGGCCTGAAAATCTTCATTAAGGGTCCGAGTGTTGCTTTATTATGTTTGTCTTGTAGTTTGTTTGATTTTGTGCAAATTTAGCTAAATTTTGTGATTTCTACAACATCGGAAATTTTCAGCATCGCCAGATTTTCACATTTACGTTGTGTTTTCACCCAGTCAGAATTTCAAAGTTTCGACAAAACAAGAAAAATAGAAAGTTTCGCTCTTTGCAACCGTTACCTTTTGCCATAGCAATAAGCAATATTGTATTTCACTTGAAGGAATACATTTGCGCTCACCGCGATTTTCTTTCTAATGTTATTTCGGTCCGGATTCCTTATTAAATGCGCTAAATTGGCGCACAATGAAATCAAAAAAATTGCACTGGGTTTGTGACAGTCGAAATGGAGATTAAAGCTATAAATGTCAGTCGCTTCCCGTTGAAAAATTGTGTTGTTCGAACAAATAACAGTTATTATTTTAAAATTGCCCGATTTAAATTTTCGAAAAGAAAAACAAATTTGTCTTGCGCGTGGGTTATGAATGTTTTTAAACAATATCCGTTCTGGGAACATCGCAGCCCATAATTTGTCTTTTTGCTCGGTTTGTGTTTGTTTTGTTTAGGTGAAAGGGCCGGGATCGATTTAATCAATTTCCCTTCGGTGCCTCTGAAATAATGGCCATAACGGTCATCCATAAAATATTTAATCAAACTATTAGCAATCGACTGAGTCGTAGTCAGTTTAGCATGGCGTTGACAGCGACAGGACTCGATATTGTCTCTCTATACCGACAATTTCGGCTGATAGCTGACGAACAGCCAATTATAGAGCAGCTGGCACCCGCACAATGCCTCAATGGTTCATTACAACGGAAGTTTATCTTTACCCGGAATTACGTGTAGGTAATTAGGAAAAAATTCTCGATAAATTTTATAAACCAGCCGAGATAAATTTAAATTCAGTCCCTCCGGACGAAGGAAATAATTTAATTTTTATGCCACAAACAGCGTTTAATCGTTTAAACTAGAGATGCTTTGGGAAAGCAGACGAAACATAAAATCCCGCACGGCTAAGTGTGGACCCAGGGCTTTAGCAAATATTGATCTTTGGCCACTTACAGATTTACTACTTTCAAAATCGCTGTAAGCAGGTTTGCTTCCAGACTTAATAATTTTATTGGTAAATTGTTTGTCGGGGTGTAAGAATGAAAATAAATCAGTTGAAACATTTGGGATTCGATTTCGCAGGTTGCTGGTATCGAAGTAGTCACACCACATTAGGTTACATAATACATGATAAGACCCTTGGCATGGAAGCGATTGTTATCGCGTTTTCGTTCAAAAGCCACGGAGCTTTGAAGACGGTAAGGGTGAAAGGGGGTGGCATCGACCGCTGCATGTAAGGGCGAGTAATACCTATCGTAAAATTTATCGATCGACCCATGCATGCCTAACTCAAGCGATTTATGAATTTTTTTCTTCACGGGGCTTTTTAATTAACACTGCCAACCCCAACAAGGCGACCGCTTACGTGGCAAGAACTTCAACTCAACTCCAGTGTGCTATATCATAGCCACTCTATTAAAATAATGAAAGAATAAAATCGCCCTGTTTTGATAACTCGCGCCTTATTATCGTTTGCATAATTTAAAAGTGCGAGTGAAGCCAGAGTCGCTTAGAACAAAGGAATAATTACTAATGATTTTTTTCAACGTTTGACCTTTCCAAGCTGAATTTTACAAAAAATAAACTTCTTATTTGAATTGGCAAACAGTGCCCTGATGCTCGAGGCGAACTTTTGTAATAAACACGTGCCTCGCTCGCTGTGATATTTCAGTCCGATTGTGCAAAAGTCCAAAACATTATCTGATCGTTCAAAATCCGAGCTATTAAGCCAATTTTCGAAACCATCAAAAATGCGTTTTTAGCTCAAACACCGAACCAGTATTCAGTTTATACGTGTGCATTAATTTACTAATCATCATTGCTGTAAATCACTATGTTCAACGCAACAAAGCAATTTATTAATTATCTGTTTCAAGCTTTATAAACACCGCATGTGACTGTCCTAATGGTTATTATATCAGATGTTCATTATTAAAAAAACTCGCAGCATGCCCTGAGATTGTTACGGAAGTCGTAGAACAATTTTTATCATTGTATTGTTGGTTGCCTACTAAACCATCTCATAAAAATTGATAACATAAGATTGTTCAAAGGCGATGTGTTATGTGTGTTGAACAACAAGGAAGACATTTCCAACAGTTTTTATAAATAATAAATAATTACTTTTATGAAAATCTGTTGTCTTTTTAATTGTCAAAAAGTAAGGTTATGTGTAGGGTTGCCAG
The DNA here is from genome assembly GCA_939628115.1 of Tribolium freemani. NCBI lineage: Eukaryota > Metazoa > Arthropoda > Insecta > Coleoptera > Tenebrionidae > Tribolium > Tribolium freemani. The sequence continues at coordinate 11,201,650 of OW626792.1, read as the reverse complement.
ACCTTCTATATTTAATATTAACTGTTTCAAAACTATAAAAACGCCAATGTCGCATTTTACCGAATTATTTTTTTAAATAAGATTGATAAAATTCTAAAATAGTTATTAATGGTTAGATCTCTCATTGAAAGTATAAATTACATTAACTATTATTTTTTTGAAGTGCATGAATAATTTATAACAGGTAATTTTGAGAGAAAATGCGACGTTGGCGTTTTTATAGCTCTGAAACAGCTAATAGAAGTCTACTATATTTAACTAAAATCTTCTATCTTCTATGTCCCTAAAATATAGAAGCTAAATCTTCTATATTTCGCGAGCGAGGCCTTTCATGATTGGCACTTTCAAACGTTCTTAGATTGCAATCATTTTGCAAAAAAACCAGTGGCATATTTGCATATGGGCTAAATGGGCTATTATCTTTATTTTTATTATCTTTATCTTTATTTTGATTTAAAAAAGATACTCAAAAGACGGGTTGCATTTTTTTTTAATTGATCCGATTTTTAGTTTTAGTCGTATTTTTTTACTTCTTAAGTTCTTAATTGTTTGATTAATGAGTTTTAAGAAACTTTTAATAATTTCAATTCATATTGTAGAAAATTCACGATGAATAATGGTAGAAAAAGCCTGAGTAGTAAACAATACAGTAAAATGTCTTTGAAAAAAGTCAACGGCAATGTAATATTATAGAAAAAACAAAAATTTTTTTATAATATTAATATCATTTAGAAAATAAAGAAGATAGTTATAAATCTAGTGCACGTTTGGTGACATTAGAAAGAACTTTTCGAGGTTTAATTTAATTTTCAGAATTATCTTGCATTTTTTGAAAACTTGTGCTAAAACTGATGGATTTGCTGTTTCATTTAAATAAAGTTAAGGATATTACTGAAGTTTAGGAAAAATCAAGTGATAAAAAAATTAAGTTAAAAGCAGATACATATTTACTGATTACGGATTTGTTTTTATCAGAATCTAATGCTCGAAAATTGATAGAATTTGTTTGATGTTATACTTCTTTAACTGTTGTAGAGTAGTGTAGGTATATTAAAACGTCAATATCCCTAACATTTTTCGAGCAGTTATGAAGTTTAGCAGTTCATTTGAGGTGCACAAGAGGAGTGTAGATATCATTTAAAATTTTGAAGGGTTATTTGTGTTTCAAAAGGGTCAAGTGCTACACATATCTGAAGTTCGACAATAAATGTCCTCCCGTCAATAAAAATTGTTTTTTTTCAGGATTTGTAATTTTTTTCTTATTTTCTAAATTAACCAATAGGTTTTTTTTTGAAGAAACGTTGTCATAGTCAGGGGCGACAAAATTAAGTAGCCCAGGGTTACTTTAAACTCACTCTATATAAGTAAAGTAATGAAAAGCGAAAAAGTTGCAATGCTCATTTTAAAACGATGTCTTATAATTTTTTATTATATATTTTATGTTTGTTGGAATGGATTTAAATTGATGATTAATTGTTCTTATCTAATTTCTTTGTTTTCATTTATCTCAATGTTAACTTTTAATGTATTATAGTAATTATAACATGAGATCGAAAATAAACTCAATTAGAGCAAGCCTTAAAAGTGAAGTGTAACTTCAGCCACATCATATGCTGTGTAAAACCAACATAACTTCAAAAGTGCGGTCGTAAATAAACGGCTAAAATGTGGCTAAAGTGTAAATAAACAGCTAAAATATGGCTAAAGTTCTGCAGGCACAGCTTGCTCTAATTGAGTTTATTTTCGATCTCAGGTTATCTACTTAGGGTAATTATTAAAAAATGATGCTTTTGACTATCAGGTTTTTTTATTAAAAAACAATTTCACAATACAATATAGATTTGAGGACGTTTCGGCATAAAAATACCACCATCAGCTCTAAATTACAATTACGAAACGAACCAACGCCATAACACATTAAATGCAAAATTCGAAATGGCTGTCTGTCCATAAGTAACTTTTTTTAATCACTTAATGTAATTACTTAATTAGTAACAAATAATTTATTTGAATCTTCTATATGTTTTGTGAAACTTCTATATTTTCAAGTGAATTCTCCTATTTTCGACATTTTGATATCTGGCAACCCTAGTTATGAGAGAACGAATTAATCACAGACATACAAAATAGTTGTTTTTTAATTTCAAAGCACTCTAAAGTTTTTTTTTAAGTGAACAACAAATAGTACAAACTTTCGTTACACGAAAAAATTCGTGCTAAGAACAGGATCATTTTTCCAAGGTAAAGTTAGTGGCGTCCTGGTTGTCTGTTAAAACGCGAAAAATTCAAGAAATAATTTCGAAACAAAGCAAACAAATTATCGGATCATTAACATAGACTTGAGTAAACTTAATTACCGTTACATTGGCACACCCAATATCTGGGCACAGGTAAACATCGAAGTGTAGAATTTCAGTAAACGGATTTTCACGGATTGTAATCGATAAGTTTAATTAATTATATCCTACGTACGTACAAGCCGCATCTGAAAATTACGTATTATTAAATTGTGAAATTTTTATGTCAAGGATGGAAAAAGGGTCGCCTGAAATTCAAATTCTTTCAGGCACCCTCGAGCGTTTGCGTGCGCACGGCTTAAATTTTAAGCCGGGCTTTCACCGGCGCTTAATTTAAGTGTCATGCCGGACTTTGGAAAGTTACGCGGGCAAAAATCGCATTTTATTGGCAAATAATGCGATTTAACGGATGAAAGCTCTTTGAACTACAGTGAATATCTTTGTTATCTAAGAAACATTGGTATGCTCCGGTAAACAGCGGAGTTCTCTTAGCATGTAAAGCACGTCACTTACACATGTTGTGCGTATTGTATCGAATACTCTTCCGATTTAATTTCACCCCATTATTATAATATCATACACAACACAAATGATCCTAATTGGAACGATATTTAACAGAACAGAAACTTAACAGCACCCTCAAATGAACACACACCCCTTTAGGACAAGATTAGCGAACGCCAGACACTGATGCTCGCAGCCATCACTTTCCTTCCAGATAATTACATTTATCGCTACGTTTGTGTGAACTGGAATTCTGCTATTTTGCATATGACTAAAGCATCTCAACATTTATCCGGGTTCGGGACCCAATCATTGAAATACCGTGATAGGAAAACCTTAATTGCATAAATAGCTCTCTTTACAATAAAAAATACACTTGTTTAGAGGACTCCATTTTGGGTCCGAGCCTTGTTTTAAACACACGTTTTATCTCCAGGAAACGCTTAAACTGAGGAAAAAATTTGTTGTTGTTATCCATGACTGCTCTATTATCCTTGTTTAGATACCATCTAGCAATGATTTTATTTCGTCTTTTTTAATCTAAACCCAATTAACTTCGCAAGAAATTTCATGAACGACTTTTGTACATCTCTATATCTTAGAATAGAAATTTACAATAGCGATCATAATCTTTTTAATAATAATCTAACCGCAACAAGAAATTTTCGATTTTTTAAATAAAGTTCTATTATTATTATTATTTGGTCGTTTCTTAGTTGAAAATCTGGCCGTGATTTTTCGAAATAGCTGATTGGCGATCTCGTTCTCAGGTAACGATTAATCCGCTGTAGGAACTTGCCAAGCGGAACTAATAGAGTTAAGTGCAAACTTGAAGAATAATCATTCTTGGTAGGGAACAACTCTGTTCACTGAATTTATTCGGTTGCATTTCCTGTAGATATAATTTTTTTGTTTGACTTTGCAATGAAGAGAAACAGAACTTGCCTCCCAGCTTGAAGAATTAAGTCAATGACAACGACACAGCAGAGTAATTGAATTATATATTTACCTTAAAATTTGAATGCGAATCCGGGGGAATAAATGTGGATTCTTCCATTAGAATCGGGGCTAAGTTACAGTTGTTTGGAGTGCAAACAAGGCTCACACTCTTACTACTCGTACTAATATTTCAGATTTAGATACACAAATGAATTCGTTCCACAAATGATAAAAATACATTTCAATAGGAAAGTTTGTGAAAAACAACGTTGAATGCACATTGTTTTAAACGGATTTGCTCCACCATGGCAGATTGCTCTGAAAGCGCTTTCTTCATTTTTTGAATAAATTTGTGTGTACATAATGGAATTTATTATTGGGTCTCCTTTGTGTCGTTTAAATTGATGACGAGTTTGACACTATTAACAATGTTATACTTATTTTGTACGTCAATTACGTGTCGCATTTGTTGTGTTTTCAACTTCTTTTTGAATAAATCATATAACCTCATTACAAAGCGAAAAATTTTATTTTTTCTTTTGATCGTTCCTTTCCTCAGCCCCAAGGGCTTAATATTACAAAGTAGAGGATTCCAGGGTGTGTCGGTCTAGCATCAATTTAGTGAAGCATTACTTTCCGGCTCCTCTCCTTATCTGATACACTATTCTCTCAATGAAAGAACAAATAAATGACCCGATAAACTCGTTGAATTTTTCACTCTCTCTAAAATACAGCTCCAGTTGGCCCAGGAATCTATATCCAAACCGGAGCTAAGTGTAAACGTTCGGGATAAATTTTTTGTATGTGTCACTTGACACGTTGTGGTCTTGAAACCGCACCAGATCGTTGATGCGTTCTGTTGTCATATTATCAGCTCGGACAAAATAAATAAAGCAATTACAAGTGGGCGCTAGCACAGATTGTTATTTAGCGGTTGTAAAAACGTTTTGGCAACAAAAATAATAACTATTTGGTCACCGCAACAATCGAGGAAAACGTTTCACCAAACTTGTCATAACGTCACCGTGCCAAAAATGGGCATTTATTTTTGGGTTATATAACGGTAATATTACCAAATAGTTGCCAACAATTTGGTTGTTTCAAAGCTCTAACGAAGTTATGCTCTGGACGCTGTTGCTATTCTATGACTAAATGACAACTATTTACTACATAACCACCGATTTGTTGTTAACTGGCTATCGTTTCCAAAGTACAACTCAACAGCAACTACAAAATAACATTTTATCTTTGGTTGTAATTTAAGAAAAATTGTGGGACATCAAGATCAAAATATAACTATATGGTAATTTAGTGGTCACTGAAGAGTCACGAAGAAATTGTTATATTATTCAATCCTTGTAGACATCATGGATGGCGATAAACATATTATATATCACTGAAATGCATACACAAATTCCAAATACTCGTTAACCAAGCAATAAGTTTGTTTGGCGACATTACGTTTCTGACAAATATGAATACGATGCTTCGAAAAAATCGACGCGCCTTAAAAAAGCAATAATTTATTAAACATACAATTTTTTTTTCAAAAAATTAAGAGTTTTTATTTTAAATTAATTTCAGTTATAAAAATGTATCACTTTTATTTATTAAATTTTATAAAATAGCAGTAATTATGATTCTGACAACGACAAAGTTATTAAATGGTTATAAAATAGTTGTAAAATTGACACACATAAGAAAAATTTAACATGGGCGCTGTCTGCGCTGTCGTACTTGTCAAAAAAAATCGCCATTTTTGTATGTCTTCTCTGATTGTTAGGAAATGGTTGCCGTGCTGACTCAGAAACCTAATATTGACTAAGTTAAAACCAAATGGTATTTAGTTATTTTTTACGTTTGAGGGGGCTTTTCTGGCTACATAATGACTAAATCGAAACAAACTAAATAAGTTGAGTCAGTCGTTCGACGTTTTAATTTTCTGTAATATGTACTGCTTTTAGTAAATCTTTTTAAGGAAAAAGCAGTTTGTTTAATGTCAACTTTAGGCATAATTCACACTGCATACTACAGAAAATACACTTTTGTTGGTATAGGGAACGTAGATGTGGTATACGACAAATAAAATTTGACAGTTAAAATGATGGGAAAATTATTGTGTAGCTACGAAAGGGATTCTGCAGATAGATTTTCGTTATATTTTAGCTTTTTTATTTTTAAGAAAACGTTGCGGCAACTTCGGAAATTTGCCATATAGTTATAAGATAGATTATTCACAACTATATGGCAGAATAGCCAAATGGTCACGAAATAGTAATATTTTAGACATTATTTTGTCATTAAAATATGTGTGATAGCTATAATATATGAACTTTAAATAGTGTGAAAAAGTTATTTTTTGGGTTTACGATGGACATAAAAGCATTATGGCAACCTAAAAAACAACTATTTAGTTACGTAGATACCAAATTAAAGCTAAATTGTGGGGCAACTATTAGGAGTCTAATATAAAGCCAAATGAGCATATTATAGCTTTTTTAAATATTAATCTAACTAAAAAACAACTTCATTTTAAAAACCTAATGAAATAACCAAATTATGACTAAGATCAGGTTGCCATAACGTTACTGCAACAACTTTTTAGCTGCCACAACCAAAAAGATGTTTTGTGCTACTTAGGGGGCCAACGATCAGAAAGGGTAAATTGCACTTATTATGGCTTAAATATTATTATATTGCCGCTAGGACGTGTGACACACCGATTTACGACACAACACGAACAAGCGCAGAATAATTTACATGGGAGTAAATTCCCGTTTTTTATTTTTTTAATACGTGACGCGTCGGGGGCGAGTTATGCACCAAAAGGGAATTGTAACGCTTAAAGATTGGAATATGTTAAACCTTTAATCGGGTTTTATGGCACGGTTACCGTTTGCAATAATTATTGGTGATAATTTTTGGTTGAAGTCCTTTAAGTTGGAGAGGAAGTTCGGCGAAGTTATTTGCAAAATCTGGTAGTTTGAGTCTTTCTAAATTACAAAAAGTTATAAAAGTTGTTGAAAGCCCTTGAGGTTGAACAGCATACAAGGTGGCTGTTGGCGGTAAAATATTAAAAGGCTTTTGATAAAATTGGGCAAGAAGAAGGCAAATAAAATTGCTTGTCTACGGAGAGAATCGTTCTAGGGGCCATCGACGTGCTGTCGTCTCATCATGAAGCAATTATTCCAATTACCGCTTTACAAGATATGCTCCACCCTACTTTACTGTTATCGGATAAATTATTGCCTTTCCTGCGTTCGATTTTTCACCTCGCACCTTTTCCAATTCCACGGGAAACTAACACTTTAATTTTATACCTCCTTTATAGTCAATTCTTTGGCAAAGTTTTACACAGATAACTCCCTTCCTTTGTAGTTTTATAACTTCCAGCAATAAAAAAAGTACGTCCGATGACAATTCAATCTTTTATCACAATAAAAGCTTGAAATAACAACTACTTCTTTCGGCCGTTTTCCGCCGAAATTATCATATCAAAGCCCCTATTTCGAATATTATTAATGTTAGAGACTTGAGTTTGATGAGTGGTCTATTCAAACGATTGTGTTGATGGATGGCGCACATCAAGAAAATTTCGCGCTAAAACACCTCGTAAAAAATTCAACACAAATATTTATCCAATACGTACGTGCGCTATAAATATTTCCACAAGTGATATTAAAAATTCAGCACAGATTTTTCCGCGGTATTCCTATTACAGAAGGAATAAATAATATTGAATATTTATGACGCTATTATTTCGCATAAGCTACACCGACCATTCACATCTACATCATTAACACACAATCTCATTTTTACCATTCAGCCCTGTTGAGTTTTCCAAACTCGTAACGAGATAGTTTCGGTTAGGAAACCTTTTGAATGGTAATGGAATTATGGGTAAACGGTCCGGTCGCAGATTAATGAAGCTTGTTTGATTCAGGTGAAAATTAAAATTAGAGCTGCGATGTTGTTCGTTATCAATGGTCCAAATTACATCGACCGACAAATAGAGTTATTGATTCGAGAAATGAGCAAAATTCGGAAACAATATTTCAAAAACAAGTTGGATTCGATTTGAAGAGTTAGTATCTGTAAAATGGAAAGAATAATTGAAACCAGCTCGAAACTGTCACCTGTTAATTATATTAGTATTTGGGGCAAAGAGGGCAGCACTCAGGTGGACTCTTCTAAAAATACGCCACATTCACGAACTGTTTCCCAACTATTGATTCCGTCGGCTGTGGTAGTGCCTTTTTATTTAAACCATTAAACGTTACTCCAAACAGTAAATATTAATTTGCCCACGTACTCAAAAGTGGGTTATCTTAAAACTGTTCCTTGTTTTTCTTCAAAAATTTATAGACGAAGATAAAGTTCATTGTTTGCCTAAACACGTAAAGCGTGCATACAACCTCACTCCCCACAATTATTAAATAAACAACTCGAGGGAAAAATTAATTGCCCCAGAACTATCAAAACCCCATTCATTCACTGCCACTTCCTTTTATTCAATGCCACTTTACTCCCCATTATTATAATAATACAATATCAATATCTGTTCAATATTAGGTCACATCGATCCTAATTATCCCCCGCCCTTATATTATACACCAATGACGTGTTGTACCATTTATTTAACGAGCTTTTTCCATCCTGTTTGATTCAGTAACTCATTTTCGTTTCATTGATCTGAAAATCAACTCACAAATAAATAAATAATAATACAATAAAGATTGTCCCTAATATATAAAAATATAAAAAGTGGCGCACCAACTCAGTGGTACGTTATTGAAAAATCTTGAAAAAATTCCTAAAGTCATATTTTAAAAAATCTGGAGCTTCAAACTTATTTTGTTAACTTCTTCAGTTTTCATTATTTTTTAATGTTTTATGTGTCACACTAAGTAATCGTTAACTAACAAAACGATGAATAATTATTTTTAAATTTACTATCAGACTTTAGCAGTTTTTTGAATTTAAAAAAATTAAAATTCATCAAAAAAATCACAATTTGTAGATGTGCCAACACTGGGAATTATTTCCTAGGAAACCGTTTCAGAATTAATTTATTTTTATTGTTGATCAAATTCTATTGTGATCACGACTGTTAGACAACGTTGCCACATTTCATTTATTTAAAATTTGTTGTTTATTAATAATTTTAATACAAAGAATTTTTTTACTATTTTTACCTTTATATGTAAGCAGTTCTCTACCACACACCATTGAGTTGGTGCGCCACTTTTTGAGCACCCTGTTATAAAAAAATGTTTTTTTAGAAAAGCTTTTATTTAAAAGATGAACTAAAAAGTAAAAAATAATGTATTTCAATCACAGGAAAATATTTTTTCTTACAGGTTAAAATTCTAAAATTTATAAAAGCTTTGGGAGCTGTCAACTGAACAAAGTAATTCTGTAATGCCGTAGTTTTATAACTCCCAAAGCTTTCAAAAATTTTAGAATTTTAACCTGTAAGAAAAAATATTCTCCTGTGATTGAAATACATTATTTTTTACTTTTTAGTTCATCTTTTAAATAAAAGCTTTTTTTAAAAACATTTTTTATATATTTTTATTTTTTGCTTTTTAGTCTTTATTTAAATTTATTGTTTTACATTGTGCATCTACCGTGACGTCCAAATGACCAACATACCGTCTATGTCGGTATAAGTTACGGTATGTACAAATCGAGAACCCCTTTGTGAACATAACCTAAAATTTTAAAACCCCTTTAGGGGGTAATTAACTGTATAGAATTGCATTGTCACGCAGATTACGTAAGCATGTTAAATTTTATTTCATTGCGACTACAGGAACCCTCTCAAATTTACAAATCGAGAACCCCTTTGTAAACATAACCTAAAACTTCAAAACCCCATTTAACCCCTTTAGGGGGTATTTAACTACATGGGATTGCATTGTCACGCAGATTATGTAAGTATGCCAAATTTCACTTCAGTGGGACAACAGGAACCCTTTCAAATTTGGCTCCGAAAAAATAGCAGACAGAAAGATAACATTGTGAGCTAAATAAAAGCTTTTAAAAACACTTGGACTTTGGGTGGCAAGCTTTTTATTAACTGTTGATTAATTCATTTAGAATAAAAAAGAAATTGCCGGTGCTTCTAAGATTCTATCGGAATGAAACGAAAATAAATAAAAAAGTCACAGTTTCTGCAAGGGTTGAGGTTTGCAGTGTTTTTCCAAATACTGCAAGCCGTAGAGAATGTCTAATTAAAGTGCTTTTAAGTGAGCTCGAAATTTATTGCGCGACTAATAAAACGGACAAATTCAGCTCAGTATTAAATTCACGATCGGTTTTATTTGAAATTTGATTAGAGCAGGAATTGTTGACAGTGTTAAAAATTTGCATTAATTGGAAACGTATCATTTGTTCGAAATGCAGTCGATGACCAAGCAAAATCTTATCACACTGCAGCAAAGTTTGAGCAAATTGCATCAGCTTGTTGGTTGTCATCATAGAGACGAAATCTGGAATCGTTGCTGAAAAGACAATATCCCAAAGGTGTGGTGAAGTGGTGCACCATCTATTTCTGTGCGGTTGCACGCAAGTAACGGCTGAACGCCTCAAAGGCTTCAAGCAAGTCAAACTGACGGCCCGCAAACAATCCACAACACATTTGCATTTTACCGGCCTAAAACAAACTCTCATCTAGGCGCAATCACCACATTCATTAAAATTCGCCAAATGGAAACATTCTTCAGTCAGCACGAGTCAGACTCAAACTTTCTAGCCTAGAAAATAGAAAAACTTTTTGGGTTAGTTCTTGTAATTTGCGTTGCCAATATGTTTTTAATCGCCGGCTTGAGAAAATTGAGCTTAAGACGGCGTTCCGGAGTATTAATGGTGTAATAAAATGCATCAATGGCTGATGTGATAAAGTACGGGCTGGTAGATCTGCCGCTAAAACCATTGGGTTAAACATAATGAAACATTAATATGTCAGGTATTTCCCCGGGCACTTCATATTACCTAATTATCGCAGGGCATTGTGTGCTGGAACTTGAACAGCAATTGAAATGCGTTGCTCACACAAGACAAGTGCTCAACTAATCGAGTTTTTATCGCTAATTTTTGGAATGTGCTCATCGAGTGAGATCTGTGTCGTGATTTTTGCCCAATTTGTAGTGATTTATGAGGGCTAATATCAAGGATTAGGGTTATTTCGAGCCGTATCAGAATAAGTAGAAATAAGTGAGTTGGGTTAATGTGATTTTGTCACAAATGTTCTCGCAGTCGATTAATTGCCTCATTGAGTTTACAATTATGATGAAATGCCAACTGTTGAATTGCTTGGGCTTCAATATACAATAAATTTCCTCTGGCAGAGAGCACAAAAAGAGTTCGGATCCGAAGACACACGCAACTATTATACATGTAAATTTTAGGGCCAATAAAGATAAGTTTAACGTCGAGATTGCATCGTTAATTTTCAGTTTTAGTCGAGTCAAAAAGTTAAAAGAGCGGGGTCCAAAGCGAATGTGCTTGTTACTTTCGTGTTTATTCGGCATTTAGCGACATTTATGTAATCCATCTAGTGAGAATCTTGTGCATAGCAATATTCCGGGATCTCGACGGGATTCGCAACTGAAGAGCGAATTAAAGGGATTTCAGACGCGTCACTTATCGGATGATGTAAACCTCAGACTAAACAAATAAACGTCGCGTGTTAACAATTATGAAGTGAGTTATCCACGTGTTTTCTTTTGATTTGGATAATTATATTCAGTGCGAGTCAAAATGACAGTTTATTCATAATCCGAGTAGAATCCGGTGTTTCCAAACATACGATGCAGTTTCCACGTCACTCATGCATCTAAACTGAATATTTAGAGTTTAAACTTAAACCGGGACTATTGATTTTTAGCCGTGTTATTGTATTCTACCTTCAATAAAGAATTTTCGACAAAATCTTCGTGTATTTTCCCCCAGTTCATACATATTTAATTCTAAGCCATTTACAAAATCATTAATCAAATTATCTGTTGTTAGGAGAGTTTTTTCGAATCAAATCAAAAACGGCTTTCCCAAATTAAATGAATTTTTTGCCCCAAACGAAGTATTGATTTTAAAATTAATTTTCAAACATCCCTAATTAGGTTAAAATCGTCCGAAAGTTTCGCTATATTTTGTTAGGGGGCCTTTAACGTTGTTTTGGAATGTAACGTAACCAATAAAACTAGAGAGATAAATAAAACGGAGCCTAAAACACCGTTCCCTGCCATGTAATACACTCTTCACATCACTTCAAATTTATATTCCAAAACGACGAAATAAAATTATTTTGCCCTAACGTTTCTAATTGACGATTCACTAAGCATCACCCGAAAAAACGAAATAGTATGGCGGAATTAAAGAATTAAAAAGCAATAACGAAACTTAGACTGGTCTAGTGGAGAGGGGCAAAGTTGCCGCTTCTCTACTCAACTACATACAGGGTGAGTCACTGATATGGGCATGCTCGATTACACCTACACCGTCAATGACATCGAAATGAGTCAAATGTCACAGCAAATGGGTGACCAAAGTGCATTTTCTAAAATTATTTTGCTCTATACAGGGTTTTCCATTTTTACAGTGCAGCCTACAACATAGTTTTTTTAAATGGCATCCCTTGTATATTTGTACATATTTCAATTTGCATTTCTTTAAGCTTTAAAAATCCGTTTAGTTTTTTTAATTTGCTTTAACCGTTCAGAAGTTTTTTTCACAATTTAGTACGTCTGCAGGCACATTATTAAAAAATCGCAGTACCCTTGGTTTTCGGGATATCAAGTTGGGATTTTGTACATATGTAAACAACTGTTTGAGGTATCTTTTGGTGGCAAGATCGTCCATTTTTATTGTAGGATCTCCTTGCTGTGACACATTCATTTTAGGACAATTTGAAGGACCATAACTTGATTTTTTTAAATAGCACCCTCTGTATTTTATTACTAGATCCTATACACTGTCTCATTTTACATCTTTTCTACCTCTTAAGTTTTTTTCTAAAAGTTGGTAGATTGGGAGATGATTGGGTTTTTCTGAAAAATGCACACAAAGTATCTTGAATATTAACGTAGCGTGTCATAAAAAACAATAACTTCTGACATATTAACATCAAACTGGCGTTTATTGTACGTCACTTTTTGATTTTGTTGTGAAAATGATTTTTTCGTGTTAAATGCATACAATCTCATCGATATATAAACTCTAATTTTGAAAAGAAATTATTAAACAAAAATGAAAGAAACGACGGCTCTACCAGAGAAAATATGCAAGAAAGAATTATAAACGCTTTTCATAGAATAGATCATGCCACATTAGAAGCGGTGAATTTTTAAAAAGAATTGACGAATGTTGTGCTTTATTGCTTAAGAAAGCCGTCATTTTAAACAGTTTTGTAATTGCAAGTAAAATGTTATCGCTATTGATTTTTATACCTCAGTAAATATTTTTTTTATATCCTTATTTCTCCATTGAAAATTTCTTTCATTTTTATTTAATAATTTCTTGTCAAAGTTTATATCTCGATGAGGTTTGTAGATTTGCATTTTACGCGAAAAAATCATTTTCACAAGAAAATCAAAACGTGACATACTATAAATGCCATTTTGACATTAGTATGCCAGAATGTATTGTTTTTCATAGCACGCTTCATTAGTATCCAAGAGATTTTGTGTGTATTTTTCAGAAAAACCGATTTATCTCCGAAACTATCAACTTTTAGGAAAAAACTTAAGAGGTAAAAAAGATGTAAAATGAGACACTGAATAGGACCTAATAATAAAATACAGGGGGTGCTATTAAAAAAAAATTAAGTTACGGTCCTTCAAAGTTTCTTAAAATGAATGTGTCACAGCAAAGAGATTCTACAATGAAAATGGACGATCATGCCACCAAAAGATACCCCAAACAGTTATTTACATATGGACAAAGTCCCAACTTGATATCCCGTAAACCAAGGGTACTGCGATTTTTTAACAATGTGCCTGCAGACGCACTAAATTGTAGAAAAAATTAAATAACTTCTGAACGGTTGAAGCAAATTAAAAAAACTAAACGGATTTTGAAAGCTTAAAGAAATGCAAATTGAAATATGTACAAATATACAAGGGGTACCATTTAAAAAAACTATGTTATAGGCTGCACTCTAAAAATGGAACACACTGTATAGAGCAAAATAATTTTAGAAAATGCACTTTGGCCTCCCATTTGCAGTGTCCTTTGACTTATTTCGATATCATTGACGGTGTAGATGCAATCAACCACGCCCATATCAATGACTCACCCTGTATTAGTGAAATAAACCGAATGCGTTAGGAGGTGTTGTACCGATTCCCGATATTATAAAAATCAGGCTGTGGAGAATAATATGATCGACTGTATCAAAGTCCTCTTTTTCGTCTTTTATAGCTATTGAAAGAGACGTTCGTTGGCTTTTTGCCAAGAAGGCGCACAACCAGTAAATATTACATATCCGTCTAGAATTAGGAATCGTGCAGTCGGCGGGAAATATGCCTGACATCTACGTAAAATCTACACTGACAAATTTCAAATGCATTATTTTGTAACTCGCATTTTAGATTGCACCCGACTGGGAAGCCTTTCCAACTAGATTATGCATAAAAAGTGTCGCCTCCTTCCCTATTTCGAAAATTTTATTTCGAATTCGAACTATATTTATACATGTTTCTATTTTTAAGCGACAAGCAAAAATCTATCAGTTGTTTCAAAATGACAACGAATTGATTTGCAAATATTACATAGAAAATAAATTCTCGATCCCGTGATTCACCTTCGAAATTTGATGTATTTTTAAGGTAGTCACGAATATTTATTGCTTTTTTCATGAGTGTGTAAAATCTATTCCTGTCGTAAAAGTATGGTAAAAATGAGCTGCTTTTACGTACGTAATTTTAATCCCGCGTTGACAGATAATATCACTTTTATTATCACATCAATTTTTGTTTTCCATAATAAAAGCTTTACAGGATGTTTTCTTAAATGTTATAATTTTAGTCCGCTTGATTGCGCTTGTTTCGTACAGTAAAACTTTAGGACTTTTGGAAGAATATAATTAATATATCAGCTTGTTTTGAGTTAATGTTTAATGACGTGGCAGCTTTAATAACTTGTCTAATTTGCGGCTGTTGGCCCCAGCTTGAAGTGAATTTTGGAGTAATAGAAATAAGAGTTTGAGGAAATGATAAAATTGAGTTATTTAAGACGGTGGGGCGTGTCGCAAGGATTTAATTAAAAACAAAATCAAAACTTAATCCGGTTCTAGGGTGAAACAAAATTTGTTTTTATTTGTCGTCGCAAAGTTTGTCTCAGTGTCTGTTTTATTTAAGTTGGAATAAATGCAGTAAAGTAAAATCGCATAATTTGAGGATTAGAGGGTGAAATATGCAAAAACAACTCACCTAATTCCGGGCCACAAACTCTTGGAATAATTTCGAGAATGGCTGAACAGGAGGCGTCATCGAAGCAGAGTTGGCGCGCAACCAGACAGTTTAAAGTAGCGCCTCCATTTTTGATATTGGGACCTGAAACAGGAATTTTACATGTACGAATATCAAAAGCTTCATTGATAAGCAGTTTAGGGCTGCTCGTTATTTTCCAAATGACGATCTCAACGTCGAGTCTAATGATGCGTTAACTATGGAGCGGCTTAACTTCAACTTGCTCCACATTTTCATAATTCCTATTTACATTCCGTCGTTTGCTCAAACAAATGGGCGATATTTGATGCGTGACAACGAGTTGTAATTTTTTTCACTTATTTCGCCCACACTTGGAATCCTTTCAACTAGCAAATATGTACAAAGGGTCTGTACTGTTGATGTTTCAGCAGTTGTGAGCTGGCCATCCACCATATATACCTTTACCTAGAGTACAAAAATAGCCTCAGGTAGCACAGTTGCACCAAGACCACATCACACACCGAGCTCAAGAGAAAACCACCTCAAATCTACCACTAAATTAATTAACAAACCTAATTTTACCCACTCATTAAAACATTTGTTCCACTCCATGCAACCCTCATTCGCTCAAGAACAAACCTCACATCTTCCCTCCATCACTATTAATAATTCGTTTAGTGTAGCAAAAAACTCACAAATTAACCAATCAAGCAGCGAATTTGCTGCGATTCAGTCTTAAACAGGCTGTATATGTAATTGTAATTTCCATGTTAAGTTGGGAAAAAACAAAAGTTCATTTTTATTACTCACTTCTTTGAGATTCAAATTGCTCGGAGCTATTCTTTGAAGAAAAGGAGGTGTATAAGGAAAAGAAAAGTTGGACTCTAAGAACTGAAACTCTTTTAGACAATAACGTCACCTGCTGATGGATCTGAACAATTGCATAATACAAATTTTCTTACGAAATACGGAAAATAATGCAACTTTTTCTAAAGTATCTTATAAGAGCTTTGCATTTCTCTATGGGAAAGAAATAAAGGCTTTTGTACTGTTTCTGAGCGAATGAGCTTTTATAGATAATTTACTTGAATACTATTATTATTCAAGTTACAGAGTGGGTCAAGGCGCGTTTAAAAAATTGCCGTTACATGAAATTCATCATTTTTCCGTCGACTTAACTGTAGAGTGCTGTTACGCATTCGAAAGTACTATAAATCCTATAGTTCCTGACTTACCAACTTTATGAACGGTGTAATTTATTTTTATATCGTTGGATAGCTTCGATTTTTGCTCTCTTATAAAGATGTATGACACTCTCATAACATTTTAAACAGTTGTGAGCACGAGATTTTGTGTCTTTTTGTAAACATGGAAGATATAAAAATATGGCTCAATTTCCCGGCGTTAAAGCATCGATACACGAAATTAATAAATACCTGCAAAAGTGGTAATTTTCGTTTCGCTGATTCAGTAAAATAACGACGTTCCTTAAAAATTTATGGCGCACCGCTTTTGAGGTAATGTGCTCTACTTCGGTTGAAAGACAAATCTAATTCGATTTGTCAAGACCAATGTACAAAGTTGCCTGATTTATACCGTTACTTCTTATAAGTTACAAATACTGATAAAATTGAAGTTATAATAGTTATGTCTTTGCTGCATCGGAACGCCGCACCGTTCAAATATGGCGCAATAAGAAGGCTAAACTCAATTCCTCGATGTGCAAATTGGTTTCACTCTTGTTTGACCTCACACCCAGGGTGACCCCACTCGAATAATGGGCCGTTACACGAGTAACTTTAACGCTTCACAATCCTGTAAAGATTAAGGATGCTATTGGTATCTAGTAACGCATTTATTACTTCCGAACGTTCTTTATTGCGCTATTACTTCTCAGGGAAAGTTTACTGCGCCACTTTATTCAGATGTAAGTTTTATTAACAGGATAACAGGGACAGGGAGCTCCTTAAAATGTTGTCTTAGTTGAATCGTCGCTTGTCTCATCGCCATTAATCATAAGTTGTAGACAGCATCTCGATGTTTAGCTTCTGATTCTGAATAATTGCTTTATGTTCCGTGAAATTGATTGTGATCCTGTAAGCGGCCGAATCATCGGATGGGTGAAAAAACAGGAGTAGATTGGATGGTCGATGGGTAATTGGGGTGCTGGAAGAGAGTGGAGGGATGAGTTATCCCCTTCATAATGACAGGAAGCCAGTCGACTTGGATCAGGAGAAGTCGGGGGCCACGAGCGGTAATCTAACGGCCATTTAGACGGTCTCCTTATCATGGCATGTGGCCTCGTTCATCATGTTCTAAGGCACGTTCTGCGAGGCCAGGCCGCGTGGTTGGAACCCAAAATGCCCCGCAGCCACTTTATTCCATCCACCGGAGCGGAGCGTTCATGCTAATTTTTACAAATCCAAAATAGATATATCTGTAACACTACTATACGTCTCTCTTTTTTAAATTTTATTTCACTAAACAATGCATAACTCAAAAACTAAAAGTCGTACAGCATAATGGTTTGTTCCATCTTGCGTTTTATACCAGCTCTTTTACAACACTAGCTTACTCGAAAACTTTAAAAAATAATTATAATTTTAACTTGAAAAATGGTGGATGCGCCGGATTAGTCATTAAAAATTCATAACTCAAAAACTAAAAGTCGTAGAGCAAAACGGTTTGTTCCAGTGAATTCTGCGGCTCATTCTACGTATTATATTAACTTTTTATGAGATTTAAAATTTTGATTTTTTTTTGCTAAAAATTTTAATGGTCAAGGCACTTTACCTTCACAAAAATGAAAAAAAAAACATTTTTTTTAACTCACTCAATCAAAGTTTTATGGACATTTCTATGCTCATACAACCCTCTAGAGTTGTTAAAAGTAGAAAAACAGTCAGTAGGTTCGATTTTTAAAATTTTGATTTTTGCAATTTTGGTCGCGATTTTGTCGATTTCCGGTACCCGGAAAATTTATCGAGCAATAACTCCGGAACTATTAGAGATAACCCCATGAAGTTTATTATCGTTGGAAAGCTCTTTTAATTGTCTATCGTTTTCAAAAAAGATTATTGTTCTCCGACTTATAGTTTTCGAGAAAATTTTGAAAAAATGCAAAAGTAGGTCAAATTTTAAAAAATTCATAACTAAAAAACTATTGGGAATTTGGCGATTTTCTCGACGAAAATCGATTCCCCGGATCATTTTGCATAGGTAAGCATTAAAATAATGCCACTTCTTCGAATAGTTTAGGCGTAATAGAGAAAATAAAAAAATTGAAAAATTTGTTAACACCCCCCCCTTAAAAATGGCCAATTTTTAAAGTGTCTCAAAATCAATTCAAACCCATCCTATCTTATAGATTTTGATGTGCTCTTTACAATGAAACAAAGCGTTTTCCTCTAGCTCTTTTAGTTTGGCCGTAATCGACGTTTGAAAATTTAAAATTATTTTGCGAGATATCGCCTTGAATCCT
The DNA here is from genome assembly GCA_939628115.1 of Tribolium freemani. Lineage (NCBI taxonomy): Eukaryota > Metazoa > Arthropoda > Insecta > Coleoptera > Tenebrionidae > Tribolium > Tribolium freemani. The sequence goes on along the minus strand of OW626792.1, from coordinate 11,182,997 downwards.
ATGCCATTTTGTAGAGCTTTTTATACCGGTTCTAATCGATTTTACCGTTTTTCTCTAACTCTCATAGTTTCGCCGTAATCGGCGTTTAAAAATTAGAAAAAAGTCAAAATGGCAACCTTTTTTTGCGTTTTTCTCGGAAACTATAAGACTTAGAACAAAAAGCGATAAAGCAACGGATAGCGCTTGAAATTCTCTATTTTCTCGTAAAAACCCGGAGTCGCTCCGGGCAACGGTTCCGGGTACAGAGGCATTTAAAATTTAACACTAAAAAAATTCATAACTTAAAAATTAAAAGTCGTAGAGCAAAACGGTTTGTTCCAGTGAATTCTACAGCTCATTTTACATATTATATCGGTTTTTTACAAGATTTAAAAATTTGAAATTTTTTGCTTAAAATTAGAGTAGCCTAATGCATACTGGTACTTTATTCTTCAACAAAAAAAATCGTAACATAAAAACTAAAAGTCGTAGAGCAAAACGGTTTGTTCCAGTGAATTCTGCGGCTCATTCTACGTATTATATTAACTTTTTATGAGATTTAAAATTTTGAATTTTTTTGCTAAAAATTTTAATGGTCGAGGCACTTACCTTCACAAAAATGAAAAAAAAACATTTTTTTTTAACTCACTTAATCAAAGTTTTATGGACATTTCTATGCTCATACAACCCTCTAGAGTTGTTAAAAGTAGAAAAACAGTCAGTAGGTTCGATTTTTAAAATTTTGATTTTTGCAATTTTGATTTTGTCGATTTCCGGTACCCGGAAAATTTATCGAGCAATAACTCCGGAACTATTAGGGATAACCCAATGAAGTTTATTATCGTTGGAAAGCTCTTTTAATTGTCTACCATTTTCAAAAAAGATTATTGTTCTCCGACTTATAGTTTTCGAAAAAATTTCGAAAAAAAGCAAAAGTAGGTAAAATTTAAAAAAATTCATAACTAAAAAGCTATTAGGAATTTGGCGATTTTCTCCACGACAATCGATTCCCCGGATCATTTTGCATAGGTAAGGATTAAAATAGTGCCACTTTTTCGAATAGTTTAGCCGTAATAGAGAAAATAAAAAAAATGAAAAATTTGTTAACACCCCCCCCTCAAAAATGGCCAATTTTTAAAGTGTCTCAAAATCAATTCAAACCCATCCTATCTTATAGATTTTGATGTGCTCTTTACAATGGAGTAAAGCGTTTTCCTCTAGCTCTTTTAGTTTGGCCGTAATCGACGTTTGAAAATTGAAATTTTTTTGCGAGATATCGCCTTGAAAACTATGCCAGTTTGTAGGGCTTTTTATACCGGTTCTAACCGATTTTACCGTTTGTCTCTAACTCTTATAGTTTCGCCGTAAGACTATAAGACTTAGAGCAAATTTTAAGAATGCATCAGATAGCGCTTAAAATTATCTATTTTCTCGATTAAACCCGGAGCCGCTCCGGGCACTGGTTCCGGGTACAAAGGCATTTAAAGTTTAACACTAAAAAAATTCATAACTTAAAAACTAAAAGTCGTAGAGCAAAACGGTTTGTTCCAGTGAATTCTGCGGCTCATTTTACATATTATATCAGTTTTTTACCCGATTTAAAAATTTGAAATTTTTTGCCTAAAATTAGGGTAGCCTAATGCATACTCTGATACTTTATTTTTCAACAAAAAAATTCGTAACTCAAAAACTAAAAGTCGTAGAGCAAAACGGTTTATTCCAGTGAATTCTGTGACTCATTTTGCGTATTACACCAGCTTTTCACGAGATTTAATTTTTTGAATTTTTTTGCTTAAAATTAGAGAGGCCATTTCATAGTGGCCCTTTGTTATTCAACAAAAAAATTCATAATTCAAAAACTAAAAGTCGTAGAGCAAAACGGTTTGTTTCAGTAAATTCTGCGGCTCATTTTGCGTATTAAACTAGCTTTTTTACAACACTAGCTTTCTCGAAAACTTTAAAAAATAATTATAATTTTAACTTGAAAAATGGATGCGCCGAGTTATTCGTAAAAATTCATAACTCAAAAACTAAAAGTCGTGAAGCAGTGAATTCTGCGACTCATTCTACGTATTATACTAGCTATTTACAAAATTGGCGCCACTTTCTCGTAATTTCGGAAGCTCAGGCATTTTGTAAATAATTTAATCTCTAGTCATATTAAAAGTTAGAAAATTTCTAATGTAGTAAGAATCAGTCTGTATAATTTATAATAAAATTGAAAATTTGTTGTCCAGTGTATTTAGGAACTGGGTATTTATAGCAGTTGTAATAAAATGAGATGGGAAGAGCGGGTTTATTGGTTTTTGTTTTCTAATATATGAGATAAGGTATAATCAATGCGCGTTCCCGCTCGGGGTTTATTGGGTCGAAGCGGGCCGGCATTTGAATTTTTTCGTCGAAACGATAATCCCATCCGTCGGCAAGAGGTCGTTTAGAGCTGACGAGGTTATTGGGTATCAATTTCTAAGTGCGGTGATTGCGGCAAATTGGGGAATGAAGTCAAAAAATGGCTTGATTAAAAATTTTCCCGTGCGCGTGAAAAGTTTGAGGCTGATTTATTCGTTCCTTTAGCAATAGAAAATCGATTATCAGGTACACACAGCACTAACGACTGACGGAACTGATAGAACCATCGACAAAAGCGCTTGTGTTGTTGCATCGAAACGATTCCAGAAACGTGCTTCCGTGATTTACGGCCTCAGATGATGGAGCCAAGCGGCCAGCGGCCAGTCCTGACTCCTGCAAAGGCCGAGTAATGGCCCACACGTCGAAAAGACGTGCTCACGTGACTCCATCACTGGGGACGGGGGCCCACGGCCTGTGGCCAAACGGCAATCTGCCCTAACTGCATTAGGCGAGTTACAGTCTAGTCGCTTTGTCTACATAATTAACGTTATTTGCCTTAATGATCAAAAATAAGTCTTCTCGGACCCGCACTCTGACTGACGCTCTTTTTCAACTCTCGTTCGGTTCATTAACGAGCCCCCGTTTTGAATACAATATCTTGTTTATCTACGGATTGCGAACTCGGGACACTGGAGAGATAACTGCGTTAACGCCACCTATACACAGCGTGTTACTACAGTTTTTTAATGTAAGCAACAATCAACTATTTTTGCTGTATTCAAGCCCAATTGATTTGAAGAAAACCATTTTCCGGCCTTCAATTTCGCTTGATCACTTGTCATCAGCAAATAATATCACTTTGGGGTCTTTCAAACGTATATCTGGAAAAGTAACGGACCCAAAATAGATCCTTGAGGGACTACATACTCAACAGGGAGACTCTCAGTTAAAGTTGACACTTTGTTGTCGATCACTTACATACGAAGATAGTAATTTGCAACTGTTGGGAAGAATATTATAATAGAACATGTTACGAACGAATATGGCTTTTGCAAACTTTGCCTTTTGAAAACAATAATGAACTTATTTGTAAAATCTGTAATAGCATCAGTTGTGTTTCTCTTTGCTCTGAAACTAAACTGATGTGGACAGAAAAGCCGTGTCAATTGATGAACTAAGATTTTTTCTAGTATTTCTGAAAATATTGGTGTTAACGAAATGGGACAAAAATTGTTAATATCATTATTGTCAGATTTTTTATGTGCAGGTGTTATTAAAGATCGCAAAGCTAATACGCAATTGTGAATTAAATAAAATATATATGCTTTTTAGTCATTATTTATTGCATAGATTTATTGTTATTACACTGTGACGTCCAAATGACCAACATACCGTCTATGTCGGTATAAGTTACGGTATGTACAAATCGACATACAGTAACTTATACCGACGTAGACGGTATGTTACGCAGATTACGTAAGCATGTTAGATGTTTGTAGATGTGCCAACACTGGGAATTATTTCCTAGGAAACCGTTTCAGAATTAATTTATTTTTATTGTTGATCAAATTCTATTGTGATCACGACTGTTAGACAACGTTGCCACATTTCATTTATTTAAAATTTGTTGTTTATTAATAATTTTAATACAAAGAATTTTTTTACTATTTTTACCTTTATATGTAAGCAGTTCTCTACCATACACCATTGAGTTGGTGCGCCACTTTTTGAGCACCCTGTTATAAAAAAATGTTTTTTTAGAAAAGCTTTTATTTAAAAGATGAACTAAAAAGTAAAAAATAATGTATTTCAATCACAGGAAAATATTTTTTCTTACAGGTTAAAATTCTAAAATTTATAAAAGCTTTGGGAGTTGTCAACTGAACAAAGTAATTCTGTAATGCCGTAGTTTTATAACTCCCAAAGCTTTCATAAATTTTAGAATTTTAACCTGTAAGAAAAAATATTCTCCTGTGATTGAAATACATTATTTTTTACTTTTTAGTTCATCTTTTAAATAAAAGCTTTTTTTAAAAACATTTTTTATATATTTTTATTTTTTGCTTTTTAGTCTTTATTTAAATTTATTGTTTTACATTGTGCATCTACCGTGACGTCCAAATGACCAACATACCGTCTATGTCGGTATAAGTTACAGTATGTACAAATCGAGAACCCCTTTGTGAACATAACCTAAAATTTTAAAACCCCTTTAGGGGGTAATTAACTATATAGAATTGCATTGTCACGCAGATTACGTAAGCATGTTAAATTTTATTTCATTGCGACTACAGGAACCCTCTCAAATTTACAAATCGAGAACCCCTTTGTAAACATAACCTAAAATTTCAAAACCCAATTTAACCCCTTTAGGGGGTATTTAACTACATAGGATTGCATTGTCACGCAGATTATGTAAGTATGCCAAATTTCACTTCAGTGGGACAACAGGAATCCTTTCAAATTTGGCTCCGAAAAAATAGCAGACAGAAAGATAACATTGTGAGCTAAATAAAAGCTTTTAATTATGGATGAAATTTTGAATAGGAAGTGAACAACAAAATTACTATTACCTTGAAATCTACCGCAGGTACCAAACGTACAGATGTAGGCTTTTTATACCGGTTCTAATCGATTTTACCGTTTTTCTCTAACTCATAGTTTCGTCGTAATCGGCGTTTAAAAATTAGAAAAAAGTGAAAATGGCAACTTTTTTTTGCGTTTTTCTCGGAAACTACAAGACTTAGAGCAAATTTTAAGAATGCATAAGATAGCGCTTAAAATTATCTATTTTCTCGATTAAACCCGGAGCCGCTGCGGGCAACGGTTCCGGGTACAGAGGCATTTAAAATTTTACAAAAAAAATATCATAACTCAAAAACTAAAAGTCGTAGAGTAAAACGGTTTGTTCCAGTGAATTCTACGGCTCATTTTACATATTATATAGGTTTTTTCCCGATTTAAAAATTTGAAATTTTTTGCTTAAAATTAGGGTGGCCATTTCATAGTGGATACTTTATTATTCAACAAAAAAATTCATAATTCAAAAACTAAAAGTTCAAGAGCAAAATGGCTTGTTCCAGTGAATTCTGCGGCTCATTTTGCGTATTATACCAGCTTTCCACGAGATTTAAAATTTTGAATTTTTTGCCTAAAATTAGAGTAACCATTTCATAGTGGGATACTTTATTATTCAACAAAAAAATTCATAATGCAAAAACTAAAAGTCCTAGAGCAAAACGGTTTGTTCCAGTGAATTCTGTGGCTCATTTTGCATATTAAACTAGCTTTTTTACAACATTAGCTTTCTCGAAAACTTTAAAACATAATTATAATTTTAACTTCAAAAATGGTGAATGCGCCGAGTTATTAATAAAATTCATAACTTGAAAACTAAAAGATGTAGAGCAAAACGGTTTGCTGCAGTAAATTTTACGGCTCATTTTACATATTATATAGGTTTTTTACCCGATTTAAAAATTTGAAATTTTTTGCTTAAAATTAGGGTGGCCATTTCATAGTGGGATACTTTATTATTCAACAAAAAAATTCATAATTCAAAAACTAAAAGTTCTAGAGCAAAATGGCTTGTTCCAGTGAATTCTGCGACTCATTTTGCGTATTAAACCAGCTTTTTTACAACATTAGCTTACTCGAAAATTTTAAAAAATAAATATAATTTTAACTTCAAAAATGGTGAATGTGCCGGGTTATTAATAAAATTCATAACTTGAAAACTGAAAAATGTAAAGCAAAACGGTTTGCTGTAGTAAATTTTACGGCTCATTTTGCCTTTTATACCAGTTTTCTTACAAGACTAGCTTATTCGACAATATATTAAAAAATAGATGTTTTAGATTAAAAATTAAAAAAACTTCAAAACCCAATTTAACCCCTTTAGGAAGTATTTAACTACATGGGATTGCATTGTCACGCAGATTATGTAAGTATGCCAAATTTCACTTCAGTGGGACAACAGGAACCCTTTCAAATTTGGCTCCGAAAAAATAGCAGACAGAAAGATAACATTGTGAGCTAAATAAAAGCTTTTAATTATGGATGAAATTTTGAATAGGAAGTGAACAACAAAATTACTATTACCTTGAAATCTACCGCAAGTAGATATACTGTGCAAAAATTTCAGGCAAATAGCGCAACTGACCTGACAAATTTTATTAAAACGATATGAAGTGTGGTAGGATTTGGGCTTTATCGAATATGTGCCGTATATTTGGTATTATAATGCCGTATGCATATATACAAAATTTTCGGTGGGATGTTTGTCGAAAGAGGGTTGAAAACACATACAATAAAACATTTCGAACACCACGCCAGGGACATTTAAGCATCATCAGGATTCTGGAGTGACCCTAAAATAAAATATGAGTGTTCCGTTTAGAGATCATGGCGATTTAACCATATATCGCTTAATGCGTTCAACAGTTCTTATTTAGAGAATTACGACTTCCTTTTATATCAAACGAATTTTGTTCGAAACAATTTGCCATAACATTTGCTACGCTTCCGGTATAAAAGAATTGATTCCATTTTAAGATTACTGAAATTCAGTAAAACGAATTCTCTAGCTACATTGAATATTTATGTGAAACGCTGCATACGTTTGTTTTAGCCGAACTACTTCGAGTTAGTTGTAGGGACCAATCTTTGAGTTATAAATTTTTACTCTAATGAATTATTGCTGACATTAATAACCTAAATTTTTCTTTCGTGCAATGTCGTGACCTTTGGCCAACAACAGATGTGATCTAAGATCCGACACATACGGTTTTGGCGGTTGAAATGGATTTATTGGTTATTAAAATGCAAAACGCAAACGCAAATTGATTAAAACTTATTATTCCGGCACGATTTAAATTTCAAATTTTTAATGGCGATATTCACATTCGCGCCTTCACACGCCTACAAACGTCCATAATTTTTAAATAGATAAGTGGTACACGAAAAATGAAATTTTGGATCCGTGCAGTGGCAAGACACCGTTAGTCATGTTTATGCTGCACACTTGACTGTGGAGCCAGAGAGAAAACAATAAAATAGCATGGCGGAATGAGAATGGCTCATATGTACAACATAAGGGCGACATGAAGCTTGAAGAATGCAGGTTTACGACATTTGTCTAGCTTTGCTGTCTTACGGCAAATAATAGAAATGTTCGTGCTGAGCTAGAGTCGATATATACAGGGTGCTGCATTTTGGATGTCCGAATAGGGGATCTCCGAAACTAAGAGGTTTAGAGAAAAACGAGTGACACATTCTTGGATCCGTTTTTTGAGAACATAATTTTGGTCAAAACCGCATCCCGCTATCGTCTTTTGTTTTCGACTTACAAACAAAAGTTGACATTTCAGCGAAATTTTAAAAAATTCATATCTTCCTTATTATCAAAGATACACATTTGAAACAAAAACATTATTAGGCACTTTTTTACAGAGAATCTGATAATGTTATCAGCGATTTTTTTTAATCATTAGTTTAGCTGTAATAACATAAAGTTGTATTTTTTTAGATAGGAATCATAGGCGGCTGTGATATTTTTGAAAAGCTTATTTTTTTCTAATTTGATATGCCTATTTGTGTAATACATTATTTTTAAATATTTAAAAAAAAACATTTCGCTTTTTCTTTATAGTAGGCCATGAAAAAATTTTGGATTTTCAATTAAAACTATGAAAAATATATTACCCAACAGGTATTTACTATTTAATAATTTTTTAAACACTAATTAATTTAAAAACAGCATAATAAATTATTATTAGATTAAATTTTTGCAATTAATAAAAATTATTTGTTTTTAGATTTAAAATGGCAAGCTTACTTATTGCTATTCTATTTTCTAATTAAACATGCAATGTCGGAAAAAGAAAAATCTTATTAATTGTGTGATTGCTTGTCAATAAAATTTTATTTTACAAAAAGTGTCAATCCAAACACTAAAATCAAATCCCATCTGCGGTAAAAAAATGCATAACATTATCAATGTCACCTCCATTGCACTTCACTAAATCATAAAAAAGTGTTATCAAATGGTAGTGACACATCGTTTTCAATTTTCTGCACATTTTTTATGTAATTAAAATCTGCGACGATCGTATATTTGTTCAATTGAAAATAAATTTAACATAGCTTATTTTTATAATTTTACATTTTTTACTTTAATAACCATTCACAAAATTTCTATATTATTCACACCTTTTATGTGAAATAATTTTTCCATGGCCAACTACTTTCAAATATTTTAAATATATTTTTTATTAAAAGTAGGTATATAAAAATATCAAACTGTATTTATATTGTTTTTAGTTAAAAAAAAATAAGCTTTTCGAAAATATCATAACCAACTATGATTCCTATTTAAAAAAATACAACTTTATGTTATTACAGCTAAACGAATGGTTAAAAAAAATCGCTGATAACATTATTAAATTCTCTGTAAAAAAGTGCCTGTATAACTGTAGTATCAAATGAGTACATGCTGGGAAAAAGTAAATTTTTTTTCTGAATAACCGTTTTCAAAATAAATTTTTTTTAGTTATGTTTGGGATAAAGCGTACGCCACTGATGTGTTCATAAGTAGTGATAGGACAGATTAATTTAAGCATGGTATTCATTTGATGACAATGTACTTGATCATTGCAACAATAATCACTGTCTATTATCGATATTCATGACGAAAACAAACATGATTTCTTCCATTTAAATTCATGAGCGTCGTAAGTGGTACGGATTAAGGAGGTTCTGCCCCTACGAAATAAAATCGTAAAAATGGTACAGATCGTACTATTTATCCTTGGAAAGCTGTGATAAAATTTTGTGGGTCTATTTAAGAATCACCCTGTATATAATATAAAAAAATACGTAAAAACAATAAATATATAACAAATACAAAAACAAGTTACAGACAATTAAAGCAAAGTCTTTCTTCGGGCTTTAGCGAAGTCAAATTCATCTATTAATTTTGTGTAATCTAATGTCTCACAAACTTCATTTTTCAATTGAAATAATAGCTAGATCTCTCAATTTTTTTTGCCCCATAGAAGAACCCAAATAAAAAAATATTTTTAAAAATTTTTAAGACTATACAGCGTGTACCAGAACTCGCTCCCCATCGGAAAGGCGCTAGTGGTAACAGCAACGTGTTTTGTTTCCCTAGTCCTCCGGAGCAAGGTCTTTTGTGATTGGCTATTTTCAAATGTTCATATCTCCCAAACGCAGAGAGTTAGAATTTTTTTGTAAAGGAACTTTAGCTTCAGAATTACCTGTGGTGGGGGGCGAGTTCTGATACACGCTGTAGACTACAACAGTTTTTGGAAATCCATAAAAATTATTAATTTAATTTTTGTCAAATAGTTTAAAAGTTAACTCTAATAAACATTTGAAATTTTAACGCGAGCATTATATTCTTAGACTTATAACAAAATTTGGAAAAGCTGAAATTAAATTGTAACTGTATAAATATTTTATTATTTCAATGGAATCAATTATATTAATCAATGTTTTAAAAGTAACAAGTTCCTGAAAAAGTTCGGAGGCAATGATATCTCTCAATTCACCATCTTTAAGTACAATGTCAAGATCTGCACAGGCTTTTTGCAATTCCTCATTATCCAAATTTTGAAAATTGTTTAAAAAAGATCATTGTATCATTGATCTCTATCTTTAACGCGATAGAAACCAGAACCTTTTTGTTTTAGGTTACTTGAGAGCTAACAAAAATATACTTACGATTTTTAAATATTAAGTTACTTTTGATAAGGCAGAATTCTGCTTATTTATCGATTCGCGATTCGCAGATAAAGTCAACTTTATACTTTCTCGCAAAAAAAATATGTTACGAAAGTCTCCTGTAACCACTCTGTACAATTTTCCAAGGAATTTTTTGTAATGATAACAAGAATATAAACAGTGTAGACTTGATATAATTTTTTTTTGGGTTTTGGCCGCCCCTTAAAATTGGCCGCCTTTGTGCGTGCACACCCTGCACACCCGCTAGGAACAGCCCTGTCTAAACGTCTTAGTTTCGGAGATCCCCTATTCAAACATCCAAAATGCAGCACCCTGTACATACAGGGTGTTTCAAGTTTTAGGTCCAGTCAAAAAATAAATACTTCTAGTATTCCAAAATAAAAAATATATATCGCAAACGATAGAGTTTCTAACACGCTTCAATTTGACGCTTTGCTGATATCCCAAATTTTTATGATATAAGCGTAAAACGCAAAAAACTACATTAAAATTTTTTTTTCAAATTATTCCAATAATTTTTTAAGTAAGACTTCCGAAACTGAAACTGTAAAAAACCCAAGGCGTATTGAGCAATTGAAATTTCAATTTGCAAAAAAAGGGCATTTTTTAATTGACAAGTAAAATTTTAGTCTGACAGTTAATGACGTTTCAATTTTTTGTGAATCAAGCAAAGACACGAGCTCTGTTTTTTCAAAGGTGACTAAGATAAAACATTTATTTGATCTTTTGCAAATTGGAATTTCAATTGCTCAATACGCCTTGGGTTTTTTACTGTTTCAGTTTCGGAAGTCTCACTTAAAAAATAGGAGGAATTTTATTATGAGAAAACGATTGCAATAATTTGGAAACAAAAAATTTTTTATCTAGTTTTTCACAATTCACGCTCATACCATATAACATTAAAGCATCAAATTGAAGCGTGTTAGAAACTCTATCGTTTGAGATATATTTTTTTTCTTTTGGACAACTAGAAGTATTTATTTTTTGACTGGACCTAAAACTTGAAACACCCTGTACATAGGTACAGTCGGAAAAAGTGCAATCCACTTGATGTGATAGGCCGGTAATACAGTTGGTGGGTGCGAGGGTTGTAAAATGCAGTTCGCGAAGCGATTTCTTTGAAGAGTTTCTGACCCTTGTCTGGAGAACAACATCGGATTGTTTTTAAGTAGAGTACGCTTCATTAAAACTGTGCTCATTAAATTTAGTGCTTATATACCCCATTAAAATCCGTAGAAAAATACGGCTGAAATACGAGGAATGGAGGGTTTCTTCCCTTCGTGCTCACGGTGGCATGATTACTGCAATATTGGTCGCTGCCGTATCAAGGAGTCAATCTGGCCAGAGCAAGGGTTAGCCGATACACCTTGCCATTAGCACAATGACCACTAGCCAAGTGACGCCGACGCCACCAAAGTCCCCTCGCAAACACGCAAACCCGACAATTAACCCGCGATGCTCATTTTTCAAAGCACTACACGCTACAACTTACCGTTACTGCAACGGTAACGGCTGAGCCGAAAGTCACAAAACGTTTAGCGCACAAACTTACAAAGAAAGCAACTTGTAAAAGCTGAAACATTACGAGAATGTCGCCTTTATGATTAATCCACGCCTCGCGCGACTTTTCTCATCACCGTGCAGATCTGCAGGCTCATTCATTCAACAGACAATGGCCATAACTAACGCTTAGCCCCTTGAAATACATCCAATTAAAGCCGCTAAATAAATTAGTTAAATGTTGCAAAAAGTCGCGAAAATAGTTGCTCCGAAGCCATGCCATTCTGATTGAAATTATTTAATTATGACACAACAAAGTGGAAGAGATTTGCGTGTGATAGAATTAGTCACGAAAATACGCTATGTCAAATAGATAATAGAGAATTTTATTCGAAGATAATACTTGTAGCTTTAATCATACTAACAATTTATTATTTTGGCTCGTTTTCCCATAATTATTACCTGTAAAAACGGAGATAGTTTTCCGAACATGCAGCGACTTTAAAAATTTATCGCAGTATTTATTAGTTGCGTTGGGCCCCCAGAAACCGAAAGTAAAAACAGTTTAGGCAAATACTTGAAACTTCCTCATTCACCGTGAATATAAATTATAAATAATTTTTATCATTGGGCTTTAGCTTTATTACCGCACAAAGCTTAATAAATCCTTGTTTGAAATTCACGTCAAAGATAAGCAACATAAAAAATCAGTTTATTCCTAAATAAACCCAGATTTAGCAACGTACTATAAAAACAACTCTAATTGTTTTGCATAAACGTTAATTAATGCAATGTTGGTTGTTTTATGATTTTTATTACGGAATGAACTTAAGAGGGAAAACTTTTCCAAGACTTTATCTTCCCTTCATTTTTACAGATAACTTAAAAATATCTAACGATTTCATTACAAAAGCCTCGCAATTAATTTCCGACCAACCATTATTTATTTAATTGCGGTATCAGTTTTCCGCTCCTAATTTTCTTTTCTTTAACACAAAAAACAGTGTAAACACAAATAACCCGGCGCATCCACCAAAATTCATGGATATTGTATTCCGTTTTCATTTTATTAAATTGTCAGACGCGAAAGCATCCCTTATTAAAAAATAAACAAATGGACAGTTTAATGCAGACTAAACTAAGTTTATTAATGTTAACAATACATAGGTATTTTATTTTAGACAAGTCAAAAGAAAAAGGCACAAAAGGTAAGTGAAATACAATTGGAAATAAAGAGAAAAATCTTATAGAAATACATCACTTAGCATTATGATTGGTAACATAATAACCCTCAAAATCAGTGAAGTCACATTCCAAATATTCCGCAATAGAGTAAAAGCTTTTGAAAACTAAGTAATTTTTGATTTTATGAAGGAAAATATCAGGTGGTAGGTGCTTAATGTGGGATGGTAGAATGTTATAAATTCAATACAAAAATAATTGATGCCATGTCTTGCTTTAGTCAACCGTAAATTATTAAAACAAAGGTCTTCAGTTCTTGTGTTGTAATTATGAAAAGAGTTTAAGATGAAGTACCGATCTTTATTTTTAATTCCAAATTCTAAACATTTAAAAATAAACAATGAGGGTAGAGTTAATATATTAAATTTTCTAAAAAAAATGTTACAATCTTCACGATTTATTTGTATTAAGGCGAAATAAGCAGTTAAGGTTGTTTTTTGTGAAATACAATTCGTCAGATTTCGGAGTAAGTATACGTTTTTGGACAGTTTGTTAGCCAATATGTCGATATGATATTGCCACGTTAATGATCGATCGACAGTGACTCCCAAGAACTTTCTATGTACAACATCCGATAGAAAACAGCCTAAATTTTTTGTGCTAAAAGTCATTTTAACAGTTTTATCGGCATTCAGATGAAGTTTGTTAGATAAAAGCCATTTTTGTACTTGGGTATATTCCTTGACATATCAATATCATGTAGTGAACTTCCTGCCTTAACAAAAGTGGTATCGTCAGCGTATAGAACTGCATTAATTTGAGGCACACACTCAGGAAAATCATTTATATAAATCAAAAATAAAAGTGGTCCCAGGATAGACCCTTGCGGAACGCCGTGGTATATGTTACATTCTCCAGATAGGACACCATCTAGTCTAACTTTTTGAACTCTACCATGCAAATACGAACTGTCGGAGTCCATATTATAGTAGGCTAATTTTTTAAGTAATATATCATGCGTCACAGTATCAAATGCCTTACTAAGATCTAGGAATAAGGCTCCGTATATTTTTTTCTCTTCAAAGTTTTTAAGTATATCGTCAACAAAAGCTAAAACTGCATGAGATGTAGACATTTTTTTTCTAAATCCAAACTGATTATTAGATAATATGTTATTTTCATTTAGATACTTCAAGATTTGAGACAATAAAAACTTTTCAAAAAGTTTATATAAAATGGGAAGCAAAGATGTTGGTCGATAATTCTTTTGGTCGTTGGGATCACCTTTCTTATATATTCGTATAACTTGTGATATTTTTAAGCAATCTGGAAAAATATTTTCAGTTATGCAACAATTAATTAACTTAGTTATAGGCGTTATTATTATATTTTTAATAGACTTTATAATTTCGGTATTTAACCCATATATGTCAACACTTTTGGAGGTTTTTAAACTCTTCAGGCAATCCCTAACTTCGATGAAAGTGACGAGCCTAAAAGAGAAATTGTTAGAAGGTTTTGGTTTATTTTTGGATAATTAAGTTAGGAGCCACATTGGCAAAATAACTATTTAATTCATCAGGTGTTGTTTGCGGAATATTTCGTTGTGTCTCTGACCGATATTTATTAATGATAATCCACATAGCTTTAGGATTATTGTTATTATTTTTTAAATATTCTTCATTAGATTTTATTTTGGCGGTTTTTATTGCTAGATTGTGCTTACATTTTAGTTTATTTTTTAATGATTTTAATTCTAAAGTTTTGTACGTGCTATAAGCGGCAGCCACAAAGCTAAGATTATTACGCATTTGTTGTAATTCGCTGTTGAACTATAAAAACTTTAGAATTAGCAGTACAAGTTCTCTCTGGAAAAGCTATGTGGAAGTTGTGTATGATGTTATTTAAGAACATTTTGAATTTATTGTTAGGATCGATGTCACTATCAACAAAACTCCAGTCAGCTCTATCTAACAAACTGTAAAAAGTTATTTTACCACAATTCCTGTAGTTCCCAAAACGCTACTAAATGTAACAAAAGAGTAGTTACGTAGGAAAGTAATCAATAAATCTGATTGAGTGACAGACAAAGGCTTTCTCCCATGTTGTTTGATGGTTTTAAAAATAAATTAGACATTCGCCTTGACTCATGTTGATTGAGGAGAAACGATGTGTGATATTTTTAATTTGCCGTCGTGTAGGGCGTCAGCGGCCATTTTTGTAGGAAATGCACAATTCATTAAGAGGTCTAGTTCGGCATAAAGCTGAATATTTTGTAAGTATGTAATGTTTGAGTGTCGTGACCACATACACATGGAAGCAGAACACGCATAGGGTCACGCAAACGGCGACACGGAGCGTAATCATAGATTAGCGAGCAACCAACCCACTTTGCCTTGGATAGCACGTCAAAATTCTAAACGTTCCTAAATTTCTTGGAAAAATAACGCTGCAGCTGGGATTTGCATTTTTATTTTTTCACCGGCGAGACGCACCTAAAAATGATGTATGTGGCGAGTATTTTTCGAAAGATTAGAGAAATTTCGTGTTGCAGCTGATCCATTTGCATTTTTATTGTTTTATCCCAATAGCACGTCATTTGTAAAATACATATGCACAGTGCCAGAGCCTGGCAAGTTATGGCAAATAATCTTGCTCACCGGAGCAGGAATATTTCGGATTTCGGGTTTAAAATGAAATTTCTAAAGAACACGGAGATATGCCAGGCATGAGAGGTAACGTGTATACGTTTTCAATATTAGTCGGTAATTTTTGGACGGTATTTTCCAGCCATTGCGCTGTGCACATTTATTACGCTAACGATTGTTTTCCAGTCATATCGCGAACAACTGGACTGGTCTAAACATTCATATCCAGTCCAAATTAAACAAATTGACTCGTTCAGAAATTCCATCGATCAGATCCTTGTTTTCTCAAATGGTCATTAATTTCCATTACAGTACCTGTGGTCGCGCAATTTTCTCCCAATCTACGTAAAACTCGAATATTTTAACTAAGCGCTTTTGTAACATAAATCAACAAAACTTAACCCGACTTGCTTCATTTGAAAAAATGCGCCGCTCATTGCTTGAAATTATCTCGGCTGAAATCAATATTACATCAAATCCAAATAACTACATGCCGAAACAAACAGCAAACCGAGCGCTTCCTATTACAAGGAAAATATTTGAAATATTCCTAACTTTACAAGATATTTTATACTCTGCTAAATAAGCGCTGAAGCGGCGAATACACCAGAACATTACGAATTCATTACGACGTTTTCGCCGCGTATCTACAAATATAATGACAACGATGTACACTTTCTTTACCCACAAACAGCAAGGAATTTGCTAAACGAAACGTTTTTGACAAATTATTTGACACCAGAATCTGGCAGATTAAAATCAGATCTCTACACAACTTGACCTCGACTCCTCGACCTTTAACTCATTTGAATAATGGATGGCTCCAGTTTTATCACTCGGACGGTCAATTACCTGATTATTTTACAATTCCTAACAAATATCAAACGATCACGATTTTTTATTCATCCTATAATTGATTTCTAACGATTTTAGGTTTTTCCCCGGCGCATCCACCAATTTTAGCAGCGCTACACTGTGTTTCAACCACTTTGAAACACAGAAAAACAATAACTTAGTATAACAAAAAGTAGAAACACAAAATTTTATTGTGAACTTTAAAACCGTGACCCAATGCTTGTTCTCAACTCGTTCCCTGTTTAACCCTCTTGTGGATGTAATTTTCAAAAATCCTGAAACACATTTTCTTTATTTTTAATCGGAAGTCCAAATGCCAATTTTCTTGGATATGACTTCAAAAATGCAGGAGTTTTGTGTTGAACTTTTTTGGGGGTGTAATTTCTAAAAATCCTGAAATATACGCCTCTTCCTTTTTAACCGAATGTCTAAGATATCAATTGATAACCTCAACAATAAAGGATTTTTTGTTTAACCCCCTTAGAGTGGAGTTTTCAACAAACCTAAAACGCGCGCCCAAATACCAATTTTTATAAATATAAGTCCAAAATTACGGATTTTTATATTTAACCCCCTTAGGGGTGGAAATTCCAAATGTTCTTAAACACACGTTTTTCATCTTTAACCGAAAGCTCAAGTACCATTTGCATGGATACAAATTAAAAATTACGGATTTTTATACAAATTCTAACCCGTGTTCATCCCCCTTAGGGTTGGTATTTCCAACTAAAACACGTGTTTCTTCACTTTTCACTGAAAGCCCAAATACCAATGTAAATTCAAATGTTCCGAATATTTATACAAATTTTATTACGCCATTTAACCCTCTTAGGGGTTGATTTTTCGAAAATCCGGAAACACGTGTTTCTTCATTTTTAACAAAAAACCCAAATACTAATTTTCAAGAATGTAAGTTCAATGTAACTTTAAAAATGACAGATTTTCTAAACTCTAATTCTAAATTCAACTCTCCATTTAACTCCTTTAGGGGTTGATTTTCCAAAAATCCTGAAACACGTGTTTCTTTATTTTTAACCGAAAGCCCAAATACCATTTTTCATTAATATAACTTCAAAAATGACGATTTTTTATGTTTAACCCTCTTTGGGGGTGGAATTTCTAAAAATAATAAAATACCTGTTTTTTTATTTTTCACCGAATGCTCAAATACCAATTTTTATAAATATAAGTTCAAAAATTACGGATTTTTATATTTAACCCCTTTAGGGGTGGAAACCCTAAATGTTCTTAAACACACGTTTTTCATCTTTAACCGAAAGCTGAAGTACCATTTGCATGGATACTAATTAAAAATTACGGATTTTTATACAAATTCTAATCCGTGTTCAACCCCATTGGGGTTGGTATTTCCAACTAAAACACGTGTTTCTTCACTTTTCACTGAAAGCCCAAATACCAATGTAAATTCAAATGTTCCGAATATTTATACAAATTTTATTACGCCATTTAACCCTCTTAGGGGTTGATTTTTCGAAAATCCGGAAACACGTGTTTCTTAATTTTTAACAAAAAACCCAAATACTAATTTTCAAGAATGTAAGTTCAATGTAACTTTAAAAATGACAGATTTTCTAAACTCTAATCCAAAATTCAACTTTCCATTTAACCCCTTTAGGGGTTGATTTTCCAAAAATCCTGAAACACGTCATTCTTTATTTTTAACCGAAAGCCCAAATACCATTTTTCATTAATATAGCTTCAAAAATGACGATTTTTTATGTTTAACCCTCTTTGGGGGTGGAATTTCTAAAAATAATAAAATACCTGTTTCTTTATTTTTCACCGAATGCCCAAATACCAATTTTTATAAATATAAGTTCAAAAATTACGGATTTGTATATTTAACCCCCTTAAGGGTGGAAATTCCAAATGTTCTTAAACACACGTTTTTCATCTTTAACCGAAAGCTCAAGTACCATTTGCATGGATACAAATTAAAAATTACGGATTTTTATACAAATTCTAACCCGTGTTCAACCCCCTTGGGGTTGGTATTTCCAACTAAAACACGTGTTTCTTCACTTTTCACTGAAAGCCCAAATACCAGCTTCAATTAATGTAAATTCAAAAGTTACGAACATTTATACAAATTTTATTACGCCATTTAACCCTGTTAGGGGTTGATTTTTCGAAAATCCGGAAACACGTGTTTCTTCATTTTTAACCAAAAGCCCAAATACTAATTTTCAAGGATGTAAGTTCAATTAAAAATGACAGATTTTCTAAACTCTAATTCTAAATTCAACTCTCCATTTAACCCCTTTAGGGGTTGATTTTCCAAAAATCGTGAAACACGTCTTTCTTTATTTTTAACCGAAAGGCCAAATACTAATTTTCAAAGATATAACTTAAAAAATGAAGGATATTTATTCAAATTTTAACACCCTATTTAACCCTCTTAAGGGGTGATTTTCAAAAAATCCTTTCTTAGTACACCCCTACGTTACAAAAGCTATCTACTGTAAAAATTTCAAGTTTCTATCCTTAGCCGTCTAGGCTGTGCGTTGATTTGTCAGTCAGGCCAAGCAATTTTATATATATAGAAGAAGAAGAAGAATAAATTACGGAGAGTTTGCTTTTATGTAGCAGTAAACAAACGGGTTGTAGGAACAGATTCTTGTTGACAGAAAATGGTTGGCACAAGATAACCGTTGTATAACAAAACTCTCGTCGCGGCTTATATGTGTACGAATCTGTCTATTGCCTTTGTAGCAATCAATATATTTCACCCCGAGCTTATACTGACCTCCCAATTTCGAATCTTGAACGACTTGGAGCGAAATTGCTTTATGCTCTTTCAATCCGAAGTGAATGAAATCTATCGTTAATATAAATATGCTGAGCGAGAGACAGGCAGTTATTTTCTGTAAAAAGTTGATTATAAAGGGTGCGCGTAAAAAGCGGTGTTTTTGAGGAAATCAGGAAACGGGAATAGTTGATTTGACAAGTGAGTTAGTCGGACTTAGTTCGCCCCGAGCGTAATAAATTGGGCGAGAAAATCGATCATGGATGTCACCCTTGAAGTGTCCGCACTAATAAAATTCGAGAAATATATGGTCAATGTCAAACAAGACAGGAATTTTGGCCTCATCAAGATCGATCTGGGTGTTTAGGGTTGCGCCGGTTGATACGGAATTAAATCAAATTGTAAAACTCTACAAAAATGTTACACGCGCGAAAAAGATCTGTTAATAAGAAAAGTTTAGCAGGAAAAGTTGAAAACTTAAATAGTAAGTTTAAAATGGCCCTTGGGTATTTATTCGGTTAGAAAACAATTCATTTTACTTTTAAATGCCGTACCACATGTGACTTGAGCGAATTTTTCAACTTCTTGAAATTTTTTTTCTTCCATAATTTTTCTATAAATATGCATGGGGCGATGCCAGAAGATGCTCAGACGGCGGCAGAAGGAGTCCTGCGACGTTTTTGCATCCGACGATATTACCTCATATTACAAAGTATAATTTGCCCATTAACTATTCTAACCATATGACCACCTATTCGACATTTCTCAAAGTTATCGCCTGATTTATTTCGTGTCTTCTTCCTCGTTAATAATTTAGGCTTTAAGCGGCTTTCACACTTTTAAAACCACCTCCCCAATCAAGAAACTTTCGCAAAACTGATCATATCACAGAATTTTTCAAACCAAATCGATACTATTTGAAATATTTAAACCAAAACAAATTACAGCCATTTGTAACGGGCGACCTCGCGACTTTTTCTCCCAATCACTGAAAAACTAATCTTGAGGAAAAACAATGGTATTTGAGCAGTCTCTCGATGGCTGTCAATTTTGAATTTACACATTAAACACTCAACGCTATTTATTTAACTTTGTAATTAATTACTGTGTCAATTACATCCGAAACTGACACAACCAGTTGTTAAATACAAAATAATAGTCAACATGAGCTGAAGGAAATCCCAATTCCCACACAACGATTTTGGAAATGTGCGCTGAAGTGTTAATTTGACCGCGTTTAAGGCATAAAGCGTTCTTTGAGAATGTCATGTATTGTTATGGTAAAAGAATTGTTGAAGTAATGAAGTTGGTGTCGCTTCCGGAGGTGTTCGGAAAAAGTGGTTTTGTTATAATAAGCGGCGGCTTACGCAACTTATTAAAACAGTGTGCTTACGCTACTGCTTTAATACACGGCACTCATTTGCAACAAAAATCGAAGTGAACACGAAAAGCTCGCATGACTAAGTAAAAACCTCTCTTAGAAAACGGTCTTTAACCACAGCTCTGCGTTATTTACAACCCTGGAGTTGATTGTAATGAGAAATCACATGAACCCTTGTAAAATAATGGAACGCTCAAAAATTACTCGCACAATTATCAACAACTCCGCTGGATTGCTTTTTACGTTATTTTATTTGCCTTACAAATTCGTGCTATTGTTAGAAGTATTGATATTTTCAAGCCGGCTCAATAACGGTTCATTATAAAAGAACATAAATTAATTTATAATGCCGGACTTATCGATCACACCCGGAATAGCGTAAGTTGGTCACTACGTCATTTCCTTGCATTTTTCTCGATGCAGAATGCGCCACAAAGTTTTTTGCTTTATCCG
Source organism: Tribolium freemani (assembly GCA_939628115.1). Classification (NCBI taxonomy): domain Eukaryota; kingdom Metazoa; phylum Arthropoda; class Insecta; order Coleoptera; family Tenebrionidae; genus Tribolium; species Tribolium freemani. The sequence continues at coordinate 11,162,119 of OW626792.1, read as the reverse complement.
GGTTAATGCCCACCATTGGGATTTCCCAAATCGTAAAAGATAGAGACTCGGTTAAATGAAGAACAGTTGGACATTTCCCGGCTTGTTATGGATACAAAAGAATTTCTTAAACCCGATCCTTGGGCTTGAAGACATATTACCTGTTTTAGGATGCCTTATAAACGCGACACTCCTGTTTAACCTGCCGTTAGTATCAATCAAACGACTCCGTTATTTATTGCTTATTACATAAGCCAATATTATCACACGTTTTCGGAAAATAAATCACGGCTCGATTTTGTGTTTTACCGCCTGTTTTTCCTACGAAGCCACTAAATCGGGATCAGTCATGAAGATCACAAGAAGTGAAAGTTGTTAGCGCGGTTTTATGTCTGCTGCAAGTTTTATGACCACTAAAGCCCATCATGATGGGTAAAAACAATAAAAAAATGAACTGTTTGTAATGAGAAGAACTGTTTGTCCTGCAAAAGGTTTCACAGTTGGAAGTCAAATTCTATCTTCTATATACAGTGCTTTCAATTCAAAAGGAGCCAGTCTCAATAATTTTTGACATTGAGCAAATCTGTTTTTAAGCAAAAACAGGTCGATTAGGATCGCGAGGGGGAAGTTCAAAACCAACATTTGTTACATTTTAGGTTTCATCCCTTAATCGCTAGCTACCCCTATACTTTAAAATTTTAAGTGGCACCTCCTACTTTTTCAAACATTTTCGGAAAGAGAAAAAATTGGCGTATCTAACTGTCAAAGAAAAAAAATTTTTTGTTGATTAGTTTTTTACTTAAGGGTGGATTAATTTTTGAAATTTTTAATCCTAGTAGCCTTTGATTTGAGGCCAATTTAATTTAAATAAAAACATTGTCGATTATAGATGCGATGAGAGAGTTAACAATAAATAACATTACTTACATTTCAGGTTTCATCCCCTAGTCGCTAGCCACCACTACTTTAAAATTTTAAATAGCACCCCTTATTTTTTGAAACATTTTCGGGAAGGGAACAAATGAGTGTTTCTAACTATCAAAAAAAAATTTTTATTTTTGAAATTTATCCTTTGATTTGAAGCCAATTTAATTTAAATAAGAAATTTGTCAATAAGAGGTACAATGAAATAGTTCAAATTCAAGATAAAGTACATTTTACATTTAATCCCCAAATTTAAAATCATCCTTACTTTAGAATTTGAAATAGCAGCCCCAACTTTTTAAATATTTTTGGAAAGGGGATAAAAAGCTTATCTAACTGTAAAAGCAGAATTTTTTTTTGATTCGTTTTTGAGTTCAAAACCAACATAAAATGTTTCAAAATGTTGGGGGTGCTATTACAAATTTTAAAATAATGGTGGTTAGCGACTAAAGGATGGAACTTAAAACGTATTTTATGTTGGTTTAGAGCTCTCCCAGTGCAATCCAAAACAACATACCTACTTTTTATTTAAATAAAATTGGCTTCAAATCAAAAGCCACTATAACTAAAAATTTCAAATATAAAACTACTAACTAAAAAACAAATAGAAAAATATTTTTTTGATAGTTAGATACGCTAATTTGTTCCCTTTCCGAAAATGTTCCAAAAAGTAGGAGGTGCCATTTAAAATTTTAAATTAGGGGTGGATAGCGACTAAGGGATGAAACCTAAAATGTAACTAATGTTGGATTTAAACTCTCTCATTGCATCTCTAATCGACAAATTTTTTATTTAAATTAAATTGGCCTCCAACAAAGGCTACTAGGATTAAAACTTTCAAAAATAAAACCACCCTTAACTAAGAAACGAATAGCCAAAAAATTTTTTTCCTTGACAGTTCGATCCGCAAATTTTTTCCCTTTCCGAAAATGTTTGAAAAAGTAGGGGGTGCCATTTAAAATTTTAAAGTAGGGGTAGCTAGCGATTGAGGGATGAAACCTAAAATGTAACAAATGTTGGTTTTGAACTTCCCCCTCGCGATCCTAATCGACCTGTTTTTGCTTGAAAACAGATTTGCTCAATGTCAAAAGTTTTTGAGACTGGCTCCTTTTGAAATGAAAATAAAATTGCTTGGCCTGACTGACCAATCAACACACAGCCTAGACGGCTAAGGATAGAAACTTGAAATTTTTACAGTAGATAGCTTTTGTAACGTAGGGGTGTACTAAGAAAGGATTTTTCAAAAATCACCGCCTAAGAGGGTTAAATAGGGTGTTAAAATTTGAATAAAAATTCGTCATTTTTTAAGTTATATCTTTGACAATTTGTATTTGGGCTTTCGGTTAAAAATAAAGAAAGACGTGTTTCAGGATTTTTGGAAAATCAACCCCTAAAGGGGTTAAATGGAGAGTTGAATTTTGAATTAGAGTTTAGAAAATCTGTCATTTTTAAAGTTACATTGAACTTACATCCTTGAAAATTAGTATTTGGGCTTTTGGTTAAAAATGAAGAAATACGTGTTTCCGGATTTTCGAAAAATCAACCCCTAAGAGGGTTAAATGGCGTAATAAAATTTGTATAAAAATTCGTAACTTTTGAATTTACATTAATTAAAGCTGGTATTTGGGCTTTCAGTGAAAAGTGAAGAAACACGTGTTTTAGTTGGAAATACCAACCCCAAGGGGGTTGAACACGGATTAGAATTTGTATAAAAATCCGTAATTTTTAATTTGTATCCATGCAAATGGCACTTGAGCTTTCGGTTAAAGATGAAAAACGTGTGTTTAAGAACATTTGGAATTTCCACCCCTAAGGGGGTTAAATATAAAAATCCGTAATTTTTAAATTTATATTTATATAAATTGGTATTTGGGCATTCGGTGAAAAATAAAGAAACAGGTATTTTATTATTTTTAGAAATTCCACCCCCAAAGAGGGTTTAACATAAAAAATCGTCATTTTTGAAGCTATATTAATGAAAAATGGTATTTGGGCTTTCGGTTAAAAATAAAAAACACGTGTTTCAGGATTTTTGGAAAATCAACCCCTAAAAGAGTTAAATGGAGAGTTGAATTTTGAATTAGAGTTTAGAAAATCTGTCATTTTTAAAGTTACATTGAACTTACATCCTTGAAAATTAGTATGTGGGTTTTTTGTTAAAAATGAAGAATCACGTGTTTCCGGATTTTCGAAAAATCAACCCCTAAGAGGGTTAAATGGCGTAATAAAATTTGTATAAATATTCGGAACATTTGAATTTACATTGGTATTTGGACTTTCAGTGAAAAGTGAAGAAACACGTGTTTTAGTTGGAAATACCAACCCCAAGGGGGTTGAACACGGGTTAGAATTTGTATAAAAATTCGTAATTTTTAATTTGTATCCATGCAAATGGCACTTGAGCTTTCGGTTAAAGATGAAAAACGTGTGTTTAAGAACATTTGGAATTTCCACCCCTAAGGGGGTTAAATATAAAAATCCGTAATTTTTGAATTTATATTTATAAAAATTGGTATTTGGGCATTCAGTGAAAAATAAAGAAACAGGTATTTTATTATTTTTAGAAATTCCACCCCCAAGGAGGGTTAAATATAAAAAACAGTCATTTTTAAAGCTATATTAATGAAAAATGGTTTTGATCTTTCGATTAAAAATAAAAAAAGACGTGTTTCTGGATTTTGAAAGTCCACCCCCAAGAGGGTTGAATATAAAAATATGTCATTTTCGAAGTTATAACCAAGAGAATTGGTATTTGGGCATTCGACTAAATATAAAAAACGCGTGTTTCAGGTTTGTTGAAAACTCCACTCCAAGGGGGTTAAACAAAAAATCCTTCATTGTTGAAGTTATACATATAAAAAATTCTTTATTGTTGAAGTTATCAATTGATATCTTAGACATTCGGTTAAAAAGGAAGAGGCGTTATTTCAGGATTTTTAGAAATTCCACCCCCAAAAGAGTTCAACGCAAAACTCCTGCATTTTTGAAGTCATATCCAAGAAAATTGGCATTTGGACTTCCGGTTAAAAATAAAGAAAATGTGTTTCAGGATTTTTGAAAATTACATCCACAAGAGGGTTAAACAGGGAATGAGTTGAGAACAAGCAAAATTTACTCGGGTTCGCATTGGGTTACGGTTTTAAAGTTCACAATAAAATTTTGTGTTTCTACTTTTTGTTATACTAAGTTTTGCATTGTTTCAAAGTGTTTGTGGACATGCGTGCGAAGTCGTGGGCAACTGCTAGTCTGAAATATATATCGTGATGTTTTTCCCAATTCGGGCCGAATTGATCGTGGCCTATGAAGGGTTATTGATGAAAGGGTCTAAAGCTTGCCTTCCTATCCCAGATATCAAAATTATTTATTACTCAAGTCTTGTCTGTCGTTTGTAAATTATTGGAAAATGTGTTAATTGCTCCTAATTAAATTACTAAGGGTATTAACGTGATGAAGCAAAGTGTTTGCACAAATTCTCAAAGAATGAGGTTTCGTATTAAAATATGGGCCGTAAGGAGCTTTCTTTTTATTGAGAAATTTCCCCGATCTGCGAAACTGGGAGTGTCTAATTAAAATTTGTTTAGAAAGCGGTAGCGTGGCAAGATGTCTTTTTTATTCACCTAATTTTTCGCGAGTAGAATTAAAGAGCCCGCGAGATAAGATAGTATTTTGCAGCGTTTCAGAGAATTGTGAAAAATCAAAAATAAAGTAGGCAAAAGCCGTAAATACATTTTACTATGATAACATTGCACCCCTTCCAGTTTTATGCGTCTTGGCAAGATGACAATAAGAAAATTCGCCTTGTATTTTCCTGTTCATATTTGAACGATCCGCCGGTTTTTTTCCTCCCCCAATCCTCTCGAAGCGACTTTATTCTTTTATATTTCATCATCGAAACGGCTATCGAGTATGAGGTTAATGGAAGCTCGATCATTCCAATAAAATGTTTTTGATGGCCATTCGACAATTCTATTAAACGCTAACTGTAATACAATTTTGACCAAGGTCTTCAACAGTTTAATTGGCTACAGCAAAAAGTTATTAATTACGTGTCTAAAGTTCAATATGTGCCGCCCGCAACCGACAGATTTTCATTCGTTCCAGATTTTATTTCAGATACTTCACAAATAACAAATACATTTCTTTAATCACGTTTGGTCTAAAATAAAGTACAATTTTCTGAAAATTTATTCAAATTAGTTCCCGAAGGCCGTGGGTGATAAAAGCAAGGTTAAGTAATTATGCATGTATTAGTTGGGCGTTAATCGATTTTCTGCTTGCACATGTAATTAAAAATTACGTGCAGAATTTTTTTACTACTTTGTGGCCGACGATTAAACCCATATCGTGCAAACAAGTAGTTCGATTTTTATTTATTTATTGCTAATAAACAAAGTTTAAACTAAAATAATACGTCTCGGGACTTAAGCTTGTAGATTGCCCCTTTGTGTTAAAAATGTTTTATGCGTCTTGGGAAATGCTGAGAGGGCAGAATGATTTCGTTTTACACATCACGCATAGCAATGTTATGAAATCGAGCAAATGTGTATGTACTTAGAAGAGTATTCGTACGTGGATTTTGTATTAGATTTTAAACCGTTGACAATCCGTGTGTAATATTAAACTATAAATCTCTGCAAATGAAATGTGCAAGTGGCAATCTGTTTGTTTCTGTTTCGCTGCAAATTTAAAACCGTGAAATAATGATTTCGGGGCTCGTTTCGATCGAAGGAATTTTATTAGTATGACTTGTAAAAAGTAATGGAAGTCGGGGAAGTTCCCAAGTTCAATGGATGTCACGTTTTGCAAGGGTTGCCTGATATCCAGCCGCGGTTTGACAGAATGCTTAACGATTACACGAAGCAAGAATTTGCATGTGCTCAACTAAACTGAAGAGCTTCGTGTCTTAAAATATAGGGAATAAGGTCAAGTTTCATTTTCATCAAGTGATAAACTGAGTTAAGGGAGATAATGCCAAGGATTTTTTTCAGGGAGAATACAACTGTGTGTTTTGGGGTAAATTGCAAACTAACGTGCCCTTTAATTAATAATATAGTACGGCTGTTTCGAGAACAAGTAACTCTCAAGTGAAACAATAAAACAGAAACATAATCGTGTATCAACTTGCATGTTCTGCCACGACAAGACAAAAGCCAAAAGTCACATAACCCATGAATCCTTTGAGACAACTTGTCTTTAAAATATTTCCAAAAGTGGAAATACGCTGACCCTCATCTTTTGTCTGTTTCTGTTTTCGATTCAATTTCCACCGATAATTTGTGGATCGACTGTGACCTGACCTTCAACCGAATTCGAAAAATACCTTAATCTAGATACTGCACTAAACAATATTTTAGCATCTAGACACTATACGTAACGATTAAGTTACTTTTATGTATGTTTGAAAACAACTCTTTAAATAATGATGCACTTCCAACTTGACTAAGTTACAACAACGAACTTATAAGTGTAATACTGTCTTAGAAGTTTATCTAGAATACATAATATTCTGCAAATTATCCGAGCTGGTGTTCTTGCTGGATTTACCACTTCGAGAAAACAGTAAACAACCAAATACTTATTGATTATATTAGCTATTCGTCTGGTCTGAGGCAACCATCCGGGTGAAAATTTCTTTAGCAGTTGCTTAAAGATCTAGACAAAGCCAGTGAATGGCAATTGAAACTTTAGGTCTCTTTAGTTTCGGTAATTGTTGGAGAAAAAGTGAAAAAGACCGGAAATTCATTAAACGCAGCTCAATAAAACCCCCGACGTACCATATTTATTTTTACGAATGGGAACAGTGATTCCGTTAAACTTATTCCAAAATGATTATTGTTACAAGTTGCGAAATTTAGTGGCTAAGCAAATATTTGAGTTGAAATTCAAGCAATATCTCTGTTTATATAATTCCGATGCGGTTTTATGATCATTAGAATACTCGCGTCCTGGCCAATGTGAGTATAAAAGATTTCTCAAGATTTATGTTTAAGTAAAAACGTGTTAGATAAGTACAACGGAGGTAACCCGTGACTTATACTTTGAATATTTGAATAAAAGAAATATGTTCTCTGCTTGATAACTTAGTTGAGAAACTGTTTTCGAGACGATTCGAAAATTTTATTCAAGCATCTCAAACTTTTTATATAGAAATGTGAGAAGAGTGCACCGGCCGTAATCTCAATTCCTCCACTGCGGTATCAGATTTCTCGTCCTGATAAAGTTCGTATTGTATTCATTTTCTCCGGAAAAGCAAATAGTCCATGAGTGAGCACATTCACATGCGCTCCGCACTTCATAATTAAAAAGAAGTGTTTGTAATTTTAAGCAATTTTCTAGCCACTGACAATCGGTATAAAGTTAGGTTTCTGTCGTCTTTGCCGCCGCTTTTTAAACAACACACTTTTTTCTCCCGATAAAATAACACCGTCCTACTTCTCAATTACACTAAAATTTAATTTATTTATTGTGACTTGTCAGGCCCGTGCTGTACGGTTGTTCACGTTGTGGGATTCATTTTTAAGCCGTTTAAAGAAAATATTTTTTTTAATTTCGTGTTGGTACTTAAACATTTGAAATTATCTTCTGCTAGGTGTCAGAAAGAAGAACTGCTAGAAGAGATTAAAACATTTAAAACCTTAAAAATTTAACTAAAATCACACTGTTCTTCTTTTGATAAATACATTATTGCAGTTTTTAACAGTCAGCAATTTATTGTCAGTTTTTCGAAATTTATCAGTTGCTCTGAGAGTTCTTTAACTTTATCTGTAACGTTTGCTTCTAGCGAGAGATTATTCTCAAAGTTAAAACTAATTAAAAATTATTTACGCACTACTGTGTTGCAAGACAGGTTGTCAAATATAGCTTTTATTTCAATAGAAAATAAAACAATTGATTTATTAGAATTAAGTGATATATTATTCATTATTTTGCAAATTTAAAAGCAAGACGAGTTAATTTTTAATTATTTTTATATACCGAATTGTCATTTTTTGTTTTTTATTTGTTTAATTTGTTATACATTTTTTTGGATTTTTTTATTCTTCGACAATGTCAAACAAATGTTTAGCACTTCTCAATACAAAAGATCAGATGATTTTTAACAGATTTTAAAGCAACTTTAAGGGCCGGTTTATAAAAAGCTCTGTTAAAATTTAGGCAGTGTCCTCGCTGCCGGCAACGGCGCCCATACCAGCTGCCGGCAACGGTATCCGGAAAAGCTGCCGACAGACAATTTTTAGAATTTGATATTTAATATTTAATATTTTTCTAGACGAAAGCTGTATTTTCTTAGCTTAGGATGTTTTTTTTAAACGACTGAAACTGTATCTCAGAAAATAGGTTATTCTTATTGCTAGTTTCACTATGTAATACACCTAAACATTCTTATGATGCAAGTTTATTATTTTTGCTTGTTCTTATCATTTTTTGAAGCTACCCTGTGTGTACGTAAATTTTCGAGCATACAAAAGAATCGTTTATCATTAAAAAAATAATTTTGTTAAAAAAAAAACGTTTCAAGCAGCATGAGTTAAAATATTTAGATCATAAAGTCGTTTCAAGTTTCTTACCAGGAATTCTTTTAATAACAGACTTTGTTTTATAAAAGCTTTTTTTTTTGTCCAACATCATCTGCTGTGTCAGTGTTTTTTTCTGAATTATGTGTTTCCTCCACGATTTTGATTGAATCTTTTATTTAAAGAAAGTGTAACACTTCTAAAAGTGCCTAGGCTTTTTGTCATCAAAAAAATTTCGCAAATCGCTCTTTGTTAATAAACCATTTTGAGTCTAATTCGAAGAAAAAATGTTGTATTCAACTCGTTTTTAAAAATCCACTCGTGAAATATTTTATAATACTTGTTGATTACTTAAAAAATAATTTTGAAAAATGTTTGATTTTTGTATTAGATTTAGAACTTATCACTTAAGTATAAATAGAAATTCGGTAGGTACCATCGGTGGACATCAAAAACTGGTACAAGCATGACAATTTTATAAGCCAAAAAATCACAATTTATATCGGGTAACTTTGCCTTTTTGCAAATAAGGTGATAAAAATTGTGACATACTAATGTGATATTGTCAGAAAAATTAAGTTAAAGTTCAGTTCTCTACATTTACAAATAACACAGTTGATTTAGCAACTATTTAGGTTCAAAGATCTCCAACGGCTATCGTTGAATTCCTGACAATTTTTGCTTCAATGACAATCAAAAGTTTGATACACAATGAGCAAATTTTGGATGTACAAGTTTTTTATGTCCACTGATAGTTCATATTAAAAAAACTCATTTAAGTTTAGGGGCGGCAATTTCTCATTTTCACAAAGGCGGCCTTAACACGGGCCTGTGACTTGTGTTAAGTGAATTTTTCAAGCGACCAAAAGCTTTTCTGGTCAATTTTGTAGTGTCGAGAAATCGAAATAAAATGAACGGTTTTTCTCATCTGGAATTTTTGGAGAATTTCGAGAAATTTCAAGTCGGGCACAAATCAGAAATGCTAGTTAAGTACCCAGATACATTTTGTTTTGTTTTGGTAACTTAAAAATCGCAAAATCGGGACATTTGAGTCTGTCTGTATCGTTATATGGCACAAAACTGTAAAAATCTAACGGTTGGTCACTTTAAATTAATTCAATAGAAGTCGTTTGTACTTTGGTTTCGAGAAGTGTTACTAGCCCATATTAAAGCACTAGACCACATTTAGTTACTTTCTTCAACATTCGTACCACGTTACAGTATAGTGTCTTCTTCTCCGATACATCAACTTTTTTAAAGTGCTGAATGTAAATTTGAACTCAATTTAATTTCTGATGGAAAGATTTTGAGAAAATTTCGGTGTAATTATTTACAATTTAAACACATGACAATCCACTATCCTGTAAGAACCTTGTTATAGGAAAGTTGTTTTTTTGAATAATGAAGTTCATCATCTCCTTTTTTTACGTGGAATGAAACTCAAATTCTCTACTAACTGGTCGTCAACGGCAACTTTTTAGAGGCCACTAAGAAGTCAAGTTAACTTTGAAGGTTTATAATTGATAATTGACTGTTTGCTGTCGTAATTTAGCGAGTACTCAAATAGTGAGGGAATAATTTTTTTCGTAGTGATTGTGCGTAAGGTTTTTGGGTGTCGAAAGACGGCGTTAATTTGGGGTGGAGGTGTATTTATATACAAAACCGATTTTGTCTGTCAATTATCTCGTGGGATGTGATCGGAAAATAGAATAGAATTTGCCAGGAGGCGAACCGGTCTTGAACAAGCGATTTATAGATTTTTTGTTTACTTGGTTGGGGTGCAGGTGGACACGTGGTGTGCGGTAAATCGATGTTGCATCGAAGACGGTTTTGGGCAAATGGAGTGATATATGCGAGGGGCGGTTAAGATAGATGGGGGCGGCGGTAATAGTGACGGATGGCCTCACCTGGACGCTGGGTGGAGGCCGGCGTCGAGGAGGTGGCCGCCGTCGGCTGGGGCGGCAGAGGCAGGTCGCAGCACTCGCGCTCGGGGAACTCGCTGGAGAGCACCAGGTCCGCCGCCGCCAGCAGCCAGAGGATCGCCCCAGCACCGCACATACCATTGGTTGCTCACATGTGGCGGCTCGCTTGCGTTGCGCTCGGACACGACTACGACACCACCGGCCACGGAAACCTTCGAGGAAGCAGTGAACAGGATCAGGCAGGAGCCGATCGCAGCGTGCGCCTTGCGCCGCCACCGCCGCCGCCACGAGGTCGGTCCGGCGCACCCGCCGCCCCTACAACCGCCACCCCCGTACAACTTACTACATCCATCTTGTATTCAAATCGGTACTGACGGTAAGGGATTACCGACCCATTGACGGAACTGACGGATCACAAGCCACCATTGATCATAAATAGATCGCATCGGAGCTAGCGATGGCGAAACCAACTTTCCAATTCTATCATTTTCGCATCAAACTTACCAAGCACGTGGCCCTAATCTCAACATACGGCCTTTATTTTCGACTTCAAACCCCACAAGGCCCAAACGTATTGACGGAATTACATCTTCCAATAATCCAATTTTGCTTCCGATTTTAACTAACGAAATTTTTATCTTAACCGTTACGTTATCGACACGGTATGCAAACTACCGCCAAGGGTTCTCACTACACCAAATATATTCATAACATTTAAAATTTTTACATACAGCTTACTACACTCTCGCAATACATAAACCGACAAGGGCGGACTTTATGTGCGACACTTATTACTAGATATACACAGTGGCTTTTATAAACTTTACCAAACGTCTGTCTCGTCTAAGCTATGGTAGTATTTCCCAGTTGTATCAGATACAGGTTTTGGCATTTTTATGAATTTTTTGAAAATTTTTATTTTTACACCTGTCGTTTCAAAAAGCGATAAATGATGAATTCGTATTAATTGCAAGGAAAAGCTAACGAAACTTGCGGTAGGAAAATACGCTCATACCTCTAAATGTGACCTTCCCATTTTTTTATAATAAATAAATAATTGAGGGTGCTCAAAAAGTGGCGCACCAACTCAGTGGTACGTTGAGAAACACGGGAAAAATCTTGACAAAATTTCTAGTCATATTTTAAAAAATCTGGAGCTTCAAACTTATTTTGTTAAGTTCTTCAGTTTTCATTATTTTTTAATGTTTTTATGTCACACTATAAGTAATCGTTAACTAACAAATCGATGAATAATTATTTTTAAATTTACTATCAGACTTTCGCAGTTTTTTGAATTTAAAAAAATAAAAATTTATCAAAAAAATCACAATTTGTAGATGTGCCAACACTGGGAATTATTTCCTAGGAAACCGTTTCAAAATTAATTTTTTTTATTGTTGATCAAATTCTATTGTGATCACGACTCTTTTATTGTGCTACATTTCATTTATTTCAAATTTGTTATTTATCAATAATTTTAATACAAAGATTTTTTTTTACTATTTTTACCTTTATACAGGGTGTTCCATCTAAATCCCACATTAGAAGTATTGAAAGTTCTAATAAAGATATTTATCTGAGAGTTGGTACTGGTATAATCCGTTGAGTTATGCTTAATGAAAATATTTTCAAGATGGCAGCACTTCCGGTTATACCGGAAGTCGCTATTAACTTTCTTATTTTAAATGGAAAGCTATATTTTTACTGCGTTTTTGGATTAGTTGAGTTATTTTAAGGGAGTTTTTATTAGCTTTCCCTATACCTAAGTTTAACCGTTTTTGGGATATTTAGGATTTTTGAAAATTTTTGAATTTGCACCTGTCCCTTAAAAAATCGGTAACTCGCTTAGTTTTAGAGATTTCCAAATCATGTTTGGAGAATTGAAAGAGAAAGCCTATATCTGTTGTTCAGTGTGATCAAAATTGGAATTGAAGTTAATAAACCCAAAAATTTTAAGGTTAAGTTTGGACAACTTCAAGTACCCAAAACTTAATTTTTTCAAATGGGATGTCTCAATTTTTATTCTACTAGATGGAGGAGAATTTTTTTCTGCATCTATCTGTATTAGCATTCCCTATAGCTATCTGTGATAATTTTCAAGTTGTGTTGGTTTTTTTGTTATTGTAGGAAATTTCTTACTAACCAAAGCTATTTTTGCATAGTTTGCCATAAAAACATTTCTGATTAAACTTAAACGAAAAACTCTGTTCAAAATTGTGTTATCAGACTGTGAAAACAAAATAAATTCATTGGGTGTTGGTTTGAAAAACTTTAATTTCTCACCTTTTTTCATTCGTTTCCATGGCAACCTATGAGAAAAGGCCTATGGCTAATGAATTTCTCAATCCCAACAAAAAGGTATTGTAACTTGAAAACTATTAAACATAAGTATAGGGAATGTTAACACAGATCGAAGCAGAATTAAATTCTCTACCATCTAGTGAAATAAAACTTTTGTCATTTCATTTGAAAAAAATGAGTTATGGGTGCTTAAAGTTTTGCAAACTTAATTTTAAAAATTTCGAGTTTGTTATTCTTTTTTAGAAATTTGAAAACACCAAAGGAAAGATCTAGGCTTCCTCTTTCAAATGAGCTCAAAAATATTTCCAAATTTTTAAAAATCGCAGAGTTATCGATTTTTGAACTGGAAGGTGCAAATCCAAAAAAATTTTAAAAACCATAAATATTTCGTAAACGGCTAAATTTAAGTATAGGAACAGCTTATGAAAACTACCTTAAAATAACTCTAGTAATTCAAAAACGCATTAAAAAATATAGCATTCCATTTAAAATAAGAAAGTTAATAGCGACTTCCGGTATAACCGGAAGTGCTGCTATCTTGAGAATATTTTCATTGAGCAGGACCTAAAAGATTATGGTTGTACACAAATTTTCAGATGACTATGATTATTAGAACTCCCAATACTTCTAATGTGGGGTTTAGACAAAACAGCCTGTATGTAAGCAGTTCTCTACCACATACCATTGAGTTGGTACGCCAGTTTTTGAGCACCCGGTATGTTTGTTTGATAATAATTTGTCTGGTATCTGTAGTATTCTTTTTGCAATTATCCTAGAATTAATTCGGAATTACGCGAATTATTTTGGAATTATTGGAATTAATCTAGAAGTACTGCCGATTATTTAAACAAAATCTCGTTAAGTCAGAAAACCTGTAGCCACAAAAATATTCGAGTTATCGAAGTTTCGATAAACAATCTCCTTTTTACTTATTTCTGGGCGCCACCAATTAAAAACCTTTCTGAAGATGATTTCCAGGTCCAGGTTCACATAAGAAAGTGCCTTATGCAGCTATAGCTTTTAGTTTTATCAGTGGAGATGGGAAGGTTCGAAATTAAACACAGTCGTATTACTAAATGATTTATTTAAGAACGGTAAAAGTAAAACAAGTCACAATTGACAATTCACAGCTAAAAGTCTGACAAACAAAGTCAGTCCGCTAGCACCACGTAAGCTTTATTCACTTATTGTTTGAAAATATTTTAAACATATTTAAGAACAAACAATATTCGACATCAGAAAATTTGTCACAATAGAATATATTTGTAATTGCATATGTATGTAGATATAGATTTTATTCATTTGTCTTTAAGGTGATAGACAATTTTTCTTTATTGAAGTCAAAAGGCTTGAATTGTGTGTAAATTTTTTCGCTAATTTCAGAGGATTCTTGGGAAAAGCAATTTCCCGAATTTCCAGAGCGTTTACAATAGCGTTGGCTAAAGTTCGTTCAAATGTCCATCACTTTTCAACTTGCACGTATTCACGTATTCATTCATGTATGTATGAGCTTGTAAACACGAAAAACACAGAAATTAATCCAATTCGCATTACGTAAAGTTGCACAAATTTAATAATAGTTTTTTGAGAGGTTTATGAAGCTGGTGCGCTCTCTCGTTTTTTCCTATATTTACATTTTGATGTATTTATTTAATTTTTTTTACCTACTTTTCAAGTTATTTTTAACGGTATAGTTGCTAACTAAACTAGAAATGTGATTTCTGGTGTAAAGTTGGCAGTGGCGGAACTAGCTCTTAATTTTTGGGTGGGCACATAAAATTTAATTTCAGTAACAAATAATCTAATCTTTTTTCTTTAAAAACTGTCGAGATTTCATTCAATTTGTCTGTTACCAAAAAAAAAAAATCTGCAGATGCTTGAAAAATAATATCATGTGTTTTCTTTGAAACTTTTTATTTTACCATTTAGAGTTGTACCAGCTTTGTATCTTCGAGTAAAAATTTTCAGGCTTAGGGACGATCAAAATGTAGACGATACTTTGGAATACATTGAAATTCCTAACTTTTTTCGAGCAGTTTAGTTTTAAAAAGACTCATCATTGACTTTGTAATATTTAAAACTAGTGTTAATAATTATTACAGTAATAAATTACATTGGATAATTACTCACCTACTCTAATAAAATTCTACAATTTTGATTAAAAGAATTACACATCCTCGCAGTTTACATACTAAACTTCGCTATTTCTGATTCGATTCTTTAATAATCAGAGCCAAAAATTAAGTCTTTCGTTCGTCACTGAGTAACAAATAAATGTCATGACATGATGATGGTCTTCGTAATTTTTAAATTTCGAATCTGAATCTGATGCAAAATACTTAATATCAGTTTCAGTGGAAACCAACAAGTTTTCCAGGTTTTAGCAAATATTTTTTTACCTTTTTTACAAAAACCGTGGAACAACCTCTTACGTAATGTTTACTTATTTATATAAATTTATTTTTATACAAAGTTGTAAAGATTCAAAATATCGTATGTACAGGGTGTTTCAAGTTTTAGGTCCAGTCAAAAAATAAATACTTCTAGTTGTCCAAAAGAAAAAAAATATATCTCAAACGATAGAGTTTCTAACACGCTTCAATTTGATGCTTTAATGTTATACGAAATTTTCATGGTATGAGCGTGAATTGTGAAAAACTAGATAAAAATTTTTTTGTTTCCAAATTATTGCAATCGTTTTCTCATAATAAAATTCCTCCTATTTTTTAAGTGAGACTTCCGAAACTGAAACAGTAAAAAACCCAAGGCGTATTGAGCAATTGAAATTCCAATTTGCAAAAGATCAAATAAATGTTTTATCTTAGACACCTTTGAAAAAACAGAGCTCGTGTCTTTGCTTGATTCACAAAAAATTGAAACGTCATTAACTGTCAGACTAAAATTTTACTTGTCAATTAAAAAATGCCCTTTTGTTTTGCAAATTGAAATTTCAATTGCTCAATACGCCTTGGGTTTTTTACTGTTTCAGTTTCGGAAGTCTTACTTAAAAAATAGGAGGAATTTTATTATAAAAAAATTATTGGAATAATTTGAAAAAAAAATTTTTTTAATGTAGTTTTTTGCGTTTTACGCTTATATCATGAAAATTTGGGATATCAGCAAAGCATCAAATTGAAGCGTGTTAGAAACTCTATCGTTTGCGATATATATTTTTTATTTTGGAATACTAGAAGTATTTATTTTTTGACTGGACCTAAAACTTGAAACACCCTGTATTGCTCGCGACGTCCGAAATAAAACTGAGATAAAGTAAATTATACTCTGCAATAAATGTGTGGATAATTTTTTAAACATGTACCTGCATACAAAGATTACAAGAGTTATAATGTAGACGATAATAGTGTTTATACAAACAATAAAATTTCAGCATCTTCGACTTACTAACGACAAACTAAGACTATTTTGAATAACTTATCCTATGTCATTGTCATGGTATCAACTGTGCTATCACGAGAAGAGCACGCTTTTGGTATCATTAGTGAAGAACCTGATTTGCTAATTTAAAACGGTTTGAAATATTGAACTCATATGCGAATAAATCACAATTTATTATTATTGGCAAATTGATTAGATCTAGTCATTAAAAACGATTTGACGTTCGTCGTTTTAAAAACTCTTGTTCGTGTTGGAGATTAACTAAAATAATTCTATTAGTTCCGATATCGATCAGCAGTTGGCGCTACCAATCGGAACTGTCTTACTTTTATAATCCTTTTGTAATAAATTATTTTTTCATGAGAATGTGCCAAAAATTCCATAAAAATGATCCATGAATGTTTTCGGATAAAGTGTGGCGCTGTGCTTGTCTTTGAACAAATTAAAAAATATCGCAGTCTTCGAAAACAAATTGAAACCTTATAGGAGTTGAAACGAAATAACTTTACATGAGGGCTCCGCCAGATCTTTATCTTGAAATACTTAAGACAATTTTTCTTAAATTTCAATCTTCCCGAACTTAGTACTAGTATGTACAAAACGCAAAAAAATCAAATGGACTGACTGAACGACTCGATTGATGAGTGTTTAAACAACAAAATTCAGCATAAAATATAAATGGAAAGGGTGTTACGATGGCAGAAATTGTTTTAATTAACATATGCCGGTACTTTATAATTTTCGCTGAAATGAAGTAGGCAAAGTTACATTTATTGCGAAAATCACGTGCAAATTCGTGCACATATAGCAAGCATTTCTCTGATGAAACGTTAACTATAAAGAGTAGTTTTTAATGTTTCTCTTTGAACAAATATTTGTAGTTAATTAAAACGGTTCCCCGTATGAAAACAATTAAAAACCGTTCGTATCCGGATACAATGATATAAAATATTATTTGTAGTGGATATCACATTGTTCCAGACATTGTCAAATTTTTCGCTATGTTATCGGGTTATCAACGAAAGGGCGATTAACGGAACAGAATAATGTTTATCGGTCTGATGATTGGGAATATCGGTGTTGAGTTTTGGGGTCGTCGGAAGGTTTAAGCGAGTGCGTGATCGAGAAGACGTCGCGTATTCTGAGCTTGTCCGGCTTGTGCCAGGCGGTAAATCGGATTATCTAGTATCGATACAGTTTAAGGGTCAGAAAGGCTAATCTGTATGAAAAAGCTTTTAGCTGCCTACTTTCCGGACTTAATTTACGCTTTGTATGAAATGTGCGTTTTTTCGGCAGGAAGTTGCCGGAACAATTAGGCAGTGCGGGGTGAATGGCTAATGAGCCCCAGTCTAGCGACTCTCTCAAGCCCTCGGTGCATT
Organism: Tribolium freemani; assembly: GCA_939628115.1. Lineage (NCBI taxonomy): Eukaryota > Metazoa > Arthropoda > Insecta > Coleoptera > Tenebrionidae > Tribolium > Tribolium freemani. The sequence goes on along the minus strand of OW626792.1, from coordinate 11,144,704 downwards.
ATTAAAAATGCAGCGGGTTTGGTGCACACAAACCACCCACTCTGGCCCACTTTTTCTTCGAAATTTTCGAACTTCCGACACGAAATTTTTGTTTCGGTCGTCTTCAGTTGTTAATGGATTTAATCAGCGGCAGTGACCGTTTGTGTCGAACAGATTGTCGCTCAGATTTACTCGTTCGGCGACCAGCGAGCGGTCATTTGTTTTGTTCTGCGTTATCAACTCCTCTTGGTCCAGAAGACCGAAAAGTCGGGCCTAGCTGTTGCCGTCGGCGAGGTGAGGGCTGAATGTGTTCTATTACCTTCACCTCTCCACCAAGATTTATCGATTGTGGCTCTTTTGTTCAGACTTGCAGTCGAACCAATCACGGATAAGATATAACACACTCAGAAAAATGATGTGTTTGTTGTTACTACATTGGTAGTAGTAAAAAATGTACGGTATATGCAACTCTTAAATATGTTATATGGTAACAATGAGGTGGTTAATATTACTACTAGAAGTGTAGATGTTACTAATAAAAAATAGTTCTAGTGCGAGGTAAAATTTACTACTACAAATAGTAAGCTTTGATTAACCCAAAAAGAAAAACAAAACTTTTCATAATCGATTACAGCTCCGTATTTATGAAAGAAATCTGAGCCTACTACACCGTGAATTCCTCTTTCAAAACCTTCCATCAACAAAAATCTGTGACATACATTTGTATTGCTTACTTGCAACATTAAGTTCACTGACCCTTCTGAGTTTACTGATCCTGTAATCCCGTTTATTTTAATTATTTCTGACCTATCAATAATTTCCTCTTTATTTACAAATTTCTTAAAAATCTAATATCTAATAATAAATATTATACAATAAGTGAATTAAACCATTGTTTATTTGCGAGAAGAAAATTTAATACCACGAGCGCAAGCGAGTGGATTAATTCTTCAGCAAATTAATAGGTTTAATTCACGTGTCGTATATATTTTTTTATTCAATTTTGACCAAAATTTACCAAAAAATGCAAGAAAATGTTAAAATTAACCGTTCGGTCTATACAAATCATATCACATGCGAATCAAATTTCCATAACAACGAGTTGTTTATTTATTTGCAAAAGTGCGAGAATTGTAACGCGTATGGAAAAAATGGCTAGAATCAGCGATTTTAAAGAGGAAAACCAGGTTTTCGTGCCTGAATTGGTCATTCAAGAAGCTTCAGAAGCTATAAATAAAGTGGTGCCAGCAAAATCTAAACAATTATACGAAAAAGAGTATTCAAATTTTTGTGAATGGAGGAAGCGGAAGGATGCAAAGGGAGTAGACGAGAGAATAATTTTGGCTTATATTTCTGAACGATCCAAAAATGCAAAATCTTCGTCATTGTGGGCGTATTATTCCCAACTGAAGAAAATGTTATCTGTTAAAGAAAATATCGATATAAGCAGGTTTGTGAGCATTACATTGTTTATAATAAGTTTTGAACTAATAAATAATTGTTGTAGATTTCATCAGGTATCTGCTTTCTTAAAACAACACTCTGTAGGGCACAGACCAAAGAAATCTAAAGTCTTCAGCTTCGAAGAAATGGAAAAGTTTTTAGACACTGCTTTTTGAACATTTACTATCATCAATGGAAGTAACTCTATTCCTGCCATTGACGTTTTTCGCAAGTACAAAAAACTATTAATGATAGATATGGTGTACATTTCAGTAGCCTCAGTAATTGTAACATTTATTTTAAATAAAAGTATTTGTTGGTATTCATTAAAGTTATTTAAATCAATAGTGAAATAATTTTTCAATCACTAGTGAATTAAAACCGTTTTAACACTTATGCGTGTTACTATGGAATCAATAATGTCACTTTATAATGTCAAAATTGAATAAAAATAATAACTTATTGTTTCTATAACCCAATTCTACGTAATTTAACCCATTTAAATTTAATATTACAGCATTATTACTATTACTATCTCTAAGATATTTATTTTTGATTTGAAGTTCCTTCCCCTGAGGCACGAAAAAATGTTCCGATCGTGTCATCGTTTCTACTTTTATCAGTATCATTCATATGATAAGCGCGCTGCGAATTCTGCTTGAAATTATTATTATTTTGGTTCGATCTATAATTGTTGTTATTATTAAAGCGATTTTTGTTATAATTTCCACGACTTTTTCCATTATATTGACCTTTTTGATAGCTGTTATAACCTCCACGTTTGTTACTATTATTATGATTGTTTTGATTTTGCGAGTAGTTATTCTGATAGTTCTTACCTTTATAATTATTATTGTAGTAATTACGATTAAAATTTTTACGACCTCGAAAACTAAAAACTGAAGATTCATACCTAGAAGGTTCCTCATCTTTGGCTCCGCGTATTGCCTCGCTTAATTTCGAGTAATTTCTTGCCTTAATAATCGTTCGCAATTCTCTGTTTTGAAGCCCATTTGAAAAAACATTTATTGCTATTTTTTCGTTTACATCCCTCAAAATTTTGATGGCATCATCATTTTCGTCAGCTTGGGAAATTGTCAAATTTACTAAGAGTTCTTCTATATTTTTACCGAATTCGTCGATAGACTTATCTTGTTGCTTCAAACTATTTAATTTTACAGATAGCGCGGTTGACGAAAATTTTGTCAAAAAGTTACTTTTTATATCGTTGATTAGTTGATTCTTGTTCTGATAAGTCGTGCTCATTCGAATTTTCGCACTCTGTGACAATCGCGTTTTGAGTACATAAATTGTCAAAAGTTTCTTTCCCTCATCATTTAACAACGAATCGTACAATTCAATGGCATCAATAAGTTGCTTCGTGGTACTTTCTGTGTCGTCCATAACTGGCAACAAACTTGCTGCTGTTTTCAAATCAAATTTCTCCATATTTAAAGTTGTATTTTCACAAATTGTTTCAAGATTATCAGCTTTTGTACCAGTTTGAACTTCACACGTTTCTAACCTAAATTTTAAAATATCGCGTATTGAATTAAAGTACTCATTTATTAACTCGACTATTTTAACAACTTCTCTAACTACACTCTCTTCCAATCGCTCCGCCTTAAAATCCGCTTTTAATTTTTCGTATTCTAAACAAAGCGCATCTAATTTTTCGGACTTACGAATTGTCTTATTTCTGTCATTGCGCACAGCACTGTTATCCTTATTGAGGTTCCTTTGGAAAACTCTTAGATCCTCTAGGAGACTCGCAAATGGTTCAGACATTGGACGAACAGGTGAGGTTTGGAGGCACACACTAAACACATTTTCTTACACATACACACAATCACATTCCTGGAATTAGCCGAACAATCACTGCATAAAACTGAACACTACAATTAAACTTGCTGCCCTCGTTGTCCATCTAGAAGGTCTCGACTCTGATGCAGATCACTTCGTAAGACTTCTTTCCGGATCATCTTCCTCATAGTTTCTTTGCAATATTTTGTTATGAAAATTGCGCCAATTAATGCAATCCCCAAAATTACTACTATCAACATCCATTCCGTACGATTCAAAGAAGCTACTTCGGTGGCATCATTTTGCCCATTTCCAGACGCTTGCACTATAATTTCCTCCTGTTTTGACTGCGTGGTTCCCATCTTGACGTTTCTTCAATAATTTCGTATCATCACTATTTCACTATTTTTTTTTAATCCATTTGGCTATCCTGGCATGGTCGCCATGTAGTGTGATGGGAGTTCTTCCGTAATTAAGAGCCACACTACTTCATCTAACTCTAGTTTATTTGATGTTAAGAATACATAATACCAAAATCTGGCGTTGAACTTGGAGATAATTACGAATAGTAAGGAATACAATCACTGTCGATCTTATGACTAGATTGGGTATTTAATACCTCGGTTACACTACCGTCAGCAATTGACGTACAGAGAGACATTGCACTCGATGTGTCGAAATTACATACACGACATTTCCTATACAATGAACTTAGGTCATTACACTACAAAACTCTTTTTTCTTGTGTAGATTTTACGAAGCAAGTGAATAGTAAAATCATTTGCAATTTAGGTGTAGAATTCACTACTACAAAATATTATATTCCAACTTGATCACAACTTAGATGTAATATTTACCACTACAGAATGTACAAAGTAAGTACACATAGGAATGATAGAACAACAGAAGCTCCAGTTGAAGAAGTGTGATTGACAATGAGGGTCATCTTAATCTGTCATGATTGATAGTAATTCTAAAGTTGTGGTGATGTGGTAAAGTTTGCTTTGAATGGTATTTAAAATTTTAAAGTTAAAATAATGGAAAGTTATGCTGGATGTTCACTTATGTGAAGACTGGAATCATCAAGAATTCTTTCCGTATTTCAGCAGGGTAAGTAAATTTTTGTTATTATTGTAACTTTTTGTATTGCTGATGTTATTATTATTTGTATGACTGATTGTATTTTAGATAAAGTTTTTTAACAGGTACAAACCCGAGACAGTGTCACTACTCTGCTGATGAGGACGCCACCAAACAGTTTTGCTTCTAAAATAAAAAATAACTATTTCATATTAAAAAATCTTGTAATTTTTTTTCTCATTTTGTTTGTTTTGTTGCATTCTAATGTCTTAATAAATGACAATATGTGTGTATATAGTTTTATAGAGTACATATAGGTACCTAGGTATTTACTGTATTTTTTAATAAAATAGAGTAGAGATATTTATAATCACTGTGTATTATTATTACCTATCTCATCGAATTGTAAAATATACCCATCAAAATTTAATAGTAACCGCCAATCACCCTAATAGTAACATCTACTGTAGTAGCATCTACATAAAAAAATAGTTGGTTTAACACATCGTATAACGTTAAATTGTACTACATCTGTAGTGGTAAAATATACTATAAAAAAATAACAGCTGGTAGGTGTAATAATCGCGAATTTATAAAAACTATTTTGTAGTGGTAAAATTTGCGGCACAAAATAGTTGAGGCCTATTTCACTACTACAAGCGTAATAGTAACTCTTTTTCGCGTATTATCTACACTTTTTTTTCTGAGTGCAGGTTGAGCTTTACTGTCAACACGCTCAAGTCCACTTTTACGGTAATTTGTTAGTTAAATTTAAACAAAGTCCTGTGTGGAGAATCGCAAACGTTTGTCCATGTCACGTCCACGTCCGGCGCTATCAAAGTTTTCTAAATGAAATTTCTAACGTCACAACCAAACTCTAAAAGAACATCGCCCTCGATTGTACAAGCAAAGATTTCAACTTCGCTTCTCATTCTCTTATCGCAATTCTGCGATGTAGGTCAAGATGTTTCTGATTTCATATTTAATCACGTTTAGTTTTTCGGGAGGTACACGGGGAAACACAACAACAAATCGTGAGAAATTACAAACCACACGACATCAGATTATTTATCGTTGCGTTTTAATTATTCAAGCATTTGTCGATAAAGTTTTTCTTTTTAGCAGTAGTAAACAGGCAAAATATCATCAGCTTACTTTCATTTTTGTGTTTTGAGAAGTGTTTTGACTACTGCTTTGTAATTTTTAAATTAAAAGCTTTTATTTAGCTCACAATGTTATCTTTCTGTCTGCTATTTTTTCGGAGCCAAATTTGAAAGAATTCCTGTTGTCCCACTGAAGTGAAATTTGGCATACTTACATAATCTGCGTGACAATGCAATTCCATGTAGTTAAATACCCCCTAAAGGGGTTAAATGGGGTTTTGAAGTTTTAGGTTATGTTTACAAAGGGGTTCTCGATTTGTAAATTTGAGAGGGTTCCTGTAGTCGCAATGAAATGAAATTTAACATGCTTACGTAATCTGCGTAACAATGCAATTCTATATAGTTAATTACCCCCTAAAGGTGTTAAATGAGGTTTTAAAACTTTAGGTTATGTTCACAAAGGGGTTCTTGATTTGTACATACCGTAACTTATACCGACATAGACGGTATGTTAGTCATTTGGACGTCACGGCAGATGCACAGTGTAATAACAATAAATCTATGCAATTAATAAAGACTAAAAAGCAAAACATAAAAATATATAAAAAATGTTTTTTAAGAAAAGCTTTTATTCAAAAGATGCACTAAAAAGTAAAAAATAATGTATTTGAATCACAGAAGAATTTTTTTTCTTACAGGTTAAAATTCTAAAATTTATAAAAGCTTTGGGAGTTGTCAACTGAACAAAGTAATTCTGTAATGCCGTAGTTTTATAACTCCCAAAGCTTTTATAAATTTTAGAATTTTAACCTGTAAGAAAAAATATTCTCCTGTGATTGAAAAACATTATTTTTTACTTTTTAGTGCATCTTTCAAATAAAAGCTTTTTTAAAAAAAACATTTTTCTTATATAGAATATAGCAACATATCTGTAAGCTTGTTACTACTGCACGAGTAAACCCGTGTTTTTTATTTTATATGTACTGTTTTTTTTTCTTTTCATTCTCAGCTCAACGGATGACCCCTACACTTAACATCATCAACAGGATTCAGGCTTCAGAGGCTTCAGGACACAGCACGACCTCGAAATGTCCAAAATCCTCACCACTGTTGTTAGATGTCATCATCATAATTATTATCTTTTTTAATTTTATTATTTGCATGTCTAAAGAACAAAAAGTCAAGCCGAAGGTTATTGGGGGGTTGTTAGGGGAAAATCCTAGACATAGACCAGATCACCTCTCTCAACCCCTCGTCTAAAAAACCTTCGGCTTGACAAAAAAAAAACCTACCTCCCTACCTAGTATGTACTGTATATAAATATATGATATATTGTATGTTATTTTGTTTTAATATTATAATAAAAATATTCTTATTAATGTAAAATATTATTTTATAAATACATGTTATGCTGCATATTATTCTTTTTTTTTTCTGAAAAAAAAAAAGAATCCTAATCAGGATTTGAACCTCGACCAATGACTTTCCTTTATTACTGACAAGCGCTATTTTTCTAAATATACTACAATAATCATACTTGCGTAATCGTCTAACCAAAGTTGTTGCATTATTTAATAATCCACAAAAGCATATATTCAGAACTGTCAACTTTAAAAAACATGTATTCAAAATTGAATATTTCGAAAATCATGTATTCAAAATTTCACAACCCCAAAAAGCAACTAATTAGTTGTATTCTTAGTTGCATATTCGAAAACAGTCGGGGGCTGTGCGTCTGCCATCTAATGGGGGGAAAGTTAAAAAAAAAACTGGCGGCCATCTTGGATTGGCGGCGGCCGCCATCCTTTGTACGACAGCGCCATCTAGCGTGTGATTGGCTGCCGACGGCAGCGCCATCTAACCTGCGGACAAAGTTGGAATTTGTGACGTCACCGGCACTTATATCCTACTCATTATTTTTTACTTTTTAGTGCATCTTTTAAATAAAAGCTTTTTTTAAAAAACATTTTTTTATATATTTTTATTCTCGCCTAGTTTTGAACTCACGTGCCGTCAATGGCTTATAAGATTGGCGTAAGTGATAAAATGTTGAAGTAGGAATACCGATCGGAGGAAACGATGGATTTGATTCATTTCTCACGACGGCAAGAGTTATGTCTGTCGGAAATATCATTCCTTTTGACTATTTATTTGTGAATATTGCTGGGTCAGGTCCAAACAAACTCAGGATTTGTCGATTGTTGGACAAATTAATCGAAGTGATTCTTGCTGTCGTCACAGTGTGCAGGAATTGGAAACGTGGATAGGTGGTCTTCTCGTTGATTTTATTTTTATGACTTCTTTTATGAGGTCAAATGAAACAAGCTGCGTATATGTGACAGGAAGGTACAAAAGGTCGTTGTGTTTAGTAATTATTTGCATATACCTACGGTTTAAATGTCACATTCTAACCACAAAAATGTATTATTTGCGCATAATGTGACTTTGTATGTTTGATAACAAAGATAAATCCACATAATATTATAGCACGGCTAAATATTTGCTGGCGATCAATTTGCGTATTTTAATACCGTGTTTAGTTTGCGATATTTTTGCTGTAATGGACGGGTTTTACGAGGTTTTGTGCAAAGAAAACGTAATATGTAGGTGACAAAGTTGTTAAATCGGTGGCATTGGCAGCGGGTGTTTAAAATTTAGCGCGCCCTGTTTAATTCATCGATTATGTCTGGCTCTGCCTTCTCCTAGGTTGGCTAATTAGTGCTTTCTAATCGATTAATATGAATGAGACCCAAGTAGCACAGATTGTTATTTAACTTGTCATAACGTCACCGTGCCAAAAATGGGCATTTATTTTTGGGTTATATAACGGTAATATTACCAAATAGTTGCCAACAATTTCGTTGTTTCAAAGATCTAACGAAGTTATGCTCTGGAAGCTGTTGCTATTTTATGACTAAATGACAACTATTTACTAAATAACCACCGATTTGTTGTTAATTGGCTATCGTTTCCAAAGTACAACCCAACAGCAACTACAAAATAACATTTTATCTTTGGTTGTAATTTAGGAAAAATTGTGGGACATCAAGATCAAAATATAACAATATGGTAATTTAGTGGTCACTGAAGAGTCACAAAGAAATTGTTATATTATTCAATCCTTGTAGACATCATGGATGGCGATAAACATATTATATATCACTGTAATGCATACACAAATTCCAAATACTGGTTAACCAAGCAAAAAATTTGTTTGGCGACATTACTTTTCTGACAAATATTTCGAAAAAATCGACGCGCCTTAAAAAAAGCAATAATTTATTAAATATACTATTTTTTTTTTCAAAAAATTAAGAGAGTTTTTCTTTTAAATTAATTTCAGTTATAAAAATGTATCACTTTTATTTATTAAATTTTATAAAGCAGCAGTAATTATGATTCTGACAACAACAAAGTTATTAAATGGTTATAAAATAGTTGTAAAATTGACACACATAAGAAAAATTTAACATGGCCGCTGTCTGCGCTGTCGTACTTGTCAAAAAAACCGCCATTTTTGTATGCCTTCTCTGATTGTTAGGAAATGGTTGCCGTGCTGACTCAGAAACCTAATCTTGACTAAATTAAAACCAAATGGTATTTAGTTATTTTTTACGTTTGAGGGGGCTTTTCTGGCTAAATAATGACTAAATCGAAACAAACTAAAAAAGTTGAGTCATTCGTTCGAAGTTTTAATTTTCTGTAATATGTACTGCTTTTCCTAAATATTTTTAAGGAAAAAGCAGTTTGTTTAATGTCAACTTTAGGCATAATTCACACTCCACACTACAGAAAATACACTTTTGTTGGTATAGGAAACGTAGATGTGGTATACGACAAATAAAATTTAACACTTAAAATGATGGGAAAATTATTGTATAGCTACGAAAGGGAAGAGTTATAGACATTACTTGGTAATGACAACTAAAATTTTGCTACCAAATTGCCACATTCTGCAGATAGATTTTCGTTATATTTTAGCTTTTTTATTTTTAAGAAAACGTTGCGGCAACTTCGGAAATTTGCCATATAGTTATAAGATAGAGTATTCACAACTATATGTCAGAATAGCCAAATGGTCATGAAATAGTATTATTTTAGACATTATTTTGTCAAATGTGTGTGATAACTATGATATATCAACTTTAAATAGCTGTGAAAAGGTTATTTTTTGGGTTTACGATGGACATAAGAGCATTAGGACAACCTAAAAAATAACTATTTAGTTACGTAGATACCAAATTAAAGCTAAATTGTGGGGCAACTATTAGGAGTCTAATATAAAGCCAAATGAGCATATTATAGCTTTTTTAAATATTAATCTAACTGAAAAACAACTTCATTTTAAAAACCTAATGAAATAACCAAATTATGACTAAGATCAGGTTGCCATAACGTTACTGCAACACTTTTTAACTGCCACAGCCAAAAAGATGTTTTGTGCTACTTGGGGACTTAACGACAAATACGACTTATTTGTGCAGAGAGTTAATTAGAATTTTTGACAAGGCGCGTTTTAATTGAAGGAATCGGTGCGCGCCACCTTTTCGTCCGTTTGTAGTTTCATGTATAAATTTACATTTACTTAGTGCGTATCAAATTCGAGGTGTTTAAAATTTAAAGAAGATCCTAGCAGCGCGCATAAGCCCGGAAATAGAAGAATTCATATATAAATAAATATCTCGACCCTGGTTGTCCTTAGCCCTAACTCTGGCAAAGTGGAGCATATCTTTTAGCACTTGCCCTGTTGTCTTTCGACTATAATGCATGCCTGGGCTTGACAGCTGAATTATTCTGCTGGTATTTATAAAGCAACTAAGCCGCCTCGAAAAGTCCATGCTCTTTTTTGCTACAACTTTATTCGTTTTTCTCGAGGCGTGTGCGAAGTATTTACTGTTGTTCGCTCCTGTTTGTAATATTTCTCTTTACACTTTCTTCGCCCTATTTGGCAGACGATTCGCCCGCCATGCCATCCCGAGATGATCTAAATACACAACATCAAACAAATTCCGCATGATTTCCTCTGTTTTAACAACCTCACGCAACCCTTTTATTTAATTATTCATCGTACAGTGTGAAGTATTAATAATAACATTAATAACGCACCTCAGCTCTTTACACGGACAAATGCTTAAACATCGCAGATTAAAACTTAACACTCGCGGCTGAAACGTGTTAAACTTTCAAATCAAAATTTTGCGCCAAAATCCTATTTCAAACTCGGCTTCTCAAATTTTATTTCCGCGTAATGTTACTCAAAAGTGCCGATTAATTTTAACGAGTGTTGAGCAAGCCATAGATCTGGTTTACAGCCTAATCAAATATAAATGCACTTTGTGTCAACACATTCAGGAAGCTCTCCAAGTGTCAAAGAAACTTCGCACTGGAGAAAACTAGTAGCCCTTTAGCATAAATAAAAAACGCCGGAAACAAGCAGTTTTTGCAAGTTCAAATTTTGGCAGAAATGATCGGTGCTATTAGAGACAGTGAGTGCAATTAATAATAAAGGAAACTTAACGCTTGGGACAGGTAATGGGCCCGTGGGGACGGTGATTTAATTTGCGGATTGACTTGAGAAATGAGGAATGGCATGCGGTTGAATTAAAGCAAGTTAAGTCAATAAATAGTACGTGGACATTCGGCAAGAGAATGGCGTGTCAGTTAATTTAGACAATTAAGCGTGCGTGAGAAAAAGCCACTTGACAAAGGCAGAGCAGGGCGAAAGTAAATCTCATTTTTAAGTAGGAAGTGTAAGACATTCCAAGTTCCACAGCCCGTCGAAAAATAAACATCTGGAGTTATGTTTTAAAGGCGCTTCAATGCTTTACACCAATTTTTTTGATTTTTTGAACAGCTCTAAAAAGATTTAGAGACAAAAAATGCAACGTTCTTGTGTGCCAGATGAATGAATTTAGTGTCGCGATGGCGCAATTATTGAATTAAGCCCTTAGGGCCGGTTGCTCAGTTCGAGCTTAAGCTTTGGCTTACGTAAACTCGGCTCAAATTTAAACTAAGCGCTCAGTGGAAAGTTAGGTAAGCCCCGCTGAACTTGTCACTTATGCGGTTGGTAGTACTGTACGCTTGCGCACTTCAACTTGTTTTGACAGTTCTGATTTTGAAAAGTTAGGTTCAGATGAAATAATATCATCATTTATCATTATTTTAGTACATTGGAGGAACAATATCGCTATAATTTGAATCTTATGTTTAAAAATGTATCTCAATATAATTATTAATTACTAGAATGGTTTTTTTCTTATTTCATGCGCGGCATATTCAAATTGTGCTTCCTTCTGAAAAAATTCAATTCATCGTTTCCTTTCAGAGCACAGCAATAAATTGATTTGCACAGTTTATTTGTTGCCTTTGTGCATTTAAAGACTTGGGCGTCCTCAGTTTTGAAGCATAACAATTTTATATAAATAATTTAACTGTTTAAAAATTTGTACTATAATTAAAATCACATAAGATTTACATATCACTAATTTCTAACATCATTCTTTCCTTGACTGCCGGATTCTGCTGCAGCAATTAAAAAAATAATGTTTAATACTAGAATAAAAATAAGTAAGTAAATTATTATCATTATACTTTTTTTTTAGTTTTTTTAATATACTAACTTACAACATGTTGTTGCCATGGCCCTCTACTCATTATTGCTATTGTTCAAATTTATTTGTTTATCACAAGTTTAACTCAAACTGAACTGAAATTTATTAAAAAAAGCTGTTTCTGTGCATCATCAGTAAATTCACTGTCGAATCCGGTAATTTATTGGTTCCTTATCACTAATTATCATTAAAAGCATTTTTTTTTCCATTGTGAAAGTAACTAGTATATGGGCTTGATTGCCCTCCACCAGTCTATTTTTTATAACATTGTTGGTCTGCATATTTTATGATTTTTTTAATTGTCGCATATTTTTCGTAATGTAGTACTCTACTGGTGTCTGCTGTTGCATTAAATCTTAGTGCAATTTGGGCCATGGTCTATTTTTTTCATCAAACAAAAGCAAGTAACTTTTTTACACTCTAGTGTTAGTTGAATAAAATTAACCAATTTTATTTTCTTTGCGCGTAAAATTGCTACTTCGGTTTCTTTTATTCATCTGTTAACGATTTCAATAAAATTATAAAGTTATGTATACAGGCTGATTCTTTTAGAGCCTACATTAGAAACTTTTTAACTTCTAATATAGCTAGAGCTTTAAAATTTTGTGTACGATCTAAATCGACCATTCTGAATTCAATTAAATTATTTTCAAAATGGCTGAACTTCCGGAACTACGAGAAATGGGCGCCAACTTTGAAATTTTAAATAGTAACCCCACATTTTTATTGCATTTTTGAATTCACCTTCTCAAACTGACTAAAATGTACTTTAGTTGTTGGTACTTATCTGTCATAGTTTTTGACATTTGTCAATTTTTTTGTTAAAATTTTCACTTGCAGGAGTGTATTTAAAATGTGACAGCCCTTCCACCCTTTGCGATAAGTGATTCATTTTTTTTGTATTCGATAACAGAAGGTTTGAAGAGCCTTCTAGAATTTTCAAAATTGTCATCTGTCAAAATTCAAGGGTAGTGTGATTTTTTCAAAATGGTTATCAAAAAACGGCTATAACTCAGTTTTTTCAAATGGAACGACACTATTTTCTTAACGGCAGTTGAAAGAACATCGACATTTATGATGACTTTTATGTACATGTCCTATACCTATCTCGTACAGTTTTTGAAAAAAATCACAAAAAACGAATTTTACTTTGTAATTTTCATCGTTAATCAAGTAGGTCTTGTAAAATGGTCAACAGTTGTCAAACTTCAACATTTTATTTAGTTATTAGATGGTTCATAAACGAATAAGCAGTAAAACAATAATATTTAATTATGGTTTATTATAACTTAGTGAATTATGTAAAGTAACTCAGTCAGTATGCCATCGAATTTTGAACTTCTTGAATGAAAATGGTAGACAAATCAAACATTTCTTTTAATTAATAGCACAACTTTATCGCATTTTTTTAAAGTTTACTCGATTAAAAATGAAAATAATGATCTAAAAATCAGTTTTTTGCAATTATTTCAAAAACTGTAAGAGATAGATATAGAAGATGTTGATAAAAGTCTCCATATAAATCGATGTTCTTTTGATTGCCATTGAAAAAACAAGGTTATTCCATTTGAAAAAACTGAATTATAATTATTTCTTGATCATCATTTTCAAAAAATCATAGTAGCCTTGCAATTTGACAGTTCAAAATTCTGAAGTTTTAGAAGATCCTTCAAACCTTTGGTTATCAAATGCAAAAAGAATTATTCACTTATTGTAAAGGGTTCAAGAGTTGTGATATTTTAAATAAACCCCGGTAAATGAAAATTTGCAAAAAAAATTGACATACGTCAAAAACCATGACAGATAAGTACTAACAACTAGGGTATATTTTAGTCAGTTTCAAAAGGCGAATTCAAAAATGTAATAAAATAGGTGGTTACTATTTAAAATTTCAAAGTTGGCGCCAATTTCTCCACGTTCCGGAAGTTCAGCCAATTTGAAAATAATTTAGTTGAACTAAGAATGGTCGATTTGGATCGTATACTAAATTTTAAACTTCTATCTATACTAGAAGTTAAAAAGTTTCTAATGTAGGCCCTAAAAGAATCACCCTGTATTAATAACGTTAATATTAAAAGTATTTAGAGATAAGCCAATGCTTAAGCGGCCAACATCGACCGCTTAGTTAAACCAATGCTAAGCTTTGGCTTAGCCGATATTTCGTAACTGAGCAACACTCGGTGCCGGCTTAAGCTTAAGCTTAGTTAAACTCGGTTTAAGCTCGAACTGAGCAACCGGGCCTAAGAGAAATAAAAAAGAGGGAGAAGAAAAGACATAAAACTCGTGTTACGCAATTTGTTGCGGCGTGTAAACAATTCAGGAGACAGCAGTTTTCGGATGTAATTCTTGCGGCGTATTGGGGAGAAACCATATAATTGAAATATGTGATAGGATATACCATAAGCAGAAATAAGAGTATGTTCCCGGAAAAAGCGGAAAGCGGAAGCGGAGGAAGGATTTCTTGGTTCCGAGTGTACAGTCCAGATAGAAAAGTATCCGCATTCAAAATCAGATCGTCACACTTTGAATGTTGCCATGGATACCTTGTCTCTATTTCATAAAACGCACCAAAATCAAAAACGCTAACAATTCATTGCAAGACACCCTTGCAAATATAATAAATCATGCACTACGACTATACAAATAAACAGCCGAGGCAGCTACGCATTTTATAAACTGCTGCTTCGGTGATATACTTTATTTTCCCTCTAACGTTATTTATAGCGATTTCCATTGTTTCCGACTAAACTCGGTATTACCAATCACATTTCCTTCCATTTAACTAGATTTTTGGCCCGGTTTCTAAAGCAAATACGAATCGAAATTAGTTTTTACTAATTTATGATTAAGGAAACGGCCATCCTCCGCCCACTAAATCATAAAAAACTTTTGCGTTTTCAATTATTCGATCAGAAGCTAAACGAAATTTCATCCACACAACTGTCAATTATGTGTCCTTAGCCAAGTCTCCGGAACAATAACCCAGGCCTTCGCCTCTCACTTTTTTCATTCTAAAATGTATCCGAATTTTCCTCCAGATAAGCTCGTCTCAAACTTGAACATTCCTAAGAGGATTACTGAATCGCAGAAATTACCTGCAGTTGTAATACTACGTATTTGCCCTCGAGGGAAAGAAACTGAGACTCTTCACCGCCACACCCTCTTCTTAATTATACCCATTATAAGGCTTACTGAAATTTAAACTTGTATTTTTTTCGGTGAGTGTTTTTGTAAAATTTAACTTTTTTTAAAACAAAAGTAATAAGTTTTGAAGAATTAACCTCAAAAATAAGTGACAACTAGTAATAACGCGAAAAAATTTAAATCTGAGACCAAATTTTTTGATTATCTCGCAAACTAAAGGTTTGACGCAATTTTATTCTATGAGACAAAAGATGTGTCTTCACCAAATCTAAGTGAGGGTTTAGTCAAATTACGAATTGGCGACTGTCATTTTGCTATCTCCTGAAGGAGCCATAAAAAACCCAACTTATTTTATGTTTCTGGAATGTCCAGTTCAAGCGGTGAAGTTTGAGGGGTCACTCGATAGGGTTTCAATAAGTTTGAAAAACCTACCCCTAAATGTTTTTCGAAGTGATCCGAACTTATTTAACGTCATCTGGAAGGGTTTGAAGTGGAAAAGAAGATGGTTTTTATTAAAAAATTTTTGGTTAACCAAAAACAGAGATACCGTGTTTTTTTTTGTAAGGGCCGATTTTGAGAAAAGGGGCTATATACGGTTTAAATCTTCTTGTTTTTCTTTATCTTGGACGTAATTACCATAACGTTAGGACCATCTTTAAGGCCAGAAAAATTGTTAAATTTATGACATTTCTACCCTACCAAAAACTAAGGGTAAGTTTTGTTTTTTGTTCTTATTCAAACTGTAAGAGCCTTATTGCTCGATCGTAAAAAGTGGAACTTAAAAAAAAAAAAAAAAAAAAAAAAAGACTGTTTTTACAACCCTCTTTTTTGCGAGATATCGCCTTGAAAGCTATGCCAGTTTGTAGGGCTTTTTATACCGGTTCTAACCGATTTTACCGTTTGTCTCTAACTCTTATAGTTTCGCCGTAATCGGCGTTTAAAAATTAGAAAAAAGTCAAAATGGCAACCTTTTTTTGCGTTTTTCTCGGAAACTATAAGACTTAGAACAAAAATCGATAAAGCATCGGATAGCGCTTGAAATTCTCTATTTTCTCATCAAAACCCGGAGTCGCTCCGGGCAACGGTTCCGGGTACAGAGGCATTTAAAGTTTAACACTAAAAAAATTCATAACTTAAAAACTAAAAGTCGTAGAGCAAAACGGTTTGTTCCAGTGAATTCTGCGGCTCATTTTACATATTATATCGGTTTTTTACCCGATTTAAAAATTTGAAATTTTTTGCCTAAAATTAGGGTAGCCTAATGCATAATGGTACTTTATTTTTCAACAAAAAAAATCGTAACTAAAAAACTAAAAGTCGTAGAGCAAAACGGTTTGTTCCAGTGAATTCTGCAGCTCATTCTACGTATTATATCAGCTTTTCATGAGATTTAAAATTTTGATTTTTTTTGCTTAAAATTAGGTCAGCCATTTCATAGTGGAGTATTTTATTCATCAACAAAAAAATTCATAACTTAAAAACTAAACGTCGTAGAGCAAAACGGTTTGTTCCATTGAATTCTGCGACTCATTCTACGTATTATATTAACTTTTCATGAGATTTAAAATTTTGAATTTTTTTGCTAAAAATTTTAATGGTCGAGGCACTTACCTTCGCAAAAATGAAAAAAAAACATTTTTTTTTAACTCACTCAATCAAAGTTTTATGGACATTTCTATGCTTATACAACCCTCTAGAGTTGTTAAAAGTAGAAAAAGAGTCACTAGGTTCGATTTTAAGAGTTTTGATTTTTTCAATTTTGGTCGCGATTTTGGCGATTTTCGGTACCTGGAAAATTTATCGAGCAATAACTTCGGAACTATTAGAGATAACCCCATGAAGTTTATTATCGTTGAAAAGCTCTTTTAATTGTCTATCGTTTTCAAAAAAGATTATTGTTCTCCGACTTATAGTTTTCGAGAAAATTTCGAAAAAATGCAAAAGTAGGTCAAATTTTAAAAAATTCATAACTAAAAAACTATTGGGAATTTGGCGATTTTCTCGACGAAAATCGATTCCCCGGATCATTTTGCATAGGTAAGGATTAAAATAGTGCCACTTTTTCGAATAGTTTAGCCGTAATAGAGAAAATAAAAAAAATGAAAAATTTGTTAACACCCCCCCCTTAAAAATGGCCAATTTTTAAAGTGTCTCAAAATCAATTCAAACCCATCCTATCTTATAGATTTTGATGTGCTCTTTACAATGGAGTAAAGCGTTTTCCTCTAGCTCTTTTAGTTTGGCCGTAATCGACGTTTGAAAATTGAAAATTTTTTTGCGAGATATCGCCTTGAAACCTATGCCAGTTTGTAGGGCTTTTTATACCGGTTCTAACCGATTTTACCGTTTGTCTCTAACTCTTATAGTTTCGCCGTAATCGGCGTTTAAAAATTAGAAAAAAGTCAAAATGGCAACCTTTTTTTGCGTTTTTCTCGGAAACTATAAGACTTAGAACAAAAATCGATAAAGCATCGGATAGCGCTTGAAATTCTCTATTTTCTCATCAAAACCCGGAGTCGCTCCGGGCAACGGTTCCGGGTACAGAGGCATTTAAAGTTTAACACTAAAAAAATTCATAACTTAAAAACTAAAAGTCGTAGAGCAAAACGGTTTGTTCCAGTGAATTCTGCGGCTCATTTTACATATTATATCGGTTTTTTACCCGATTTAAAAATTTGAAATTTTTTGCCTAAAATTAGGGTAGCCTAATGCATAATGGTACTTTATTTTTCAACAAAAAAAATCGTAACTAAAAAACTAAAAGTCGTAGAGCAAAACGGTTTGTTCCAGTGAATTCTGCAGCTCATTCTACGTATTATATCAGCTTTTCATGAGATTTAAAATTTTGATTTTTTTTGCTTAAAATTAGGTCAGCCATTTCATAGTGGAGTATTTTATTCATCAACAAAAAAATTCATATCTTAAAAACTAAACGTCGTAGAGCAAAACGGTTTGTTCCATTGAATTCTGCGACTCATTCTACGTATTATATTAACTTTTCATGAGATTTAAAATTTTGAATTTTTTTGCTAAAAATTTTAATGGTCGAGGCACTTACCTTCGCAAAAATGAAAAAAAAACATTTTTTTTTAACTCACTCAATCAAAGTTTTATGGACATTTCTATGCTTATACAACCCTCTAGAGTTGTTAAAAGTAGAAAAAGAGTCACTAGGTTCGATTTTAAGAGTTTTGATTTGTTCAATTTTGGTCGCGATTTTGGCGATTTTCGGTACCCGGAAAATTTATCGAGCAATAACTTCGGAACTATTAGAGATAACCCCATGAAGTTTATTATCGTTGAAAAGCTCTTTTAATTGTCTATCGTTTTCAAAAAAGATTATTGTTCTCCGACTTATAGTTTTCGAGAAAATTTCGAAAAAATGCAAAAGTAGGTCAAATTTTAAAAAATTCATAACTAAAAAACTATTGGGAATTTGGCGATTTTCTCGACGAAAATCGATTCCCCGGATCATTTTGCATAGGTAAGGATTAAAATAGTGCCACTTTTTCGAATAGTTTAGCCGTAATAGAGAAAATAAAAAAAATGAAAAATTTGTTAACACCCCCCCCCTTAAAAATGGCCAATTTTTAAAGTGTCTCAAAATCAATTCAAACCCATCCTATCTTATAGATTTTGATGTGCTCTTTACAATGGAGTAAAGCGTTTTCCTCTAGCTCTTTTAGTTTGGCCGTAATCGACGTTTGAAAATTGAAAATTTTTTTGCGAGATATCGCCTTGAAACCTATGCCAGTTTGTAGGGCTTTTTATACCGGTTCTAACCGATTTTACCGTTTGTCTCTAACTCTTATAGTTTCGCCGTAATCGGCGTTTAAAAATTAGAAAAAAGTCAAAATGGCAACCTTTTTTTGCGTTTTTCTCGGAAACTATAAGACTTAGAACAAAAATCGATAAAGCATCGGATAGCGCTTGAAATTCTCTATTTTCTCATCAAAACCCGGAGTCGCTCCGGGCAACGGTTCCGGGTACAGAGGCATTTAAAGTTTAACACTAAAAAAATTCATAACTTAAAAACTAAAAGTCGTAGAGCAAAACGGTTTGTTCCAGTGAATTCTGCGGCTCATTTTACATATTATATCGGTTTTTTACCCGATTTAAAAATTTGAAATTTTTTGCCTAAAATTAGGGTAGCCTAATGCATAATGGTACTTTATTTTTCAACAAAAAAAATCGTAACTAAAAAACTAAAAGTCGTAGAGCAAAACGGTTTGTTCCAGTGAATTCTGCAGCTCATTCTACGTATTATATCAGCTTTTCATGAGATTTAAAATTTTGATTTTTTTTGCTTAAAATTAGGTCAGCCATTTCATAGTGGAGTATTTTATTCATCAACAAAAAAATTCATAACTTAAAAACTAAACGTCGTAGAGCAAAACGGTTTGTTCCATTGAATTCTGCGACTCATTCTACGTATTATATTAACTTTTCATGAGATTTAAAATTTTGAATTTTTTTGCTAAAAATTTTAATGGTCGAGGCACTTACCTTCGCAAAAATGAAAAAAAAACATTTTTTTTTAACTCACTCAATCAAAGTTTTATGGACATTTCTATGCTTATACAACCCTCTAGAGTTGTTAAAAGTAGAAAAAGAGTCACTAGGTTCGATTTTAAGAGTTTTGATTTTTTCAATTTTGGTCGCGATTTTGGCGATTTTCGGTACCCGGAAAATTTATCGAGCAATAACTTCGGAACTATTAGAGATAACCCCATGAAGTTTATTATCGTTGGAAAGCTCTTTTAATTGTCTATCGTTTTCAAAAAAGATTATTGTTCTCCGACTTATAGTTTTCGAGAAAATTTCGAAAAAATGCAAAAGTAGGTCAAATTTTAAAAAATTCATAACTAAAAAACTATTGGGAATTTGGCGATTTTCTCGACGAAAATCGATTCCCCGGATCATTTTGCATAGGTAAGGATTAAAATAGTGCCACTTTTTCGAATAGTTTAGCCGTAATAGAGAAAATAAAAAAAATGAAAAATTTGTTAACACCCCCCCCTTAAAAATGGCCAATTTTTAAAGTGTCTCAAAATCAATTCAAACCCATCCTATCTTATAGATTTTGATGTGCTCTTTACAATGGAGTAAAGCGTTTTCCTCTAGCTCTTTTAGTTTGGCCGTAATCGACGTTTGAAAATTGAAAATTTTTTTGCGAGATATCGCCTTGAAACCTATGCCAGTTTGTAGGGCTTTTTATACCGGTTCTAACCGATTTTACCGTTTGTCTCTAACTCTTATAGTTTCGCCGTAATCGGCGTTTAAAAATTAGAAAAAAGTCAAAATGGCAACCTTTTTTTGCGTTTTTCTCGGAAACTATAAGACTTAGAACAAAAATCGATAAAGCATCGGATAGCGCTTGAAATTCTCTATTTTCTCATCAAAACCCGGAGTCGCTCCGGGCAATGGTTCCGGGTACAGAGGCATTTAAAGTTTAACACTAAAAAAATTCATAACTTAAAAACTAAAAGTCGTAGAGCAAAACGGTTTGTTCCAGTGAATTCTGCGGCTCATTTTACATATTATATCGGTTTTTTACCCGATTTAAAAAATTGAAATTTTTTGCCTAAAATTAGGGTAGCCTAATGCATAATGGTACTTTATTTTTCAACAAAAAAAATCGTAACTAAAAAACTAAAAGTCGTAGAGCAAAACGGTTTGTTCCAGTGAATTCTGCAGCTCATTCTACGTATTATATCAGCTTTTCATGAGATTTAAAATTTTGATTTTTTTTGCTTAAAATTAGGTCAGCCATTTCATAGTGGAGTATTTTATTCATCAACAAAAAAATTCATAACTTAAAAACTAAACGTCGTAGAGCAAAACGGTTTGTTCCATTGAATTCTGCGACTCATTCTACGTATTATATTAACTTTTCATGAGATTTAAAATTTTGAATTTTTTTGCTAAAAATTTTAATGGTCGAGGCACTTACCTTCGCAAAAATGAAAAAAAAACATTTTTTTTTTAACTCACTCAATCAAAGTTTTATGGACATTTCTATGCTTATACAACCCTCTAGAGTTGTTAAAAGTAGAAAAAGAGTCACTAGGTTCGATTTTAAGAGTTTTGATTTTTTCAATTTTGGTCGCGATTTTGGCGATTTTCGGTACCCGGAAAATTTATCGAGCAATAACTTCGGAACTATTAGAGATAACCCCATGAAGTTTATTATCGTTGAAAAGCTCTTTTAATTGTCTATCGTTTTCAAAAAAGATTATTGTTCTCCGACTTATAGTTTTCGAGAAAATTTCGAAAAAATGCAAAAGTAGGTCAAATTTTAAAAAATTCATAACTAAAAAACTATTGGGAATTTGGCGATTTTCTCGACGAAAATCGATTCCCCGGATCATTTTGCATAGGTAAGGATTAAAATAGTGCCACTTTTTCGAATAGTTTAGCCGTAATAGAGAAAATAAAAAAAATGAAAAATTTGTTAACACCCCCCCCCCTTAAAAATGGCCAATTTTTAAAGTGTCTCAAAATCAATTCAAACCCATCCTATCTTATAGATTTTGATGTGCTCTTTACAATGGAGTAAAGCGTTTTCCTCTAGCTCTTTTAGTTTGGCCGTAATCGACGTTTGAAAATTGAAAATTTTTTTGCGAGATATCGCCTTGAAACCTATGCCAGTTTGTAGGGCTTTTTATACCGGTTCTAACCGATTTTACCGTTTGTCTCTAACTCTTATAGTTTCGCCGTAATCGGCGTTTAAAAATTAGAAAAAAGTCAAAATGGCAACCTTTTTTTGCGTTTTTCTCGGAAACTATAAGACTTAGAACAAAAATCGATAAAGCATCGGATAGCGCTTGAAATTCTCTATTTTCTCATCAAAACCCGGAGTCGCTCCGGGCAACGGTTCCGGGTACAGAGGCATTTAAAGTTTAACACTAAAAAAATTCATAACTTAAAAACTAAAAGTCGTAGAGCAAAACGGTTTGTTCCAGTGAATTCTGCGGCTCATTTTACATATTATATCGGTTTTTTACCCGATTTAAAAATTTGAAATTTTTTGCCTAAAATTAGGGTAGCCTAATGCATAATGGTACTTTATTTTTCAACAAAAAAAATCGTAACTAAAAAACTAAATGTCGTAGAGCAAAACGGTTTGTTCCAGTGAATTCTGTGGCTCATTTTGCGTATTATACCAGCTTTTCACGAGATTAAATTTTTTGATTTTTTTTGCTTAAAATTAGGTCAGCCATTTCATAGTGGAGTATTTTATTCATCAACAAAAAAATTCATAACTTAAAAACTAAACGTCGTAGAGCAAAACGGTTTGTTCCATTGAATTCTGCGACTCATTCTACGTATTATATTAACTTTTCATGAGATTTAAAATTTTGAATTTTTTTGCTAAAAATTTTAATGGTCGAGGCACTTACCTTCGCAAAAATGAAAAAAAAACATTTTTTTTTAACTCACTCAATCAAAGTTTTATGGACATTTCTATGCTTATACAACCCTCTAGAGTTGTTAAAAGTAGAAAAAGAGTCACTAGGTTCGATTTTAAGAGTTTTGATTTTTTCAATTTTGGTCGCGATTTTGGCGATTTTCGGTACCCGGAAAATTTATCGAGCAATAACTTCGGAACTATTAGAGATAACCCCATGAAGTTTATTATCGTTGAAAAGCTCTTTTAATTGTCTATCGTTTTCAAAAAAGATTATTGTTCTCCGACTTATAGTTTTCGAGAAAATTTCGAAAAAATGCGAAAGTAGGTCAAATTTTAAAAAATTCATAACTAAAAAACTATTGGGAATTTGGCGATTTTCTCGACGAAAATCGATTCCCCGGATCATTTTGCATAGGTAAGGATTAAAATAGTGCCACTTTTTCGAATAGTTTAGCCGTAATAGAGAAAATAAAAAAAATGAAAAATTTGTTAACACCCCCCCCTTAAAAATGGCCAATTTTTAAAGTGTCTCAAAATCAATTCAAACCCATCCTATCTTATAGATTTTGATGTGCTCTTTACAATGGAGTAAAGCGTTTTCCTCTAGCTCTTTTAGTTTGGCCGTAATCGACGTTTGAAAATTGAAAATTTTTTTGCGAGATATCGCCTTGAAACCTATGCCAGTTTGTAGGGCTTTTTATACCGGTTCTAACCGATTTTACCGTTTGTCTCTAACTCTTATAGTTTCGCCGTAATCGGCGTTTAAAAATTAGAAAAAAGTCAAAATGGCAACCTTTTTTTGCGTTTTTCTCGGAAACTATAAGACTTAGAACAAAAATCGATAAAGCATCGGATAGCGCTTGAAATTCTCTATTTTCTCATCAAAACCCGGAGTCGCTCCGGGCAACGGTTCCGGGTACAGAGGCATTTAAAGTTTAACACTAAAAAAATTCATAACTTAAAAACTAAAAGTCGTAGAGCAAAACGGTTTGTTCCAGTGAATTCTGCGGCTCATTTTACATATTATATCGGTTTTTTACCCGATTTAAAAATTTGAAATTTTTTGCCTAAAATTAGGGTAGCCTAATGCATAATGGTACTTTATTTTTCAACAAAAAAAAATCGTAACTAAAAAACTAAAAGTCGTAGAGCAAAACGGTTTGTTCCAGTGAATTCTGCAGCTCATTCTACGTATTATATCAGCTTTTCATGAGATTTAAAATTTTGATTTTTTTTGCTTAAAATTAGGTCAGCCATTTCATAGTGGAGTATTTTATTCATCAACAAAAAAATTCATAACTTAAAAACTAAACGTCGTAGAGCAAAACGGTTTGTTCCATTGAATTCTGCGACTCATTCTACGTATTATATTAACTTTTCATGAGATTTAAAATTTTGAATTTTTTTGCTAAAAATTTTAATGGTCGAGGAACTTACCTTCGCAAAAATGAAAAAAAAACATTTTTTTTAACTCACTCAATCAAAGTTTTATGGACATTTCTATGCTTATACAACCCTCTAGAGTTGTTAAAAGTAGAAAAAGAGTCACTAGGTTCGATTTTAAGAGTTTTGATTTTTTCAATTTTGGTCGCGATTTTGGCGATTTTCGGTACCCGGAAAATTTATCGAGCAATAACTTCGGAACTATTAGAGATAACCCCATGAAGTTTATTATCGTTGGAAAGCTCTTTTAATTGTCTATCGTTTTCAAAAAAGATTATTGTTCTCCGACTTATAGTTTTCGAGAAAATTTCGAAAAAATGCAAAAGTAGGTCAAATTTTAAAAAATTCATAACTAAAAAACTATTGGGAATTTGGCGATTTTCTCGACGAAAATCGATTCCCCGGATCATTTTGCATAGGTAAGGATTAAAATAGTGCCACTTTTTCGAATAGTTTAGCCGTAATAGAGAAAATAAAAAAATGAAAAATTTGTTAACACCCCCCCCTTAAAAATGGCCAATTTTAAAGTGTCTCAAAATCAATTCAAACCCATCCTATCTTATAGATTTTGATGTGCTCTTTACAATGGAGTAAAGCGTTTTCCTCTAGCTCTTTTAGTTTGGCCGTAATCGACGTTTGAAAATTGAAAATTTTTTTGCGAGATATCGCCTTGAAACCTATGCCAGTTTGTAGGGCTTTTTATACCGGTTCTAACCGATTTTACCGTTTGTCTCTAACTCTTATAGTTTCGCCGTAATCGGCGTTTAAAAATTAGAAAAAAGTCAAAATGGCAACCTTTTTTTGCGTTTTTCTCGGAAACTATAAGACTTAGAACAAAAATCGATAAAGCATCGGATAGCGCTTGAAATTCTCTATTTTCTCATCAAAACCCGGAGTCGCTCCGGGCAACGGTTCCGGGTACAGAGGCATTTAAAGTTTAACACTAAAAAAATTCATAACTTAAAAACTAAAAGTCGTAGAGCAAAACGGTTTGTTCCAGTGAATTCTGCGGCTCATTTTACATATTATATCGGTTTTTTACCCGATTTAAAAATTTGAAATTTTTTGCCTAAAATTAGGGTAGCCTAATGCATAATGGTACTTTATTTTTCAACAAAAAAAAATCGTAACTAAAAAACTAAATGTCGTAGAGCAAAACGGTTTGTTCCAGTGAATTCTGTGGCTCATTTTGCGTATTATACCAGCTTTTCACGAGATTAAATTTTTTGATTTTTTTTGCTTAAAATTAGGTCAGCCATTTCATAGTGGAGTATTTTATTCATCAACAAAAAAATTCATAACTTAAAAACTAAACGTCGTAGAGCAAAACGGTTTGTTCCATTGAATTCTGCGACTCATTCTACGTATTATATTAACTTTTCATGAGATTTAAAATTTTGAATTTTTTTGCTAAAAATTTTAATGGTCGAGGCACTTACCTTCGCAAAAATGAAAAAAAAAAACATTTTTTTTTAACTCACTCAATCAAAGTTTTATGGACATTTCTATGCTTATACAACCCTCTAGAGTTGTTAAAAGTAGAAAAAGAGTCACTAGGTTCGATTTTAAGAGTTTTGATTTTTTCAATTTTGGTCGCGATTTTGGCGATTTTCGGTACCCGGAAAATTTATCGAGCAATAACTTCGGAACTATTAGAGATAACCCCATGAAGTTTATTATCGTTGGAAAGCTCTTTTAATTGTCTATCGTTTTCAAAAAAGATTATTGTTCTCCGACTTATAGTTTTCGAGAAAATTTCGAAAAAATGCAAAAGTAGGTCAAATTTTAAAAAATTCATAACTAAAAAACTATTGGGAATTTGGCGATTTTCTCGACGAAAATCGATTCCCCGGATCATTTTGCATAGGTAAGGATTAAAATAGTGCCACTTTTTCGAATAGTTTAGCCGTAATAGAGAAAATAAAAAAAATGAAAAATTTGTTAACACCCCCCCCTTAAAAATGGCCAATTTTTAAAGTGTCTCAAAATCAATTCAAACCCATCCTATCTTATAGATTTTGATGTGCTCTTTACAATGGAGTAAAGCGTTTTCCTCTAGCTCTTTTAGTTTGGCCGTAATCGACGTTTGAAATTGAAAATTTTTTTGCGAGATATCGCCTTGAAACCTATGCCAGTTTGTAGGGCTTTTTATACCGGTTCTAACCGATTTTACCGTTTGTCTCTAACTCTTATAGTTTCGCCGTAATCGGCGTTTAAAAATTAGAAAAAAGTCAAAATGGCAACCTTTTTTTGCGTTTTTCTCGGAAACTATAAGACTTAGAACAAAAATCGATAAAGCATCGGATAGCGCTTGAAATTCTCTATTTTCTCATCAAAACCCGGAGTCGCTCCGGGCAACGGTTCCGGGTACAGAGGCATTTAAAGTTTAACACTAAAAAAATTCATAACTTAAAAACTAAAAGTCGTAGAGCAAAACGGTTTGTTCCAGTGAATTCTGCGGCTCATTTTACATATTATATCGGTTTTTTACCCGATTTAAAAATTTGAAATTTTTTGCCTAAAATTAGGGTAGCCTAATGCATAATGGTACTTTATTTTTCAACAAAAAAAATCGTAACTAAAAAACTAAATGTCGTAGAGCAAAACGGTTTGTTCCAGTGAATTCTGTGGCTCATTTTGCGTATTATACCAGCTTTTCACGAGATTTAATTTTTTGATTTTTTTTGCTTAAAATTAGGTCAGCCATTTCATAGTGGAGTATTTTATTCATCAACAAAAAAATTCATAACTTAAAAACTAAACGTCGTAGAGCAAAACGGTTTGTTCCATTGAATTCTGCGACTCATTCTACGTATTATATTAACTTTTCATGAGATTTAAAATTTTGAATTTTTTTGCTAAAAAATTTTAATGGTCGAGGCACTTACCTTCGCAAAAATGAAAAAAAAAACATTTTTTTTTAACTCACTCAATCAAAGTTTTATGGACATTTCTATGCTTATACAACCCTCTAGAGTTGTTAAAAGTAGAAAAAGAGTCACTAGGTTCGATTTTAAGAGTTTTGATTTTTTCAATTTTGGTCGCGATTTTGGCGATTTTCGGTACCCGGAAAATTTATCGAGCAATAACTTCGGAACTATTAGAGATAACCCCATGAAGTTTATTATCGTTGGAAAGCTCTTTTAATTGTCTATCGTTTTCAAAAAAGATTATTGTTCTCCGACTTATAGTTTTCGAGAAAATTTCGAAAAAATGCAAAAGTAGGTCAAATTTTAAAAAATTCATAACTAAAAAACTATTGGGAATTTGGCGATTTTCTCGACGAAAATCGATTCCCCGGATCATTTTGCATAGGTAAGGATTAAAATAGTGCCACTTTTTCGAATAGTTTAGCCGTAATAGAGAAAATAAAAAAAATGAAAAATTTGTTAACACCCCCCCCTTAAAAATGGCCAATTTTTAAAGTGTCTCAAAATCAATTCAAACCCATCCTATCTTATAGATTTTGATGTGCTCTTTACAATGGAGTAAAGCGTTTTCCTCTAGCTCTTTTAGTTTGGCCGTAATCGACGTTTGAAAATTGAAAATTTTTTGCGAGATATCGCCTTGAAACCTATGCCAGTTTGTAGGGCTTTTTATACCGGTTCTAACCGATTTTACCGTTTGTCTCTAACTCTTATAGTTTCGCCGTAATCGGCGTTTAAAAATTAGAAAAAAGTCAAAATGGCAACCTTTTTTTGCGTTTTTCTCGGAAACTATAAGACTTAGAACAAAAATCGATAAAGCATCGGATAGCGCTTGAAATTCTCTATTTTCTCATCAAAACCCGGAGTCGCTCCGGGCAACGGTTCCGGGTACAGAGGCATTTAAAGTTTAACACTAAAAAAATTCATAACTTAAAAACTAAAAGTCGTAGAGCAAAACGGTTTGTTCCAGTGAATTCTGCGGCTCATTTTACATATTATATCGGTTTTTTACCCGATTTAAAAATTTGAAATTTTTTGCCTAAAATTAGGGTAGCCTAATGCATAATGGTACTTTATTTTTCAACAAAAAAAAATCGTAACTAAAAAACTAAATGTCGTAGAGCAAAACGGTTTGTTCCAGTGAATTCTGTGGCTCATTTTGCGTATTATACCAGCTTTTCACGAGATTTAATTTTTTGATTTTTTTTGCTTAAAATTAGGTCAGCCATTTCATAGTGGAGTATTTTATTCATCAACAAAAAAATTCATAACTTAAAAACTAAACGTCGTAGAGCAAAACGGTTTGTTCCATTGAATTCTGCGACTCATTCTACGTATTATATTAACTTTTCATGAGATTTAAAATTTTGAATTTTTTTGCTAAAAATTTTAATGGTCGAGGCACTTACCTTCGCAAAAATGAAAAAAAAAACATTTTTTTTTAACTCACTCAATCAAAGTTTTATGGACATTTCTATGCTTATACAACCCTCTAGAGTTGTTAAAAGTAGAAAAAGAGTCACTAGGTTCGATTTTAAGAGTTTTGATTTTTTCAATTTTGGTCGCGATTTTGGCGATTTTCGGTACCCGGAAAATTTATCGAGCAATAACTTCGGAACTATTAGAGATAACCCCATGAAGTTTATTATCGTTGGAAAGCTCTTTTAATTGTCTATCGTTTTCAAAAAAGATTATTGTTCTCCGACTTATAGTTTTCGAGAAAATTTCGAAAAAATGCAAAAGTAGGTCAAATTTTAAAAAATTCATAACTAAAAAACTATTGGGAATTTGGCGATTTTCTCGACGAAAATCGATTCCCCGGATCATTTTGCATAGGTAAGGATTAAAATAGTGCCACTTTTTCGAATAGTTTAGCCGTAATAGAGAAAATAAAAAAAATGAAAAATTTGTTAACACCCCCCCCTTAAAAATGGCCAATTTTTAAAGTGTCTCAAAATCAATTCAAACCCATCCTATCTTATAGATTTTGATGTGCTCTTTACAATGGAGTAAAGCGTTTTCCTCTAGCTCTTTTTAGTTTGGCCGTAATCGACGTTTGAAAATTGAAAATTTTTTTGCGAGATATCGCCTTGAAACCTATGCCAGTTTGTAGGGCTTTTTATACCGGTTCTAACCGATTTTACCGTTTGTCTCTAACTCTTATAGTTTCGCCATAATCGGCGTTTAAAAATTAGATAAAAAGTCAAAATGGCAACCTTTTTTTGCGTTTTTCTCGGAAACTATAAGACTTAGAACAAAAATCGATAAAGCTCGGATAGCGCTTGAAATTCTCTATTTTCTCATCAAAACCCGGAGTCGCTCCGGGCAACGGTTCCGGGTACAGAGGCATTATTTAACACTAAAAAAATTCATAACTTAAAAACTAAAAGTCGTAGAGCAAAACGGTTTGTTCCAGTGAATTCTGCGGCTCATTTTACATATTATATCGGTTTTTTACCCGATTTAAAAAATTGAAATTTTTTGCCTAAAATTAGGGTAGCCTAATGCATAATGGTACTTTATTTTTCAACAAAAAAAATCGTAACTAAAAAACTAAAAGTCGTAGAGCAAAACGGTTTGTTCCAGTGAATTCTGCAGCTCATTCTACGTATTATATCAGCTTTTCATGAGATTTAAAATTTTGATTTTTTTTGCTTAAAATTAGGTCAGCCATTTCATAGTGGAGTATTTTATTCATCAACAAAAAAATTCATAACTTAAAAACTAAACGTCGTAGAGCAAAACGGTTTGTTCCATTGAATTCTGCGACTCATTCTACGTATTATATTAACTTTTCATGAGATTTAAAATTTTGAATTTTTTTGCTAAAAATTTTAATGGTCGAGGCACTTACCTTCGCAAAAATGAAAAAAAAACATTTTTTTTTAACTCACTCAATCAAAGTTTTATGGACATTTCTATGCTTATACAACCCTCTAGAGTTGTTAAAAGTAGAAAAAGAGTCACTAGGTTCGATTTTAAGAGTTTTGATTTTTTCAATTTTGGTCGCGATTTTGGCGATTTTCGGTACCCGGAAAATTTATCGAGCAATAACTTCGGAACTATTAGAGATAACCCCATGAAGTTTATTATCGTTGGAAAGCTCTTTTAATTGTCTATCGTTTTCAAAAAAGATTATTGTTCTCCGACTTATAGTTTTCGAGAAAATTTCGAAAAAATGCAAAAGTAGGTCAAATTTTAAAAAATTCATAACTAAAAACCTATTGGGAATTTGGCGATTTTCTCGACGAAAGTCGATTCCCCGGATCATTTTGCATAGGTAAGGATTAAAATAGTGCCACTTTTTCGAATAGTTTAGCCGTAATAGAGAAAATAAAAAAAATGAAAAATTTGTTAACACCCCCCCCTTAAAAATGGCCAATTTTTAAAGTGTCTCAAAATCAATTCAAACCCATCCTATCTTATAGATTTTGATGTGCTCTTTACAATGGAGTAAAGCGTTTTCCTCTAGCTCTTTTAGTTTGGCCGTAATCGACGTTTGAAAATTGAAAATTTTTTTGCGAGATATCGCCTTGAAACCTATGCCAGTTTGTAGGGCTTTTTATACCGGTTCTAACCGATTTTACCGTTTGTCTCTAACTCTTATAGTTTCGCCGTAATCGGCGTTTAAAAATTAGAAAAAAGTCAAAATGGCAACCTTTTTTTGCGTTTTTCTCGGAAACTATAAGACTTAGAACAAAAATCGATAAAGCATCGGATAGCGCTTGAAATTCTCTATTTTCTCATCAAAACCCGGAGTCGCTCCGGGCAACGGTTCCGGGTACAGAGGCATTTAAAGTTTAACACTAAAAAAATTCATAACTTAAAAACTAAAAGTCGTAGAGCAAAACGGTTTGTTCCAGTGAATTCTGCGGCTCATTTTACATATTATATCGGTTTTTTACCCGATTTAAAAAATTGAAATTTTTTGCCTAAAATTAGGGTAGCCTAATGCATAATGGTACTTTATTTTTCAACAAAAAAAATCGTAACTAAAAAACTAAAAGTCGTAGAGCAAAACGGTTTGTTCCAGTGAATTCTGCAGCTCATTCTACGTATTATATCAGCTTTTCATGAGATTTAAAATTTTGATTTTTTTTGCTTAAAATTAGGTCAGCCATTTCATAGTGGAGTATTTTATTCATCAACAAAAAAATTCATAACTTAAAAACTAAACGTCGTAGAGCAAAACGGTTTGTTCCATTGAATTCTGCGACTCATTCTACGTATTATATTAACTTTTCATGAGATTTAAAATTTTGAATTTTTTTGCTAAAAATTTTAATGGTCGAGGCACTTACCTTCGCAAAAATGAAAAAAAAACATTTTTTTTTAACTCACTCAATCAAAGTTTTATGGACATTTCTATGCTTATACAACCCTCTAGAGTTGTTAAAAGTAGAAAAAGAGTCACTAGGTTCGATTTTAAGAGTTTTGATTTTTTCAATTTTGGTCGCGATTTTGGCGATTTTCGGTACCCGGAAAATTTATCGAGCAATAACTTCGGAACTATTAGAGATAACCCCATGAAGTTTATTATCGTTGGAAAGCTCTTTTAATTGTCTATCGTTTTCAAAAAAGATTATTGTTCTCCGACTTATAGTTTTCGAGAAAATTTCGAAAAAATGCAAAAGTAGGTCAAATTTTAAAAAATTCATAACTAAAAAACTATTGGGAATTTGGCGATTTTCTCGACGAAAATCGATTCCCCGGATCATTTTGCATAGGTAAGGATTAAAATAGTGCCACTTTTTCGAATAGTTTAGCCGTAATAGAGAAAATAAAAAAAATGAAAAATTTGTTAACACCCCCCCCTTAAAAATGGCCAATTTTTAAAGTGTCTCAAAATCAATTCAAACCCATCCTATCTTATAGATTTTGATGTGCTCTTTACAATGGAGTAAAGCGTTTTCCTCTAGCTCTTTTAGTTTGGCCGTAATCGACGTTTGAAAATTGAAAATTTTTTTGCGAGATATCGCCTTGAAACCTATGCCAGTTTGTAGGGCTTTTTATACCGGTTCTAACCGATTTTACCGTTTGTCTCTAACTCTTATAGTTTCGCCGTAATCGGCGTTTAAAAATTAGAAAAAAGTCAAAATGGCAACCTTTTTTTGCGTTTTTCTCGGAAACTATAAGACTTAGAACAAAAATCGATAAAGCATCGGATAGCGCTTGAAATTCTCTATTTTCTCATCAAAACCCGGAGTCGCTCCGGGCAACGGTTCCGGGTACAGAGGCATTTAAAGTTTAACACTAAAAAAATTCATAACTTAAAAACTAAAAGTCGTAGAGCAAAACGGTTTGTTCCAGTGAATTCTGCGGCTCATTTTACATATTATATCGGTTTTTTACCCGATTTAAAAATTTGAAATTTTTTGCCTAAAATTAGGGTAGCCTAATGCATAATGGTACTTTATTTTTCAACAAAAAAAATCGTAACTAAAAAACTAAAAGTCGTAGAGCAAAACGGTTTGTTCCAGTGAATTCTGCAGCTCATTCTACGTATTATATCAGCTTTTCATGAGATTTAAAATTTTGATTTTTTTTGCTTAAAATTAGGTCAGCCATTTCATAGTGGAGTATTTTATTCATCAACAAAAAAATTCATAACTTAAAAACTAAACGTCGTAGAGCAAAACGGTTTGTTCCATTGAATTCTGCGACTCATTCTACGTATTATATTAACTTTTCATGAGATTTAAAATTTTGAATTTTTTTGCTAAAAATTTTAATGGTCGAGGCACTTACCTTCGCAAAAATGAAAAAAAAACATTTTTTTTTAACTCACTCAATCAAAGTTTTATGGACATTTCTATGCTTATACAACCCTATAGAGTTGTTAAAAGTAGAAAAAGAGTCACTAGGTTCGATTTTAAGAGTTTTGATTTTTTCAATTTTGGTCGCGATTTTGGCGATTTTCGGTACCCGGAAAATTTATCGAGCAATAACTTCGGAACTATTAGAGATAACCCCATGAAGTTTATTATCGTTGGAAAGCTCTTTTAATTGTCTATCGTTTTCAAAAAAGATTATTGTTCTCCGACTTATAGTTTTCGAGAAAATTTCGAAAAAATGCAAAAGTAGGTCAAATTTTAAAAAATTCATAACTAAAAAACTATTGGGAATTTGGCGATTTTCTCGACGAAAATCGATTCCCCGGATCATTTTGCATAGGTAAGGATTAAAATAGTGCCACTTTTTCGAATAGTTTAGCCGTAATAGAGAAAATAAAAAAAATGAAAAATTTGTTAACACCCCCCCCTTAAAAATGGCCAATTTTTAAAGTGTCTCAAAATCAATTCAAACCCATCCTATCTTATAGATTTTGATGTGCTCTTTACAATGGAGTAAAGCGTTTTCCTCTAGCTCTTTTAGTTTGGCCGTAATCGACGTTTGAAAATTGAAAATTTTTTTGCGAGATATCGCCTTGAAACCTATGCCAGTTTGTAGGGCTTTTTATACCGGTTCTAACCGATTTTACCGTTTGTCTCAAACTCTTATAGTTTCGCCGTAATCGGCGTTTAAAAATTAGAAAAAAGTCAAAATGGCAACCTTTTTTTGCGTTTTTCTCGGAAACTATAAGACTTAGAACAAAAATCGATAAAGCATCGGATAGCGCTTGAAATTCTCTATTTTCTCATCAAAACCCGGAGTCGCTCCGGGCAACGGTTCCGGGTACAGAGGCATTTAAAGTTTAACACTAAAAAAATTCATAACTTAAAAACTAAAAGTCGTAGAGCAAAACGGTTTGTTCCAGTGAATTCTGCGGCTCATTTTACATATTATATCGGTTTTTTACCCGATTTAAAAAATTGAAATTTTTTGCCTAAAATTAGGGTAGCCTAATGCATAATGGTACTTTATTTTTCAACAAAAAAAATCGTAACTAAAAAACTAAAAGTCGTAGAGCAAAACGGTTTGTTCCAGTGAATTCTGCAGCTCATTCTACGTATTATATCAGCTTTTCATGAGATTTAAAATTTTGATTTTTTTTGCTTAAAATTAGGTCAGCCATTTCATAGTGGAGTATTTTATTCATCAACAAAAAAATTCATAACTTAAAAACTAAACGTCGTAGAGCAAAACGGTTTGTTCCATTGAATTCTGCGACTCATTCTACGTATTATATTAACTTTTCATGAGATTTAAAATTTTGAATTTTTTTGCTAAAAATTTTAATGGTCGAGGCACTTACCTTCGCAAAAATGAAAAAAAAACATTTTTTTTTAACTCACTCAATCAAAGTTTTATGGACATTTCTATGCTTATACAACCCTATAGAGTTGTTAAAAGTAGAAAAAGAGTCACTAGGTTCGATTTTAAGAGTTTTGATTTTTTCAATTTTGGTCGCGATTTTGGCGATTTTCGGTACCCGGAAAATTTATCGAGCAATAACTTCGGAACTATTAGAGATAACCCCATGAAGTTTATTATCGTTGAAAAGCTCTTTTAATTGTCTATCGTTTTCAAAAAAGATTATTGTTCTCCGACTTATAGTTTTCGAGAAAATTTCGAAAAAATGCAAAAGTAGGTCAAATTTTAAAAAATTCATAACTAAAAAACTATTGGGAATTTGGCGATTTTCTCGACGAAAATCGATTCCCCGGATCATTTTGCATAGGTAAGGATTAAAATAGTGCCACTTTTTCGAATAGTTTAGCCGTAATAGAGAAAATAAAAAAAATGAAAAATTTGTTAACACCCCACCCTTAAAAATGGCCAATTTTTAAAGTGTCTCAAAATCAATTCAAACCCATCCTATCTTATAGATTTTGATGTGCTCTTTACAATGGAGTAAAGCGTTTTCCTCTAGCTCTTTTAGTTTGGCCGTAATCGACGTTTGAAAATTGAAATTTTTTTTGCGAGATATCGCCTTGAAACCTATGCCAGTTTGTAGGGCTTTTTATACCGGTTCTAACCGATTTTACCGTTTGTCTCTAACTCTTATAGTTTCGCCGTAATCGGCGTTTAAAAATTAGAAAAAAGTCAAAATGGCAACCTTTTTTTGCGTTTTTCTCGGAAACTATAAGACTTAGAACAAAAATCGATAAAGCATCGGATAGCGCTTGAAATTCTCTATTTTCTCATCAAAACCCGGAGTCGCTCCGGGCAACGGTTCCGGGTACAGAGGCATTTAAAGTTTAACACTAAAAAAATTCATAACTTAAAAACTAAAAGTCGTAGAGCAAAACGGTTTGTTCCAGTGAATTCTGCGGCTCATTTTACATATTATATCGGTTTTTTACCCGATTTAAAAATTTGAAATTTTTTGCCTAAAATTAGGGTAGCCTAATGCATAATGGTACTTTATTTTTCAACAAAAAAAATCGTAACTAAAAAACTAAAAGTCGTAGAGCAAAACGGTTTGTTCCAGTGAATTCTGCAGCTCATTCTACGTATTATATCAGCTTTTCATGAGATTTAAAATTTTGATTTTTTTTGCTTAAAATTAGGTCAGCCATTTCATAGTGGAGTATTTTATTCATCAACAAAAAAATTCATAACTTAAAAACTAAACGTCGTAGAGCAAAACGGTTTGTTCCATTGAATTCTGCGACTCATTCTACGTATTATATTAACTTTTCATGAGATTTAAAATTTTGAATTTTTTTGCTAAAAATTTTAATGGTCGAGGCACTTACCTTCGCAAAAATGAAAAAAAAACATTTTTTTTAACTCACTCAATCAAAGTTTTATGGACATTTCTATGCTTATACAACCCTCTAGAGTTGTTAAAAGTAGAAAAAGAGTCACTAGGTTCGATTTTAAAAGTTTTGATTTTTTCAATTTTGGTCGCGATTTTGGCGATTTTCGGTACCCGGAAAATTTATCGAGCAATAACTTCGGAACTATTAGAGATAACCCCATGAAGTTTATTATCGTTGGAAAGCTCTTTTAATTGTCTATCGTTTTCAAAAAAGATTATTGTTCTCCGACTTATAGTTTTCGAGAAAATTTCGAAAAAATGCAAAAGTAGGTAAAATTTTAAAAAAATCATAATTAAAAAACTATTGGGAATTTGGCGATTTTCTCGACGAAAATCGATTCCCCGGATCATTTTGCATAGGTAAGGATTAAAATAGTGCCACTTTTTCGAATAGTTTAGCCGTAATAGAGAAAATAAAAAAAATGAAAAATTTGTTAACACCCCCCCCTTAAAAATGGCAATTTTTAAAGTGTCTCAAAATCAATTCAAACCCATCCTATCTTATAGATTTTGATGTGCTCTTTACAATGCAGTAAAGCGTTTTCGGCTCATTTTACATATTATATCGGTTTTTTACAAGATTTAAAAATTCGAAATTTTTTGCCTAAAATTAAGGTAGCCTAATGCATACTGGTACTTTGTTCTTCAACAAAAAAATTCATAACTTAAAAACTAAAAGTCGTAGAGCAAAACGGTTTGTTCCATTGAATTCTGCGGCTCATTCTACGTATAATATCAGCTTTTCATGAGATTTAAAATTTTGATTTTTTTGCTTAAAATTTTTCCAGTCTGAAACATTTGGCTAGAGGTGCAGTTAAATTAAAATCGATTGAACAAAAGTTAAAAAAATTTTAAATTCGGATCGTGGTGTGCAAAGGTTGGATAAACATTTAGGAATGAAAGTGATTCAGTGGCGACGTGAAAGAGAGAAATATTTTAAAATAAATTCCAACGACGTTTAATTGATAATCAACATGAGCAGTCCTGGCTGCTTTGACGGAATTAAAATTTTCCGCTTATTTCATTTGAAATGTGGGAATATCCATCGTGCGTTTTTTCGTACATTTTCTTTTATTCAACGAACGTATGGAATGATAAAAGCGAACTTTTTGCGTTCATATGTCGATTAAAAATACATAAATTCAATCCCATCGGGAATCAGATAATTATCTAGACCACAAATGCAAATTAAGAGAGTGTGTGAGCACATCTTTTATCGATATGCCGAATGGCGGAATAATTTTTCTGGCTGTTTCGGCAAGGTGAGATGAATTTGCAAATTGGTATAGAACGGCTGTTGGGAGAAAAAACAAGTTTGGAAGTTTCGCAGTAACACAGAGGCTCAGTAGATAATTCCCACTATAAACGCAAGACATATAATAATGGCCGAGTCTCCGCGCGATACAAACTTCTAAAGACTGCTCGAAACAAGAAGAGCCCTCACAACATGAGAAATGTTGATGTAGGATTAGGAAAGCCATGTATGTTCCGTGTTGCGAAATGCCCCCAGCTATATATTACCATTTGTTACGATCTTTCTACTTATTCGATTAATCCGGATAAAAAAGACCGATATTATTTCACTCCGTAACGATTTCGCCTTGACGGCGGCAAAAAAGCAAGAACAAGCAGGATGGAGACTTGGAGGAATAAAAGGAGATACATTAATCAAAAGTAGTTCCTCCTGACGTTCTGGGATTCTCTAAAATTGCGAGTTTCACATTCAATTCAAATTCTTGGACCTGGTCTCGGGCCATCCACATTTCCACATTACACCGCCATGCATAAAATGCAAATAAATTCATTAAAAAACAAACTCAATGCGTCGCAATACAGTGATCGATCACGGCTCAACTTTGTGTAAAGCCGGTTTATCCCCCGAAAGAAATGGTGGATGCGCCGGGAAAATTATTAAAAATGATAGAGATCAAGACGGTTCTGATTTTTCTGCTTGCGCTTGTTAAAGGATTTGAGGTAGACACATCGAGGAATTTTCAGTGCTGTCAGCGCAAATCTACGTTCACTTATATATCGAGAAAAACGATGTTGGCTCGTTTTCTTTTTACATATTAAATCAGCACAGTTGGCATGTCAATTTTCTAGCCCTATCAGCCGCATATCACGAACCGAAAATCGACAACGCCACACCGATCAAACTACAATCGATGTAATTATTTTTCTAACCAAAATTTTCGGTATTTACAGCATGGAACGGCACAATCAAAGATTTGGGCGAAAGATAAGTTAAAGTGGCGACTTTATTCAGCTTGTATGATTGGGGGTGTGATACGCTTACGAGGCTTTTTATTCACCTTGGATACACAAAATACAAAAGTGCTGCTTTTGTTATTTGTATTTCAATCACAATGGCATCATTAAGGCCGAAATTGATTTTCATAATAGAGCGAGGAACTATTGTACCATCTTTAACAAAATTCTTTGTAAATCCGTAAAACGGCAAATAGATCATGGTGAATTAAAGTGCTTTCTTTATAACAGAGAAATAACTGAGTTACAAAGTTATATTCGAAGTTGTGTTGAAGTCGAACGGAATCGAAATAATATCCTAGAGGGTTTGGTTACGTACCGATTTTATCACTGTTCAAGTATAATAAATAAAGCCCAATTATAACGAAATTATTTCACTTTCCAAAAACAAATAATTCGCTCGTCGAAATAAATTAAGAGAAAATGCGCTCAACAACACATCGGACCGATTTTATTTACTAATAAATTTAAGCAAGATCGATAAATCTGACTTGTGAAGTTATTTATGTTGAACATTGGCGAGATAAACCGGCATTCCGGATTTTAGATCTCATTACATTTTATTATCAAGTTTCAATATACAAATACCACACACTCAAGTCAAGTCTGCAACAGCAGACGAAATTTTCTACAAATAACTTCATTTAATTACGAGTCTGTTACTAATATAACAAAAAAGATTTCTTGTGTAGCGTGTAACGTATTACGTTTAGCTGAAATAAAACGAAAAACAATTAATCTTCTTCTGACTCCTTGTTCTGATTACAGTTAATTTCTCTCGCGAAGATTGAGTCGAAAATAAGTGACAGAAAAACCTTACTTGCAATTATTTCGAAACGTATTGATGTTTGGCCATTTTTTAACATTTTTTAATTTGGGGGGAAAATTCTGCTTTAAACAATCATCTCCCAAAAACGTTGCATTTCTGAACTAAATAAAAAATTAATTTGTTTCATTATATTTTACTGTACAACTCGCTAATTATTATGAAGTTATTACAAAACAGATTTTTACGATTTAATTTCCCCAGAAAACTAACAACAGCGCCATCTTCTTGCCAAGGGGTGTAGTTTCACGCCCGTCATCTGTGCGAGGGTTTTTCCAACCCCTAAAGTTGGTTTGTTGCTTTGCTAACCGAACGCTGCGAGGGTAAAACTTCAGCACCCTTTACTCACGTGAAGCTAACGACTGAAGAGGGCGCTCCTAGTGCTACACTTGCAGATGTAGGCTCGTAATTCAAAAACATTTTTCGCAGCTCTTTTAATAAAATCACGGGATTTAACAAAGTTCGTTCAATTAACACGGATAAATAGTACAAACCACATTTGTTTTTGCGACGCTAATCCTGAAATATGAAATACAAATGCAACAGTGACTAATAAGCATCCTAATAAGCGACAATGACAAGTTGTTGATGTCATTTATTTTACTTAGAGTGCATAGAATGGAAATAAAAATGGGAAAGTGCTACAACTGTTGTTGTTCGTGCAGGATTACGGCAAAAAATTGTTGCTTTGAAAACAATCATGAATGAAAATTGGATATTCCTAAGAGGATTATTGATCTGCAGGTGATAATACCTAGAAAGGTAGCGGCAAATCTGTTTTGTCACCACCCACACAAATTTAAAATTAAACTTTATTTGCGGAGGGTGTAATGTACACAGTCCTTTCTGTTACCCTTTCGTTTCGCTCTCGCGACTTTCAATTGATAAATAAAACGTTCGTTAATTTAAATAAAAGGTAATAACGTACAAAGAAAATACACTCCAAAAATTCGGACGCACGGTCAATTCAAACTCGTTTAAATTGCACATTTTACGTAGTGGAGTTTTAGTGCAGTGTTTTTGCAAAGTAAATTAACTAAACTGCGCACTAAAATGGTAAATTTTTAATTAGAGTGATGCAAACATAATATTAATTAACAAGAGAGAACTCCTCGGCGATTAAATAAACAATTTGTAACTGTGCGTTGTTCAAATATCATTTATTTTAAATTAGTCTGGTTTTTAACTGATACTGGATTTATTATTTAAATTTGATGTTGTACATATTTAATAAGGGATTCATAATGTATTAATAATTTCCAAGTTGACTTATGAGAACTCTCATTACTCACGGACATGGAATCATTCATTTTATATACCGGTTAACGACAAAGTTATCGATTTTAATTGATTACACTTTTCCGTAGGGCAGAGTACGAAATAAATGCGTAAATAATTGAGAGCGTCCTAAAATTAACATAAATAAATTTTTCCTAAGTGTTTAACGAGTTCGGCTATGTTTAAATTTGCTTAAGAATACGCCCTTGAGACTTCCGAATTTAATCAAACATTTAAATTTGAGGTTGAACCCTGGGATACCGCATAGAATCACGACTCCGGCACGTTTTGTATTTTTAAGATTTCGGCTTAAATCCGGTATAAGTCATCGCATTATCAAGTCTAGACGTTAATCCCCAACGGTTTGAAAGAAAAATACTGTTCTATATTCCTGATTGCGAAAATAAGAGAAATATCTATTTTTAATTCCGCTCGAAATGGAACCTTAAAAATAAATTGTCCCAAAGAGATAATAATAAAAAATACAAGCGATTTCGAACTGAATACCAGGAGGGGAGCGACCGAGATATATTACAGCTCTGTTTGAAAATTGCGAAAAGAAAAAATTACCGACAATATACCGACATGATGCTTCAGGTAATCCGATTTAAATGCGGCGGAATGTCCACAAATCAAGCAATTAAAATCGAATAAACGCCAGAATTCGACAGCCGACAGCGTGGAAAGTGTAATTTTTCGTTAAGAAAGAGGTTGCATTTGCTCCCAGGAACAACGAAAAGGGTCTAATTTAATAGCACCCCAGAACTAATTCTGAAATATAGTGGCGAAAGTTGGACGAAGTCCGGCGCACATATAAACAGGTGGTCAACCGCAGTGACGAAGTAAAAGGATTTATTTGCCTAAAGAGAGCCGGCACAATTTGCAAAATTATAAGTTCATTAAGTTATAATTTACACTGTGCAGGATCATAGCATGATACGAAAACAGGCCTAATTTACGACTTGTACACTTAATTCGACTTGTATTGTGTTTACATATTTAAAAGGGCGAAAATTATTAATGAAACTCGGGGGAAAAGGCGAAAAAATACGCCAAAAGGCCGCATGCTCAAGTGCAATAAACTACGCGCGAATCTTTTTTTGAATACGCACTTTTCATAAAAATTACATTACGCTGACGTCAAGATAAAATTAAACTTAGCCTTAATACATTAATGATGCCGTTTCACTTTTATCTATAGCGTGACAGTACAACTTAGACTAAACTTTGGGGGAATTTATTCTCTGACGACTCAACTTAAATACGTTTCACGGCATGAAGCTGCTTGGCCAAAAATTTCGCCCGGCGCATCCACCAATTTTAGTGGCAATAAATCGAGAATGTAATTAGTTAGGCAAAACTCAACTTAAATGCATTTCAAGTAGACACAAATTTCGCCCGGCGCATCCACCAAT
Source organism: Tribolium freemani (assembly GCA_939628115.1). Lineage (NCBI taxonomy): Eukaryota > Metazoa > Arthropoda > Insecta > Coleoptera > Tenebrionidae > Tribolium > Tribolium freemani. The sequence goes on along the minus strand of OW626792.1, from coordinate 11,103,263 downwards.
TTTAGTGGCAATAAATCAAAAATGTAACTATTTAGGCAAAACTCAACTAAAATGCATTTCAAGTGGGCAAAAATTTCGCCCGGCGCATCCACCTATTTTAGTGGCAATAATAAAAATGTAATTATTTAGGCAAAACTCAACTTAAATGCATTTCAAGTGGGCAAAAATTTCGCCAGGCGCATCCAACAATTTTAGTGACAATAAATCAATAGACAAAACTCAACTTAAATGCATTTGAAGTGGGCAAAAACTTCGCCCGGCGCATCCACCAATTTTAGTGACAATAAATCAATAGACAAAACTCAACTTAAATGCATTTGAAGTGGGCAAAAACTTCGCCCGGCGCATCCACCAATTTTAGTGGCAATAAATCAAAAAGAAATTATTTAAGCAAAACTCAACTTAAATGCATTTCAAGTGGGCAAAAATTTCGCCAGGCGCATCCACCAATTTTAGTGACAATAAATCAATAGACAAAACTCAACTTAAATGCATTTCAAGTGGGCAGAAATTTCGCCCGGCGCATCCACCAATTTCAATGGCAATAAATAAAAAATGTAATTATTTAGGCAAAACTCAACTTCAATGCATTTCAAGTGAGCAAAAATTTCGCCCGGCGCATCCACCATTTTAGTGGCAATAAATCAAAAACGTAATTATTTAGGCAAAACTCAACTTCAATGCATTTCAAGTGAGCAAAAATTTCGCCCGGCGCATCCACCATTTTTAGTGGCAATAAACCAAAAATTTAATTATTTAGGCAAAACTCAACTTCAATGCATTTCAAGTGGGCACAAATTTCGCCCGGCGCAACCACCAATTTTAGTGGCAATAAACCAAAAATTTTATTATTTAGGCAAAACTCAACTTCAATGCATTTCAAGTGGGCACAAATTTCGCCCGGCGCAACCACCAATTTTAGTGGCAATAAATTAAAAGTGTAATTATTTAGGCAAAACTCAACTTAAATGCACTTCAAGTGAGCAAAAATTTCGCCCGGCGCATCCACCAATTTTAGTAGCAATAAATCAAAAATGTAATCATTTAGGCAAAATTCAACTTAAATGCATTTCAAGTGAGCAAAAATTTCGCCCGGCGCATCCACCATTTTTAGTGGCAATAAACCAAAAATTTAATTATTTAGGCAAAACTCAACTTCAATGCATTTCAAGTGGGCACAAATTTCGCCCGGCGCATCCACCAATTTTAGGGGAAATAAATTAAAAGTGTAATTATTTAGGCAAAACTTAACTTCAATGCATTTCAAGTGGGCACAAATTTCGCCCGGCGCATCCACCAATTTTAGTGGCAATAAATTAAAAGTGTAATTATTTAGGCAAAACTTAACTTAAATGCATTTCAAGTGTGCAAAAATTTCGCCCGGCGCATCCACCAATTTTAGTGGCAATAAATTAAAAATTTAATTATTTAGGCAAAACTTAAATGCATGCATTTCAAGTGAGCAAAAATTTGAGCCGGCGCATCCACCAATTTTCGCTGTGCAACAACTTGACAAAAGTTTACGGAGTTTATATTGCTGATGAAAATTAAAATTTTAATTGGACAAAAATTTCTCCCGGCTATGAGCAGAAATGTTTTTTTATTGTTTTAGGATGAAAAACACTTGTCATTATTTATCCAGCAATGCCGCTCTAAAATAAGATTTATAGCTTAGATATACTTTACTCGTCTCTACATTTTCATAAAAATATACTCCGTTTCTTTTTTACTGCGCTTTCATTTGTAAAAATCGAGGTTTGTTACCAAAGCTTTCGTACTGTATTAAAGTAAGAAAACAACTTCGATAAAGAATCTGGTTAAATATGTAAATTACGTCCAATCGGAATTAAATTTTCAGTCGAAATCTGCATGTGAACGTACGTGAGATCAGACAAATTACGATTTTGCTTTACGAGCGCTACAATAAAATTTCATATCTCTGGAGGCATGTTTATCGCTGTATCAAAAATGGATAGTATATTTAATTTCTTGTATAAATATATTTTGTTTTAGCGAACAAATACGAAGTGTCTGGTTCTTGTGTGTGTCATTATTGATTAATTGACTAATCTTATGCAGCCACAACTTCAATTAAGTTTGTGTTGTCAAATACAAAATATTGTGTAGCGCGTATTTCGTTGCATGTATTTGTATGTAAAAACGCCAGGCGGCCGCAATTAAAATACATTCTTAAGTCTCGATATGTAAAATATGCAAAGTAAATCGTTTTTTCATGATCAAAAATGGCCCACAATAAAAAATTAAGGTTGGAAGATCGTTGACGCAGAAGCTTAATTTAGTAGGGTCTTATTTGTCGGAACTGCGATCTCTGGAGGAATTCGCACGTCGGAATGGGCCGTGATGGACGTCCGCCCTTCTGCCATCACTTGAGAGCACAGCTCGAACAACGACATTGACCAAACGGACCCCAAATGTTCACAAACGATGTATAACGAAGGCTGAAGATTTCACAAGGATCGGCTTCAAACTGATTAAAAGGGAAAACTGATTTCATAACCTCGGTGTTTGGCGAGAGGGTGCAAAATTCAAACGGGTTGGGTTTAGTTCGTTTATTTATCGAGAACACGACATCGTGGCGACTTTTCGTTTTATACGGAGAAAAATTTACTGTCAAAATTACGAGCAAATAATACGCGAACTAGCGAAGCGAATTGCGATTCTGCAATCAAATGTTCCTTACATTTATGCATTCGTAACCCGGCGCATCCACCAAAAATTAGCTAGTTGTAATGATAATGAGTGTGATAATTGTATGAAGCAGTGATTGTTTGCGATTTGTCGTGAGTTGGTGTTTTCCATTAGAAAGAACCTAATTTAAGAATGATGTCTATAAATGATAATGGTGATCCTTTGTGATACGCTGAAAAGGATTCAATTATAAATTTGAGTGTATGTAAATGAGAATAGCCTAACCAGTAGAAAGGGCTCCTTACTATTCCCAGTGCCAACAAAGGCTTAATGCTTCCAAATTAGTTCCTATGGCACAGACGCTTTAGTACAAAATGTGGGGAATACAAAGCAGTTTGTAAACAAATATCGCCAAACATCATCAAAATTTTTGAAGTGGTTATATATTCGGATGTTTAGTTATTTAAATTGATCAGATCCGCATTACGCTCGAGCAAATTTCGGTTGGAAAGTTAGAACACGATTCATAAAACATTGACTTAGAAATCTGCATAACACACCAATACGTAAACAGCGCCATTTAAACTTGTTAATTAAAATTTATTGTGCTACTGGACAGTCACAGTGATTTCCACCCAACTACTTCGTTTAAACACATCTTTATTTATTTGCAAACGGTGGTAAGTATGCAAACTTCACTTCAATTTATCACACTCTAAGTTGCTCGAATCCAATGTTTGTGGCTGACACCCACAAACCTTTTCCTGAAACAATTTGTAACAAAATATTTATTTGTTGTGGAACGATTTTCGGAGGAATTAAATAAATATTGCATCCGTTCACTATTATCAATTATGTTGTCCCAAGTAGCACAGAAAGTTTTTATTTGGTCACCAAAACGTTTTCGCACGAAAATGAACAGCTATTTAACTTTTACAGCTATCCACAGAAGCGCTTTGGTAAGGTTTCTGTGACGTTGTACTGACCGGTTTGGCGCACCATTTTTTGGCATTTATAGTTTTAAAACAGCCATCAATATTTGCTCAAATACAGCCATTTGGCTGTGAGAATTGCAAAGTAGCAGCTTTTGAGCTTTTAAAGCTAACAAGCTAAAATGTAGGAAAAAAAAGCTAAATAGCCATAAAAACATCTTTTCAACTTAATTTGCTCTTATGGCCAAATGGTCAAAATATTTCCTTTTGGGGAGAAAATGGTTATATTGTAGATAAAGAAGAGCAAAAACCTGTAAATGCTGCTATGCATCCATCCAGAAAACTAAATAACTATAACATGTCTACACCAGATGTAAGACTCTGTTATAGGAATGGCGGATGATGTTACTTTTTTTGTGTTCTTGATAAATAATATTAGGCTTGATATTCAGTCCCAGTAATATAAAAGTTTGTGCGAACTGAGGTTTATTGACAAATACGCATAAAAAAGATCCGAAAAAGTAATGCGCCTTCAAAATAACAGAAAATATAATAAATCTTTCATTGTTGCAATTTTTTAATACATCTTTAAAAAAAAAGCCGTGGTTTCCACATTTAGTAACTTTAAGCTTTAAAGGCGCGTGTTGAAGTATGACTGAAATTATGTAAAAGTCGAAATAAAAGAGAAGTCTTCTTACTTCACCCAATAAACAATTATCAGAGAAGCATCAATGTTGAAATTTTTCTGTATATCTTCAAAGATGGCTTCATTGATATGAGACATCTTTAAAGACAGTGAATTATATTTGATATTTGATAAAAAAATTGGTACTAAAGTGTGCTTATTAATCTTATTATGCTGAAACCTACTTTGAGCTTCAACAAATTCCACAGCATCGGTTATGTCGTTATGTCTATTGGTCTATAGTAGCTACTATAGAATGTAGCAGTCAAATTGGAGCATATTAGAGTGCATAATTTATCAATAGCTAAAATGTTTCCACAGATCCGTAACGGTATATCACAGCGTATTGGCTTTTATTGCTTACTAACAGCTAACATAACTAAAATAAGGTTGTAATAAGATTCTAAGCAATATTTTGGTCAACAGATTTTTTTAGCTAAAATTAAGTATAAACAGCCATTTTGTTTACTAATTCCAAAATTTGGATAAAATGCTGCAACACTTATAATGCAGCGTATTGGCTTTCATGACTTATTAACAGCCAAAAAATGTTCACAGTTATAGAACTGTAATATGGTTGCAATAAGGTTTAGGAAAGCTAAGCAAATGTCTCAAAATCAGCTATTTGACTGTAGATGTATATTGGCATTTTTTTTTGCTGGAATCGATATTTTCTGGCTTTACTAAATGGATCATTAGGCTTTTGCTGTTAACTGGCTTTTAACATATTCCTTTGATGACACTATCCAACTTAAAAATGGAAGATAATGCTGTGGCTGTATTTTGGCTTAGACATGAGTTGAAATAGTATGATTTAAAGCTGACTGAAAAGCAATAAGGTAATTCGGAGCAAAGAAAGACATTTGATTCGGTTTTGATGACGTTTTCATGACTATCTTTTGGTTGCAATTGCCAAATGGTTGAAGCTATGCTACTTGGGCGGTGGTAAGTATGCAAACTTCACTTCAATTTATCACACTCTAAGTTGCTCGAATCCAATGTATGTGGCTGACACCCACAAACCTTTTCCTAAAACAATTTGTAACAAAATATTTATTTGTTGTGGAATGATTTTCGGAGGAATTATTATAGTCGTGATTAAATAAATATTGGATCCGTTCACTATTATCAATTATGTTGTGTTATTGGGTATGTCAAAAGCACAGCAAATGAAATATTTGTATTTATCAAAACGAACGAACAATATTCTTGTGGGTTATTGGCATAATTGGAAACGACATGTTTCCGCTAAATAAACCGTATCCATGATGGCGTTTGCTTATCCCGAATTTCTCGTACATTGTCTTGAAACTGATTGAGGTGTCATCTGGGAAACACGACAATTTCCCTTAAACTGTTATTTCAATCAATAACAGATTCGACGACTACAACTAGAGATTTATTATGCCCCGCATCCTGTCGCATAAATAAAGACGGGTTTAAATAGAAACATCGAATTTTTTACGCAGCAAATCTCGTTCCGCAACTGCCGAAATCATAATCATTTCCATTTAAATAAATATTAAATTTTAGAAAACTTCGTAATTACTACGAAAGCCACCCCTGAAAACAATTATTCGCTGACACAAGCGACAATTATGCGTTTTCTCTTGTTTATCACATTAAAGAGCAAATTAGAAACTTGGACTGGTTGAGAAAGCGATTTGCATATTTTCCAGCCACACAAAACAAATTGCATTATTCGGAACTTTTATTTTATTATTAATTCATTGGCAGTTTCGAAACGATTCGGCACGAATTAGGCGCATGAACGCCAATTTGATATGATTAACAAGAGTTCAATTAACGATCTTAAAAAGCCAATTACTATGATTAACCTGTTAATAAATTGGAAGCCATCACAGCTAATTAATTACCATGTTAAATATTTATCGAAAGCGTTAAGTTATGGGTTACGCACTGTACACATGTCGCAACTTCGAAAAACTCGTTAAGGTATCCATACATTCGACATCTTTGAACCGTTCTATTATTTAGCCATTACTGTACACCAAACGCAATCAAATCGTTACGAAACCACTATTTTGTCTTCTAGCGGCTAATCTACTTCTTAGAAATGGCATAAGGACCCACCTACCAAATACAACTACAATCTAACTACAAACGTTACATTTTAATTCGATATGTTTTACATTGGTGTAAATAATTCGGCCGTTGTTATATCTACCTGGATTATTGATTATATTATTTGCTTTCACGCCATACAACCTTTTTGTTTTATTGACGTGATTGCCACTAAAACGTACTTGCAGCTAATTTATGTTTTGCAAGTGGCGTCTCAACAGTTCACAATTTTGGTTTCATTTGTCTTGGGACCTCACCCTTCATCTATCAGTCCTACAAGGCCAGGAACTGATCGATAATTTCATTCAATCGTGATAAAATTGTTGTATTTTTATTCCATGCTATTTATATGTATTGGTGGCCGCACTTGAATTATTTTTTCGGTTAGTTCGAAAAGTCGTAGTAAAATTTGCCATTTGCAAGTTTACAAGTCGTGAGCAATTGTGGGAATGTTCCGTGCAAATGCACCCGTTTAAGTGAAGTGCTGCAATACGTCAGTCCGGAAATCTGTCTCACCGTGCACTAATGGCTTCCAACAACAGATTTCAAAGTGCTACTAAAGCTATAATAGCCATTAACGCCTTTTTCCAAATGCTATGCACATATCTATAAATAGGGCCCGGATTTTGGCTTTTTAAATTATTTTTCTGTCTTTTGAAATATTTGAATCAAAAAGTACAGTAGTACGTTTAATTCCCTCCCAAGGGGGTGGAACAAATTGCTTTTATTATAATTGCTTCGGTTAAGAAAGTCGCGGCAACAAACAAGCTTATTAAAAGTTAAGATTGTGCAAATCTTGTAAGTTCAGGTTACTTTGAAATGCATGTAACAATGGTTTTCTGATGTTGACGTTGTGCAAGTGTCAACACAAGTACAATTAAAATCGCGAAAACGCCAGGAAAAACTTTTACTTTAAGATCTCTCCTGGGTAACTCCCCCGTGGATCATTTTTTCAATTGTTAATGAATGTGAGAAGCATTGTTAATAGGTTTGTGAGTAAAAAGTTCGCGTAAAGGCAATGTTCGTTCGTGTGGTAGGGTATAACAATGTCAGGTAGGAACAACGGCTATGAATTATTACCTTAATGTCCCTATGTATACAAAAGGCATACAGGGATACGTTTCAAAATGTACAAACGTCGATGAAATGCTGCCTTTGTTTACACTTCAATCTGATACAACTTTTTATTTACACATCGTTCTGCGATCACAAAACCCACCTTGATTTGGCACTTTTGTCAAAGCTGAGAAATTACTCGACTGCGTTGTGCCCACACAATTAACGACCGCACGGAAAAAATCACTACACTTTAAAGTTGTAAAAAAATAAAAATGCAATTTGCAATAATAAATAGAGGGTGATTTTTAAAAAACGAGCCACCCTGAATATCCCCGAAAATAAGCAAAAAATTAAAAAATCCCGAGACAGGTCAATTTTAAAAAATTTTTAGTGGGTTTTTAAAAGTTGTAGCACCAACCCCCTTTGTAATACAAACAACCCCTTCAAAATTTTAAATGACTTCGCCCCCTCTGTAATACGTTAAATGAAAGGTCTTTTGACCAGGAATTCGGCTGTGTATTTTTTTTGAATTTTGAGTATTTTTATTTACATTACGCAGAACAAGCAAATTATTGTAAAAGTCAACTTTGAATTTTAAACGTGATGTGCCGCTAAATTGAAATTGTGAATTCTGTCAGAAAAGATGAATTCCATCAAAACAGAGCAAAAACGCTTCAAACAGAAAAACAATTCAAATAAGCACGAAAATGTAAAACACAAATAAAACACAACACACACACACACAAATAAAAAAGAGGAAACAACTAATCAAAAATTTGACAGCGATGACTTTTCTCAGAAACTACAGTAGTTATTTGAACGAAGCGGCACATTGAATTTAAATTTAATAGTCGACTTATTGATAAAGAATTATTTTTAAGCAGTGGATGATCAAGTAATTGAGCAGCATGTAGCTTAATAAAAAATTATTGAAACTCAAAACGAATTACACAGCCGAATTTCTGGTCAAAACACCTTTCATTTGAGGTATCATAAAGGGGGTCATGCCATTAAAAATTTTAAAGGGGTTGTTTGTATTACAAAGGGGGTTGGTGTTACCACTTTCGAAAGTACACTAAAAGTTGTCCCCCTGAAAATAAAAATTGACCTGTCTTAGAATTATTAATTTTTTGTTTATTTTCTGAGATATTTAGGGTGGCTCGTTTTTAAAAAATCACCCTGTATAGGGTGCTGCATTTTGGATGTCCGAATAGGGGATCTCCGAAACTAAGAGGTTTAGAGAAAAACAAGTGACACATTCTCGGGTCCGTTTTTTGAGAAAATAACTTTGGTCAAAACCGAATCCCGCTATCATCTTTTGTTTTCGACTTATAAACAAAAGTTGACATTTCAGCGAAATTTTAAAAAAATAATATCTTCCTTATTATAAAAGATACACATTTGAAACAAAAACATTATACGGGCACTTTTTTATAGAGAATCTGATAATGTTATCAGCGATTTTTTTTAATCATTAGTTTAGCTGTAATAACATATAGTTGTATTTTTTTAAATAGGAATCATAGGCGGCTGTGATATTTTTGAAAAGCTTATTTTTTTCTGATTTGATATGTCTATTTGTGTAATACATTATTTTTAAATATTAAAAAAAAACATAACATTTCGCTTTTTCTTTATAGTAGGCCATGAAAAAATTTTGGATTTTCAATTAAAACTATGAAAAATATATTACCCAACAAGTATTTATAATTTAATAATTTTTTAAACACTAATTAATTTAAAAACAGCATAATACATTATTATTAGATAAAATTTTTACAATTAATAAAAATTATTTGTTTTTAGACTTAAAATGGCAAGCTTACTTATTGCTATTCTATTTTCTAATTAAACATGCAATGTCGGAAAAAGAAAAATGTTATTAATTGTCTGATTGCCTGTCAATAAAATTTTATTTTACAAAAAAATGTCAATCCAAACACCAATATCAAATCCCATCTGCGGTAAAAAAATACGTAACATTATCAACGTCACCTCCATTACACTTCACTAAATCATAAAAAAGTGTTATCAAATGGTATTGACATATCATTTTCAATTTTCAGCACATATCTTATTAATTAAAATCAGCGACATTCGTATATTTGTTCAATTGAAAATAACTTTAACATAGCTATTTTTATAATTTCACATTTTTTACTTTAATAACCGTTCACAAAATTTCTAGATTATTCACACCTTTTATGTGAAATAATTTTTCCATGGCCAACTACTTTCAAATATTTTAAACATATTTTTTATCAAAAGTATATAAAAATATCAAACTGTATTTATATTGTTTTTAGTTCAAAAAAAAGCTTTTCGAAAATGTCAGCCAACTATGATTCCTATTTAAAAAAATACAACTTTATGTTATTACAGCTAAACGAATGGTTAAAAAAAATCGCTGATAACATTATTTAATTCTCTGTAAAAAAGTGCCTTGTTTCAAATATGTATGTTTTATAATAAGGAAGATATAAATTTTTTAAGATTTCGCTAAAATGTCAACTTTTGTTTATAAGTCGAAAACAAAAGACGATAGCGGGATGCGGTTTTGACCAAAATTATTTTCTCAAAAAACGGACCCGACAATGTGTCACTTGTTTTTTTCTAAACCTCTTAGTTTCGGAGATCCCCTATTCGGACATCCATAATGCAGCACCCTGTACATATAAAATTCTATATTGACAGACAAGAATTAATCAAGAAATCGCAAGTTGTGTTAATAACAATTTGTTAATGTTCTAAATTTGCGTTTTTTGAATTATCGGCATAATTTCATTTAGAATTTTTTACCGAAACAGAAAAACACAAAAACGAGTTTTAAGAAATTTTGTTTGACTAAATGTTGCTTTAAACAAAAATGGCCTTCTTAAAGACGAGTTTGTATTTTGTTAAATAAAAAAAACTCGGTAATTATTTAACAGAAAGCACGTTTATTTTTAGTTATTTTATCGACGCAGTAAAGTGCATAAATTGGTTATTTTAATTTAAAAAAATGTAGCATTTGCAATTTCAATAATTTGTTGTTGAGCCTTTTAGCTCGCGCCGGAAAATGTATAATCCTGGCAAATGTTAAAAATAATTTAGCAAAATTTGAGCGTTGAATGTTAAATATGACAGTAATTTCTCTATGTTTCATGTGTTTTCCTGTTCTGGCGCAGAATTTGCAGTGAAAATCAAGCGATAACGCAAGATTTGTTGTACGAGTGTAAGGCTGCACGGAACATATGTAAAATAATGTTGTGAAGCATATGCGTTTGCACCGAAAGGGGAAATTGAAAATGTCGGAGAGTTAATAATAGTATTAACGGGAGGTATCAATTTGTGGTAAAATTAGGTGTGTGTCCGTTTCTTGTTTCGTTGGGAATAGCAATATAGGCCGAACGTGATCTAATCCGAGTTTTAGTCTTTTTATAGGTATCGTCCTGATTGATTTTACACACCGTCTGGTGAAAGTTTGAGGAATGGAAAATTTGAATCTTGAAATAATGTGGGCCAGGCTTTCCCTCGGCTCGTCACGAAAATAACGAAACAATTGAAAAGAAGATGCGGGAACAACAGGGTCTATTTCGATTTTTTGTGGCGAATAAAAAGGAAAATTATTGCCGTTGTTAGGTGGTATTATTAAACCGAAATTGATTATATTTCGCCTATCTGTAAAAACGCATCAAATACTTTGCAAACAAAACGAAAATATAAATAAGATACGTCAAGTTGTGACGGCGTACTCAAATCCATTTCTGCTAAGGCTGTATTCAAATAAACATTCATCTCGTATGAAATATGACATCGGCGTGTATCCAGTTTAAGGATTTGAATGCTTTTAATAGAATTGCACTTTGGAAATTATTTAACGTTGTAAAGTATTTTTGGCATGTGATCGGAGAGACGGACCACCATGGTACAAACTTTATTATAAAAATCAATAATTGTCTTTTTCATTTTCTACAGTTGTTTCACATCCGTTTGACAAAAGAGCATTGCTTCGTAAAATACTGACACGTTAACGTTTTACTTTAACTCATTTGCGTGCGGCCTGTGTTTGTCTATGTAGTAACCACTTGAATATCTAAATTTTTAATAATGACCATTGTACTGGCGCTTTTATTCTGTTGCTTAATTGCAACAACTCCTGATCAACACAAAAACGTATCGGCACGCATCACAATTATTCCAATATTATCGTTAAAAACAATCAATTCTATTGTTCATTATTTGGGTCCGATTTTTATAAAGAGGACCTCAGACTAAGTCACGGTTTACAATTCAATTACGTCCACTTAATATCGGCGCTGCGCTAAACTTGCCAAACTTGAGGTTTCGCTCTAAATGCCGTTTTTTGATTGGTAAACACGATATTTAGCACCTATTAAATTTTTATGTAATGAAACTCTATCGGAAATTCATTAAATTCTTTGACAACATAATTTTATTAAACACGTTTTCAGTTTACATATTATGGTCAATAAAGCCAGACTGCTGTTTGACTTATTTTTTATTACTTTATCGATCTTATTGTCGAAATTGCGTTTCTATAAATACAATTTGTTAAATTATTCTGATGGTAATGTTTCAATTTTGGGTTCATTTGGAATTCCTCCACAAACTTCCAGTAAATTATTTGTAGTTGGTGGCGACAAAAACGCTAATTAATGTTTGAAAAATAGTCAAGTAATGAAGTACATTTTTGGAAATCCGCCAGATTGGCTCAACAAAATGCAAGTGTTTTCCGACCAAAAATTAATAACGCACTTGCTCGATGTCGCTTAGGTATCGACAATCCATCAATTTTTACCGGAGCTCGTTTATAAAAATTAGGTTGTTAAGTAACGTTTCGTAAACAATTTGAAAATTTCAATCAATCTCCCTTTCAATCTTGGACGCCTTCATCACGCCGATTTTTAGCAAACTGGAAGATCGCCTGATTGTAAAACTCCAGAGCCCAAAATAGACGAAATAAAAGTAATGTTTGCACAAATGCCAGAAAAGTAAAAAAGTTATAACATAAAAAACTAATTTTACAACTAAATAAAAAGGATGGGTACTTGGAAAAAAGGTAAACGGACGGTACAAATAATGAACCAAGATTTGACAAAGCAAGGCAACCCAAGTAGCACACACAGTTTTTATTTGGTCACCAAAACGTTTTCGCAGCAAAATGAACAGCCATTTAACTTTAACAGCTATCCACAGAAGCGCTTTGGTAAGGTTTCTGTGACGTTGTACTGACCAATTTGGCGCACCATTTTTTGACATTTACAGTTTTAAAACAGCCATCAATATTTGCTGAAATACAGTCATTTGGCTGTGAGAATTGCAAAGTAGCAGCTTTTAAGCTTTTAAAGCTAACAAGCTAAAATGTAGGAAAAAAAGCTAACTAGCCATAAAAACATCTTTTCAACCTAATTTGCTCTTATGGCCAAATGGTCAAAATATTTGTTTTTGGGGAGAAAATGGTTACATTGTAGATAAAGAAGAGCAAAAACCTGTAAATGCTGCTATGCTTCCATCCAGAAAACTAAATAACTATAACATGGCTACACCAGATGTAAGACTCTGTTATAGGAATGGCGGATGATGTTACTTTTTTTGTGTTCTTGATAAATAATATTAGGCTTGATATTCAGTCCCAGTAATATAAAAGTTTGTGCGAACTGAGGTTTATTGACAAATACGCATAAAAAAAGATCCTAAAAAGTAATGTAAAGAAAATACAATAAATCTTTCATTGATGCAATTTTTTAATACTTCTTTAAAAAAACATTTAATTTGAAAAAAAATTTTTTACATCTTTGGTAACGTTACACTTGTATATTGCGACGGTAAATTGAATAAATCTGCTAGAAATTTATTATTTGCTATTTTTTTTTAATTTTAATACAACATGGAGGGTTTTTCGCTTTCATCCAACATGTCTTCCTGCTCCCTTGTACCGCCATTTAAAACTATAAGGCATAATATGGAATAACATGCTAGTTTTTAGCTTAATTTTCCGAAAATGTATTTTACAGCTATTTGGCTGAAATCTGGCGGGCAGACCAAGAATGGTACCTGCAGTTATCTCTTTCTAACTTTCTAATGTCTTTCACTTTCTCTTTCTGTCTGTGAGGGGTTTGCGCCTTTGGTTGTAAATTCCTCTAAATAGCGGGAAAGACCTGTGACAATGAGATGAGGCAGATGGCGCAAAAATTTAGGTATCGAAAGAACCGCATTGTACCGTTGTGTTAGAAAGAGATAACAATAAAACCACCCCAACGTGGCCACAAATTTCTTTGTACCTAATTTTTGTTAGGTAGCTACTATAAAATGTAGCAGTCAACTCGAAGCATATTAGACTGCATAATTTATCAATAGCTAAAATGTTTCCACAGATCCGTAACGGTATATCACAGCGTATTGGCTTTTATTGCTTACTAACAGCTAACATAACTAAAATAAGGTTGTAATAAGACTCTAAGCAATATTTTGGTCAACAGACTTTTTAGCTAAAATTAAGTATAAACAGCCACTTTGTTTACTAATTCCAAAATTTGGCAAAAATGCTGCAACAATGATAATGCAGCGTATTGGCTTTCATGACTTATTAACAGCCAAAAAATTTTCACAGTTATAGAACTGTAATATGGTTGCAATAAGGTTTAGGGAAGCTAAGCAAATATCTCAAAATCAGCTATTTGGCTGTAGCTGTATGTTGGCATTTTTTTGCTGGAATCTATATTTTCTGGCTTTACTAAATGGATCATTAGGCTTTTGCTGTTAACTGGCTTTTAACATATTCTTTTGATGACACTATCTAACTTAAAAATGGAAGATAATGTTGTGGCTGTATTTTGGCTTAGACATGAGTTGAAATTGTATGCTTTAAAGCTGACTGAAAAGCAATAAGGTAATTCGCAGCAAAGAAAGACATTTGATTCGGTTTTGATGACGTTTTCATGACCATCTTTTGGCTGCAATTGCCAAATGGTTGAAGCTGTGCTACTTGGTGAAGATCGCCTCATTGTCAAATTCCAGAGCCCAAAATAGACGAAATAAAAGTAATGTTTGCACAAATGCCAGAAAAGTAAAATAGTCATAACATAAAAAACTAATTTTACAACTAAATAAAAAGAATGGGTACTTGGAAAAAAGGTAAACGGACGGTACAAGGCAAGGCAAGGAAATTCAAGATGTGATAGGGAAGAAAGAACGAGTAAAAAGAAAAAACAAGCCACAAAATATAGAATAGATTGCACTTTATTCATCATAAAAACCATATGGCGTTAAACATGTCAAAAAACATAAAACATAAAACGTAATCACACTTAAAAAAATACAAAATATAATACCTAACTAAAATAAATTTAAACAATATATCACAAAACCTCAATTGATTGATGATTAGTAACATTTTTTATAATTTTCCTCGCTACTTTGGTCCTGCTTACAGCGTTTTTTATATTATTTTCATTAACAATAAGACGATAATATTTAGTATCTGTGCGTATATTCATCAAAAGGTTCTTTTGGTGTTATATTTGTTTGACACGAAAGGAATATAAATGGAATAAAAACTGTGGCTTACACAAAACCGGCCATAATACTGGAAACAAAAGACTAAGAAATTTAAGAAGCAAGGGCCGAATTATGGCCGAATTGTATCGAAAATGGTCTTGAGTGTTGTTTTGGGTGGGCGTTTAGAGGCCGCGAAATAAATTAGATAAAAAATTGAAAAGCGCGAGTAAAGTGAAAGAAATCTATAGTTGTAGAACAAATCTTGTGCCGGGATAAAAGAGGGAAACAGAACCGCGAGCTGTTTAAATAAAAGATGCACTGTCCTAAATTCCCAAAGCCTTTCCGCAAAGCAGGATCGTATGTTAAGTGTGGCAGAGGGCGGTGGGGAGGGTGACATCCTGGTGGTAAACGACAGGCTAGCTGGGGCTCTCGTGAGACCCCCAGTCCGTCGTCGTCAGCTTGAGCAAACATGTCCCACGTATCTGCAGTGCGAGATACAACAATGGAGGCAAATGAGTCAACAGTTTGCATTATTTATGGTACGGCCCGAAACAGGGCTATCACGACGCGTCAACCCATACGAACGACCATTGATAATTATTTGGACCAACCGCATAAATCTAAACTTCATTTTTCGCCCTCTGCACCTCAAATATTTATCGCATTCTATATTGCACGCCGACTATTCAAAAAGAACCATTCAAAGTAAAGCGACGCTTTGCATTCAAGTGGAAAAATAAACCATACTCAGGAGTCGCGAACAGAATAAAACGTTTTAATCACAACTCCAAAACCAACTCTTCCCTGCCATATTGTATTAGTTTAATTTATGTGGTTGGCTTTTCGCGAAAAATACTACAACTTTGTATTCACAAATGCACTACGACAACTATCGCTCTTATGTTACAAACTTTAGCGATGTACCGAACACGAAAGTCTTAACTTGAAACTTTTACATGCATTAAACTCTAAAGATGTTGCAAGTCCAACTTTTATTACGCTGGAGGACAAATAACGTTCACTATTCTAATACCAATACATTCGGCCAAACATTGTAAATAGCTGAGTTTTGCCCGGAGTGTTAATTAACTACTTAATTAAATGTTCTTACAAGTTGGTAATAGGTAATAGCTTTTCTTCGACAATATTTATTATAAGTATACATAAAGTAAGGCGAAATCTGTGAAATAACTACATTAAAATAACGGATAAAAAATAATAGTTTAGACCGACCCCTGAGAGTTTAGTTTAATTTTTACAAAAATATGCTTTAAAACGAGTCATTTCGCCTTATTTCTTTAATCTTGTTTATGTCTTTTGTTTTTATTGTCGAGTCGAAATCGCAAAACCGGCCTGTTTTTTAATTTTTTCAGAGATAAGATTAAATCGATATTTAACATTACAAAAGTTGGTGTCAAATTTAAATTTTTGGCTTATTCTGTACGATTTATTAGCACACTTTTAAGTTGCAAGAAACATTTTTAATTGAGTTCAATTTTAATCTGGTGAATCTTTTTTGATGAATTAAAAGACAACTTGGTGTATTTACGAGATATAAAAAATCACAAAAATAAGTTGTATGATTGTATTTTTCGGCATGACTGTTCGACTGACCTAAAATTGCCCCCGACAAAATAGCCTAGCCACAAAACAGCCCATTAATAAAATAGCTCATTCCAATCACAGACAAATTTTGGGATTGATAAGACGACTAAAAAATTGTTCTATGTTATATACCTAATTGGTGTAAACAGATAAATTAAAAATTAAACAATTACACAAAGATTTGTAGTTACTTTTGTTAGTAAGTTCAAATTTCAAACGGATGAAAAATTAGTAGATTTATTCAATTCTATTACGTAGGTAAATCTTGATTTACCTAAAGTTGGATTCAAATGATAACAAAATGCCATAATTATATGTATAGGACATATTATAAACATTTTTCATATTTAATATACAGACTGAACAAAAGTAACGCATAAAATTCATAATTTAAAAAAAAATGTCGAACAGGCCGATTTTATTTTCTTAAAGCATTTTGACACCAGAATGACATTTCTGATGTTATTTCGATTTTCAGTAATCACTGCCATTTTTATTTATTTTTTTTAATGAGAACTGACATTTTTGATTAGTTTTTTAGATGGTAAGTATATGGTTTTGGTTTTCCGGTGGGTATCAGAAATAAAACAAACAAAACAAATTCAAAAATAGAAGAAAATAAAATTACAATGTTATAAAAATGGCGAGCACGGAATTTCGGACACCTTTGACATTTTGTTGACATAACATGTATGGAATTCCCCACATCTTTTGATAACAAAAACGACAGTAGTGTTACACAAAGAGATTTTTCTTTTTGTTTCAGCTTTATTTTATAAGGGCTGATTATTCTTTATTTCTGTTTTTATCAGGGACCCGGACCGAGCCGAAAAGAACCGAAAACCGGACCGGAACCTAATTTTGTTGGGAACCGGAACCGAAACCGGTACCGTTATTTTGATTTTATTGTTTTTGGCTACCGGACCGGAATCAAAATGTTTTCAATAATCTAGAACCGGAACCGGAACCGTTACGGCGGAACCTTTATTTTATTTGGATCATTTTTTCAATTAAGAAAAGGAAAATTTTGATTTGTCATCTTGATTACACACATGTGTGCAACTACAATTGCAATATTATTCATTTCTTTACATAATTATCATCAGAATATAAAATTTATACACCAGTTCCAGTTGTACCTTAGACCATTTTTAGGAAATACAATAATTAGAACAACTTTATAACCAATTTATAACCATATTTATAACCAAAGTAGAAATGGAAACCAGACCGGTACCAAAACAGGAACCCGCGTATTCTGTTTTAATTTTTTTTTACTTTCGGAAGGGCACCAAAATTTTCTTTCTCATCTAGAACCGGAACCGTAACGGAACCGAAAATTTTTCCTAACTTAAAACCGGAACCGGAACGGACCCCAAAATTTTTACTCACCTGGAACCGGAACCGTAACGAAACCCTTATTTCGTTTGGGTCCGGGTCCCTGGTTTTTATATTTAGGTGTCATATAAAGTGCTTTTTATGCAATTTATATACAAAGAAATTATAAAAATAAAATGTCATTTAGAAAATAAGTAGAGAACAAAAAGATAAGACCTATTATGCTTAACTGTTGAGCATTTACCACTTGAACATTTCCACTCCCTATTTATTTTTTCACCCGTTCGAAAATATCTTTTTATAAGGGAAGCTTTTTGTCGGATGGTCAACACTATTTCGGAATAATTTTAATAAGCAAGGAATCAATTTTTAAAAAATTAATTTTAAATTTTGATCTTTCAATTTTTGACATATCGATCGATTAGAATTACACTGTCGTAATGCCCTATGTTGTTTGTACGACAATGTAATTCTAACCGAATGATATGGCTAAAAATCCACAGGCACAGTCTGCTAGTTTAGTTCATTTTCGATCACATCTCCCTAAATATTTTATATTTTTTTAACACCCAAATTTGTCAGTGGTGGGCTTTGTCTTGTCGCTAGGCTATTTTGTCGGGAGCTATTTTCTCAGTGAGCTATTTTATTGGGGCTATTTTGTCCCGGGCTCTGTTGTCGGTGCGCCTTAGAAAAGTTGGTTCGTGAATTATGTAGGCTTTTTTATTTTGTTGAAAATAGTTTTACTCGTAACTGTGATTCATATGATATAACAAATCTAAGATATTTTGCACATTAAAAGCGATTCTAAAGTAGATAGTTATAACTAAGAATTAAGCAAAGGTACACTACTTTAAATAGTGACGTCATAACTATTTGAACTATTTGATCTTCTCAAATCTATGTCAGTCTAACACAAAAAATAATGTTTGTAATAATTAATTTTCAAAAAATACAACAAATAATTTCGAGCTGTAATTTTTGTAATTCATACGTCCTAAAAAAATATTTTAAGGTGATAGGTTTCTGTCAAGTAGCTACGATTTTCCGTAGATATAGCCAAGAATTGTTTTACGAAAAATGTTTGTAGTAAAAAGTATTGAAAAATGTGTGGTACTTATCGTCGCCATCGGTGGACAAGAGAGTCAACGACGTGCTCTTTAAACAATTTACGTCAACTTCTTGCGCCCCCAAAATACGAGCCAAAACGATTTTTGATACGATCGAAATTTATGTCAGTCGGCGCTGAATTATTCCGGAAAACGATTTTCTCTAAATCTACCATAAAATATACCTGCCGGTACACGTTATACACACACGCTTTTGTAGCGTAGCCTAATCTCTACCATAATAAGCCATGTCATATTTATGAGCAACATTTCAAATTCAGTACGCATACATTATAATAGCGTTAGCCCAAATTGCATCTTAAGTCGGTTAAAAATCGCTCAGATATCACTTTAATTAAGACGCATTTGCCAATGTTACGGTGATTAGCAAGACATGCCCCAATATACCGAAGTAATTAGAGTCAGCTGGTCGCGTGATCCGTGAAATGTGCACCCTGATCAACACTGCACCACTTTTGCAAACGTTCGTTCTGGTAATGAACAGAAATATGATCGTTATATGCATATCTCCCAGACCGTTTCCGATCTAATCCTGCCACGACCCAACATTTATCACACACAAATCCTTTGCAGTACAATGCAATCCACCCCTGCTTAATTGTTTTATTCCCAACAAAATTATAATAGTCAAAAATAATGTTACGACAGTATCATACAAAGCGGAAGTGCACCGTTCCACCAAGGGTGCAATTACGCCATACGTGGACAATTTACCCCTCAATAATTCATAGCGAAATGACCGGTATAGGAGACAGTCAGACGTCTCACAGTGGTCCAAATTGCTCAAAACACGCGCGAAATTCAATTTTTGAAGTTTGTCATAGAAACATGTAATTTTGGTAAAATGAAGTACACAGTTCTTACCACCTATGGGCAAAAAAAGAGAAAATATAAAAAACTCCAAACCAGTAAAATGGCTGGTTGAATTTGGTTAATTTGGTGCGTTTGAATTTAACTGTAAATACGCGGTTTTGAATGTGACATACAGTCCATAGAAAAGGACTCCAAAAAATTCTACTTTCATTATAGCTTTCTAAAATTCTTTGGCTATATGGACAGTTTGATTGCAGAGTGTAAATGTTCCTACAGACTTAACAGCTGTATTTTTGTTAAATCCCTTCAAATTGGCACTTAATCGCAACTACAAAAAATGGTACACGCCAATTTCTATGTTTTGCAATTATTTAGACGCATTGCAAACAAATAAACCCAAATTCAGCTGCGGATACGTGCGGATGTAAAGAATACGTACATAAACTGGGAGTAAGGATTAGGGCTGGGAATTTTTACCGATATATCAATATCGATATATCGATATATTGTTGATCGATATAGTTATCAAAAAATATCAATATATCGATAATTATCGATATACCGATAAATATCGATAACTATCGATATACCGAATACCGATAAATATCGATCATTATCAATATTTATCGATATTACGAAAATTTTCGATAATATCGTTTTAGTTTAGTTAGAAGCTAAATTCATAAATTACTTGTGCAATTTTTTGTAAAGAATAATATTGTAATAATAAATATTGATGATTCAAGATAATATATCGATATTTTGCTAATTTTCGATATTTCGATAAGTATCGATATATCGATATATCGATATATCGATATATTGATATTTCGATATATCGATATCTCGATATATATCGATATTTCGTTATATCGATGTTTATCGATAATTTTAATGTATCGATTATCGATATTTAAATCTTAATATCGCCCACCCCTAGTAAGGATGCAAGCCGTTTTGTAGGTAGCTATAGAGTTTATTTGGAAAAACTGTTAAAAGCTTTTGGGACGTGGTTCCTTGGACCAAAATACAAAAACAACTTCCTATGGACGTTTGGCTGAGAATGCTTCTTAAGGGAGCTGTAGCCCCTTAAAGATTGCAAACTACAGATGAGTTTTCTCAATTTTCTCAGTCAAGGATTGAAGGAAATGTATAAAAATTTGCATTTGGGGTAATTTTGGAGTGTAGAATCTACTGGTATGATAAAAAATTGAGAAACTGAATCAGGGGGGCGTGGGTAATGTAGGCAACCTGCTGTGGAAGTAAACTTGTGGTTTGGAAAAGGCTATTCAAAATGTTTTCCAGCAAATACTAATAACTACTCTTTCATATAATAACTAACATAATACATCTTAAATGAAGTCATTTACTTGTGTGAAAACATGTTAAATGTGCAATTGTATTGCATTTAGATTACAGTGGTGCCCAATTGTGACGTCAAAATATGTAAAAAAGTTACTACTTTTTGAAAAGATATGTGCAAATCCAACAGTTTGCAAAAACGTGAAATATTTTGAAAACGGCTAAACTTCAGTATAAGGATGGTCTATAATAATAGTCGTAGAATAACTGTAGTCATCTAACAACGCAATAAAAACCAGCTTTTTACTCAAATCCGCAAAGTTGCTTTCCGGTTATACCGGAAGTACCATACTTTTGAAATTGCCTTCACTGGACAGGAACTAAATGAATTATGACTGTGTACAAATTTTCAGAAGAACCTTTGCGTTGGAACTCACAATACTGCGCCATTTTCTTAAGGGGTATAAAAAATACGGAAAACTCTGCCTTGCTGATTGCATTTTAGAGCCGCAGGCCACGTAAAATTGTGTAAAACAGCCTGTTTGTTACTTGCGGCAGCATTTGCGTAAATATTAATTGAAAAAAAACAATTTTTTTTTGCCTTTTTGCCATTTGGGGCATTTCACGTGAAGCGGACAACGGAAAAAATTTGACAACCTGAAATTCGGTCATATTCAGGATAATTGTTCTTCTAGAAAGCATAATTGTAAATACATAATGATTTTTATGTGTGAGGCTTATTTGTGAAGATATTGACTTCTAAAAAATTGACGAAATATGAGTCACAGAGTTTTTGGAAGCTTTTATTCAAAAAACTAATGCATACCAAAATATTTAAAGTAGTGCTTTATATAGAAAATTCTTTGTTCTTTTTGATTCTGAAATCCGATTTAGAATTTGAAATTTTTTTTGTGTAGAAAACCGGAAGTGAAGTTTCAAATCCGAATTTTAGTAACTTGGACCGTTTTTTTTATTTATTTTTATTTCAAAAAATTGCTTATAATATACTATAAGTCGCAAAATGGGATCTCTATTCGTTTAGGAGATATAGTACTTAATGTACAGGGTGCTGCATTTTGGATGTCCGAATAGGGGATCTCCGAAACTAAGTGGTTTAGAAAAAAACGAGTGACACATTCTCGGGTCCGTTTTTTGAGAAAATAATTTTGGTCAAAACCGCATCCCGCTATCGTCTTTTGTTTTCGACTTATAAACAAAAGTTGCCATTTTAGCGAAATCTTAAAAAATTTATATCTTCCTTATTATAAAACATACACATTTGAAATAAAGACATTATACAGGCACTTTTTTACAAAAAAATTAATAATGTTATCAGCGATTTTTTTTAATCATTCGTTTAGCTGTAATAACATAAAGTTGTATTTTTTTAAATAGGAATCATAGTTGGCTATGACATTTTCGAAAAGATTTTTTTTTGAACTAAAAACAATATAAATACAGTTTGATATTTTTATATACTTTTGATAAAAAAATATATTTAAAATATTCGAAAGTAGTTGGCCATGGAAAAATTATTTTACATAAAAGGTGTGAATAATCTAGAAATTTTGTGAACGGTTATTAAAGTAAAAAATGTGAAATTATAAAAATAGCTATGTTAAAGTTATTTTCAATTGAACAAATATACGATCGTCGCAGATTTTAATTACATAAGAAATGTGCAGAAAATTGAAAACGACGATGTGTCACTACCATTTGATAACACTTTTTTATGATTTAGTGAAGTGAAATGGAGGTGACGTTGATAATGTTATGTATTTTTTTACCGCAGATGGGATTTGATATTGGTGTTTGGATTGACATTTTTTTGTAAAATAAAGTTTCATTGACAAGCAATCACACAATTAATAAGATTTTTCTTTTTCCGACATTGCATGTTTAATTAGAAAATAGAATAGCCATAAGTAAGCGTGCCATTTTAAATCTAAAAACAAATAATTTTTATTAATTGCAAAAATTTGATCTAATAATAATTTATTATGCTGTTTTTAAATTAATTAGTTTTTAAAAAATTATTAAATTATAAATACTTGTTGGGTAATATATTTTTCATAGTTTTAATTGAAAATCCAAATTTTTTCATGGCCTACTATAAAGAAAAAGCAAAATGTTATGTTTTTTTAAATATTTAAAAATAATGTATTACACACACAAATAGACATATCAAATCAAAAAAAAAATAAGCTTTTCAAAAATATCACAGCCGCCTATGATTCCTATTTAAAAAAAATACAACTTTATGTTATTACAGCTAAACTAATGATTAAAAAACATCGTTGATAACATTATCAGATTCTCTGTAAAAGAGTGCCTGTATAATGTTTTTGTTTCAAATGTGTATCTTTTATAATAAGGAAGATATGATTTTTTTAAGATTTCGCTGAAATGTCAACTTTTGTTTATAAGTCGAAAACAAAAGACGATCGCGGGATGCGGTTTTGACCAAAATTATTTTCTCAAAAAACGGACCCGAGAATGTGACTCGTTTTTCTCTAAACCTCTTAGTTTCGGAGATCCCCTATTCGGACATCCAAAATGCAGCACCCTGTACACAAAAGCGCGTAATTTCTTGCGTAAACCGGCCTATCACGCACATTAAGCACTGTATCTCCTAAACGAGTAGAGATCCCATTTTGCGACTTATAGTGTAAATTCTATTTACTTTAAGCTATTTTTTGAAATAAAAATAATTTTAAAAAAAATGGTCCAAGTTACTAAAATTCGGATTCTACACGAAAAAAATTTCAAATTTCAAATTTGATTTTAGATTTAAAAAGAACAGTGAATTTTAATTTTTTTATTATTTACTGTTTAATTAGAAATACAGTTTACAAGAACGTTCTGCTTAATATTTGGTCAATTTTTAGAAGTCAATAACTTTTTAAATAAGTCGCCCACAAAAAAATCATCACGTATTTACATTCATACCTTTTAGAAGAACAATTTTAACCGAATTTCAGGTTGTCGCATTTTTTCAGTTGTCCGCTTCACGTGAAATGCCCCATTTTTCCAAATTTCAACTATAGTTGAATTCAGACTTGCATATTAGGTGTGTATACAAAGGTTGGTAAAGATATGCTATGATTTTAGCGCGTATTTTTCGCATCCACTTTCGGCGACTTTTCGAAAGTGTTAACTTACCGGTGAGCATCAGAAGAGCGAAGAAAACGAGTCGTCCACTCGGGGGCGACATGGGGCGGCAATTGCATTGGCACAATCCACTGACCGGACACAGAGCCACTACGGCACAAGTTGGGGGTTACCGAGCACAAGTCATACGAAAACAGTCCGGATACCGGCCCTCACCACTCGACACTTCAGCAGACAGGCGGCAATTGCAATGCGGTGGCGGCGGATCGCGTGGCGGTGGCGTGGAGAACGTGAGTCGCGCGCCACCGCCAGTCACCACTAGCTGGTCCGATTTTTCGAAAACTTCTATCTTGGAAAAAGCTCCACTGGGTTTGACACTATCGTGCCATTCTAACAAACGACAACTAAAACAATACGAAGTTTTATCAACAAAAAAGATAAAACATTCATTCCGAGCGACTAGAGTGTGCAAGCGGGCACAAAGGCCGCTTTGCTGCGAAATAACCACTGACACTAATCTTTATCCACGACTTTTTAATAAAATGATACGGGAATAACGAACCATTAATAATAATAATAATAATTTATTCGTCGAAAAAGTTACAAAAGAACTTACAGACACGTCAGTATAACAAAAAAAAACATACGTATACAAGTCAACAGCTCAACATACAAAGTTGTAAATAATAAGACAATACAGACAATATTTAAATGTTAAAAACAGCGACCTACAGTTTAAATTTCAACAAATATGTCTACTGGGTTCAATGAATACTTAGTTATATAGTAATATTTGACGTAAGAAATTCAGTGATGGAATAAAATACATTATCTTTAAGGTAGTTTTTGACTGTTTGCTTAAATTGTTTGTGTTGCAAGAGTTTGGTTTCGTGTTTGAGTTTATTAAATATATTTAGATTTAAACAATTTTTATCTGTTGTTACATGGTTGTATTTCGTCGTAACCAAGAGATGAGCTCCTCTTGTATTGTAACCATGCAGTTCACCATGTGTTTGAAAGTTATTTGAATGATGGGTGTCAATTAAAGTAGAATAAATATACATAGAGGGTAACGACATTATTTGAAATTTGTGAAACCAAGGTCTACAGCTTTCGCGTTGTGTTATCCCAGCTAAAATTCTCACTGCTTTTTTCTGAAGTTTAAATACTCTTATTGAGTGACATGAATTTCCCCAAAGAAGGAAAATAGGTGGTAACTAGATTGTTGAAGTTGAGTATCTTTTTAAGTTGTCGAAGTACAAACAGTTGGCTCGAGATTTTTCTGCACAAATAGTCAATATGATAATTCCATTTTAAACCATCATCAATTATTAAACCTAAAAGTTTCACTTGGACACCCCTTATATGATTGTTGTTAAACGAAAAGATAATTTTTGAGTTTTATCTTTGTTCAATTTAAGACAATTATTGTTGAACCACTGTTCTGCTTTACGCAATCCATCTTCAAATTATTATTCCCTCTATTAAACCAATCAGGATATACTATTTGAATCGTATAGTTAATAATTAACTAACCCAATAGTTTTTTGTGCGATTTTTGATGGAAAGTAATTAACAAAGTAAATTTTCATGTACACCTCCATATATTTTTAAAAAAGCACATTACTACCGGAAAAATCACATTACGTCAAAGCGTACCAAAGCTTATAATAATAACTACAGTTATCCGCGACTTCGTCCGCATAAATTTTAATTCAGACGGATTATAAATGTTTTTTTTTTCATTTAGTTGATGATGGAATTCCTTGTGCCAATGCTTATTGTAGTTTCTGAATGTTGTAATTAATAATTTTTTTTGTATGAATGGGTAAAGCTGTTTTGATTTTTTTAAAACTACAGGAACACCGAACAAAGCGTTGTTTGGACAAAGCGGCGTTTACAGAAAAACATTTCTGAACACTGTACAAACTTTGATATCAAATGGAGATGGTGAATTTATGCTCTTTATCTATGAGTTTTATGATTTCGCTGGCTTAAACCAATGCGGGACTTTTTTTTAATGTAATTAAATAATGCACTTTTTCTCGGAGAGACACATTCCCGCAAAACTCAGAAATACGTACTTATAAACAAAACTTGAATATTTTGTAAGTTTTATAAGTGTTGAAATAGATTGTTACCGAAAAATAATTGTAGAATATGCAGTCCACTTCTGTTTATCTGCCCTTGTTATTACTAACGACATCAGATTTTCAATCATGTTACCTTTATTAAAAACTATTTATTATTAAAAGTTTTTATTTAGCTCACAATGTTATCTTTCTGTCTGCTATTTTTTCGGAGCCAAATTTGAAAGGGTTCCTGTTGTCCCACTGAAGTGAAATTTGGCATACTTACATAATCTGCGTGACAATGCAATCCCATGTAGTTAAATACCCCGTAAAGGGGTCAATTGGGGTTTTAAAGTTTTAGGTTATGTTTACAAAGGGGTTCTCGATTTGTACATACCGTAACTTATACCGACATAGACGGTATGTTGGTCATTTGGACGTCACGGCAGATGAACAGTGTAATAACAATAAATCTATGCAATTAATAAAGACTAAAAAGCAAAAAATAAAAATATATAAAAAAATGTTTTTTAAAAAAAAAAAGCTTTTATTTAAAAGATGCACTAAAAGGTAAAAAATAATGTGTTTCAATCACAGGAGAATATTTTTTCTTACAGGTTAAAATTTTAAAATTTATAAAAGCTTTGGGAGTTATAAAACTACGGCATTACAGAATTACTTTGTTCAATTGACAACTCCCAAAGCTTTTATAAATTTTAGAATTTTACTGTAAGAAAAAATATTCTCCTGTGATTGAAATACATTATTTTTTACTTTTTAGTGCATCTTTTAAATAAAACTTTTTTTAAAAAACATTTTTCTATATATTTTTATTTTATTTATTTAACTCACAATGTTGTCTGTCTGTCGGTTATTTTTTCGGAGCCAAATTTGAAAGGGTTCCCGTTGTCCCACTGAATTGAAATTTTGCATACTTACGTAATCTGCGTGACAATGCTATTCTATATAGTTAATTACCCCCTAAAGGTGTTAAATAAGGTTTTAAAATTTTAGGTTATGTTTACAAAGGGATTCTCGATTTGTACATACCGTAACTTATACCAACATAGACGGTATGTTGGTCATTTGGACGTCACGGTAGATGCACAGTGTAATAACAATAAATCTATGCAATAAATAAAGAATAAATAGCAAAAAATAAAAATATATAAAAAAATTATTATTAAAAAAAGCTTTTATTTAAAAGTTGCACTAAAAAGTAAAAAATTGTGTATTTCAATATTTGAAATGAGAAATATATGAGAAAATGGGAATATTTTTTCTTGCAGGTTAAAATTCTAAAATTTATAAAAGCTTTGTGAGTTATAAAACTACGGCATTACAGAATTACTTTGTTCAACTCCCATAGCTGTAAGAAAAAATATTCTCGTGTGATTGAAATACATTATTTTTTACTTTTTAGTGCATCTTTTAAATAAAAGCTTTTTATAAAAAACATTTATTTTATATAGAATATAGCAACATATTTGTAAGCTTGTTACTACTGCAAGAGTAAACCCGTGCGACTAATTAAATGGCAACTGTGACAGATTTTTTGATCAACACTAATGATCCTCTGATTTTTTTCTGTAAATTTGCAAACTTGATTAAAGTAGGCTTCAATAATTAAAAAAAAGTAATTATCCTCGTATCTTCTTTATCATCAACATTTTGTTAAGGTGTTTGAGGTTAAAACTTCTAAGAACAATGCATGCGATTAAAATAAGTATATTGTCTCAACATGACAAACACCCAGTATAACTCAAAAATTTAGAGATTTTCATACACACTTTCATCCCCTATTTATCCCCATTGCGATCAGATTTCCAAAAACTTTAAAAATATTAATTTACACTAATATAACTATAATTTTGTTTATATTTAACCTTCTTGGGAATCGAATTTCCAAAAATCCTAAAACACGTGATTCTATTGAACCAAAAGTCCCAACATACCAATATAACAATTTTTTCATGGATATTATCTTTACAAATAATAGATATTCATATAAATTTTGACACCACATTTAACCAAAAATCCTGAAAACAAACGTTTCTTCATTTTTTAACTGAAAGCCCAAATACCAATTCTCGTGAATATAACTTCAAAAATGACGGATTTTTGTATTTAACCCGCTTGGGGGTGGAATTTCGAACAAACTTAAAACACGCGTTTTTTATTGTTTCATAGTTAAAAACTACGGATTTTTGTATTTAACCCCTTAGAGAGGTAAAACTTTAAAAAATCCAAAAACGCGCCTTTCTTCATTTTGAACCGAAAGCTTAAATAGCAGTTTTCAAAAATATAACTTCAAAAATAACATATTTAAATTCAACCTTCTTTGGGGGTGGAATTTCTAAAAATCTTAATTTTTCCCCGAAACCCCAAAAGACAATTTTTATAGATGTAACTTCACAAGTGACGGAATTTTATATTTAACCCCCTTAGGGTTTAGCGTTTCTTTCATTTTTAACGTAAAGCCATGAATGTAACTTTAATATTTCTCTAAAAATGACGGATTTTTATTATAATTTTCACCCCCTTTAAGACTAAATTTCGAGTTCTTAGCAGAACTCTACACCCTCTAAGAAATGTATCTTACAAACTTGATGTTTCTAGGTTCAGCGGTTTAGGCTGTACGTTGTCTGTCAGTCAGTCAGTCATAGAATTGTTTTATATACAGAAGATAAAGATAATAATAATAATAATAATAATAATAATAATAATAATAATAATAATAATAATAATAATAATAATAATAATAATAATAATAATAATAATAATAATAATAATAATAATAATAATAATAATAAGACTTTATTTACAAGAGGAAAACCCATTTTCAGTAAATATCAAAATTATACAAACTTAAAACTATACTACCCCTAAAAACAAGCCCCACATAGATATTAAATAACATAGTCATTAAAAAACGATAGGCGAAAGAATGTTCTCGTTTCTGAATAGAATAAAAAATTCTGTCGCGAGTTTAAACGAAATATTTAACATGTTTAATTGCCAAGAACAGTCAGAAATTTTGATCGTAAAAAATGCATCTCAAGCAGATTAGAAAACCAAATTCATGCTCAACAGCGCCGTGATGCAATTATTGGTTTGTAATAGTTTCAGCTGTATCTATGGCTATAAATTAATTCGTGGCGGCTCTGTACACCAATATTCATGAATCCGTTGCGGCAATTAAGCAGGAAAGCCAAGGAAACAGCGAACAAATGTCAACTGATACTAGCGATTTGAACATTAAATGTATGGATTTGCTATCGGAAGGTGTGGTAATTTTTGTGGCACTTAATTGGCATGTAAACAAGATTCATTATAATTTTGTTAACTTTATCATAGTTTATTCCGTCGAGTTAGCGCTGGCATTATGATTCCGTAAAATTATGAACCGCAATCATTTCCAGTTCAAATGTGATGCAAAAGCGTGCTGTGACAATTATTTATTCACAGATGTGCTGTCCAGCTCGCACCAAATAACTGAAAGCGGCGCCTGTTTTTTTAACTGTAATTCAAATATTACCTAAACAAAGTAATCAAATAATAGGTTCGAAACAGGATTTTAATTAGCAAAAAACAAAGGTGATTGAATTCGGCCAACAAAAAACCAATAAGATTCTTTATAAAACAACAAAAGAAAAGCCTCTCGGTTATTATTTTTAAGCAGGATGAACTTCAACGGTAATATTTTAGCCTTCAAAGGTAATATATTATTAAGTTGCTCGTGAAACTCTGGAATCAAATAAATAACAATAATGCGGCGGCGAAGTATGACAATAGTAGAAAGAATAAAACGAAATGTTGCATAAATAATTTTGGTGGAGGCGCCGGGTGAAATTTTTGAATTTCTTTGCAGTTGCATTAAATGTGCTAAAATCATTTACGAGGAAGAATCATCTGTCTATCTCAATTAGTCTTGAAGGTTTTGAAGACAAGCTACTAAATAATTCAAGTCTTTCCCATGCTTAATCCAGGATTCGAGATTTGATTAAGATCGGTGCTTTGGCAATATAAAACGAAACCGATCCATTTTCGTAAAACGTCGCAAAGCTTTGATTTAATTTCCATATTTCAACGTAACAAAACTGCAACAACATTTTTAATTACAGACTGTAACGAAAATAAATCGGTTCAAAATCGCATCAATATTTGTCCATAATTGAAAATCCTCGCGTATCTCATTTCAGAATTTACGTAATTACACCTCTGTGATGTGTATTTTTATCGACCTGCGTAAACAAAACAAACACGGTTGGGTGACTCAAGGTCCGAACAAATTCGGTATTTTTCTAAGTTGTAAAGGAGAGCCACACTTGTTAATTAAATTCGAGCATGCATATTGAACACATTTCTGGACCAAATCATACACAAACAATGTGCCTGATTGTTCTGTTCTGCTCACTGAAGTAGATATAATATTATAATTCACAAACTCAGCACACAATACGCTATGCTAAATAGGTCGCAAATCAAATTTCATTTCTAATATAAACAGACTAGTGTTTAAATTACGCTAGATCTGAAATATTAATATTAATATTTTGATCATTGAAACAAGTGTTTTTTTGTAGTCAGCGTGCACAATGCAATATTTATAAGTTTAATTGCCGTTTGCAAACTAGTTCGTGGCCTCAAGAGTAACTTCGTTAGCGAATCCGCATAAAATGGGTCCGATTCATTCATATTTGAAAGGACAGAAAAACATAATTGTACATTTTTCATGAGAGTCCCAACTGTGCAATTATAAATTGAACACGAAATGTACAAGATTCGTGTACTTTTTGCAGGACACTTGTATATTTTTCCATACATGAATATCAAGCATTGCGGGTTTATTGTCGTGATTTGATTTTTATTAAACGGAGGGTCCGACCGTTATTAGTAAGTATAGGTAGTAAAACTATTCCGCGTTTAATTAATGTATTCGCGAGGGATTGATCCGGGATCTAAGGATGGAACCGTAAGTATGTTAACACGCCTCTTATGCAGATCATTTTACATTCTTCATTATACATACATGGTGTTTCTGAAAGGCCGCCATAAATTAGGAGGGGCTTCTGGGACCCATACCAACTTTAAAACTCACTATCAACGCGCTGTCAGAAATCCTCCTAATGGAGGCTTTTATCCAGTTAGCAAACCGTATAACTATCACTATAAATCACCGCTTCGATAATTATTTTCCGCGCTGCGTCCGTATTGTCATACCTTTGTATCAGAACAGAATAAAGCAACTTTTTCATCTGAAATAACATTAACTCAACCGATTCATCAAATTCAATACAAACCCAACTCAAACGGAAATATGTGCCCGAATTCACAAATCAATATAACAACCAATAATTTTTCTATTTTTTTTATTTTATTTTACCCAAACAATGCTTCGCGATAGTCACCTTACTACAATCTTTCAATGTTTGCTTTGAATTATCAATCAATGCACCGTACTACCGAATTTTTCACAAACAAAAACAATGTTTATTTACCATAATTGGATTTGATGCCGATTGCGTATTTTTCCCGGGAAATTTTCATCCGACACATATGCAGATTTGGAACGTATCTATTTGGCGCCTTCACAGCTCGATTAGTCCCAATTTGGACGTATCGAGCGGAAGAATATAAGCGTCTTAGCTTATCGACCACCCAATGGCGTCTACTTATTTTAACATTTTTAGCCCCTCAACCTCTTCCAATTTGTACGGGAAAATTCTAAATTTGTTGTGGGTAAATTGCACTCTAACGTTAAATAAGGAAGTAGAGTTTCTAATTTTTCGAAATATTTTTTTCCCGGATATTCGAGAAATTTCTAATTTTTTTAAACAATCGGAAAATTGTTAACAACGCTTATTAATATTAATCACTAATTTACAAATAATAATTTCTTTTATATACCTTTAATCAAATTATTATTTTTATGTTTACTTACCCTGTAGCGACCCAAAAAAACAGGTAAATTTTTTATCACGTCCCAGTTTTTTGCTACAAAAGATTATTTTCTCCCTTACATCACGAATCTTTCCGATTTAAGGTTCATTGTTTTAATTAAGTCATACAGTCTCAGGAATACAACATGTCTAACAGAGGATGTAAATTAGCTTCTGATTGTTTTTGTTACACTTGTAGACAATTTATATTTGCAAATAAAGGAAGACTTCTCTAAGAAGCACTAAAACAGCATACCTGCTGTAGTTTGGTTTTTCCATAACTAATTAGGCTGAGTTATTGCATAATTATCACCAGATAAGCTTAATTATGTCTCTTAAAATACATTTTTTTGATTCATGTATATTTAGATTTCTTTCCGAAAAACCTAGGCAGCATCATGAATGATGAAGGTTTTCGAAGATTGACACAAAGAGTTCTGGGATGAAAACATGTTAGATTATTGTTGGACTATTATAAGGGAAATTGGCCCAAAAAAGTACAAAAACAAAGTAAACGCATTTATTTTTAATTTGTTGTTTGGCTATTTAAGAATTTCCCTTGCTTTTTAATGAATTATACAGGCTGTTCCATCTAAATCCCACATTAGAAGTATTGAAAGTTCTAATAAAGATATTTATCTGAAAGCTGATACTGAAACATGATCCGTTGAATTCTGCTCAATGAAATATTGTCAAGATGGCAGCACTTTCGGTTATACTGGAAGTCGCTATTAACTTTCTTATTTCAAATGGAAAGCTATGTTTTCCACTGCGTTTTTGGATTAGTTGAGTTATTTTAAGGAAGTTTTTATCAGCTTTCCCTGTACCCAAGTTTAACCGTTTTCGAGATATTTAGTATTTTTGAAAATTTTTGAATTTGCACCTGTCCCTTTAAAAAATCGATAACTCGCTTACTTTTAGAAATTTCGAAATCATGTTTGGAGAATTGAAAGAGAACGCCTATATCCGTTGTTCAGTGTGATCAAAATTGGAATTGAAGTTAATAAACTCAAAAATTTTAAGGTTAAGTTTGGACAATTAAAAGTACCCAAAACTTATTTTTTTCAGTGGGATGTCCCAATTTTTATTTTACTAGATGGAGGAGAATTTTTTTCTGCATCTATCTGTAGACCTATCTGTCATAATTTTCAAGTTATGTTGGTTTTTTTGTCATTGTAGGAAATTTCTTACTAACCACAGCTATTTTTGCACAGTTTGCGATAAAAACATTTCTGATTAAACTTAAACGACAAACTCTGTTCAAAATTGTGTTATCAGACCGTGAAAACAAAATAAATTCATTAGGTGTTGGTTTGAAAAACTTTAATTTCTCACATTTCCATGGCAACGTAGAGAAAAGGCCTATGGCTAATAAATTTCTCAATCCCAATAAAAAGTTATTGTAACTTGAAAACTATTAAACATAAGTTTGTTAATACAGATCGATTCTCTACCATCTAGTGAAATAAAACTTTTGTCATTTCATTTGAAAAAAATGAGTTATGGGTGCTTAAAGTTCTGCAAACTTAACTTTAAAAATTTGGAGTTTGTTATTCTTTTTAGAAATTTGAAAACACCAAAGAAAAGATCTAGGCTTCCTCTTTCAAATGAGCTCAAAAATATTTCCAAATTTTTAAAAATGGCAGAGTTATCGATTTTTGAACTGGAAGGTGCAAATTCAAAAAAATTTGAAAAACCAGAAATATTTAGTAAACGGCTAAATTGAGGTATAGGGACAGCTTGTGAAAACTACCTTAAAATAACTCTAGGAATTCAAAAACGCATTAAAAAATATAGCATTCCATTTAAAATAAAGAAGTTGATAGCGGCTTCCGGTATAACCGGAAGTGCTGCCATTTTGAGAATATTTTCATGAGCAGGACCTAAAAGATTATGGTTGTACACAAATTTTCAGATGACTATAATTATTAGAACTCCCAATACTTCTAATGTGGGGTTTAGACGGAACAGCCTGTATATTTCTTAAATTTGACGTGATGGATTTTTTTATATATTTTTTTGAACTTAGTGCCTCATAGTCAATAAGAAATGATAACTTTCAGTTACCCTATTTATCATTTTTTCAATGTAAGGACAGTTTTGCTAACTTTAGTAGAGTTTCTTTAACGCAATTAATTCAAATAAGGCAAGTTGAGTTATTTTAATTTCTTTTGAGCTCTGTTATATTATAACACCATAAAATATTTTCATCTTTTTCTCGTCTCGAAAAAGGTCTGATTTCTGGAGAATTCTCGCTTCGAATCAATATGGACTGGATCGATATAAAATAATTCATTTTTATTGTTGATCAAGTTCTATTGCAATTGTGATTTTTTAATTAAATGCGTGAGATTTGTCAAATAGGACCATAGTTGCGCTGTAACTTGTAGTTCTAGTGCTATTTCCGTGTCAATGAAGATGGTATTGACCTGCCGATTATGCGGCAAACAATCCCATATTTTGGTGTATCTATGAATATGGTTTTGTAAGGTTTTAAACCGAATGTACATAATTAAAGACTACTTTTAGAAATTTGCGGTTGAGCTGTGCTAAGGGTTGAATTATAAACGGTACAATAACTTGCTAGTACGAGCCGAAATAATAAATTTTCACTGACCAGGAAGTGATTACAGAGTCGACACAATATGGCACAATTACCTGATATGGAGATTCAAACGGAAGCCAATTATCGTCGCGAAATTTTACCCCATTTAATACTGCTAACACTCACGAAACTGTGAAAGGTATTAGTCCAGTTTTGAAAGTATGAAATTGTAATTTTGGGTAATGTGAATGACGTGAGGCATTTATTAATCGTAGTGACAATGCAGGAGCACATGAACTGGCGCTCCTCCTGTCTTTTGTGGCGTAGCCCGCAGGCCGATAACGTGCTCCAGTGGGGCCCCAGTCACGCTATGCACCGGGCCTCCGAATCGAACGTAAATACATCAAATTATGACATAACAAGCAATACTGCAGGGAGATGCGGCAAAACGGGATAGGGCTCGGAGGGAGGGCGCGATCGCTCGACAAACCCTCTGCAGTACTACAACTAAACGCGTGACATAAACAAACCTGCAACAGTTCAAGCAGCCGGTTCACGCGTTCAACAATCGGACCTGAGTCCTGGTGCAAGACCTCAAAGCGCCGTAAACGCGAATTTGCTCATTTATACGCAACAGCACTCCGAACGCCGCTAATTCCGGTTTAAGAAAACCCGCCCCAGTCCCCGGAAATCATTCCGAGGAAATTTTGTCGTTGATCAACGAGGCCCCCATTCAAGCACTCCGAAATAAAAGGATTAGCGATTTGCAGGAATTACCTGCAGTGTACTTAGTCTCATGGGGAAAAAGTTTGTCTCTTCAGCGCTACAGCGCCGATACTAATTACATTGTTCGGATATTCTAAACTGAACCTTATATACGCAACCAAATGCTTGCAAGGTGGACAGCAGTTTTAACCGAATTTTCCGACATAAAGCGCCTCAAATTAACTTCAACAAACTTTATGCCTCGCGCTCTATAAGCAACTTACAAGCTTCAAATTTTAAACTACAAACAAAGATCTATATTCCAACTGTAAAACATCGAAATTAATTGGATTTTGGTCGCTCCCACGCTAGCGTGAACGGAATTCGCATAATATTTCGCGTAGGCCATTATCTTTTCCTTTGGAGACATTGCGTGGTATATTAATAACGTCAGTGGCGTATTTAGATTCTTTAAAAAAGCCTATTGGTTAATTAGGAAAATAAGTAAAAATTTACGAACAATTTTTATGACAGAAGGACAAATGTAAGAGATATTGCTTCACAACAGTTCAACAATTTTCGAGCGTTGGAATCTGATAAAAAGAAATCAGTAAATATGTATCTGCTTTTAACTTCATTCTCGTTATCAGTTCATTTTTTCTAAAATTTAGTAATATCCGTAATTGTTTTTTAATCAGTTTATTTGAATGAAATAGCGGTCCAGTTCTAGCACAAGTTTTTTAAAAATGCAAGATAGTTCTTGAAAAGTAAATTAAAAAACCTGAAAAAGTTCATTGTAATGTCACCAAACATGTACTAGATTTTTAAATGTCTCCTTTGTTTTATAAGATAACTAAGTACAAAAAATCACCCCGTATGTATTTATAAGTTTTTGTTTTTCAGAAAACGTAGTTATTTTTACACTTTTTTTAATATTAATAATATTAATATTATATTATTGTCGCTGACTTTTTTCAAAGATATTTTTCTGTTTGTGTACTACTCAGGCTTTTGTACCATTAGTACCATTACTCATCGTGAATTTTAAATAATATGAAAACTACTCAAACTTCTTAAAACTCATAAACCAAGCAATTAAGAACTTAAGAAGTACAAACGTACGACGAAAACTAAAAATCTGATTAAATGACTTAAAAAAATGCAACCAGTCCACTTAGTAGCTATTTTTTTTTATCAAAATAAATACATTTTTGATATTATTTTGTAATATCCTTAAATTTTTTTCAGTCAATTTATTTGAATGAAATAGCAAACCCAGCTTTAGCACAAGTTCTTTAAAAATGTAAATTAAAATCAACAAACTTAAAAAAGTTTAAATTTAATTAATTAAATTGATTAATTAAAGATTTTTGAATGTTTCTTTTGTTTTCTAAGATAACTATTAAAAAATCACCCCGCATGTATTTATAAGTTTTTATTTTTCAAAAAATGTTATTTTTACACTTTTTTTATAATATTATTGTCGCTGACTTTTTTCAAAGACATTTTTCTGTTTGTGTACTGCTCAGGCTTTTTGTACCATTAGTACCATTACTCATCGTGAATTTTAAATAATATGAAAACAACTCAAACTTCTTAAAACTCATAAACTAAACAATTAAGAACTTAAGAAGTACAAACGTACACCGAAAACTAAAAATATAATTAAATGACTTAAAAAAATGCAACCAGTCCACTTAGTAGCTATTTCTTTTATCAAAATAAATACATTTTTGATATTATTTTGTAATATCCTTAAATTTTTTTCAGTCAATTTATTTGAATGAAATAGCAAACCCAGCTTTAGCACAAGTTCTTTAAAAATGCAAAATAATTCTGAAAATTAAATTTAAAAACTTAAAAAAGTTTAAATTTAATTAATTTAATTAATTAATTAAAGATTTTTGAATGTCTCCTTTGTTTTCTAAGATGACTATTAGAAAATCACCCCGTATGTATTTATAAGTTCTCGTTTTTCAGAAAACATACTAGTTGTTTTTTTATAATATTACGTAGTCGCTGACTTTTTTCAAAAACATTTTTCTGACTATGGTACAAATAACTTTCGTAAACTAAAAAAACCATTAGATTACACAGAAATAAAATTGTAATACATAATAATAATAACAATAATAATAATAATAGTAATAAAAGCCTTTATTAAAAAAAAATGTGAAGAGGCGAAGTCTAGCTAATGCTATTTAAAATCTTTTATTTAGCTCACAATGTTATCTTTCTGTCTGCTATTTTTTTCGAAGTCAAATTTGAAAGGGTTCCTGTTGTCCCACTGAAGTGAAATTTGGCAAACTTACATAATCTGCGTGACAATGCAATCCCATGTAGTTAAATACCCCCTAAAGGGGTTAAATGGGGTTTTGAAGTTTTAGGTTATGTTTACAAAGGGGTTCTCGATTTGTACAGACCGTAACTTATACCGACATAGGTATGTTGGTTATTTGGACGTCACGGTAGATGCACAGTGTAATAACAATAAATCTATGCAATAAATAATGACTAAAAAGCAAAAAATAAAAATATATAAAAAATGTTTTTTAAAAAAGGCTTTTATTTAAAAGATGCACTAAAAAGTAAAAAATGATGTATTTCAATCACAGGAGAATATTTTCTCTTACAGGTTAAAATTCTAAAAATTATAAAAGCTTTGGGAGTTATAAAACTACGGCATTACAGAATTACTTTGTTCAGTTGACAACTCCCAAAGTTTTATAAATTTTAAAATTTTAACTTGTAAGAGAAAATATTCTTCTGTGATTGAAATACATTATTTTTTACTTTTTAGTGCATCTTTTAAATAAAAGCTTTTTTTAAAAAACAT
Organism: Tribolium freemani; assembly: GCA_939628115.1. Classification (NCBI taxonomy): domain Eukaryota; kingdom Metazoa; phylum Arthropoda; class Insecta; order Coleoptera; family Tenebrionidae; genus Tribolium; species Tribolium freemani. The sequence continues at coordinate 11,064,957 of OW626792.1, read as the reverse complement.
TTTTTTATATATTTTTATTTCTTCTTAACCTCTTCAAAACAAAACATAAATTTTCAAATATAAACCAAAATAACTAAAACTAGAAATAAATGCGAAAAAATATATATATAATATAATATAATATAAGAAAATAAAATACTTTTAAGTAATATTGAAACAAAAGTAGATATCTGTTCTGAATACTACTGAAAAATAGGATAATATAATAAACATAAAATGTAATAAAAAATGAAAAACAAAAACAGCAAAATAATAATTACTGAAGTAATAAAAAATTTAACTTTATTTTTTTTTAATATGTGTACTGGCTTTGACTTCAAATGGTTTTCGATAACAGGATTATAGGTAAAGGATCTAAAAAATACATAACTCAAAAGTAACACATTTTTATTTTCTCTGATTAATTTTGAGAGATGTTTCCAATTTCCATCACATCTATCGTGATGATTATTTTTCTGTTGCTTGCAGGTCCTTTTCTCTAACACGCCACAAAAACGTAATCATTTTTTATTTGTATTTTTCACTCCCTGCTGAATTTTTTACGTTGGTTTTGCTACTTTCGGGTAAATTCAAAGACGCGCGTGTTGCATTTTGTTTAATAAACAATAAACTGGAGTGTGTTGTGTCATTTCTGAGTAAATTAATTCGCTGGGCGAGCCATTGCGTTAGGTCGGCCGTTGGAAACCCGATAAATCGTCGCCGGTGGCTGAGAGTTGAGACCCTCTGTCTACGAAGAAAACTCGATCCCGAAAGCGGCAGTTTCCGTTAAATTATTTGCATCGCGTTTGAAACGTGCGCCGTTCCGGCTAATATGAACACGGCTTTAAGCGATGAAAATCGGACTAAAAGCTCAGGATTTACACAGAGAGAATTGAGGGAAGTCTTCGTTTGTATCGGATATCAAGATAGGTTGGCATCACGTGCAATCCAGACCGTCACGACGGCCCTAACGGCCATCTACTCCACTCTCTAGCGTGTAGCGACGTGATCGTTCCAATGCTCCATCTCCAAACAACACCAACTAATATCGACCTAACTTGCACATTTGGTGGACCACTCGCTGCGAACGTCACACGACCACGCAACTTCCAAAAAAGATTACTAAAAAAATTTTAAATCTCGTGAAAAGCTGATATAATACGTAGAATGAGCCGCAGAATTCACTGGAAGAAACCGATTTGCTCTAGGACGTTTAGTTTATAAGTTATGAATTTTTTTGTTGATTAATAAAATACTCCACTATGAAATGGCTCACCTAATTTTAGGCAAAAAAAATCAAAATTTTAAATCTCGTGAAAAGCCGATATAATACGTAGATTGAGCCGCAGAATTCACTGGAACAAACCGTTTTGCTCTACGACGTTTAGTTTTTAAGTTATGAATTTTTTTGTTGATGAATAAAATACTCCACTATGAAATGGCTGACCTAATTTTAAGCAAAAAAATCAAAATTTTAAATCTCATGAAAAACTGATATAATACGTAGAATGAGCTGCAGAATTCACTGGAACAAACCGTTTTGCTCTACGACTTTTAGTTTTTTAGTTACGATTTTTTTGTTGAAAAATAAAGTACCATTATGCATTAGGCTACCCTAATTTTAGGCAAAAAATTTCAAATTTTTAAATCGGGTAAAAAACCGATATAATATGTAAAATGAGCCGCAGAATTCACTGGAACAAACCATTTTGCTCTACGACTTTTAGTTTTTTAGTTATGAATTTTTTTAGTGTTAAACTTTAAATGCCTCTGTACCCGGAACCGTTGCCCGGAGCGACTCCGGGTTTTGACGAGAAAATAGAGAATTTTAAGCGCTATCCGTTGCTTCATCGATTTTCGTTCTAAGTCTTATAGTTTCCGAGAAAAACGCAAAAAAATGTTGCCATTTTCACTTTTTTCTAATTTTTAAACTCCGATTACGGCGAAACCATAAGAGTTAGAGAAAAACTGTGAAATCGATTAGAACCGGTATAAAAAGCCCTACAAAATGGCATAGGTTTAAAGGCGATATCTCGCAAAAAAATTTTCAATTTTCAAACGTAGATTACGGCCAAACTTAAAGAGCTAGAGGAAAACGCTTTGTTTCATTGTAAAGAGCACATCAAAATCTATAAGATAGGATGGGTTTGAATTGATTTTAAGACACTTTAAAAATTGGTTTTTTAGTTAGGAATTTTTTGTTGAAGAATAAAGTACAGGGTGTCCGAATAGGGGATCTCCGAAATTAAGAGGTTTAGAGAAAAACGAGTGACACATTCTCTGGTCCGTTTTTTGAGAAAATAACTTTGGTCAAAACCGCATCCCGCTATCATCTTTTGTTTTCGACTTATAAACAAAAGTTGACATTTCAGCGAAATCTTAAAAAAATCATATCTTCCTTATTATAAAAGATACACATTTGAAACAAATACATTATACAGGCACTTTTTTACAGAGAATCTGATAATGTTATCAGCGATTTTTTTTAATCATTAGTTTAGCTGTAATAACATAAAGTTTTATTTTTTTAAATGGGAATCATAGACGGCTGTGATATTTTTGAAAAGCTTATTTTTTCTGATTTGATATGTCTATTTGTGTAATACATTATTTTTAAATATTTAAAAAAAACATAATATTTCGCTTTTTCTTTATAGTAGGCCATGAAAAAATTTTGGATTTTCAATTAAAACTATGAAAAATATATTACCCAACAAGTATTTATAATTTAATAATTTTTTAAAAACTAATTAATTCAAAAACAGCATAATAAATTATTATTAGATCAAATTTTTGCAATTAATAAAAATTATTAGTTTTTAGATTTAAAATGGCAAGCTTACTTATTGCTATTCTATTTTCTAATTAAACATGCAATGTCGGAAAAAGAAAAATCTTATTAATTGTGTGATTGCTTGTCAATGAAACTTTATTTTACAAAAAAATGTCAATCCAAACACCAATATCAAATCCCATCTGCGGTACAAAAATACATAACATTATCAACGTGACTTCCATTGCACTTCACTAAATCATAAAAAAGTGTTATCAAATGGTAGTGGCACATCGTTTTCAATTTTCTGCACATTTCTTATATTAAAATCTGCGACGATCGTATATTTGTTTAATTGAAAATAACTTTAACATAGCTATTTTTATAATTTCACATTTTTTACTTTAATAACCGTTCACAAAATTTCTAGATTATTCACACCTTTTATGTGAAATAATTTTTCCATGGCCAACTACTTTCAAATATTTTAAATATATTTTTTATCAAAAGTATATAAAAATATCAAACTGTATTTATATTGTTTTTAGTTAAAAAAAAATAAGCTTTTCGAAAATGTCATAGCCAACTATGATTCCTATTTAAAAAAATACAACTTTATGTTATTACAGCTAAACGAATGATTAAAAAAAATCGCTGATAACATTATCAGATTCTCTGTAAAAAGGTGCCTGTATAATGTCTTTATTTCAAATGTGTATGTTTTATAATAAGGAAGATATAAATTTTTTAAGATTTCGCTAGAATGTCAACTTTTATTTATAAGTCGAAAACAAAAGACGATAGCGGGATGCGGTTTTGACCAAAATTATTTTCTCAAAAAACGGACCCGAGAATGTGTCACTCGTTTTTCTCTAAACCTCTTAGTTTCGGAGATCCCCTATTTGGACATCCAAAATGCAGCACCCTGTACAGTCACCCAAAATAAAAATGACGCGTCCATAAACGAACGCCTACCGTGCAACCCCGATCCCTTGACCGCAGCCAACCCCTGCTATAAATCATTAGAGATTGTAAACTAGTTTTGAGTCGTGTTCCACATTTCATTTACCGGCTTTTGAAATGTTTAAGGATTTCATGATGGAAATTGTTGGTTATCCCAAATATGAATGTGAAATAATACTAATAATAATATTTTTAAGTTCTTCGCAACGCGATGTTTCGACGCTTTGAGAGAAGGTCACAAAAATAAAATTGTTAGTTGGTTTGTAAATTTAATTTATTATTTGGTTGATGCAAAATAAGTTTTGGTGTGCAATTAAAATCTGCATAATAAAAAATACGGCAAAACATGGATTCTTATTTCATTTTGTTTAAATTATCATTAAATTAAATTTCGTGGATTGTGATGCGATCGCGAAACGAAACGTCTACACTCTTAATGGTTTTAATTATTAATTGCACAATCGTTTTTGTGAACATTTTGGTTTACTAGGGCCGGTTTATAGAAAGCTCTATTAAATTTTAGTTCGTTGTTAACAACGCGTTAAATTTTAATGGAGCTTTTTATAAGTCTGCCCTTAATGCTTTAAAAAATTGGAATCGACAGAACAAAAGTTATCAATGAATGTTACGGCAATTCATTCATGGGAATACCCGAATGAAATTCTGACCATTACTGCAAATAAGGTTCACAGGAAATGACAAACAAACCCTTACCGCAGGGGATAACTAGAGGCCAAAATTTCAAGGAAAGAATGTTCAAATTCTTCATAAAACTGATAAACATTTATTAATTTTCTTAGAAGACAAATGAGAAATAAAAAGATTTTCATCTTCGTCGCCACGTTTCGTCACTTTGAGAAGTCAAAAAAATGTATTTTTTTTAAATTAATTTATTATATTTTAGTTGATGCCAAAAAAAACAATGTTATAATACTATTTCCAATTCATGAATAAAATTAAATACTTATTATAAGTAGTTTATTTATTTATTAAACAACAATAAAATTTGATTTTATTTTTGAGAGCGGTTACAATTTTTGGAATTTCACTGGAACAAACCGTTTTGCTCTACGACTTTTAGTTTTTTAGTTAGGAATTTTTTGTTGAAGAAAAAAGTACAGTCACCCAAAATGAAAATGACGCGTCCATAAACGAACGCCTACCGTGCAACCCCGATCCCTTGACCGCAGCCAACCCCTGCTATAAATCATTAGAGATTGTAAACTAGTTTTGAGTCGTGTTCCACATTTCATTTACCGGCTTTTGAAATGTTTAAGGATTTCTTGATGGAAATTGTTGGTTATCCCAAATGTGAAATAATACAATTTTTAAGTTCTTCGCAACGTGATGTTTCGACGCTTTGAGAGAAGGTCACAAAAATAAAATTGTTAGTTGGTTTGTAAATTTAATTTATTATTTGGTTGATGCAAAATAAGTTTTAGTGTGCAATTAAAATCTGCCGAATAAAAAACACGACAAAACATGGATTCTTATTTCATTTTGTTTAAATTATCGTTAAATTAAATTTCGTGGATTGTGATGCGATCGCGCAACGATCACTTTGATATCCATTGTCCAAAAAATATTTCAAATCAAAATAATTATTATACTTAAAATCTGATTGTCACAAACTGTAACTCAAAATTTGATCGTCTTTATAGTTTATTTCTTAAGAATATAAAACTTATTGCAATTATTGCACATCAAGAGAGGATTCACGTTGTTGTAAACGTCTTAAAACCAGGGTTGTTATGTTGAAAACATCGTTGTTTAAAACATTGTGTTTTAATCTTATTTGAGACTTATTTGAGTAAAACGTTTAAAATTTTTATTTTCAAATTATTGTTACAAATTACAATCAGATATAAGCATTTGAAAAAAAAAAGAAAAGAAAAATTGACGTCAAATGAGGACAAATCAAAAGACGAACACGACGTATTTTTATTTATATAAACACTTAAGACAAGCAAAATGTTAATACATATTACTTACTAATTATAGATGGAAATTAAAATTAGTCATTGTTGGTTGACTTTAGTGCTTAAAAAACACTAACTAGTTTTGATGCTTTCTCAACTCCTAGTCTATTTCTCTGACAAAAATAACCAAATTTTATATTTGGACCCCTTTTTCTTAAAAAAAACAATGTTTAAAACAAGTTTTTTATTGTTACGTTTAAAACACAATTTTAAACAAATAAAACCGTATAAATAAAAAAACTGTTTGTTTTGTTTAATTTAAAAAAAAACATGTTTTTTAACAACCCTGGGCATTTTGAATATGAATTAACCAAAAGAAAAACAAACAAAAACTATGACACACGAAGTGATCTTTGTGAAACACTGATAATAAGTGGCGGATATACCCTTAGGACAAAAATTTAAAATCTTCTACAAGAAGTGGGGTGAAGACACTTCCAAGAAAATTAATAAGGATTTATCAGTAATAAGAAGAATTGAAAAATTCTTTCAATGAAATTTTGTTCTTAAGTTATCCCTTGCGGTAAGGGTTTTTTAGTCATTTCCTGTGAACCTTATTTGCAGTAATGGTCAGAATTTCATTCAGGGATTTCCATGAATGAATTGCCGTAACGATCATTGATAACTTCTATTATGATTATTCCAATTTTTTAAAACGTCTTTGTTTGAAATTTGAAATACAATTGGAATACAATTTTTGTTTTAGTAGTAAATACTTAATTAAGACAAGATTGAGTACGAAAATCTTAAGACAAATAAGTTGTAATTTTAAAATTCCAAAAATTATAACCGCTCTCAAAAATAAAATCAAATTTTATCGTGTTGTTTAATAAATAACTAAACTACTTATAATAAGTATTTAATTTTATTCATGAATTGGAAATAGTATTATAACACTGTTTTTTTTTTGGCATCAACTAAAATATAATAAATTAATTTAAAAAAAATACATTTTTTTGACTTCTCAAAGTGACGAAACGTGGCGACGAAGATGAAAATCTTTTTATTTCTCATTTGTCTTCTAAGAAAATTAATAAATGTTTATCAGTTTTATGAAGAATTTGAAAATTCTTTCCTTGAAATTTTGGCCTTTAATTATCCCCTGCGGTAAGGGTTTGTTTGACATTTCCTGTGAACCTTATTTGCAGTAATGGTCAGAATTTCATTCCGGTATTTCCATCAATGAATTGCCGTAACGTCATTGATAACTTTTATTCCGATTATTCCAATTTTTTGTTTTAAATTTAAAATACAATTAGATTAAGACATTTTAATTTTAATAGTAAATACTTAATTAGGACACGAGTGACTTAGTTTAACTTATTTTGCATCAACTAAATAGTAAATTCTTTAATAGTAAATAAAATTCTTTCATTGCAGTTTTGGTCTTAAGTTATCCCCTGTGGTGTTACGGGTTTGTTAATTATTTTCCAGTAAATTTTATTTGCGGTAATAGTCGGAATTTTAATCCGGGTATTCCCATGAATGAATTGCCGTAATTGATAACTTTTGTTCTGGCGATTCTAATTTTTTAAAACATTAAGGGCAGACTTATAAAAAGCTCCATTAAAATTTAACGCGTTGTTAACAACGAACTAAAATTTAATGGAGCTTTCTATAAACCGGCCCTAGTAAACCAAAATGTTCACAAAAACGATTGTGCAATTAATAATTAAAACCATTAAGAGTGTAGACGTTTCGTTTCGCGATCGCATCACAATCCACGAAATTTAATTTAATGATAATTTAAACAAAATAAAATAAGAATCCATGTTTTGTCGTGTTTTTTATTCGGCAGATTTTAATTGCACACTAAAACTTATTTTGCATCAACCAAATAATAAATTAAATTTGCAAACCAACTAACAATTTTATTTTTGTGACCTTCTCTCAAAGCGTCGAAACATCGCGCTGCGAAGAACTTAAAAATTGTATTATTTCACATTTGGGATAACCAACAATTTCCATCAAGAAATCCTTAAACATTTCAAAAGCCGGTAAATGAAATGTGGAACACGACTCAAAACTAGTTTACAATCTCTAATGATTTATAGCAGGGGTTGGCTGCGGTCAAGGGATCGGGGTTGCACGGTAGGCGTTCGTTTATGGACGCGTCATTTTCATTTTGGGTGACTGTACTTTATTCTTCAACAAAAAATTCCTAACTAAAAAACTAAAAGTCGTAGAGCAAAACGGTTTGTTCCAGTGAAATTCCAAAAATTGTAACCGCTCTCAAAAATAAAATCAAATTTTATTGTTGTTTAATAAATAAATAAACTACTTATAATAAGTATTTAATTTTATTCATGAATTGGAAATAGTATTATAACATTGTTTTTTTTTGGCATCAACTAAAATATAATAAATTAATTTAAAAAAAATACATTTTTTTGACTTCTCAAAGTGACGAAACGTGGCGACGAAGATGAAAATCTTTTTATTTCTCATTTGTCTTCTAAGAAAATTAATAAATGTTTATCAGTTTTATGAAGAATTTGAAAATTCTTTCCTTGAAATTTTGGCCTTTAATTATCCCCTGCGGTAAGGGTTTGTTTGACATTTCCTGTGAACCTTATTTGCAGTAATGGTCAGAATTTCATTCCGGTATTTCCATCAATGAATTGCCGTAACGTCATTGATAACTTTTATTCCGATTATTCCAATTTTTTGTTTAAAATTTAAAATACAATTAGATTAAGACATTTTAATTTTAATAGTAAATACTTAATTAGGACACGAGTGACTTAGTTTAACTTATTTTGCATCAACTAAATAGTAAATTCTTTAATAGTAAATAAAATTCTTTCATTGCAGTTTTGGTCTTAAGTTATCCCCTGTGGTGTTACGGGTTTGTTAATTATTTTCCAGTAAATTTTATTTGCGGTAATAGTCGGAATTTTAATCCGGGTATTCCCATGAATGAATTGCCGTAATTGATAACTTTTGTTCTGGCGATTCTAATTTTTTAAAACATTAAGGGCAGACTTATAAAAAGCTCCATTAAAATTTAACGCGTTGTTAACAACGAACTAAAATTTAATGGAGCTTTCTATAAACCGGCCCTAGTAAACCAAAATGTTCACAAAAACGATTGTGCAATTAATAATTAAAACCATTAAGAGTGTAGACGTTTCGTTTCGCGATCGCATCACAATCCACGAAATTTAATTTAATGATAATTTAAACAAAATAAAATAAGAATCCATGTTTTGTCGTGTTTTTTATTCGGCAGATTTTAATTGCACACTAAAACTTATTTTGCATCAACCAAATAATAAATTAAATTTGCAAACCAACTAACAATTTTATTTTTGTGACCTTCTCTCAAAGCGTCGAAACATCGCGCTGCGAAGAACTTAAAAATTGTATTATTTCACATTTGGGATAACCAACAATTTCCATCAAGAAATCCTTAAACATTTCAAAAGCCGGTAAATGAAATGTGGAACACGACTCAAAACTAGTTTACAATCTCTAATGATTTATAGCAGGGGTTGGCTGCGGTCAAGGGATCGGGGTTGCACGGTAGGCGTTCGTTTATGGACGCGTCATTTTCATTTTGGGTGACTGTACTTTATTCTTCAACAAAAAATTCCTAACTAAAAAACTAAAAGTCGTAGAGCAAAACGGTTTGTTCCAGTGAAATTCCAAAAATTGTAACCGCTCTCAAAAATAAAATCAAATTTTATTGTTGTTTAATAAATAAATAAACTACTTATAATAAGTATTTAATTTTATTCATGAATTGGAAATAGTATTATAACATTGTTTTTTTTTGGCATCAACTAAAATATAATAAATTAATTTAAAAAAAATACATTTTTTTGACTTCTCAAAGTGACGAAACGTGGCGACGAAGATGAAAATCTTTTTATTTCTCATTTGTCTTCTAAGAAAATTAATAAATGTTTATCAGTTTTATGAAGAATTTGAAAATTCTTTCCTTGAAATTTTGGCCTTTAATTATCCCCTGCGGTAAGGGTTTGTTTGACATTTCCTGTGAACCTTATTTGCAGTAATGGTCAGAATTTCATTCCGGTATTTCCATCAATGAATTGCCGTAACGTCATTGATAACTTTTATTCCGATTATTCCAATTTTTTGTTTAAAATTTAAAATACAATTAGATTAAGACATTTTAATTTTAATAGTAAATACTTAATTAGGACACGAGTGACTTAGTTTAACTTATTTTGCATCAACTAAATAGTAAATTCTTTAATAGTAAATAAAATTCTTTCATTGCAGTTTTGGTCTTAAGTTATCCCCTGTGGTGTTACGGGTTTGTTAATTATTTTCCAGTAAATTTTATTTGCGGTAATAGTCGGAATTTTAATCCGGGTATTCCCATGAATGAATTGCCGTAATTGATAACTTTTGTTCTGGCGATTCTAATTTTTTAAAACATTAAGGGCAGACTTATAAAAAGCTCCATTAAAATTTAACGCGTTGTTAACAACGAACTAAAATTTAATGGAGCTTTCTATAAACCGGTCCTAGTAAACCAAAATGTTCACAAAAACGATTGTGCAATTAATAATTAAAACCATTAAGAGTGTAGACGTTTCGTTTCGCGATCGCATCACAATCCACGAAATTTAATTTAATGATAATTTAAACAAAATAAAATAAGAATCCATGTTTTGTCGTGTTTTTTATTCGGCAGATTTTAATTGCACACTAAAACTTATTTTGCATCAACCAAATAATAAATTAAATTTGCAAACCAACTAACAATTTTATTTTTGTGACCTTCTCTCAAAGCGTCGAAACATCGCGTTGCGAAGAACTTAAAAATTGTATTATTTCACATTTGGGATAACCAACAATTTCCATCAAGAAATCCTTAAACATTTCAAAAGCCGGTAAATGAAATGTGGAGCACGACTCAAAACTAGTTTACGATCTCTAATGATTTATAGCAGGGGTTGGCTGTCAAGGGATCGGGGTTGCACGGTAGGCGTTCGTTTATGGACGCGTCATTTTCATTTTGGGTGACTGTACGTCAGAAGAGTGCTGAAGGGTGAGCTCTACGACGTGCCGCCACATACTAACTGCCTGATCCTGGCACTGCATTTTACATGACTTTATGCACTCCGCAAAATATTCTTAAACACGTATTTAGGTGGAACACGCAAATTACGCCAGACAACAATTTTTAAATTAATATTAATTCCGAATTATTAATCATTGCGGATTGTGTGGTGGCGGCAAATGCAAAGTTGTAAAAACGTAACGTGATTGACGACTCATAATTCCCGCAAAAATGCGATGAAATTCGCCCGTCCATTTATCTTGCTATTTTCCACACCCTTTTGATTAAGTTTGGTTGTACTGTTTCACCGAGGATTAGAATTTGTAGATTTGGGGACCCTCGGGAACTACTTAACTTATTAAAGTCCTTGCCAGTCGCTGGAGACAAATTAGGAATTTTCGAAAAAATATTTGAATTCAAGACCACACTGCAGGAATTTGTTTAAAACATTTATTACGGTCGTGCCTCGGGAGAAATAGTTTTCTCTACAATACTCTTTTTGTGAAACTATTTCTCAAGACGAACACATGCAATGCGTACAGCGTTTTTCAAGCAGACAAAAGACCGGCCCATATCACCGAGCTGTCAGGCTTTTTGCAATCCTAGAGTCTATCCTTTTGTGCAGAAAACACCAACGCAACTAAATTATAAAACTGAACGCGAAAAACTAATCAACTATTCGTAGCAAAAAAGTGCAGGGAAGCTTTGTTTTGTTTTGAACGGTCCATCTTGTGTCACTGGATTTGATGCAAGGAAGATAAGTTAGGAATTAGAGGGTGCCTTCCTAAACTTAATTGAATCGGATCTGACGGATCGCAAGATTAGAATCAAATCAAAACAAATCTTGCAGACGGATTGCAAATTGACCCAAGCCACTGCTGGCACCCCTTTGCTTTTTTTTAAATAGATCTTGAAAATTTTAAACAACAGTGGAACCAAACTTATATGCTCATTTTACATATTAGTTCGGTCTCGCACAAGATTTAAAATTTTGAATTTTTTTGCTTAAAATTAGGGTAGCCATTTCATAGTAGGATACTACATTATTCAACAAAAAAATTCATAATTCAAAAACTAAAAGTCGTAGAGCCTAAAATTAGGTGAGCCATTTTCATAGTGGAGTATTTTATTCATCAACAAAAAAATTCATAACTTAAAAACTAAACGTCGTAGAGCAAAACGGTTTGTTCCATTGAATTCTGCGGCTCATTCTACGTATTATATTAACTTTTCATGAGATTTAAAATTTTGAATTTTTTTGCTAAAAATTTTAATGGTCGAGGCACTTACCTTCACAAAAATGAAAAAAAAACATTTTTTTTAACTCACTCAATCAAAGTTTTATGGACATTTCTATGCTTATACAACCCTCTAGAGTTGTTAAAAGTAGAAAAAGAGTCACTAGGTTCGATTTTAAGAGTTTTGATTTTTTCACTTTTGGTTGCGATTTTGGCGATTTTCGGTACCCGGAAAATTTATCGAGCAATAACTTCGGAACAATTAGAGATAACCCCATGAAGTTTATTATCGTTGGAAAGCTCTTTTAATTGTCTATCGTTTTCAAAAAAGATTATTGTTCTCCGACTTATAGTTTTCGAGAAAATTTCGAAAAAATGCAAAAGTAGGTCAAATTTAAAAAAATTCATAACTAAAAAACTATTGGGAATTTGGCGATTTTCTCGACGAAAATCGATTCCCCGGATCATTTTGCATAGGTAAGGATTAAAATAGTGCCACTTTTTCGAATAGTTTAGCCGTAATAGAGAAAATAAAAAAAATGAAAAATTTGTTAACACCCCCCCCTTAAAAATGGCCAATTTTTAAAGTGTCTCAAAATCAATTCAAACCCATCCTATCTTATAGATTTTGATGTGCTCTTTACAATGGAGTAAAGCGTTTTCCTCTAGCTCTTTTAGTTTGGCCGTAATCGACGTTTGAAAATTGAAATTTTTATTGCGAGATATCGCCTTGAAACCTATGCCAGTTTGTAGGGATTTTTATACCGGTTCTAACCGATTTTACCGTTTGTCTCTAACTCTTATAGTTTCGCCGTAATCGGCGTTTAAAAATTAGAAAAAAGTCAAAATGGCAACATTTTTTTGCGTTTTTCTCGGAAACTATAAGACTTAGAACAAAAATCGATAAAGCATCGGATAGCGCTTGAAATTCTCTATTTTCTCATCAAAACCCGGAGTCGCTCCGGGCAACGGTTCCGGGTACAGAGGCATTTAAAGTTTAACACTAAAAAAATTCATAACTTAAAAACTAAAAGTCGTAGAGCAAAACAGTTTGTTCCAGTGAATTCTGCGGCTCATTTTACATATTATATCGGTTTTTTACCCGATTTAAAAATTTGAAATTTTTTGCCTTAAATTAGGGTAGCCTAATGCATAATGGTACTTTATTTTTCAACAAAAAAATTCGTAACTAAAAAACTAAAAGTCGTAGAGCAAAACGGTTTGTTCCAGTGAATTCTGCAGCTCATTCTACGTATTATATCAGCTTTTCATGAGATTTAAAATTTTGATTTTTTTTGCTTAAAATTAGGTCAGCCATTTCATAGTGGAGTATTTTATTCATCAACAAAAAAATTCATAACTTAAAAACTAAACGTCGTAGAGCAAAACGGTTTGTTCCATTGAATTCTGCGGCTCATTCTACGTATTATATTAACTTTTCATGAGATTTAAAATTTTGAATTTTTTTGCTAAAAATTTTAATGGTCAAGGCACTTACCTTCACAAAAATGAAAAAAAAACATTTTTTTTTAACTCACTCAATCAAAGCTTTATGGACATTTCTATGCTTATACAACCCTCTAGAGTTGTTAAAAGTAGAAAATGAGTCACTAGGTTCGATTTTAAGAGTTTTGATTTTTTCAATTTTGGTCGCGATTTTGGCGATTTTCGGTACCCGGAAAATTTATCGAGCAATAACTTCGGAACTATTAGAGATAACCCCATGAAGTTTATTATCGTTGGAAAGCTCTTTTAATTGTCTATCGTTTTCAAAAAAGATTATTGTTCTCCGACTTACAGTTTTCGAGAAAATTTCGAAAAAAAGCAAAAGTAGGTCAAATTTTAAAAAATTCATAACTAAAAAACTATTGGGAATTTGGCAATTTTCTCGACGAAAATCGATTCCCCGGATCATTTTGCATAGGTAAGGATTAAAATAGTGCCACTTTTTCGAATAGTTTAGCCGTAATAGAGAAAATAAAAAAAATGAAAAATTTGTTAACACCCCCCCCTTAAAAATGGCCAATTTTTAAAGTGTCTCATAATCAATTCAAACCCATCCTATCTTATAGATTTTGACAATGGAGTAAAGCGTTTTCCTCTAGCTCTTTTAGTTTGGCCGTAATCGACGTTTGAAAATTGAAATTTTTATTGCGAGATATCGCCTTGAAACCTATGCCAGTTTGTAGGGCTTTTTATACCGGTTCTAACCGATTTTACCGTTTGTCTCTAACTCTTATAGTTTCGCCGTAATCGGCGTTTAAAAATTAGAAAAAAGTCAAAATGGCAACCTTTTTTTGCGTTTTTCTCGGAAACTATAAGACTTAGAACAAAAATCGATAAAGCATCGGATAGCGCTTGAAATTCTCTATTTTCTCATCAAAACCCAGAGTCGCTCCGGGCAACGGTTCCGGGTACAGAGGCATTTAAAGTTTAACACTAAAAAAATTCATAACTTAAAAACTAAAAGTCGTAGAGCAAAACGGTTTGTTCCAGTGAATTCTGCGGCTCATTTTACATATTATATCGGTTTTTTACCCGATTTAAAAATTTGAAATTTTTTGCCCAAAATTAGGGTAGCCTAATGCATAATGGTACTTTATTTTTCAACAAAAAAATTCGTAAATAAAAAACTAAAAGTCGTAGAGCAAAACGGTTTGTTCCAGTGAATTCTGCAGCTCATTCTACGTATTATATCAGCTTTTCATGAGATTTAAAATTTTGATTTTTTTTGCTTAAAATTAGGTCAGCCATTTCATAGTGGAGTATTTTATTCATCAACAAAAAAATTCATAACTTAAAAACTAAACGTCGTAGAGCAAAACGGTTTGTTCCATTGAATTCTGCGGCTCATTCTACGTATTATATTAACTTTTCATGAGATTTAAAATTTTGAATTTTTTTGCTAAAAATTTTAATGGTCAAGGCACTTACCTTCACAAAAATGAAAAAAAAACATTTTTTTTTAACTCACTCAATCAAAGTTTTATGGACATTTCTATGCTTATACAACCCTCTAGAGTTGTTAAAAGTAGAAAAAGAGTCACTAGGTTCGATTTTAAGAGTTTTGATTTTTTCAATTTTGGTCGCGATTTTGGCGATTTTCGGTACCCGGAAAATTTATCGAGCAATAACTTCGGAACTATTAGAGATAACCCCATGAAGTTTATTATCGTTGGAAAGCTCTTTTAATTGTCTATCGTTTTCAAAAAAGATTATTGTTCTCCGACTTATAGTTTTCGAGAAAATTTCGAAAAAATGCAAAAGTAGGTCAAATTTTAAAAAATTCATAACTAAAAAACTATTGAGAATTTGGCGATTTTCTCGACGAAAATCGATTCCCCGGATTATTTTGCATAGGTAAGGATTAAAATAGTGCCACTTTTTCGAATAGTTTAGCCGTAATAGAGAAAATAAAAAAAATGAAAAATTTGTTAACACCCCCCCCTTAAAAATGGCCAATTTTTAAAGTGTCTCAAAATCAATTCAAACCCATCCTATCTTATAGATTTTGATGTGCTCTTTACAATGGAGTAAAGCGTTTTCCTCTAGCTCTTTTAGTTTGGCCGTAATCGACGTTTGAAAATTGAAATTTTTATTGCGAGATATCGCCTTGAAACCTATGCCAGTTTGTAGGGCTTTTTATACCGGTTCTAACCGATTTTACCGTTTGTCTCTAACTCTTATAGTTTCGCCGTAATCGGCGTTTAAAAATTAGAAAAAAGTCAAAATGGCAACCTTTTTTTGCGTTTTTCTCGGAAACTATAAGACTTAGAACAAAAATCGATAAAGCATCGGATAGCGCTTGAAATTCTCTATTTTCTCATCAAAACCCGGAGTCGCTCCGGGCAACGGTTCCGGGTACAGAGGCATTTAAAGTTTAACACTAAAAAAATTCATAACTTAAAAACTAAAAGTCGTAGAGCAAAACAGTTTGTTCCAGTGAATTCTGCGGCTCATTTTACATATTATATCGGTTTTTTACCCGATTTAAAAATTTGAAATTTTTTGCCTTAAATTAGGGTAGCCTAATGCATAATGGTACTTTATTTTTCAACAAAAAAATTCGTAACTAAAAAACTAAAAGTCGTAGAGCAAAACGGTTTGTTCCAGTGAATTCTGCAGCTCATTCTACGTATTATATCAGCTTTTCATGAGATTTAAAATTTTGATTTTTTTTGCTTAAAATTAGGTCAGCCATTTCATAGTGGAGTATTTTATTCATCAACAAAAAAATTCATAACTTAAAAACTAAACGTCGTAGAGCAAAACGGTTTGTTCCATTGAATTCTGCGGCTCATTCTACGTATTATATTAACTTTTCATGAGATTTAAAATTTTGAATTTTTTTGCTAAAAATTTTAATTGTCGAGGCACTTACCTTCACTAAAATGAAAAAAAAACATTTTTTTTAACTCACTCAATCAAAGTTTTATGGACATTTCTATGCTTATACAACCCTCTAGAGTTGTTAAAAGTAGAAAAAGAGTCACTAGGTTCGATTTTAAGAGTTTTGATTTTTTCAATTTTGGTCGCGATTTTGGCGATTTTCGGTACCCGGAAAATTTATCGAGCAATAACTTCGGAACTATTAGAGATAACCTCATGAAGTTTATTATCGTTGGAAAGCTCTTTTAATTGTCTATCGTTTTCAAAAAAGATTATTGTTCTCCGACTTATAGTTTTCGAGAAAATTTCGAAAAAATGCAAAAGTAGGTCAAATTTTAAAAAATTCATAACTAAAAAACTATTGGGAATTTGGCGATTTTCTCGACGAAAATCGATTCCCCGGATCATTTTGCATAGGTAAGGATTAAAATAGTGCCACTTTTTCGAATAGTTTAGCCGTAATAGAGAAAATAAAAAAAATGAAAAATTTGTTAACACCCCCCCCTTAAAAATGGCCAATTTTTAAAGTGTCTCAAAATCAATTCAAACCCATCCTATCTTATAGATTTTGATGTGCTCTTTACAATGGAGTAAAGCGTTTTCCTCTAGCTCTTTTAGTTTGGCCGTAATCGACGTTTGAAAATTGAAATTTTTATTGCGAGATATCGCCTTGAAACCTATGCCAGTTTGTAGGGATTTTTATACCGGTTCTAACCGATTTTACCGTTTGTCTCTAACTCTTATAGTTTCGCCGTAATCGGCGTTTAAAAATTAGAAAAAAGTCAAAATGGCAACCTTTTTTTGCGTTTTTCTCGGAAACTATAAGACTTAGAACAAAAATCGATGAAACAACGGATAGCGCTTGAAATTCTCTATTTTCTCGTCAAAACCCGGAGTCGCTCCGGGCAACTGTTCCGGGTACAGAGGCATTTAAACTTTAACACTAAAAAAATTCATAACTTAAAAACTAAAAGTCGTAGAGCAAAACGGTTTGTTAAAGTGAATTCTACGGCTCATTCTACATATTATATCGGTTTTTTACAAGATTTAAAAATTTAAAATTTTTTGCCTAAAATTAGGGTAGCTTAATGCACACTGGTACTTTATTCTTCAACAAAAAAATTCGTAACTAAAAAACTAAAAGTCGTAAGGCAAAACGGTGTTAGGGCTTCACAAAACTAAAAATTTCGAAATTGTTTGCCCAAAATTGCCTTACCTTCAAAAAATCAAAAACATTAATTTTCAAAATTCGTGGCTTTATCAAAATTATTTATTTATTTGGTAAATTCACACCTGGGGCAGGGGACTCCATTTCCGTCTCTGGTAACAATAACGAATTAAGTTTTGAGGCGTTTTTTATGAACGCGTAGCAATATATTTGATATTATTAAGTGAGTTTTTCTTATAAGCAAGTTGATCTCGTGGAAGACAGGACAGAGTGCAATATGGCGTGATTATGGTGCGTACAGGAGAAGGTTTCTCGCCGTTCCTTGTCATCATTGAATATGCAATGTCTACACCACTGCTTAGTAATAACACTAATTTGCATTTTACTTGCTGCAACAGCTAGACCTAACCGATGCAAAAGAAATAAAGGAAAGGAGTAGCCCCCATTTCTTCAGACATACAGGATGGGTGAAAAATAAGTACGAAATCAAGCGATTGTTGTTTAAACCATTTAGCTTATGGTGGTTTGCTACTTAAAAAAATAAAGAATTGCATAACTTATGTTTAATATCAACAAGGTTTATTCAAAATCTGGACATGCATGATGAAAATGCAATTTACTTAATATTTTACTTAAATTTTTCGCAGGCAAGACGTGAAATCCGAAGTTGGCGCTATTTTAAATGGAAAAAAGGAGTGGATTGTGTTGGCGCTATTAAATTTGCGGAGTTGAGGGCTTTGAGTTGCTCTTGCAAAAAATGTGTGCAAAGTCTTTGGTAAAAACGCACGTCTGGGTATTTGTTGTCAAATCGATATTGTTTTTGTGTGTCGTGAAACAGAGTGATCGATTCATCAATTAGCATAGGCTAGGTTATGGGCAGACGAGACGAGTTCAGGTAGGATTCGCCAATTCTCGCACATCGGTGATTTCAAGCTTGTTCCAAGCGACCGCGAAACCATCACCGGCATCATCGTTCGACCAGAAGAATCGATGCTGCCCTGGCGGCTACCTGCAGCTTTCCACTGTTCCTGACTTACAACTAAAATCGGGAATATCTTGCACCAGAAGCCGGCTTTTAGCCGATTCAATCAGGGCGATGTTAAGTCGATAGCGCACAGGTTGCCGCCTGCAACCCCAACCGAACAAACCATATTTCCGCTGATAACTGGACCAGAAAATCTCCAGCGCGAATATTCTTGTTAACGTGTCTGGATAAATTACACGACATTTTTCATAACGGCAGACCCGCAACGGCCATCCATTCCCCACTGTCAACTGCTTCATACAAAAATAACACTATTGATGTATTTGATCCGACTTCTGCTATTTAACTCTATCTCAATCGATATCAAACCTAGATATTGTGGCAGTTCCTGCCGACCTCGGAAATAAATCTGAACAACTTTAATTACACACTCCATTGGCAATTCAAACGAATATGTTTCTTTAATTCACTTAATCACCATCACGACTCAAAAGTATCCAGTTTTTAATACCACATACTTGTTTTTTACTTTAACTTTAACAAACCTTTCTTCCAACGCTCCATCTAATTACGACAAAACAATTTTTTTTATTTTCTTATTTTCTCCATTACGGCAAAACTATTCGCAAAAGTGGAACTATTTTAGTCTATACTTATGTAAAATGATCCGGGGAATCGTTTGGCGTTCTCAATAGTTTTTTATTTATGAATTTTTTTAAATTATACCTATTTTTTCATTTATTTGCAATTTTTTCGAAAACTATTAGTCGGAGAACAATAATCTTTTTTGAAAAAGATAGATAATTGAAAGAGCTTTTCAAAGATAATAAACTTCATGGGGTTATCTCTAATAGTTTCGAAGTTATTGCTCGATATATGTTCCGGGTACCGGAAATCGACCAAAATCACGACGAAAATTGAAAAAATCGAACACATTGACTTTTTATACTTTTAATAAATCAAGAGGGTTGTAAAAACATATAAAAGTCCATAAAACTTTGCTAGAGTGAGTTTAAAAAAATTTTTTTTTTCATTTTTGTGAAGTGCCTTGACCAATAAAATTTAAAGCAAAAAAATTCAAAATTTTAAATCTCGTAAAAAGGTGAGATAATACGTAGAATGAGCCGTAGAATTCACTGGAACAAACCGTTTTGCTCTACGACTTTTAGTTTTTGAGTTACGAATTTTTTTGTTGAAGAATGTATCCACTATGAAATGGCCACCCTAATTTTAAGCAAAAAATTTCAAATTTTTAAATCGGGTAAAAAACCGATATAATATGTAAAATGAGCCGTTGAATTCACTGGTATAAACCGTTTTACTCTACGACTTTTAGTTTTTGAGTAAAATTTTAAATGCCTCTGTACCCGGAACCGTTGCCCGGAGCGACTCCGGGTTTTGACGAGAAAATATAGAATTTCAAGCGCTATCCGTTGCTTCATCGATTTTTGTTCTAAGTCTTATAGTTTCCAAGAAAAACGCTAAAAAATTTGCCATTTTCACTTTTTTCAAATTTTTAAACGCCGACTACGGCGAAACTATAAGAGTTAGAGAAAAACGGTAAAATTGTCTAATAGTTTGATTAGAACCGGTATAAAAAGCCCTACAAAATGGCATAAGTTTCAAGGCGATATCTCGCAAAAAATTTTTCAATTTTCAAACGTCGATTGCGGCTAAACTAAAAGAGCTAGGAGAAAACGCTTTATTCCATCGTAAAGAGCACATCAAAAGCTATAAGATAGGATGGATTTGAATTGATTTTGAGGCACTTTAAAAATTGACCATTTTGTAGGGGTGTGTTAACAAATTTTTCAGTTTTTTGTTTTTCTCCATTACGGCAAAACTATTTGCAAAAGTGGAACTATTTTAGTCTATACTTATGTAAAATGATCCGGGGAATCGTTTGGCGTCGAGAAAATCGCCAAATTCTCAACAGTTTTTTAGTTATGAATTTTTTAAAATTTTACCTATTTTTCCTTTTATTTGCAATTTTCTCGAAAACTATTAGTCGAAGAACAATATTTTTATTTCAGAAAGATAAATAATTAAAAGAGCTTTCCAACGATAATAAACTTCATAGGGTTATCTCTAACAGTTCCGGAGTTATTGCTCGATAAGTAGTCCGGGTACCGCAAATCGACAAAAATCTCGCAAAAATTGGAAAAATCAAACTTTAAAAAATCGAACGTTTTGATTTTTTTGAACTTTTAACAACTCCAAAGGATTATAAAAGCAAAGAAAAATCCATAAACTATGCTAGAACGATTAAAAAAAAATATTTTACTCAGGAAATTTTAGCAAAAAATTTCAAAACTTTATATTTTGTGAAATGCTGGTATAATACGTAGAATGAGCCATAGAATTCCATGGAACAAGCCGTTTTGTTCTAGGTCTTATAGTTTTCGAGAGAAACGCAAAAGAAGATTAAATTCTCAATTTTATCAAATTTTTAAACGGCCATTACAACAAAACTAAAAAAGCTAGGAAAAAACGCTTTATTCCACCATAAAAAGCACATAAAAATAAAAATCTATCAGATAAAATGGGTTTTAGCAATTTTTTTTGGCAATTGTTTTTTTATTTTCTCAATTACGGCAAAACTATTCGAAAATATGGAACTATTTTGGTCTAAGCCTATGTAAAATGATCCGGAAAATCGATTGGCGTCGAGATAATCGCCAAATTCCCAAAAGTTTTTTACTTAAGAATTTTTTTTTGTTACCTATTTTTGCTTTTATTTTTTCTCGAAAACTGTTAACCGGAGAAAAATGATCTTTTTTTGAAAAAATAGATAATGAAAAGAGCTTTCCATTGAATTATCTCTAATAGTTTCGTAACAAATGTTCCGGATACCGACAACCGAATTGGAAAAATCAAACATCAAAAAATTGAATCACTTGACTTTTTTGCACTTTTGCGGGATGTGGAGGATTCTAAAGACATAGTTTAGAATCCCTGTCAAAAAATCGCAAAGCGTGAAAAAGCATTTTGCCACCTCGACATTAAAAATTGATAATGGCAAATTAGGTCGCCTAAGGCTAGCGACTAGACTCAGCTTTAATGATAAATGAGGGAGGAAATGCGAGATGATAGTATGAGGAGCAACTGTAGGAAAAAGCTTATCGCAGCCACCGAATTGTGTCTCACCCCCATTACTCATTACATGTAATAATAAATTAAAACTTGGTCAAATTCGTTTCAATTTCTCCGCAAGACTGAGGTCAAGGCCCGCAATGAAATGTGCACAAAGTCATAATGCGTTTATGATTAAAAGTTGGGTGATGCCGACGAAAGACATAATTGTGTTATTACAATGAAGCATGTGACTTGGTTTAAATTGGCAAAACTTGGCGCTGCTTAGCACAATATTAGAAAGTTTGGGTCTGCAAACTAATTTGACCCAAAGTTGTGTTACGAAAAATAGAAGAAAAAGCTACGTGAAAAAATACAACGAACAAACACGAAACTAAAAAAGGAGAAAAATTTCTCGGTATATTGATTTAAAGGTGGTGTACTGCAGCTCGAGGAGACAAAGTGCAATGCGTTTAACGTGATTTGGTGGATTTATTATTCTAATACCAATAATTACGCTCGCAACGGTGTGATACAAACACGAAAACCTCTAATTAACCGATTTTACTAACTCTAAACTAATCGATTAGCGCCGTTGTTTGCTCGCTCAAAATAAAATTGACCACAAGTTAGAAAATTGTGTTTTTTGGAATTTTCAATACGAGAGAGTGTTTGCACGTTTCAGGGAATTTAATCTTCCATATTAATCAACTAAACAAGCACTAGTATTCTTTCAGAATAAATGAAAGATATTTGTGAAAGCGCGCATGAAAGTTTTAGTTTATTCATGAGGACGTACGGCTTGAGTGTTAGACAATATTTTAGCAGGGTTGTTAAAAAACATGGTTTTTTTTTAAATTAAACAAAACAAACAGTTTTTTTTATTTATACGGTTTTATTTGTTTAAAACTGTGTTTTAAACGTAACAATAAAAAACTTGTTTTAAACATTGTTTTTTTTTTAAGAAAAAGGTGTTCAAATATAAAATTGGGTTATTTTTGTCAGAGAAATAGACTAGGAGTTGAGAAAGCATCAAAACTAGTTAGTGTTTTTTAAGCACTAAATTCAACCAATCTATAATTAGTAAGTAATACAGGCTGTTTTGTCTAAACCACACATTAGAAGTATTGGGAGTTCTAATAATCACAGTCATCTGAAAATTTGTGTACAACCATAATCTTTTAAGTCCTGCTCAATGAAAATATTCTCAAGATAGCAGCACTTCCGGTTATACCGGAAGTCGCTATCAACTTCCTTATTTTAAATGGAATGCTATATTTTTTAATGCGTTTTTGAATTACTAGAGTTATTTTAAAGTAGTTTTCATAAGCTGTTCCTATACCTAAATTTAGCCGTTTACGAAATATTTATGGTTTTTAAAATTTTTTTAAATTTGCACCTTCCAGTTCAAAAATCGATAACTCTGCGATTTTTAAAAATTTGGAAATATTTTTGAGCTCATTTGAAAGAGGAAGCCTAGTTCTTTTCTTTGGTGTTTTCAAATTTCTAAAAAAGAATAACAAACTCCAAATTTTTAAAATTAAGTTTGCAAAACTTTAAGCACCCATAACTCATTTTTTTCAAATAAAATGACAAAAGTTTTATTTCACTAGATGGTAGAGAATTTAATTCTGCTTCGATCTGTGTTAACATTCCCTATACTTATGTTTAATAGTTTTAAAGTTACAATACCTTTTTGTTGGGATTGAAAAATTCATTAGCCATAGGTCTTTTCTCATAGGTTGCCATGGAAACGAATGAAAAAAGGTGAGAAATTAAAGTTTTTCAAACCAACACCCAATGAATTTATTTTGTTTTCACAGTCTGATAATACAATTTTGAACAGAGTTTGTCGTTTAAGTTTAATCAGAAATGTTTTTATGGCAAACTATGCAAAAATAGCTGTGGTTAGTAAGAAATTTCCTAAAATAACAAAAAAAACAACATAACTTGGAAATTATCACAGATAGGTATAGGGAATGCTAATACAGATAGATGCAGAAAAAAATCTCCTCCATCTAGTAGAATAAAAATTGGGACATCCCATTTGAAAAAATTAAGTTTTGGGTACTTGAAGTTGTCCAAACTTAACCTTAAAATTTTTGGGTTTATTAACTTCAATTCCAATTTTGATCACACTGAACAACAGATATAGGCTTTCTCTTTCAATTCTCCAAACATGATTTCGAAATCTCTAAAACTAAGCGAGTTACCGATTTTTTAAGGGACAGGTGCAAATTCAAAAATTTTCAAAAATCCTAAATATCTCGAAAACGGTTAAACTTGGGTATAGGAAAAGCTGATAAAAACTCGCTTAAAATAACTCAACTAATCCAAAAACGCAGTGAAAAATATAGCTTTCCATTTAAAATAAGAAAGTTAATAGCGACTTCCGGTATAACCGAAAGTGCTGCCATCTTGAAAATATTTTCATTGAGCATAACTCAACGGATTATGCCTGTGTACCAACTCTCAGATAAATATCTTTATTAGAACTTTCAATACTTCTAATGTGGGGTTTAGACGGAACACCCTGTATGTATTAACATTTTGCTTGTCTTTTATTAATATGTTAATAAATAATAAATGTTTATATAAATAAAAATACGTCGTGTTCGTTTTTTGATTTGTCCTCATTTGACGTCAATTTTTCTTTTCTTTTTTTTTCAAATGCTTATATCTGATTGTAATTTGTAACAATAATTTGAAAATAAAAAACATGTTTTAAACGAAGTTTTAAACGTTTTAATCAAATAAGCTTTAAACATGGTCTGTTGTTTAAAATGATTAAAACACAATGTTTTAAACAACGATGTTTTATTTAAACATAACAACCCTGAATTTCAGGCGTTTGTGGTCGGTTTTTACGACACTTGAACATGTTCAAAATAATATTAGATGGCAAACACGACGACAAGTCTAAACAATCAATGAATTTTTATAAGAGAGCTTTATAAATTTTCGATAGGTTTCACTTTGTCTCAGATCGAGATAAATGTAATTCCTGGATGTAAGTTTTATTGCCCTTGCCCTGTCACATCATAAAAGATAAAATTTTATGGCGGAGGAAACCGTCTGAATTCGTAGTGTTTGTGAATTTGAATAGGTAATTAGTATTATGTTTGACGAAATAACTGTGATGCCCCTCCCAATTTTAATGATATTTCAACGTGGGGTGACAGATGACACACACGACGAAAATTTATGGTACAACGCAGGTGTGTTTGTTGTTGCAGAGATATGTAAAACTTTTATTATACTTGCAAATAAAATAAAAAGTATGGCTGGGTGCAATGAGTCTCTGGCATTTTAGTAACTTTATAGGGATGATATGCCTTCGTTGCTGCTTAATCTATAGACTGCGGGAAACTCTAAATGACCTTAGGCGTCAGTCGATACATGTTTACATTATTTTGACGCAAGGGGTGAGACGCTCACAAGTCAACTACGTCATAATTCAGCCCCCAGCAGGAAATTTAACCCTGTCTAAATAACGCCGGATATGCCCTATTTTTTGTTGTCTCCTTATCCCGTCACATTCGACAATTTTTCCTGCTGAATGCAACCAGAGCGAACGTTTACATTAAATAAATTAAGACTACTGAACGCACGTTCAGTTTCAGACCCCAGAGGGAGAATTCTCCCATATATCATGGCACAGCATGTGTGAACGCTCATTAACAGTTTTGTCATGTCATTCGCTAGATTCACCAACTTGTAATGCGATTAAACCGATCTTCAGGGCACTGTATCACTGCTTGGTACGTGAAATGTTGTCGTTTAAAAGCTGATCAGCCAACGACTCACTTTCCCCGCTAACTAATCTCTCTTATCTCACAATGCCCTCATTCATTAACGAAACAGCCAAGCTGCGGTTTACACCAACAACCTGATTTACCACCCCTTAAACACCATTCTAATCTCATCGATCGAAAAACTCGTAATTGTTTGACTCCAATTCAATCTTCATAAATAATTCCCAACTTACGGCGTTTAAAATAACCACGATCGAATTATAAATAACCCCGAAACGTTAATTTGTGACGTGGAAAACTGAAGTTATAATTACACTAGTTTAGTTTACAATGTTTTTACCAATAGATGAAACCAATGAATAATTAACCTGAAGTCGAAAAAAAATTAGGACGTCCAATTTTTGCAATATTTATTAAAAAGTATTAGTATTTGACAATAATTGCAACATCAAAAATGTTACAGATTTCTTCTTCTTTTGTAATATTAGCAAACTAGTAGTGAACGAATAACATGTTTTTATCCCAAAAACTTTAATAACTCTCTTTATAAGACTTTAAATCTTGATGGAAACATTCACCATAAGCTCATTCCTAGGTTTTGTTAGGATAATTTAAACACAAACATAGAAAAAGTTGTTTGGGCTTAATTTACATTCACCTGATGATATTTTAAAGCAAATAAAATATTTAACAATTGGTTAATCATGTCAATAACGAATGCCAAAAACACCACCAAAAAAATTGATTGAAAACTTTTGAAAAAAATAGAAATGACACAGATTGTATCTATTTTGCACTGATTAGTGTCAGTTTCTATTACTGTAACCAGCAGTAATTTTTATCCCAAAGCCTTTGTATATGTCTTTTCATAAGACTTTAAATCTTGATGAAAACGTTTACCATTTGATCGCTAAAATTTTCCAGCTTTTATTTAACTCACAATGTTGTCTGTCTGTCGGTTATTTTTTCGGAGCCAAATTTGAGAGGGTTCCCCTTGTCCAACTGAATTGAAATTTTGCATACTTACTTAATCTGCGTGACAATGCAATCCTATGTAGTTAAATACCCCTTAAAGGAGTTAAATGAGGTTTTGAAGTTTTAGGTTATGTTTAAAGAGGTTCTCGATTTGTATATTTGAGAGGGTTCCTGTAGTCGCAATGAAATGAAATTTAACATGCTTACGTAATCTGCGTGGCAATGCAATTCTATATAGTTAATTACCCCCAAAAGGTGTTAAATGGGGTTTTAAAATTTTAGGTTATGTTTACAAAGGGGTTCTCGATTCGTACATACCGTAACTTATACCGACATAGACGGTATGTTGGTCATTTGGACGTCACAGTGTAATAACAATAAATCTAAGCAATAAATAAAGACTAAAAAGCAAAAAATAAAAATATATAAAAAAATGTTTTTTAAAAAAAGCTTTTATTTAAAAGATGCACTAAAAAGTAAAAAATAATGTATTTCAATCACAGGGGAATATTTTTTCTTACAGGTTAAAATTCTAAAATTTATAAAAGCTTTGGGAGTTATAAAACTACGGCATTACAGAATTACTTTGTTCAGTTGACAACTCCCAAAGCTTTTATAAATTTTAGAATTTTAATCTGTAAGAAAAAATATTCTCCTGTGATTGAAATACATTATTTTTTACTTTTTAGTGCATCTCTTAAATAAAAGCTTTTTTTAAAAAACATTTTTTTATATATTTTTATTAGGATAATTTTACCACAAACAAAACAAAAGTTATTTGGGCTTAATCTACATTCACTTGACGATATTTTAAAGCAAATACAATGTTTAACAATTAGTTTATCACAGAAACAATGAATACCAAACTATAGACACCAGAAACAAATTTTCAAAACTTTTAGTGAACATATTCAAAGAACTAGACGTGATAGACAAATGTGACAAATATTTTAGTTATTAGTGAGTAAGAAAAAAACAAAATCAAAATAAATTATCATTTGGTAAAAAGTGTTATTGAAGCTACAAAAAAAAATCGACTTGTTTGAGGATTTTTTTGAGAAATTACTAACAATAAAGATATGAATTTTGTGCGTTACTTATGGTTCAGTTTGTATAAGTGATAGAACTAGTTTTAAAAGCTTTTATTTAACTCACAATGTTGTCTGTCTGTCGGTTATTTTTTCAGAGCCAAATTTGAAAGAATTCCCGTTGTCCCACTGAATTGAAATTTTGCATACTTACTTAATCTGCGTGACAATGCATTCCTATGTAGTTAAATACCCCCTAAAGGAGTTAAATGAGGTTTTGAAGTTTTAGGTTATGTTTAAAGGAGTTCTCGATTTGTAAATTTGAGAGGGTTCCTGTAGTCGCAATGAAATGAAATTTAACATGCTTACGTAATCTGCGTGACAATGCAATTCTATATAGTTAATTACCCCCAAAAGGTGTTAAATGGGGTTTTAAAATTTTAGGTTATGTTTACAATGGGGTTCTCGATTTGTACATACCGTAACTTATATCGACACGGTAGATGCACAGTATAATAACAATAAATCTATGCAATAAATAAAGACTAAATAAAAATAAAATAAAAAAATAATATATATAATAAAATATATAATATATAATAAAATAATATATAAATAATATATAATAAAATATATATAATAAAAAAAATAAAAATATATTATTTTAGAGTTGATATTTCCAAAAAAGTAGTCAGCACAAAATTTGAATTGTGTTTGTCTCCAACAGTAAATCGGCGGCGAATAATTCAAACCTTGCAAGGGTGCATTTTACGATTGTCGTTCTAGAGTATGCAACGTGTGGAAATGCTAGGTTGTTTCTAGTTAGAAAACGTCAAGTCACCCAACTCTTCTAAATTATTACCGTAATACAACACGCGTTAGACGTTGCTCGAATTATGGCTCACACTCTCCGCATCGTTAGCAGAAAATACACCAGGATTTTGCAAAACTTCTTAATTACAACGCTAGTGGCGTTACGAAAATTACTACAGTCTTAGGCCACGAACAATTTTGGGCCTGACCGGTTTTTAATTAAATTCGTTAAAACTTATTTAAATAATATGCTTTTACATTTATAATTTAGGGCTGTTTTTAAATTGGTGAATCTTGATAACACCGAATTGTATCACGCGACATTCAATATTCCAGCTAATGTAATGACCTAAACAAACAATCGACGCTCATTAGCTTACATAAAATATTTTTCATCTCGGGGTGAGAAAAAACCAAATGGCGTGCAACGTAATTACAAGTTTTGTTTCCCATTCTTAACACATACTTTCGACTTATTATTTTTTTAATTACGTTTGTTGCTGCAATAAGGCAAAAAATGTAAATTGCGAAATATCACATAACAATTATTTTGCGCTGACTGCATCGCATTTAAATTCAGTTATTTCAAATATATTTTATGTTTTAAGTCTTTGAGAGCAGTGAAACATGTCAGAATCATATTTTTCAATTACAGAACGAGTTGTTTTTTATTTGTTCAAATGAATAACCATGGCGATTTTAATCACATTAGTACAATATCGAAAAAACGAATATTAAATTAGCGGTCGATGTAAAAATGTTCGCAGTACCTAACAGTGAAAAGCACTGCACCGTTAATGGAATTTACTGTTTTACAGCCACTTGAACGTTACTATGGAACATTAAAGTTAGAATTTAGTCTTGCACAAATACTCCCGACTAATTACGGATATGCTAGTTCATTTGCATGAACATAACCTCAGAGTCGAGTTTAAATTTTGAATTTTCCTGGAGTGGTACGCATAAATCAGCCTCTATTGATTTGGGTTTGTTCAAGTGTGGGATTTTTTGGTGAAGATTTTGGCGCCAACTAAAATTTATAAAAACAAAACTCGGCTCCGAAACCAAGCCGCTATGTTGGGAATGTGATTGTCGGGAAAATTCCGCTCGATTAACTAAAAATTGCTCTATAAATTCCTTGCATTTTGTGCAGGTATTGAATTTCGAACCTGCACTTCGAAATTAATTTCACAAACCGGGCTAATAACAATTTCTCGAATATTTGTATCCGACTTTCCAGCCCGATAAAATTCTGTTATAGCCGGAATATGAAAAACTCCAAATTGCTAAGTGAGTTTATGATTGTTTTAATGGACTTTTTCATGGCGCGAATTTATTCAAAGAACACAGACGGTGAATCTCTAATAACAATAAAAATTTATAAAAAAAAAGCTTTTATTTAAAATATGCATCACTAAAAAATAAAAAATAATGTATTTCAATCATAGGAGAATATTTTTTCTTACAGGTTAAAATTTTAAAATTTATAAAAGCTTTGGGAGTTGTGAACTGAACAAAGTAATTCTGTAATGCCGTAGTTTTATAACTTTTATAAATTTTAGAATTTTAACCTGTAAGAAAAAATATTCTCCTGTGATTGAAATACATTATTTTTTACTTTTTAGTGCATCTTTTAAATAAAAGCTTTTTTTAAAAAACATTTTTTTATATATATTTTTATTTTTTGCTTTTTAGTCTTTATTTATTGCATAGATTGCATCTACCGTGACGTCCAAATGACCAACATACCGTCTATGTCGGTATAAGTTACGGTATGTACAAATCGAGAACCCCTTTGTAAACATAACCTAAAATTTTAAACCCCATTTAACATCTTTAGGGGGTAATTAACTATATAGAATTGCATTGCCACGCAGATTACGTAAGCATGTTAAATTTCATTTCATTGCGACTACAGGAACCCTCTCAAATTTACAAATCGAGAACCCCTTTGGAAACATAACCTAAAACTTCAAAACCCCATTTAACCCCTTTAGGGGGCATTTAACTACATAGGATTGCATTGTCACGCAGATTAAGTAAGTATGCAAAATTTCAATTCAGTGGGACAACGGGAACCCTTTCAAATTTGGCTCCGAAAAAATAACTGACAGACAGATAACACTGTGAGTTAAATAAAAGCTTTTAATAAAAATACCCGTTTGGAAAGGTCACGCGTGAAACAGACCTTTACTTAATCATTTAGTCAAGAAGCCAGACAATCTATTTAGAAAAACGCACACCGCAAAAATAGATCGGAAAAGTTTTGCTCCGTCTTTAAATGCACTCAGAAGTGGCATGTGTGGAATAAGCGATATGTTCGCTAGCTTGCATCCCATTGCGAAAACCGCACGCCAGAGATTTTACGAAAATTGTTTCACGGTGATAGCAGACAGACCAGAACTAATTCAACTAAGTGAAATGTATCAACTTTTTGCCAAACAAAAACAATACTAAAACTTTATTTTCGTTTTAGAAAATCACAAACGTAACAAGAATAACGTACTCACTTGTAAATGATTTTACAAAAAACTGGTTAAATATTAATGGAGCAATGTCATTTAAGTGAAAAAATACCGGCTTGTTCGTGTGTGACAAAGCAAATATTTGTTTTCAATTAAAATTAAAAATTTAGGAAATGTAAAATATCAGGTCTCGCATAAAAACCGCAATAAACTAAAACGCGCATTTAATTACTTTTTTGTCTTGTTTTCGCGAGATACTCGTTATTTTGCAAAATTTGGTCCAAACTACTCCAAACTAGTTCCTTTTCTAATTTTTCTGTCTTAAAATACAAATTTTATTTTAGAAAAATAATAAAAATATGATTTTTTTAATGAAAATTTCAATTTTTTTTTCAGCGTTTGGTTCACCCTCATTCAAAATAAGTAGCACAGTTGTAAAGGCCTATTAGTAAAGCTTCCAATTATACAAATAAAAATGGTATCGTTCCATTAAAAAAATTCTATGATGACGTCATGGCGCCGCCATATTGGCCGCCATGACTGATCCAGTGAGGTCAAATTTGAGTTCAATTAAAATGCCAAGTTACCTGTTTTTTTATTTCTTTTATTTTAAAAAAATATATACCTATAAAAAAATGTTTTTTAAAAAAATCTTTTATTTAAAAGATGCACTAAAAAGTAAAAAATAATGTATTTTAATCACAGGAGAATATTTTTTCTTACAGGTTAAAATTCTAAAATTTATAAAAGCTTTGGGAGTTACAGAAGAATATTTTCTCTTACAAGTTAAAATTTTAAAATTTATAAAACTTTGGGAGTTGTCAACTGAACAAAGTAATTCTGTAATGTCGTAGTTTTATAGCTCCCAAAGCTTTTATAAACTTTAGAATTTTAACCTGTAAGAAAAAATATTCTCCTGTGATTGAAATACATTTTTAGCAATACCTGTTCTGTAAGTCATCATTCACTGACAAATATCTTTCATAGTAAGCGGCACTTTTTAGTCATGTGCAAATTTCCATGGTTACTGTGCAATAATATTTTACTTACAGCCCATGGTCTGTAAGTAAATATTACATACCAACGTATGCCATTCGTGTTCCATGAAAAATGATGCACAAGCAAACCTTGCAGCCTCTTCAATATCATCCATTTTTCTATTTTCACTTGAAATACCTTTAGAACAGTATTGAAGCGTTGATTTTGCAACAAATGTTGATTTAAAGTGATGTTTTTTTTGTTTTGTATCCCTAACACGAAACAAACGTCACACAAATTTTTAATTTGACAACAATCTGACGTTTATTGATTTTTCATAAAAATTCATTCAGAAAATGTTTTACTTTTTCTCATTTGTGCAGGTATTGCTAAAAATAGGTTACTAACCTCAAACTGTAAGTTCTTCTTTTGGTCTCGAACGCTTGTACCCTCGGTTTCCCAATATTGCATTCTCGACCAAAAAAATTGCACTTACAGTTTACGGTACGTAATATACTAATTTTTTACATTTTAGTGCATCTTTTAAATAAAAGCTTTTTTCAAAAAACATTTTTTATATATTTTTATTTTTTGCTTTTTAGTCTTTATTAATTGCATAGACTTATTGTTATTACACTGTGCATTTGTCGTGACGTCCAAATGACCAACATATCGTCTATGTCGGTATAAGTACGGTATGTACAAATCGAGAACCCCTTTGTGAACATAACCTAAAATTTTAAAACCCCATTTAACACCTTTAGGGGGTAATTAACTATATAGAATTGCATTGTCACGCAGATTACGTAAGCATGTTGAATTTTATTTCATTGCGACTACAGGAACCCTCTCAAATTTACAAATCGAGAACCCCTTTGTAAACATAACCTAAAACTTCAAAAACCCATTTAACCCATTTAGGGGGTATTTAACTACATGGGATTGCATTGTCACGCAGATTATGTAAGTATGCCAAATTTCATTTCAGTGGGACCCTTTCAAATTTGGCTCCGAAAAAATAGCAGACAGAAAGATAACATTGTGAGCTAAATAAAAGCTTTTAAAAATAAAAAAATTACGAATTTTATGCGTTACTTTAAACTCACTCTGTAAATAGATCAGGATTAAAGAGTAGGCTACAAAAACTCGTATGGGTGCAGTTTTAATTGATTGCCGGTAAATTACGGCAGAAATGGATCAAATTATTGAATAATTAATTTGCAAACCGAACAGATTAGCTGTTTAGTGATAATTGTGCAAGTTTGGTCCCTCGGGTCCAACTGGAGCTGATTTGTGCAGTGTTTGAAATATCAGTTGTCTTTGTAGGGTTTAAATATTTAATTGTTGAAAAAATATGTTTGGACCGCAATGAAACTGAGAGGTCGGTATGTGGCATTAAAATTCCAGGCGCATAAAAACTCGAAACAGTATTGTTCCCTATAAAGTTGTACATGGAAACGTTTTAAAGGTAGGTATGTCAGGTTTTATGGGTCGAATGGGGGCCCGGTCTTGCTGACTAGATAAAAGACAAACGCGTCTTGGACGTCTTTCCGATTGGCTCGTAAATCCTGA
Source organism: Tribolium freemani (assembly GCA_939628115.1). NCBI lineage: Eukaryota > Metazoa > Arthropoda > Insecta > Coleoptera > Tenebrionidae > Tribolium > Tribolium freemani. The sequence continues at coordinate 11,031,790 of OW626792.1, read as the reverse complement.
TGATTTATGCCCGGGTTAAACTGTATAGGCAGCACGCGGAAACCATTTGTTTAGGGCATGATTAATTAACCCCTTTCTTTGCCGGCATTATAATTGCCATGTCTTTATCTTAACTAACAATACGATGCCAAATATCACGACTGAAGCCCCTTCAAACTGACAAATACTCGGGATCACCTCAAACCATATTAAGACTGCCCCTATTCCGAATAATAATAGTCCCTAAGTAAATGCAGAACTTGGCTCAAAGCGACTTCCCAACTCATCCATTTAAACGAATTAGACCATCAAACTCGATTAAATTTTTCAACGCAACCCCGTTTTAACTGAATTCATTGAAAACTCCACGACAAACTGACAAAAAGCCCGATTTTTCACCAATCTCAAGCACAATTAAATTAAACAACCCGGAACTTGGCGCAATTAACTTGAACGCGTCATCGAAACGGTTTCACTTTGCCAATATAAAAATGAGTGATGACTCGAAATAATAATGAATCTTCCCACAAAAGGAAAAATCGGGCGCAATTATATCCCGACTCGAATATTAAATTAACCGTAAATACTGAATAAGCATTCAATTTAAATTTGAAACAAGAATCAGGAAAATATTGATTTTTGCCTTGAATTCATTAACTAGTAGCATGCAGAAATCACAAAAATAACAGAGCCTAAATCATTCAAGCTGGAAAAATCTGTCCACAAGGAGTGAGAGGTGGCGTAAAAGATCCGTTTAGTGCCATTTCGCCGAAAAGATTATGACTGTAATACTGTATAATATAATAATACGTGAATTTTAAAAGCACCGAAAGGTGAAAATGCGTATGATATTCCCAGAATTATGAACACTGCACCATCATAAATTTTCCTTACGACGTTTTGATGCGATATTCCGTCACGTGATTTTGACGCTAAAATTTTAAACGAAAAACATCGCTCGTGTCTTGGCAAACAAGCGATTAAAAAACTGAACTTGTTCCGTCATGATTTAAGCCAGATGAATAATTTATTCAGTTTTACTGTCGTGCGTAAAGGAAGACTAATTCGAAATAAAGTTCGGATCTCAGCTGATGAGAGTGCCGTATTCAATGTATTCCCAGTCCCACCTCTCTCATCCCCTAAATATTTAATTAGAACAACGAAAGAAATCACACTTGTCATATGAAAAAATGCTGCCCCTTTTATGATCTGTCACGGAAGGAATCGCGAAATTGTGATTTCCCCAACCGTTTATAACGTGATAAAGCCCGAGCTGCCAATTGTACAAAAATAAAAACATCCGAGTTGCACACCTCAAAACTAATATTGCACGACTTTATCAAAAATATAAAAATATTAATAATCGAAACCAAGAATTCGAAGGCCTCGAAGATTGAGTTGGCTGAATGATATTTTCCAGCCTTCAATACCGTGCAATAAAACACTTTCAGGCTAGGAGAGATCAAAATTTTAATTAAAATAATTTCAAATGAATTTCACGTTTCAGAAGTTTGGAACAACTTTAGTAATAATATTATCTGAATATTCAAAAGTTGGAAACGACCAACAAAATCAAAGAAATTGTTCAAGTTCGATTCTGGGCGCAACAAAACACCCTTATTTATCCAAAGTTTTTATTAATAAATCCTCAATTTTCCGTGTAATCGGATTAGTCCTAACAGACCGTACTTCCTATAAATTTAGCAAAGAGCGACGTTGTGCTCTTTACGAGAGTAATCGAGAAAAAATGAAATATAGTTTTCATCTGTTTATTCGCATGGGAGAATGTAAAATCGTCGAAAAAGCTCTCGGAGTGTGCACATATCGATTTCAAAATTCCTCCTCTTTTGTGCTTTATTATGTCAAAATGGATAAGTTGATGCAATGTTTTAATATTAGACGTTATAACGAGCAACCGTTCATCTTCCCCAACAGCCAGGGGCCTCTCATCCGCTGGGAAAAACCGGCAAATATCCAAAACCCACCATCCTGCAAAGTAATTCGCCTTGATTTCATTTTTTACATTTTGTTTAAGTCATCTCATTCAAAATACATTTTTGACGGGCTATGTCAAATATATGGGCTAAAACCCAGAGCGACATTTAAAAAAATAAACGGGTTGCATTTTTTTAAATTAATGGATCAGATCTTTAGTTTTCGTCGTATTTTTTACGTCATAAGTGCTTAATTGTTTAGTTAATAAGTTTTAAGAAGTTTTTAATAGTTTCAATTCATGTTATAGAAAATTCACGATGAGTAATCAATAGTAGAAAAACCTGAGTACTACACAATACAGAAATATGTCTTTGAAAAAAGTCAACAACAACGTAATATTATAGAAAAGAGTAAAAATAACTACGTTTTTTAAAAACAAAAACTTTTTAAATAAATACAGGCTGATTTTTTAATAATACTATCTTAGAAAATAAAGGAGATAGTTAAAAATCTAGTGCAGGTTTGGTGACATTACAAAAAAATGAGGATGAAGTTGAAGGTTTAAAATTTGCATTATTAAATAATAAAAAACAGTCGTTGATAAATAATACAACAGATATGAAAGCATGTATTCAATTTTTAGATAACGATATAAAAGGTAAAATTAGAAAAGATTGTTATAATGTGTTACTTAATTCTACAAAAATAAACAATAAAAATAAAAATCATAAAAACAATGATCATAAAGTCAAATTAAAGAGAAAATTAAGGATAATGATGTGTTTGTTACAAAAAATGATAAAGGAAATTTTCGAAGTTCCAAGTTTCGAATATAAAAATAAAGTTAACAAATTTGTTGAAGGAAATAAAAATGTTATTAAATTAGATAATTTTCCATTAGAAAAATTTATAAGAAAAGTTAAAAAAGTCAATAACACAGAAAAGTGCTAATAAAAAATAAATTTGGAGTAATAATTAGTGTACCGATAAACATTACATTACCGAGATTACCTATATGGACTTGTTAAATTACACAAAAATTGTTATCCAATTAGACTAGTCCTAAATTCGATAGACTCACCCTGTTATTTTATTGCTAAATTCTTATCTAAAACCTTACCCTCTTTAATAAACTTAAAACCGAAATTTTCAATAAAAAATTCATTTCAATTTATAGAAAAAGAAAACATTTCAAAAATTAACTCAATAATAGCTTCTTTAGATGTAATAAATTTATTTACCAATATACCCGTTCCAATGACTAAACAAATTATTTCACTCAGATTTAGCAGATGATATAAGTCAACCAATTATGAACTTATTAGAAATTATGTTAGAACAATTTTTTTTTTAATCTGATAATACATTATATGACGGTTTAAGTATGGGATATTCACTCTCTCCGGTATTAGCAGAAATTTTTATGGATTATTTTGAAAATAACCTATTCAATAATACTAATTGTCCATTTATTTCAAAAATAAAATTTTGGAATAGATATGTTGATGATATCTTATTAATTTGGGAAGGAGAAATAAACGAATTAGAAGACCTTAACAATTTTGTTAATAAATTAAATAATAAAATTCAATTTACATTAGAAATAGAAAAAGATAACAATATCAACTTTTTAGATTTAACATTACAAAAAATAGAAAATAAAATAGAATTCAAAATATTTCATAAACCCACTCACACTTCTCACATTATACCGATAGATTCTAATCGTTGTAATAGTCATAAACTTGCAAATATTAATAGTTATATACATGGATTAATTAACGTAAATATGTCAGTAAATAATTTTAACACGGAATTAAATATCATTAAACAAATTGCACGAGAGAATGGATTTTCAAACAATATAGTTGATCAAATACTACGAAAGAAATTTGAACAAAAAATGTTAAAGACATCAGTCAATTAGAACAATTACAAACAATAGAAAACACAACAGGAATTAGTAATAAAGTAACAAATAGATCTATCATTTTTACGGTAAAGAAACATACGCAATAAAAAATATACTTACTAAACATATTAAAAATTTAAAAATTAATTTTAAACCATGTAACAACTTAGGAAATCATTTAATAAACACTAAAGATAAAAATTTACAAAATATGGTGTAGTGATTGTAATGTAGCATATGTTGGACAAAGTGGTAGAAAAATAGGTATCAGAATAGACGAACACAAAATATCATAACAAATCTAGTTTCGGTAGGTACACATTTAATAGAAAATAATCATGAATTCAATAAAAATACTAATTCAAAATTGTCCATCAGGACCAAAATTAACAGCATTAGAAAACCTAGAAATTTACATTCTGAATAAAAACAAACATTTTCAATCAGTAAACATAAAAAATACAATAGAAAACTCCATTTTATACGATTTGTTGTAACAATCTTGGCATCATTATTTTATCATATTTCGTATTTCTACATAGTTTCAGTATCAATAATTTGTTATAATTTGTTTCAATTTTTATTTAATAAATTAAATCCATATTGTACGTTTTATATATTTTAAATGTTTAGGTAACGGGAATGTGTCTGTAGCACAAACTTTTGTAATTTTTGATATGGACCTTGAATATGGACTTCTCAGTCGAACCCAGTAACAAAAAAAAATTTTTAAGGTTTTTTAATTTAATTTTCAAAACTATCATGCATTTTTAGAGAACTTGTGCTAGAACTGGATTTGCTGTTTCATTCAAAAAGTTATGAATATTCCTGGGATTTAGAGAAAATCAACCTATAAACAGAATGAAGTTCAAGCAGATACATATTTACTGATTTGTTTTTATCCAATGCTCGAAAATTGATAAAAATTTTTGATCTTAGAATAATTAGACTTCTTTAACTGTTGTGGAGCAGGGAGCAGACCAATATCTTTAACACAGTTTATGCACTTTAATTTAAAGAAGTGTGGTACCATTTAATAATAATTTTGAAGGGTGATTTGTATTACATACTGCTACGACAAAAATGTTCCTCTGTCAATAAAAATTGTCCATTTTCAGGGTTTGTAATTTTTTACTTATTTTCTGAATGAACCAATAAATGTTGTTTTTTTTTTAATGTTGGAGCTAAATACGCTACGGATTTGAGCTGTCTATGTCATAATTACTCATAATTCAGCAAAACGAATTGTGTAGGCTTTCCGGTAGTTTGGAAATGCGTAGCAGGGTGTATAATTAGAAGCCATCGCTGTTGCTTAATAAATATGATGAATAACGGCGGAAAAAGTGTTAATTTCGGCGAAACCTGCTGGTCAATACTTTACTAGATGAATTGAGTTGTTGCGGCCGAAACATAAAACAGAATTAATGACGCGTGAACTAGGAAACGCGCCATACGAGTAAACAATTTTTCGTTCGCCGTGTGAGCGGATACAGGGTGTTTATTTGGCGGGTGTGAATTCAGCGTACAATGAATATTTAAATTCTGATTAGGTTGAGTTAGGGTAGATTGGGCATATCTCTTAGTGTGTTTTAGAAAAGTGTTCCGGTAATAGCGATTATGTAAAGTCGTCCGTCGTCTTCCCTGCGTCATGCACTAAATGTATGAATTCTGTATGTGAAGGTGGAGGTCTGTGTGCCCGGAATCCAAGAAACTGTACCCGGGGGACTGCCGCCTCTTCTGCAAATGCGTCCCGGAACCGGTGGCGGTGCCGGAGTCGGAGGCGGCGCAGGCGTACGTTTGGGTGCACTGCGGGCCAGAGCCACATTCACAATACGCTAATATCTCGTGTCGTCGCTGATCCTTGGCCCCATCTCCTCTTCACCACCCCCAGATCACAATCAATAAATTTACCAATCAAATCCGACTTTTACAAACTTTGCACTAGTCGTCATTTTAACAAAACAATCGTAAAAGTTATTAGGTTCTTGAAATATTGGCACTTGCCCCCCAAGTAGCACAGATTGTTATTTACGTTTTGGCAACAAAAATGATAACTATTTGGTCACCGCAACAATCGAGGAAAACGTTTCACCAAACTTGTCATAACGTCACCGTGCCAAAAATGGGCATTTATTTTTGGGTTATATAACGGTAATATTACCAAATAGTTGCCAACAATTTGGTTGTTTCAAAGCTCTAACGAAGTTATGCTCTGGAAGCTGTTGCTATTTTATGACTAAATGACAACTATTTACTACATAACCACCGATTTGTGGTTAATTGGCTATCGTTTCCAAAATACATCCCAACAGCAACTACAAAATAACATTTTATCTTTGGTTGTAATTTAGGAAAAATTGTGGGACATCAGGATCAAAATATAACAATATGGTAATTTAGTGGTCACTGAAGAGTCACGAAGAAATTGTTATATTATTCAATCCTTGTAGACATCATGGATGGCGATAAACATATTATATATCACTGTAATGCAGACACAAATTCCAAATACTTGTTAACTAAGCAAAAAATTTGTTTGGCGACATTACTTTTCTGACAAATATTAATACGATGCTTCGAAAAAATCGACGCGCCTTAAAAAAAGCAATAATTTATTAAACATACAAATTTTTTTTTCAAAAAATTAAGAGAGTTTTTCTTTTAAATTAATTTCAGTTATAAAAATGTATCACTTTTATTTATTAAATTTTATAAAATAGCAGTAATTACAAAGTTATTAAATGGTTATAAAATAGTTGTAAAATTGACACACATAAGAAAAATTTAACATGGCCGCTGTCTGCGCTGTCGTACTTGTCAAAAAAAACGCCATTTTTGTATGCCTTCTCTGATTGTTAGGAAATGGTTGCCGTGCTGACTCAGAAACCTAATCTTGACTAAGTTAAAACCAAATGGTATTTAGTTATTTTTTACGTTTGAGGGGGCTTTTCTGGATAAATAATGACTAAATCGAAACAAACTAAATAAGTTGAGTCAGTCGTTCGACGTTTTAATTTTCTGTAATATGTACTGCTTTTCCTAAATCTTTTTAAGGAAAAAGCAGTTTGTTTAATGTCAACTTTAGGCATAATTCACACTCCACACTACAGATAATACACTTTTGTTGGTATAGGAAACGACAAATAAAATTTGACAGTTAAAATGATGGGAAAATTATTGTGTAGCTACGAAAAATAACAACTAAAATTTTGCTACCAAATTGCCACATTCTGCAGATAGATTTTCGTTATATTTTAGCTTTTTTATTTTTAAGAAAATGTTGCAGCAACTTTGGAAATTTGCCATATAGTTATAAGATAGATTATTCACAACTATATGGCAGAATAGCCAAATGGTCATGAAATAGTAATATTTCAGACATTATTTTGTCATTAAAATATGTGTAATAGCTATAATATATCAACTTTAAATAGCTGTGAAAAGGTTATTTTTTGGGTTTACGATGGACATAAAAGCATTATGGCAACCTAAAATATAACTATTTAGTTACGTAGATACCAAATTAAAGCTAAATTGTGAGGCAACTATTAGGAGTCTAATATAAAGCCAGATGAGCATATTATACCTTTTTAAATATTAATCTAACTAAAAAACAACTTCATTTTAAAAACCTACTGAAATAACCAAATTATGAATAAGATCAGGATTCAGGTTGCTATAACTTTTTAGCTGCCACAACCAATAAGATGTTTTGTGCTACGTGGGCCTCGAAGCTCGAGTCTGGTTAACAGTTCGTGCTGTTTTTTGGTAGATAAATTAAGAGTGTATTTTGAAAAGAAGAATTAATCTAGCGAGTTTTGTTTTATTTTGTTAAGTAATAAATTTTATCACGCAAACGCTAGGTACTGACATCTCATTTCTTGTGCAAGTATCAAGAATAGTAATAAACGTGCGCAAAAAGCCCAAGTTGCTTGTTAATTCCCAAATGCCACAAAGCTTTTTGCAGGCGGCATATTAATGTTTTGCGAAAGCTCTATTTTTTAGTAATTTACTTTATGATAAATTGCCCCGAAACGAGTCATTTTCGAACGTTTTTACCTTTAATTTAGTTAAACAACTTTACGGCAAATAGTTAACCGCAAGGAGGGGTGTTAAGCATTCATCGTCCGCTTTATACTCGTACCTCTCCAATATTTTAATTTATTCATTATGCTTCTCCGCATTTTGACAACTCTGAACAATTTTTTTTTGTTGGAGTAAAAAACTCAGCAATTTCAAGCAAATATTTCAAACCGGATATGGCATTTCATATGCACCTGTTTTTCTCGAATTATTCGTGCCACAAAACAGAAAGGCATCTGCACTTGCTTTGTGAATGTTGAGTTTCGCGTTTTTAATTCGCTCAAAGAACGGTTTCGAACTTTCGCCTTCACGCCGTTCAAAATAATAGTCGCAGGACAAGCTTTTATTTAACTCACAATGGTATCTGTCTGTCGGTTATTTTTTCGGAGCCAAATTTGAAAGGGTTCACGTTGTCCCACCGAATTGAAATTTTGCATACTTACTTAATCTGGGTGACAATGCAATCATATGTAGTTAAATACCCCCTAGAGGGGTTCAATGGGATTTTGAAGTTTTAGGTTATGTTTACAAAGGGGTTCTCGATTTGTAAATTTGAGAGGGTTCCTGTAGTCGCAATGAAATGAAATTTTACATGCTTACATAAAAAGCAAAAAATAAAAATATATAAAAAATGTTTTTAAAAAAAGGTTTTATTTAAAAGATGCACTAAAAAGTCAAAAATAATGTATTTCAATCACAGGAGAATATTTTTTCTTACAGGTTAAAATTCTAAAAATTATAAAAGCTTTGGGAGTTATAAAACTACGGCATTACAGAATTACTTTGTTCAGTTGACAACTCCCAAAGCTTTTATAAATTTTAGAATTTTAACCTGTAAGAAAAAATATTCTCCTGTGATTGAAATACATTATTTTTTACTTTTTAGTGCATCATTTAAATAAAAGTTTTTTTAAAAAAACATTTTTTTATATATTTTTTTTAAATCATAGACAACACTGGTCAGCAAATTTTAGACAAATTTTTTTTTTAAATCTTGTGAAAAGCTGCTATAATACGTTAAATGAGCCGCAGAATTCGCTGGAACGAAAAAAATTGTTTTCAAGTTATGATTTTTTGTATGAAAAACTACAATTCTCCTGTAACCGGAACCAACAAAATCGACAAAACCAGACTTTTTAAAATCGAAGGTAATAAAATGGTGCAAACTCTAGCTTAAATTTGTTTAAAAAATGGTGTAGTACTATTAATTATTTGTGATGGAAAATTGTGTTTGATGAGAGAGTGTCGGTGTCGCGTTTCTAGTGATTAAAGCATTGTTGTAATGATTAGTGTGAAAGCTTTAACGGGTCGTTAGGTGATAATGAGAATTATAAATTTGCTGGAATTCCTTCCAGTTTGCGTGCTGGGTTTTATCATATCATATCAGTTTTGATGTTATTGATTTTCGTAGTAATATTGTCTGGTCGTGCACTCTTTGTAATTAACTGGAAAAGCGATAGCAGATAAAGACGTGATGATGAAATTTATTAAAAAGTTTTCAAACTAACTGCATAAAAATGACATAATGACCTTTGTTACGAAGGTGGTGTTCCAGCATTCCGGCATTTCTCCCGTATATTGCCCGGAATGTGTCTCACCTTCTTTAATGGGTCTCCCAGTGCCGGCGGCTTATGAAGAGTTGACATAGTAAGCAGAAATGCTGGACTTTTTAATGGTGTTTGCTTTATACCTCGTTAAGATTCGTAAAGGCTTGCTAGCGTTAAATTGAATAAGACGAACCTCAACTTTGCATTTCAATATAAAAATACGTCATATTAAATTCCCGAAAAATGAAGAGCTCATTTTGGGATTAAAAGTGAATAAAGCCATTATACATTCTTTAACATCAATATTTAAATTGGGCATTCAAAGTTAAATTGGATTTTTTCAAGAATAGCTAGTCAAATTTCAAATGAATATATGTTTTTATATCGGTCTTAAATACTTTCAAAGTTTCCGCAACACGTATAGTTCAAGCTGCGAACAATATTCGGGAAGAAAAATTCTGTTAAGCCAATCCGGCCGTCGGCAAGCTTAATGTCAATTCGAGATGCAAAACTAATTGTGCGAAAATTCTCAAATTGAGCACGACTCTGTCACGATGCCGATACAATTTTCATTATCTCCGCATAGCATACCTACCTTTCTATGTTCCATTAATATTGTACCAGAACAATTAGTATCAACGTCAAATTCCTTTGTTCTTTGTGACTCGACGGTTGGTACATCTTTGTATATGAATATAAATGCATTTGGAAAGGTTAATAATATCGCATCACGTCAGGATTGTTGTGACACGAAATGTTTAGCAAAAATCAAATTAAATTCTCATTTAAATCGAAAAAAAATTAATCATGAAAGGACGTCATTTGTAAACCCGCTCGATCGGAATTCCATTCAACAATCCTCGATGTTTCGATACAACTTGTATCACAAACGGAAAATCTAGCGGTCGTTAAAATTTTATTTTAAAATATTTCGCCGTAAAATTCGCGGGTCGTATTTTTCTCAATAAATCTTTATGCGAAAATCGTAAACATTTTTACCCCCCAATTATTTAATCAAGAGTTCGACCTCGTAAAAGCGCAACAAAAACGCCTCCAAGTCTGTGTAAAATAAAAAAAACAGTTTTTGTTCATTTATTCACTATAATTCATTAATACGTCGTTTGTTTGATGTGTGTGGAATAAAACGATCACCTAATAAATTTCATTTTCAATTAAGTGTGCGATCCGCGCCTCCAGGGTTGCGTGTTTGATGAAGATTTTTGAAGCAGCGAGTTTTATTCAAAAATGACAGATTGCTCCAATAGTGAAGTCAACGAAAAAATTCATTTCTCAAACTATCTCAATAGGTAAATACCAAGCTAATCTCGACTTTCAACAGCGCAAACCGAATATTCAACTCCAAGACAAATTAGGAGATTACACTTCGACCAACTCGTTTCCCAGTTGTTTAAAAAATATTTGGTTAAAACAACTTCCGTCAAAGACGAAGTTTGTGAACATTCACTCTGAGCGGAAATGCAAACAACCGAATGTGCTTCGAGTAAAGTGGGTTGTAGAAAATTACATACAACGTCCTCTCTTATCTAGGCAAGCTTAAAGTAAGGCATAAAGTTCGTAATTCCTTTATCTTCAAAAACAAAAATGTAAAAATGCGAACAGGTAACTTGGCCTTTATGAAAAAGAGCTCAATTGACCAATCTTTTTTTTATAATATAATTACATAACCCACCAATAAAATCCATTGTAAAGTAACGCGTAAAATTCGTAATACTTTTACATCAAGACATTAGAAACAGTATCAAAATTTCGTAATGAGCTCCCAACTCATCTCTTTTTTTTTTTTTTTAATGAAAGAATTATGAATTTTAAATTAAATTGGATCACATTTTTTTTCTTTTTGTTCACTCTGGTATTACATATTTGCAAGATAAATTATTTTGTATTTGGCTTTTTTAACTTCCGCAAACGTGTTTGTATTATGGTGCCCCATTAAAAAAAAAGTCTCTTATTAGTATTTTTTTTAAATCATCTTTTATTCACAACCACTAATGTGATTACTATTTACTAACCTTTCAAAGGTTGGGAAACACGTCATTTGATTCCACAGTCAGTAATTAATAACATTTCATCCCTTGGGCAGTAATATACGTGAAATACCGGAATTTTTTTCCATCAAATTGTCAAGTAATTCATGTTTTGTTGTATGGAGAAATTAATTTTATGCAGGGTGAGATTTGACGTTCGTAAGCTCATTAAACGTTAGACAAGAAAGTCAAATATCCGACAAAAATTACACAAACCTTGGTAGTAATTATCACCTAGCCTGTAATAGTAATAGAAGACTGGTTAAAAAATTGTGATCTACTTCACTTGTAGCGTAATGTATTGTTTTAAGCAGCCCCATAAGCAAAAATAAAAGTCATGTGAAAAAGGAGGGAATGGGGTGGTACGTCAGGAATTTGGAAAATTGTGTTCAAAAGAAAATTTGTTTATCAAAAGCATATTGTCATTAATGATATATTTTATGTACAAAAGTAGAATAGTAAAAAGGTATATCATATAATGTTGGTCAGAGTCGTCTTATATTACAAGGAACACTTATAGACAAGACGTTAAATATTGAATTTTAATTATATTTAGCGTCAATATTAGAATACATTAACATACATTTATATTAAAAAACAACAAGATTGATTTATACAATTTCTTTTTAATTGCTTAATGGGAAGATATTTTCAACTGACACATATATCTGTGATTGGAATCTAAAAAAGTATCCGGTGAATTACAAAATATATAATATGTATATATTAACTATATTTTAAAATAATCTTTCAAAGAATTGGCAAGCGGTATTGCATTGCATAAGTGATTTTGTTACCGCTGTTGTGCAAAAGGCAGGTGCGAAATAAGAGCATTTAACCTCCACGTACACAAAAGCTAATGAGAAAGTTATCACAATTTCCAATTTCAATTAGTTACATACATTATAATTAAAATACAAATAGGAGACGTTTTGACTCTGGAAAAAAAAGTTGAACATGAGATTGGCACTCGAGATGGATGAGACCATCTCACAGAGAGAGCCTTAGTCTACCACACTGCTAACGGAGTAAGCACCACAGTCCTATGTAATAATATACTGTCGCGCTAATCTACATCCATTTACAAGGACACCTAACACAATAAAACTAGTACGTAATGAAGTGATCGTAGTCATATAAGTATGTATGTATAGCGGCTAGCAATCGCAAGAAAACATAGTGATGTTTAGCGAGAGCTCGAGTGCTTACTCCGAACTACCACAATAATTAGTCGTCGTCCATGATGCAATGAGAAAGCCAACCTTTTACTAGGCTTATTCTATGTAGGAATATAAAACACCCTAAAATGCTGTGGTCAGAGAAGTATTGTCCCGTCACTAGTCTTGGCTCAGAAATAGCACATACCACTGATTCACACATCGCTATCCCTATTTGACACCACAAAATTGGCAGTAGATTTCAAAATACTCTATCACTAAATAGAATTGCATCTAGAGTCAATAACAACCTTGATTTGGAGAAATTTAACTGACATATATTTTATAATTAATTACAAATACAAATACTTAAATATTTAATAAAAAGAATATACAGGACTTTAACTACCCTTCACTGGAAGAAGCTCTCCACGTCCGCACTTGCCTTCACGCTTACACACTTTGTCTTACAATTGTCTTTGAAATCATTAAATGTACTTTTTGGTTCCAAATCATTACATTTTTATAGAAGCACACAAATCGGTTTCTTTTTCTGCTTTTGTTTTTTCTCAGGTGATTTTTTGTTGATTTGTCGAACTAGATCATAAAATATCTAAAACAATACACACGTCGTTAAAACATTGCACAAGCGGACACGCAACACAATACTCACATCAACAACATTTATTTTAGCTTTGGCAGAGGTTTCCATGAAGGCACAGTTGAACTGGCGCGATAGGTTGTTTCCTTGTTCTTTGCCTACCACTCTTTCCTCTTCCAGATCACACTTATTTCCCACTAACACCATCGGAACATCGTCGGTGTCCTGACAAACAAAACAAACACTACAACTGACCCTAAACTAATTCACACAAATGGCTAAGCTCTAACAATACACAATACACCTACACTAAGCGGCATAATTGTGGAATAATTTATTAAAACTTAAAATTAATTTTGGTGCTAGCACAATTTTACTAAGACTTTTTTACTTAAAGCATTATTCAATATAGTTACTAAAGAAATAATAAACAAAATGTTTTTATAGAATTGTACATATGTTGGTTTTTAAATAAATCTTTATCTTTAATTTTAATTGCCTTCCTCCACGCATACGTTCTTACAGCCACATTCAAAAAAGTGGTTAAAAATTTTCTTCTAACGCAATACTAGAAATGAGTTTTTTTATAGTTGTTAAAGATTTTCCCTAACAAGTGTTTATTGTCTTATTATTGTTATATACTTATTTTTCCATGTACGTTGACGTGTGTACAAGATTGTAATGTCTTCTTGCACTAAATAAACGTTTATTTATTTATATATTTTTTATTTCCCAGACCAGTCCTTTATTTCGATTTTACATTTAAAAAAAAAAGATCACCTACTTTCGGTCTTTGTACGCACACTGTAAAACACTCAAAAAAGCATTTTCCCAAAAAGCTACCGATAAAAATTAAAACGGCTTGCAAATTTGCACTCAAAACCGTAAAGTATGCACATTCTTACTTTCAAAGAAAGCAAAAAATGTAAATTACTTGAACTGTGTAATAAATGAGTAAAAAACGATTTCGAATTAAAAAAAAAACAAAAAAAAATAATGCAACAATCAATTTAGCGATAACAACTCCCACAACTACAAACAAAAGATGGCCAGTGGTAAGTATTGAGATTTAAATATTTTCATCGTAAGAAATCAATAATAAAATGCCAGTTAGTCACGCAGTTAAAAAAATTAGATAATTTTTGATGCAAATAAATGGAACAAAAATACAGACAGAAATTTATAAATATAAATTTCGATATTGCATTAAAAAAACGCAAAATAAGAACACTGAAAAAACACACAAAAAAGCGTTTTCTCAAAAAGCTTCCAATAAAAATTAAAACGGTTTGCAAATTTGCACTCAAAACCGTAACACTCTTTTTTTAAAGAAAGAAAAAAATTGGAAATTAGTTGAACAGTAAAGTAAAAAACGATTTCAAATTAAAAAAAATATAAATGTCACAATCAATTTAGCGATAACAACTCCCACAACTACAAACAAAAAGTGGCTGTTGAGACTTAAATATGAAATCAACAAAATACCTACTAAATAAAATGGAAGTTAGTTACGCAGTTTCCAAATAAAAAAAAAATAGATTTTTGACGCGAAAAAGTGGAACACAAAATATAGAAGCATTAGCGGAAGTTGCCTGTATATTTGCATTATCAGTAGATTATATTCTGTTTATCATTAAGCGAAGCTTTTATGTAAATTTTGTCATGTAAAATAAAATACGTGATCAATGACCTCCGCAGCTGTAGCAGATGTAAAAAATGTAATAATAGTTATGCACTCATAACTAAAAGTATTGCTTACATGTGTGAAGTGAACCTGAAGGAGTTAAAAATATAAAACAACGACGTGTTAATAGGTGGAAGGGTGGAAATGAGTAATAAACCGGGTCAACTTTTCCAATATGTAGATTAGAAACGTAACATAAATAGTGATCAATCTCATGTTGACCTTGGTTTTATTTTGATAATGAATGTAACATTGATATGGATTGATACATATGCAATAAAATCGGTTTTTGTTGCGAATTTTAGCATCTAAAACAGCGTGTTTACGTGTGACGTGAACTAAATAGTGACCTTAGAGGCAATTAGTCATCGGTTTTAAAGTGTGTGTAATTAATTGCAATTAAATTGAATGTACCTTGACTCTGAGAATTTGTTCCCGGAGGTCTTGTAGATCGTTAAATGTTGATTGTGCTGTAATTGAATAAACCAAAACAAAACCTTGCCCGTTTTTCATGTACAAATCCCTCATTGCCGTAAATTGCTCCTAAAACAGTTATTCCAAATGCAAATTTTGTGAGAGGAGGAACGTGGGACATACTGTGCCTGCTGTGTCTAAAATTTCAAGCATGCACTGTTGCCCATCGACTTCGACTTGTTTCCTATAACTGTCTTCAATAGTAGGGTCGTATTTCTCGACGAAGATTCCTTGTACGAATTGCACGGTGAGTGCCGATTTTCCTACACCCCCAGACCCCAAAACGACGATCTTGTATTCACGCATTTTCCCAGTTGCACAAAAACTTCAGTCTATCTGTAACGAAAATCGGGTGAAGATAAATCGCCGAATTCCGGGCGGTTGTGAGTAAGCGAAACTACGAAAGCGCCTAATCTCGGTGGTTAACCACAACCCAACAGGATGCTAACGCACATGGAGCAGACACCTAGTGATCAATCCATGCAGATTTGCAAACAATTCTACGATTCGGGGGCTAATTAGGCGGGATTGCGCCCCCTGTCACAACTCAAGGTACATACATTGGGTGTCCAGCTCCTGGGGGCCACCGCGGTGCCGCTTCCGGTCACAGGTTCGTCCACTGCACTCCGTTTTCGGTTTTAACGTCAGAACGGCCCGAACCACTTCAATTTACACTGTCATGGCTCAACGCTTCAACAAATACTCACTAGGTGAAACTATTTCAGTTTTTTACGGCATTGCCTTTTCAAGGATATGCTCATACTCTCAAGGGTGCTCTGGGAGGAGTTGGGTGTGATTTACATGAAAATGGGGACTTACCGTGGGCTAAACACCGTTATTTCAGGATCGGGCGATGCCGTTGGTAGTTGATGGTAGGTGTATTAGCTTTAGCTATAGATATAGCGTATAGCTGGAGCTGCTGGCAATGGCAATTACTGGGCTCCCCTGCTCCCCCTTTCGTTTCACTCAGACTCAGACCAAGCGCATGCCACCATGCCGCACCCGAGACAAGAACGGTCGACAAGGAAGGAAAACACAACGATAGTTGCACACTAACACTGTAGAGGACACCACCAACACCGAAGCCATAGACCAGCACGTCCCAAAAGTTTTGTTACGTAATGCCAGAAAATATATCTTTTTTATTATGTAATAAAGATACACAAAAATCAAAAAATTGTTATTATTTTTGAACAATCCTTTCATAAATGAAAATCCTTTGAGGTATATTCCAGTTATTCCACCATTCCCACAGAAACAGCAGTTCCCAAAAAGCTAATTACACGTGTCACATCAAAGAATTTAAAAATCCTCTTCTCAAAACTATCAATATTTTGAAAAAAAAAGTTAGCCTTGTATCTCCAAAACCAATTAAAGAAGAAATTTAAAAGTTATTTCAAACATAGTTAGGTATACCAAATCTCATTACAATGTGATCAACCGTTTTCAAAATATTTAGCTGTCTTCATAATTTAAACGACCCTGTATAGTATGAAACTAATTTTTGCAACACTATAACACTAGTTTACAAGGTTTTTTACCGGTAGAATAATTAACCCTAAGTCTGATACGGTCGAAAAAAAATTAGGACGTCAAAGAAGTATCAGTATTTGACAATTTTTGCAACATCGAAAATGTTACAGATTGCTTGTGCTTTTGTTTATCTTAATGCAGACTAGTAGTAATCGACTAACATATTTTTATTCCAAAAACTTTAATACCTCTCTTCATAAAACTCTAAATCTTGATGGAAACGTTCACCATGTTCATCGCTTAAACACAAACATCGAAAAAGTTGTTTGGGGTTAATTTACATTCATCTGACGATATTTTAAAGCAAATAAAATATTTAACAATTTGTTAATCATGTCAATAACGAATGTCAAAAACACCACAAAAAAGGTGATTCACAACTTTCGAAAAATTAAAAATGACACAGATTGTTTCTTTTTTTCACTGATTAGTGGCAGTTTCTATTATTGTAACCAACAGTAATCGGCTAATATATTGTTATCCCAAAAACCTTTGTATATCTTTTTTCATAAGACTTTAAATCTTGATGACAACGTTAATTAGTTTATCACAGAAACAACGAATGCCAAACAAACTAGACACCAAAAAAATTTTTTTTAAACTCTTAGTGTATATATATCAAAAACTAGACGTGATAGACAAATGTGACATATATTTTAGTTATCAGTGAGTAAGAAGAAAACAAAATCAGTATAAATTGTCCCTTGGTAAAAGAAAAACAATAATTTTTTTGTAAACTAGCGTAATTGATAAGATAACAGGGCCGTAGCAAGATCAGATGTTGACATAATTTTATTTTTTATCATTTCCAAAGTTCTATAATATGCGACTAAATGCACCTAAAAATGCAACGCCTAAAAAAATTGCTTCTCATAAATAATACCTTTTTTGTGAAACTAGTCTGTTTTTTAACTGATACAATTTTATAGACGAATCTTGGTTTAGCTATTTTTTAAATAAAAACAAATTCTATAAAAATCTATTTGACCATAATGTCAATGTAGGTTGTTGCTGACTTTTTTCAAAGATATTTTTCTGCATTTCGGACTACGCAACACCTAGAAAAAATAGCTTCTCATAAATAATATGTAGGATACAAGTTGAAGATGTTGTGTATGTAGAATAAATTATTAATATTTCGTAACAATCAGACGTTTACTTACCTTTTTTGCGAAATTACTCCTTTTTTTTTAACTGACACAGATTTATAGACGAATCTTAGTTTAGCTACTTTTAAATTAAAACAAATTCTATAAAAATCTATTTGACAATAATGTCAAAGTAAGTTGTCGCTGACTTTTTTCAAAGACATTTTTCTGTATTTCCGACTACTCAGGTTTTTTCTACCATTACTCACCATAATTTGAATTGAAACTACTAAAAACTTCTTAAAACTTATCACTTATCAACCAAACAATTAAGAACTTAAGAAGTAAACAATACGAAGAAAACTAAAAATCTGATCAATTGATCAAATACCAAAAGTTAATTTGAAAAAAAAAGATTAAAGATAGAACATGTTTTGAACCAATTAGTTCATCTTCAGCCCTTTTTTGTTAATTCACTATCCACCATTTTGTTAGTTTCCACTTCAATTTAACGTCATACCTTCATGGCTTCACTATAAGGAAATTTTTAATATTTAAAAAAGGGGCTGACCAATTGGTTCGAAATTGTTTTTTTTCCAACTTTAACTTTCGGACAATAAACTCTCGAGGTATGTGAATTGAGATTTTTTCTCCATTTTTAATCTTACGTTTACTTACCTTTTTTATAAAAATAGTCCGTTTTTATAGAAGGAACTTAGATTATGAAAAAAAACACATTCTATAAAGCCTATTTGACAATAATCTAGAAGTGCTCAAACAAACTTTATAAAAAAAATATCGTTAACCTCCTTGAGTGTGGGCCCCGGATGTGTTAATTTTTGCTCAAATACAGGACTTAAAAAAAATTCTCCAAATACCAGATCACATCGTTCACTAATTGAAAATGTCAGGAAACAACATTTAATTTATGTATTTTTAAACGACAAGCGAAACGACTTTTATGAAATATTCTTTGTATCATTCGCAATTTAATTAATTTTGAAATATTGTTTAATATTTCTGGGTTAATCAAGGCAAGAATTAATACAGTTATGTTTAATAAAAATTGCAAGAAGGAAATTCCTCGTATCGTAAAATATGTGTTCATTAAAAGGAATAGAATCCCGATATCCCCCGTGAATAAAACAGGTAGTGTAAAGCATAACAAAAAAGCGTTGTGATCAACGATTAAACAAGAATTCCAACTTTATGAAGTACGTAGATTCGGAATTGATCAT
This sequence comes from Tribolium freemani, assembly GCA_939628115.1. NCBI lineage: Eukaryota > Metazoa > Arthropoda > Insecta > Coleoptera > Tenebrionidae > Tribolium > Tribolium freemani. Next base: position 11,012,514 of record OW626792.1, on the reverse strand, counting down.
GTTTTATTGCATTGTTTTTTTAACAGTGAAATAAAATGAAAATGTATATTGAGAGCGAAATAAAACTGGAAATTTACATAAAAATGACGGCATCTCCAAATGAATCGAACGTTTATCTATAGCCCGGAGTTTAATTTGATTAAAAGCCCAACTCTAGGCGGGCACCTATATACTATATGAAAAAATCACTTAGACGGATCCAGCGCGTGGTGTTGTCTCAAATTTTAATATATTTTTTAATACAACGTAGCGGGAAGACAGGAAAGGTTAATCTCATAGCTTAAACGGTTTTTAATTAGTTTTTTATAAGACGGATATTACCGCTCCATCTTATTCTCAATCCGGCGACTAGCGGAAATCAAAATCTCTTCAATTTATCCAAGTGTCGATAAAAAAACTGCAGTCACACTCAGTAAACAGCAGTGGCGGCTCGTGTATGTTTTAGAGTGGTAAAAATAAAACTAGACAAAATAAATTTAATTAATTTTCTGATGAGGGAACACACTTAAATTAACTCTCGGGAAAGCTGTTTCTATAGACAAATCGAGTCGAAACTCATTAACCAACTTGGGCCAACAATTGAATAAATTTCTAGAGAAATGTAATGATTCCGTCAAAGCAAATCGAATATTCGACAAAGCGGCATTATTTAAATTGTCGTAAATCAAATGATCGAATTATGCAAGATAATTGCGTAGAAATATTCATTGTTGCAAGTTCAGACACATGCGCTTGCGCTGAAGTTTATTATTCGCCCGGCGCCTCCACCATTTTTGCCGCTCGCAACTGTTTGTTCAATGAGCGATCGATACATTATCAATTACATGATCAATCAATCTAATGGCGGGCTGGGTTGTTTGTTAATTTCCCGTAGTAGCAAATGCAATTTATTAAGTCCTTTTATGATATTGATGTATTGGGTGAGGCCAAGAGGATGAGGCTGGGGGATGCAATAAGTTGGGCGAGGACGGGGAAAAATAAATAGAGTGCAGTTGAATCGAGTTGAGGTAGCGAAGGCTTGGTAATGTCGATTTGTAAGTGGAGTGTGGATCTTGGGCGATCCCGTCACGCTGCGACAAGGATGTACACATGCGCCAACACTCATTGATCTGCAAGAACAGCATCCGTAAGAAGCTGCAACGTGCGTAAAGCCATTGAAGTGGAAGTATTATTAGAAATCGGGCGGTGACGAGGACGGTGAACTAGAAAAGCAGGCGCAAGGGTGGTTCGTGCGCGGTCCATGTGTCTACAGCATCCCTGCTGCTCTGGTTCGGGTCGGGTTCGGGCAGTGGGCTCGCGGTAGCGCAGTAGCACTTTGGCGGAGGAGCATCCGACTCGCAATGGCTTTAGTATACGAATGTGCAAAGTAGGCACGAGATAGTAAACATGAAGTAACTAAATCTAAACCATCTGTCGGTAAAACTAAACTATATGTATATACATGTGTATGTATAGTATCGCCAGTACTGTTATACATAGGTATATATGTATAAACGCTAAATTAAACTCATGAACCGAACATTTAAACAATTGTGTACTAATAAATAATGCTTTAAGCTAAACCCGACTAAATAATAAACGATTCTAAGATGAAACCGCAATAAACCAAAAACTAAAATCAACTCTAAACGATCGTTGGAACACAGCACTGGCGCGAGCTCTTTACTGCTAATATCGCTACCCATGGACAGTGGCATGCAGCAATGTCAATTCTACTGCGGTCCACGAGCACTGACGCTCTTTGTCCTCTTGCACATCTGCCTGTCGCTACCGAACGGTAGGCCTAGCTCTTGGTCTTAGCCATAGTCATTGTCCCTCTTTCAACCCGTCCTTCCCGAATCAAGGTCATGATTGAAATCGTTAGTTGACGCAACCCTTGCTTTTAGAATCTTTGGCGGGATACAACGAGAAGCGACTCCTTCACAAATTGCTTGACCACTACAACGTACTGGAACGGCCGGTTGCCAACGAGTCGGACCCTCTGCAACTCAGTTTCGGTTTAACTTTAATGCAAATCATCGATGTGGTAGGTTGACGAAACCGCTAACTATCCGTCCATAATTCGAGTAATTGCAGGACGAAAAAAACCAACTGCTCGTCACCAACATTTGGCTGAAGTTGGTGAGTTGGTCGCTTGTTGTTTTTGTTTGGGGGATAATAGAAGGGGTGGTTGTTTTGAGTTTTACGCGATATCGAGAGGGGGTCCTTTGTGATGGCGAACACAATATTCTGGTATGCTCATGTGAGTTTGAGTTTTGAGGAGTGTGAATGTCAGCGGCGGTGTGCGAATAATTTGACAATCGTTGAACGCGGGGGCGGGACGGTCGCGCCCTAACATCGGTTGACAGGTGGCCTATCACCTTCCAGATCAGCGATTTACGTTGGTCCTTTTCAGGAATGGAATGACATGAACTTGCGATGGAATGCATCCGAGTTTGGCGGCGTCAAGGACCTCCGCATACCTCCACATAGGTTGTGGAAGCCGGATGTTCTTATGTACAACAGGTAGGAAGGTACTAAGATTCGACGGTTTTTGATTTTTTTATTTGATTAGCGCTGATGAGGGCTTTGACGGGACGTACCCCACAAACGTGGTCGTACGAAACAACGGCAGCTGTCTGTACGTGCCTCCCGGAATTTTTAAAAGCACTTGTAAGATTGACATCACGTGGTTTCCGTTCGACGACCAGCGATGCGAAATGAAATTTGGAAGTTGGACTTATGACGGATTACAAGTGAGTTTTTTCGTCGGTAGGTAGGCTATATCCGGCGGATGATTAACTCGGTTTCAGCTCGATCTACAATTACAAGACGATGCGGGAGGGGATATCAGCAGCTTTATAACAAACGGCGAATGGGATTTGCTAGGTGAGTCAAAACTAATAACTCCAGAACTCGATATTAGCTCGCTACAACCGGTTGGTTTCAGGAGTTCCTGGCAAACGGAACGAAATCTACTATAATTGCTGCCCTGAGCCGTACATCGACATCACATTCGTCATCATTATTCGACGGCGGACACTCTACTACTTTTTTAACTTGATCGTACCGTGCGTGCTTATTGCTTCCATGGCGGTATTAGGGTTCACTCTGCCCCCGGACTCCGGAGAGAAACTCTCACTAGGAGTCACGATTTTACTATCTCTGACGGTGTTTTTAAACATGGTTGCCGAAACGATGCCTGCTACCTCAGATGCAGTTCCACTGTTGGGCACCTACTTCAACTGCATCATGTTCATGGTGGCATCGTCGGTTGTCTCAACCATTCTTATCCTCAATTATCACCATCGCAACGCTGACACGCACGAAATGTCAGAATGGGTAAACGCAAATCGAAAAAACCAAAACTCGAGTTATTTCCCCCATTTCGCAGATAAAGGTCGTTTTCCTGATTTGGTTACCATGGCTTCTACGTATGCACAGACCGCACGGCAGCTGTGAGTACGGGCAACAGCCGAGTCGACCCGCATCTGTGGCAACAGATCGCAAACCGCTGCACTTTCAAGACGTGGAGTTGAAAGAGCGTTCTTCCAAAAGTTTGCTTGCGAACGTGTTAGACATAGACGACGATTTTAGACACAACCATCGCGGCGGCGGGACTCCGACGCCCCTCCCGACAGCCACCTTCTTCCGAACAGTCTACAGGTAGCGACGATCGACAAAGCAAATGCCAATAACTTCATTGAAATTTCTAGGCAAAACGAAGACAACGGAAACGGAGGAAGACTCCACGAGTCGCTCGTGTCGAACCACTCTTGTCTAAGTGCAGATTACGAGCTGGCGCTGATTCTGAAGGAGATCCGCTTCATCACCGACCAGCTGCGTAAGGAAGACGAGGCCGCGGACATCACCAGAGATTGGAAATTCGCGGCCATGGTGGTCGACAGACTGTGCCTTATTATATTCACTCTGTTCACGATCATCGCCACGTTAGCAGTGCTGTTCTCGGCACCTCACATCATCGTATCGTAGCTACCCCGACCCCGGCTCCTCGCAAGACCCTCCCCGAAGCTAGATCCTGCTGATGATTTCGGGCTCGGATTGCTCGCGCCACCCAACCACCCATCAATAGTTGGCAGTCGTTTTATACGGAAATTTGGTTTTGTATCGTGCTCTTTAGGGTATTAACACAATCATACTGTGATAAATCAAGTTAAATGTTGAGTTAGTCAGACGAGATCGTGAATTGGCATAGGAGCAGAGCGGAGCGGAGCGTTCACTTTCCTCGGACTTTGTGATAAGAGGACAGGCCAATGGAGTTGGTCTCTTGTTCGCCTGTTTCGCACTCCGAAAGAACCCGTGCCATTTGCGAACCCGACAATAGTAACGTGCAATGTTTTGTCCGCGAAGAGAGGGACACGATTGTTTCTGTCGCTGTTCCCCACTTCGTATTGTTACTTGACACATTGTTAATGGCGTTTTATATTGTATGACGTGTAGAACTATATTTTTCTCGTGGAATTTGAAATAATTTAATTAATAATTATTAAAAAATTCATTACTAAAATTTATAAAAGAAACAAAAACGAAACGTTGGTATGATTAGATAATTCGGATGAAGTCTTAGAAACCGCTTCATCGTTTTTTTATATTTTGTCCGTCTAGCATGCTACGTAGGATGTAACTGTCATCTATGGACTTCTCTATCCTGTACATACAGAACCTAACTTAGGAGCATAGCTGGTGAAAAAGCACTTGAAATTCTAACATATCCTTTCAAAGTCATGTAACGTACAGAATCGTGTATAAAAAATACTCATGTCTCTAGTGGGAAAACGTCGTGCGTGTTTCCGGTGTCGCAAACCGCGCTTTTCATTGAAAACACATTTTCTCGAATTATTTGTAACAAAAAAATAATAATGATAAAAATAAAAATCCATGCAATATCCGGACTCTTCGTCGAATGAAGGAAGTTGCTCAAATAATACTAAAACGCCGAAAATTGACATCGACTCTAACCGAGTCCGGGAGTCCGGATAAAACCGCGCGCTGGAGAAACAAACACATCGCAACAATACATCGCCAACGTTCTTCCACTGTCAAGCAAGACAATATCTCGTCAGTTAGGGCTATAATTCTTATTCTTAGTCTTTATTTACATCTTAATATAGCAAAAGAATGCGGTAAATACCGAAACCATTGCGAGTGCGAGTCCTTATCCGTTTATATTTTAGGTTTTAGGCAAATTAATGAATGACGAATGGCAGTTTGATTGTTATCGCTGATTACGCAACGGCGGAAACGCTTAGCGTCATCTATCTCTCTTAATGGCTTAAAGACAACGGAATGGTGTCTTCGGATGGTGGCCAGCATTGGGGGCCACTGTGCGAAAGCACAAGACAGCGTGCAAATCTCTTTCGATGATATACATAATTATAAGTAATAAATCTCGCGTTCCATTGTTATATAAATAAGTACTTCCCAGAGAACTATTATTCACTAAAAATGCTATCGGATTAAACACTATTTTAAAGAAACTCGACAATCCATTATTGGTCGCTAATTAAGACGACACGGAGGGCCTTTGGGACAGCAGAAGACCGGCTGTCGGTTGAGTTTGCGAGCAGCGCTCGCAAACTCAATCGCATCGAAGCGACAAGTACTGTTTTCTACCGAAATTGTTGTAAATTGTATCACAATGGATTGTACTTTGTTAAATGAATTTCAAATAAACTTGCAAATGCAAAAGTTGTCTCGTTTCATTTGAATGAGTGCCCCATCCCTGAGAATGTTTGGCATCGCTCGTGAGAATCTCAAAATTCCCGACACATTCCTGGGATGACAAACCCGGATTTATCAAGCAAGTCGTGTCGGCGCCTCTGACGTCGCGACGGCCAGGACGCATGCCCGCGTCCTCCGGCGGTCGATAATAAGGTGGGAAGGCGCCCGGATTGGCGGAGAGACCGGTCCTGCGCCCCGACGCCTGCCATCTAGTCACGATAGTGATAATTATTTCCGAGGGGGTGGTGTCGCGCTACGTCCACGCTGACTTTCCCAGAATGAGTCGGAGCGTGTGTGCGGGCCCTTGTTTAAACCGTTGAGTGAAAGAGATGTTGCGTCGGGAGCAGGATGTTAGGTACGTGTGAAAAACGCCCGACTCCGGGAAGCGGAAACACGATCCTAGCCCAAGCCATGGACTTGAGCTGCCGCGCCAGATCTCGATGATCCTTTAAACATCGCTGAGGCTATGCACCACCTCGCAATGTGGACCTGGACCGCCACAGCGGTCTTCATCTCGTGTCTCATCGTCATAGGTGAGTGCAGAAGGCCGCCGCCACCGCCGCCGCCGGCACACCCACTGCCATGCTGAGTGACATGTAAACACAGCCCCTCCCCTCTGACGATTGTTTCAAACAAAGGATTCGCACTTACTTCAACTTTATCACACTTGCAATTCTCGCAAATTCCGCATTTCAGGCACGACTACACCCCCACTCATTCATTCACACCAACTGATATTAAAAACACCGGAAAAAACGGACCCATAAACAATATTCCAGCCGACAACAAATTAAGGATGTTTTATACAATAAAGGATCCAAATTTCGTAACAATCAGACAACGTTTACACCCCTTTTGGAGTTTCTGTCTAAAAATGCTAAAATCATTTTTTAAATGATGACATCGGCTAAAGGGCAAGGCCGGATTGCCCAATAGGCTAGCTAAATTTAAAAAAATTACCAAATGAAAACATTAAACGGTACAACTCGTAGCACCAGTAATATCAATATACCGTCGATTGCTCTATTTAAAAAAAATATAGCAAATTTTTTATTCGAATTATTAATGTTTAAAATTTCTCTATATTTTATAATACTATCCTGTGACATATATTTTGTACAAAATGTAAAAATAATTCAAGTTACAGCAACCGCTGTTTGAAGCACCAACAAATTTTTTAAATTGAATTTATCTTGGTACTAATAATTATATTCAAAGAGCCAGAATGCAAAACACATCGGCTGCTTCTTCTCTGCCTTGAATTAGGTACTAATTGGGAAATTTTTAAAATTATTTGTTTATTATTGTATTTTATTATTGATAAATTTGCACGTACAAACTGCCAAAAAAAGGATTATGAAATTTTGAGTTTGACCGTATTCTACAGATTTAGCTGCTTCTGTCAGCTCAGCAACTAATAGTGAGCGAAGCTTTGGGAAATCTGTGGTATTTTGCACAACTTTGAGGGCCAAAATCCTAAGGAGATTCTTCCGCACGAAGAATTGACCACAATTTGTCTGAAAACTGTGGCTTACCTACCTATTTTATATTTTTCTACGAACACAACTAATAATTAAGACCCCTTGAAATTATTTTTTTTCAAATTTTGCTTAAAACAAGTACCTTGAAAGTTACCCATTTGTACAAAAAAAGATTAGGGTGTAACTTAATTACAAGTCCTGTACTTTTCTGAGAAAATTTTGCTGTAAAAACAATGTTTCCTATCAAGCAATTGTTGTCTTACTTCGCACCCATCTATCCAAACTTATCCTAAATTTTTCTCGAGCTGACCAAAGTAACCGAACCGACCATTTTACTTGTTGTTTGGTCGAATATCCAACTATATTTCGACCAAGGGGGTAATCACTTCAAAAATATCTGTCCCACGTATGCAATATTGCACACATATTCCACGTATTGCAAATATTGCACACGTATTGCACACATTGCACACTATTGCACTTATTGCAAATAAACTAAGACACATTGCACCTGATATTGCACACATTGCACTCGACATTGCACCTAATTTTGCACACATTACATGTGAAATTGTATCGCATTGCACACTTTAAAAGCAGCATATTTTTGGGTGTAATGCTGTGTTACTGCACAAAAATGTATAGATACCTACCTAATTTCTATTTAATTTACCATTTTTCTTAACATTTCTTTCTATTGTTGTTTAAAACTTCATTGTAAAGATTAAAGAACAAAGATAGGTATAAGATTTTGTACATTTTAACGTGTAAAGCCATACAGGTAGAAAACAGAGAATTAAAACACTTGTGATTAACTTAGAAAGTACTTATTTCATAAGCGAAAAATTAAAACTGACTTGGCTTCGTCTCGTCTGGAAACAGCATTGATTCGTCCGCAAAAACATTATTTTAAGGACTTGTTACAAAAATAAATATAGTCTGTTACTAACCTTTCGCAACAATTGTTATAATTATTTTTCTCTTTGAATTGGTGGAGTCTAAATCTGTTGCTGAAATTCATTGTAACACAGAATTCTTTTCTTACACAGAAACTCAAAATACAAATGCGCTGTTGCCATGTTCTCTTAATCTCTCCCATTTCAGTTCTTATTAGAGTTTCTGTAATTCTGTATAAATTCAAAGAGAAAAATAATTATAATTGACAGTCGTCGTTTACACGTTAAAAGCATATTAAATAGGCTTAAACCTGATAATTTTTTTGTTTGTATGTGCTTTAAGCACTAGTTTAACATTTACTGATTCTAGCTTCGTCATATCCGAGAAATGTCATAACTCGCATTACAAAATTACAAAAACTTTTCCAAGTATTTCGTCATAAACACTAAGTTTTATTTACGTCTTCTAAGTAGAGGTTTTGCACTTTTGGGTAAACTACAAAAGCTTTACAAACAAACAATTCGTGCGCGCGCACCGTACAGTTTGATCATAAGTTGCTATTGCACGAACATTGCACACATATTGCACACATATTGCACACACATTGCACACATACTACACGGTATTGCACAGTATTGCATACATTGCACAACAATGCATTCACATTGCACAGACATTGCATATCATTACACAAACGTTTGTCCCACATATTGCACATATTGCGCACGCGGTAACAAACGCAAATAGGATAAATGGAAGAATTCCCTTAAAGAAAGGATTCAAAAATGTCTAAAGCGTTACATAAAGTTTTGAAACGCCAAAATAAATATTTTGTTCATAGAAGTCCTGAGAAAAAATTTTTTTAGGCAAATGTTCCGAGGATGAAGAGCGACTAGTTCGAGACCTCTTCCGAGGGTACAACAAGCTGATACGCCCCGTTCAAAACATGACGGAAAAAGTTGACGTCAGGTTTGGCCTAGCTTTCGTTCAACTAATTAACGTGGTACGTTTGAACATCCGTACATTTCTCCCCTTCTAATTTGCTATTCCAGAACGAAAAAAATCAAATCATGAAGTCGAACGTCTGGCTGAGATTGGTGAGTGGATCGTCGTTAGCATGCATAATTCGTAAAAAAATGTATGTTGTGTTAGGTTTGGAACGACTATCAGCTTCAGTGGGACGAAGCTGATTACGGAGGAATTGCTGTACTCAGGTTACCCCCCGACAAAGTATGGAAACCTGATATAGTTTTATTCAATAAGTAAATTCCATTTGGCAAAAAGGGAACGCAATGCTAATTTTTAATGCTTTTAGTGCTGACGGCAACTACGAAGTGAGATACAAGTCAAATGTGTTAATTTACCCCAATGGCGAGGTGTTGTGGGTACCGCCCGCAATTTATCAGGTGTGAACATAAATTGGGTCAGCGGTGTTAAATTTTAATGCATTCTCTTGTAGAGTTCTTGTACTATAGACGTCACCTATTTTCCGTTTGACCAACAGACTTGTATTATGAAGTTTGGGTCTTGGACGTTCAACGGTGATCAAGTGTCACTGGCGTTATACAATAACAAAAATTTCGTAGACCTGTCAGATTACTGGAAATCTGGAACGTGGGACATTATTGAAGTGCCCGCCTACCTCAATATATATGAGGGTAACCACCCTACTGAAACCGATATCACGTTTTATATTATCATACGACGCAAGACTCTATTTTATACAGTCAATTTAATACTTCCTACAGTACTCATCTCGTTCCTTTGCGTACTTGTCTTTTATTTGCCAGCAGAGGCCGGGGAAAAGGTACCTTACCCTCAACCCTCAATATTTACCCTCGCTGATTCGCCTTCTTTTAGGTGACGTTGGGTATTAGTATTTTACTGTCACTTGTAGTGTTTTTGTTGCTCGTTTCAAAAATCCTGCCACCAACTTCACTTGTGTTACCGCTCATTGCAAAATATCTACTTTTCACATTTATCATGAACACCGTTAGTATTCTCGTTACGGTAGTAATAATCAATTGGAATTTCAGAGGGCCTCGAACACACAGGTTAAGTATTTAACCGAAATTGATCGTAAGGGAATTTATAAATGTGGTTTGTGTTTAGGATGCCTTCGTGGATCCGTTCTGTTTTCCTCAATTATTTACCGGCAATGTTGCTAATGAAGCGGCCGCGAAAAACACGATTACGATGGATGATGGAAATGCCTGGGATGGGTGTGCCACCTCACCCTTATGGCTCTCCAGCTGACATTCCCAAACATATAAGGTAACAATCAAATCACATGCCCACACCCAATTCAAGCGACACAATAATAATTTTCCCAAATCTGTCCAGTTCTATTGAATCCCAAAGTAAAGTCGAAGTTATGGAGTTATCCGATCTACATCATCCGAATTGTAAAATTAATCGAAAGTTAAACTCGGACCTGGGTGTAGGTGTAGGATCTGAGAGTTGTCGAAGAGAAAGCGAAAGCTCCGATTCTATTCTCTTATCACCAGAAGCGTCAAAAGCAACGGAAGCTGTTGAGTTTATCGCAGAACATTTACGCAACGAAGACCTCTACATCCAAGTGAGTAGCAAACCGGTTTTGCAACAAAAAACGGTCTGTTTGCATAAAACGAGCTAAATGAATCAAAGTAAGAATTTTTGACGAAATTTGGGTTGTTTTCAGACTCGAGAAGATTGGAAGTACGTGGCTATGGTGATAGACAGACTCCAATTATACATGTTCTTTATCGTAACCACAGCTGGTACGGTGGGGATCCTGATGGATGCTCCTCACATCTTCGAATACGTAGATCAAGACAGAATCATCGAAATTTACCGCGGCAAATAAACCTTGGCTTTTTAACAAATCATGTGGCTTCCATGTGAGAACCGCAAAGGCCTACCGGTTTGGTGTTCGGTAAATAGTGACTGGGGCACTGTGACAATTTTGAAAGTCCGGCCCGAATTTTTTATTTTTGAGACACTGCAGCGTCAGCGCTTGGTGATTGTTATATAATAATAAACACACGACGTACGAAAATGATTATTTTGTTCCTTATATCGCCGAGTGACAATCGTTATGATTCCGCGTGTGCTAGAGATAAAGAAGGCCTGACATATAATAACAAACACATGGTGTATTATCGATATAGTTTCCTTGTAGTGTCACGTTTGGATGATGGCTGATCCTAGGTCTAGCCGATTCTTGCGTGCACTGAGAATCAGTATTGTTAACGGTGGCAAACATTCGAATCCGTAGACAGCTCAATTGCCAGATAAGTCAACCGGAGCCCTCACACATTACTGCGAAACCCTTGAAGGGTCCACAAATGTGTGGCCCTTCTAAGCTTTCGCACTTTCTGATCAGACAGATTTTGTTTCGACAAAACGAGTAAACCACCACGAACACAGAGGACAATAGATCCGTGGGCGAGCTCCAACGACATCAGTCAAATATTAACACTGTCGTATGTTTAGATTAGAGTAGAATGGATGAGACTGGGCAGTGTTATACTGTAATGTGCTGCATAACGTCATGTCGGCGGCCTGAGGGTCTATCAGAAACAGTCCAGACTCCAGACTTGAGAAAATCCCTTAACTATTAGTTAGCATAGTTACGCAGGCCCTCGACAGCAGACAGCCCGATAGGATAGCCGTTGACACCAATTCCTTGTACTTGTACATACATACGAACATGACTCTAATCAAGCACTTTTTTCACACGATTATTTTTTTTTGTTTGATTGTTGTTACAACTTTTGATAGGCCTACTTTCACATTATTTGGTTTAAACTAAACGTAAAAAATTGCTCAAACTCGGATGTGTATGCAGTCATCAAACATTCAATAGACCGTTATTACTTAAATGTTATAAATATGTACAGTAAAGTGATTGATCACTATAGGCACGTCTTTGATTAATTACTTCATTCATTTTTGGCTCATTTTTTTGGAATTTCGACGAAACAATATTAAAATATCACTATTTCATTAAATAATTAAAAGTTATTATTCTTCGGTCAAGTTTGATGCATGGATATTATTACTGAATGGTCTTCCAAAGTTTTAATATTGTTTTTTTGAAATTTGAATACACGCGTTTGCGACACACTTTTTTACGAAACTATTATATACGCAATAACGGGTCATAGCTGTACATTAGTTAGCTACACGTGCTAATAGTTATCAGATGTAAAATAACGTTGTTACTGATAGTTACTAATATAGGAATCTGTACCGTATAGCACTGCCTGCCCGTGTTTCAGCACATAATCGCTTGGAACACTTATTGACTATTTAATACAATAAATAATCATTTACCTGTTATAATGTTAATGTACCAGACAGATGCATTTACAATAAAATACGCAGAATAATTGTTACCACTTGTTCTCATTTTCCCGCCCTTAATCCTCTGCGCAAACAACAAAAAAAAGCTTCAAAGAGAAACAGTACACCTTTGTAAAAAAATATTAGAAATAGTTACTTTAATTTTTACAATCCCCAAAAAGAAAATTACAATTATAAGTTGTTTTTGTGAGTGTAATACAAAAATTAATCAGTAAATTTCTTCCTCAATTTTTAAAAAAGAAGTACTTTCCTGACAGTTTGTCATTTTTGTAGTTCCGTTGTGAGTGGCACTTACATTCTTTTCTCGCTTATTTCGCGAATAACATTCCCAGGTCACGATGATTTTATAGCAACTAACATTTAAGTAAAAATCAAAAATTATGCAGAACTTTATTGATTTCAAATTAATACAAAATTAATATTTCTTATAATAAGATCAAGGGGTGGGTACTTTCTCCAAGAGCTGCTCCCTCATTCGTTCACGAAATGTTGATGGATCTTCCCAAAAAGCCTTCACCACCTTTTCCAGCAGATAATTTCTAGTATTGATAATCTTACCTCTGCACAAAGGACACAGCTTCAAGCTTGCGTGGCAGGAACTACAAAACTGTGCCCTAGGCAACAGATGAGGATTTTTGGCCCCATTATTTCGAAACAAATCGGGCATTCAAGCGCTTTCGGTGCGACAGCAATTCGAGCTAGATATTAAAATTAGTTTACACGAACTTTTACAGAAATTAAAACTTACACATCATCACTTGGATCTCTTGCACACTTTTATCAAAGGTTTAAAGAAAACCGCTGCAAAAACCAATTGTGATAAACTTCTGGTTGGCAGTGCTGTGCCTGATGTTCAAATATTGAAACTACGAGGGGAATTCACATAAAAACCGGAATTTGATTATAGCTTCATAACTTGCTGATATTAGCTGTTTCAAAACTATAAAAACGCCAACGTCGCATTTTCTCTTAAAATTAGCTGTTATAAATTATTCATGCACTTCAAAAAAATAACAGCTAATGTGTAATTCATAGTTTCAATGAGAGATCTAATCATTAATAACTATTTTACAATTTTATCAATCTTATTTAAAAAAATAATTCGGTAACTTGCGACGTTGGCGTTTTTAAAGTTTTGAAACAGCTAATACACAATTTTAACAAAACTCCTTAAACTTTAAACCAAATAACAACAAAAATAAATTATGAAATTGAAATTACTTTGTTGTTGACATAACATTTACAAAAAATTACGTAGATATTCAAAAGAAGCAAGCTACTGATATTTTTTAGATGTGTTTTATGTAGCTGGTGAAAAAAAACAAGAACTAAACAATTTTGAAGCATTTATTGTAACAATTTCATACATTGTAATTAAAAAAGACCACTTAAAATAAATAAATAGACCTAAATTAACCAATATCCTATTACAACGTTCCGTTCATACAACATTTTCCTAATTTTAGCGGCCAGTTGCTTGTAACATCATTTAAGCACTGTTGATTTAGAAAGACACTATTGAAATTATAAAACTAATAATTACTTGATAGAATGACTTTCTGATCGCTTTGTATATATATATTGACGAAAATAGATGTTTGTTTTAATTTTTAGTTTATCGTATAGTATTTGTATTTGTTTGCATTCCATCGTTTTAAACCAACTAGTATTTGAATAATTTTCCTCAAAGTTACTCTCGTTATCGTGCGATAATCTCTTTTTGACGGAGAATATTTTTCCTGTCGTGCAAACAATTTTTGCCCGTTTTGTATGTTTTATTGTTTTTAATTCTTTTCTTAAGGCTATAGTGCTGATTACCAGTGGCGTATCATGTTGTGAAATAAAACAATTCAAATGTTTTATCTTTAATTTTTTCATCAACTACACAGTGGCGGAGGTCTTGATACTTTTTAGTTAATTCGGCCAAAATCGAAGCCGAGTAAAAATACCCTTCGTAATTACTCAAACTGTCAATAAATCCGACGTGTTATTAAAACAAACTAAACTAAATTTAATCAGAACATCAACAAACCAAACGAAACAATTTAAATTTTGCGCCTGAAATAGCTATCCCCTTTGCCCCCCCTTCAGCCGCGATTGACATACCTGTCATCCCTAACCAACTAACCTCTAAAATCTAAAAATACCACCTAAACATTGGCAAATACGCGAAATCAGTTGAAATATGTAATTAACGGCGTCATTTCTCAAATCACTCCTTTCCACGTTACTTAAAAAATGCTTCTTGTACTTAACCTCAAACTCGCTCAATTGTGATCAAACTGTGGGAAAACAATGCCTGGCAAAGTTAAAGTGAAGATAATATCGGGGAGGAACCTCCCCGTGATGGATAGATCAAGTGACACCACTGACGCTTACGTCGAGATCAAACTAGGGGGTACAACGTACAAAACTGATGTTTGTCGCAAATCGCTGCACCCCCACTGGAATTCCGAGTGGTACAGGTTTGAGGTATGCACCCTTAATTTGCCACGATTTGGGCTAATTTTATTCGTAGGTCGACGACTCTGAACTCCAGGATGAGCCTTTGCAGATCAGGCTTATGGACCATGACACCTACTCAGCTAATGATGCTATAGGAAAAGTGTACTTAGACTTGAACCCTTTACTCCTGCCAGCAACTGGTCTATTAGTCAGATATGGGTGGAATGGTGATGGTAATCATGAACACCCATCAAATTCAGTTATGTCTGGCTGGATACCAGTCTATGACACAATGCACGGCATCCGAGGCGAAGTCAACGTCGTTGTTAAAGTAGAACTCTTCTCGGATTTTAACCGATTCAGACAATCATCGTGCGGAATACAGTTCTTTTGCTGTATACACGCATGCGCACCCACAGCCGCCTTGATGCATGGCGAACTTCCGTCCGACATTCACCAAATAACATTACTTGCATTCAAATATCTTAATGTTGCGACAAAAAAGAATATTAAAGACTTACGTCTTTGTTAAACTACATAACTAATTCACTTGATCGCATGATACTTAACGTCACAGCCTACTGTCTCACAGGATCGGTTCTTGACAATTTCATAGGGGAGGGGGGTTTAGGATTGTTTTTAGTATTAAATAAAGATAATGCATTATCTTGATTACTGATAAACAAAAGACTAAACTATAATGAATTAAGAAGGAAGCTCGCTGTCCATCAAGGAGGCTGTGGTTGTCAACGTCTATTGAGCCCATTTCAGCCAAATCAATCCCGCATGGATATTTTGCTCAAACGGTTCATGGTTTCGTCGAAGAACTTATAGTCAATGACGATCCTGAATACCAATGGATTGACAAAATTCGAACGCCGCGGGCTTCTAACGAAGCCCGTCAGACCCTCTTCTTTAAGTTATCGGGAGAGTTGCAGCGAAAAATCGGCGTAAAAGCGCTGGATTTAGGCGGAAATGCCGTTATTGGCTACTGTCAATGTTTTGATTTGGAGGGAGAGTCGGGAATTGTGGCTCGCGGGATTGGCACTGCTGTCACACTCGCGCGCATTATGGACGCACCCCATCCAACTATACTGAACGAAGAGTAAGTATAGTAACAACCGAGGGGAGAGTCGCAATTGTCGCATGTCTATTTTAAATACGCACTTTTGTTGACTTTCCTCTCGGTGCCGAAAATGAAGTGACGAAACATGTTGTAATTTTTTTTGTCCTGGTGCATGTAGGCGTGCACAGAGTTACTTAAAATTCCTTGGCTCCCAAGCAAGCTTCCGCCTCCCCGAGCTCCAAACCTCGCACCCAAAACCCCTTATTCCCACCCTTGATATAGACAACCCGAGATACAAACATTTACCGAAACATATATACCGAACTGAGCTTAGGTCGACTCGATCTAACCCGACTTTGCACGAACCGATGCATCACACTTCGGTTCGGACATTACTCAAGCAGGAGGATATGAGGGGAACTCCTGGTTACGGGCTGAGTCAAAAGTTTCGCAACTTCAAATACTCCTCACAGAGTATGTTATCGAAAAAAATGATCGCCTTGAAGGCGAAGCTGGGGGACTCCGGGATCGGGGAGGAAATTGACCAGGAAAGTGTCCCAGAGAAAAAGAGATATTCGAAATTCAAAAGAACAGTAAGCGATTCGAGCGTCATGGCGGAAATGTTGGCCCGGTCGGTGATACACGCGCATAATAGTCTGACGTGTATTTTGGAATCGCAAGATTCGGTCTCTTCCGAAAGTGAAGAGATGAATGAGGAAATTGAAACTGTTTCGGTTTTGGAAAAAACCGCCTCTGAGCCACTCCTGAGTATTGTTTCGTCGTCAAGTTCGCCGTCTTTAAGCTCGGAAGATGAGGAGGAAAACTCAGACTCGAAAGATATCAATTTTGAAACCGTCAGTAACATCGTTAAGAACGTAGAACTTTTGGAACAGACCAACACAACTAAAAGCTACATCAAGCAAATGTCCATGCCGACTTTGTCGTTTGGCGAAGAAGATAGTGACGAAACCGGCAATCCCTTTTTATTCCCGGACACAAAAGATGACAAGACCTCGGAAGACATTCCCGAGGATTATTTGGAAAAATTACGCGCACCGATTGCCAAAATCGAAACTGATGAAGAAGAATCAGACGAACCTACTCAAGAAAGTATACTTCCGCCAGTGCACATAACTAGTGATATCAAACACAAGGGGTTGTTTAAAACAGCCATGCAGACAATTCTTTTAGAGAAAGTTAACATCGTAGGGACGTACACACCCCCAATGTCCCCAACCTCCGTAACAAAATCGAGCGTCTTCAGTGTGTTTTCGCCAACTTCATCGTTAAGTTCCGTCAATTTGGGTAAATTACCCCGCTCTTCCACTGCTATATCTCTGGATGATTGTTCACACAAACGCGAAACTGTCCTTGGTGCGCCCTTTACGTCAATGTATAACATACGAAGGCAATCGAACCCTTCACTGACTAATAAATCGAACTGTTTTTCCGACAGTGCGCTTGATTCAAGTCAGCAATTGGGGAAAAAAAGGTTCAGTTTTTTTCGGCGCAAGTCGCACGAACCTGACGAATTGCATAAAAAACGCTTCTCGTTTTTGCACCGCTCGCGGAAAAGTTCCGAAAGTGAGGACAAAAACCCGGTTAAGAAGCACGGTCTCTTAGGTACAGCTCTCGGGAATGTTGTGATGGAGACGGTTCAGGATATTTTAGCAACGTCTCAGGTTGATAAAGCTCAGAAGAAAGATAATAAATGTCCCGTGTTCCCTTCCTCGTCTATATTAACTTGTACTAATGATAATAATGTAACCGAGTGTGACACTGCCTCAGCTGTCAATACAGAAATTGATAGAGGCACTTGCAATAATATGCATGCGAGCTTAACCCCTTCTCTTAGGAATAATAGTTCACCAATCCCGGAACACCTACCTGAACCCGGCCACCATCGCGCGGAGTCAGTTGGTACAAAAATGGTTCAATCTCCTGCGAAACTAAACAGCGTACCTTGTATCTACCGACGATCGTCGGATTCTGACCTGAGCATCACGCCAAAAGGTGGGTCGGTTTTGTTTTAACCCACTTAAGTCGTTGCAATAGAGTCAGTCGATTAAAAACCCCACGATTTAGAAATCATTTTAAAGCGTTTTTTTTCTTTTCTTGGTTGATTATTTCTTACCATAGGATTCTTTAGGAAAAGTGAGTATAATGCGCTTGCCAGACATAACTGTTGCATCATTTACTTTACTGTTTAATGTTTCACGACTGGGGTCACTAACATACTCATTTCAACTCAAAAGACATTGAGCATTTTATGTCGCAACGTTAGACTAGACAGTCATTCTTTAACCTATCCTAATCAGTGTAGAGCACGGATAAAAAACGAAGGAGCGTCCACTGGCACTGATTAAATTATTCGCATCAGTCAGGTCAGGTCAGGTCAGGAATGATTTACTCAGTCAGGTGGCGCGTCCTTGAATATTATTCCGTGGAGTTTTGTAAAACTAACGAACCAACTCATTTGTCCAAACATTGCCCAGGGAATAGTTTAACTGGAAGCGACAGGTCAGCAGCCGGCGGTCTCAACGGCCATTTATTCAAAAACAACTTATTAAGGGCCACTGTCCCTCAAGAAAACTTTGACATGCTCGAATACCCTTTTCTAACAATGACCAAATACCCTCAGGGCTTTATCACACAATTGGGTAAAAAACGCAACTTGTAATCAATCACTCAATCATGCCGATTTTCAAGGAGGTGCAGTCAGTGCACGTTCGGTCAAATTACTTGAAAGAATATCAAATCTGGAAGAACCCGAATCAAGGGACACTTGGTGGTCGGAAATCCGCATGGAAATTCGCTCACACGCTAGAGCTTTAAACTGTAACGCTGTGTTGGGCTATTCAGAGACCACAAGCATTTGGTAATTAACACGACATTGATGAAGACACGAATTAATTCAATTTCAGCGAGGATGTGTGTGTTTTGAGTGCGAGCGGCACCGCTGCTGTCATAGGGTTTCAATACACGGGCGAAATGGGGGACAGTATCGGGGGGCTCCCCCTAATAACCCGCCAACACAATAAGGACCTGCTTTGCACGTCCTTAGACCGCAGCGACTTCGAAAAAGAACACAAAAAGTCACTAGAGAATGTAATAAAAACACTTCCCCAAAAAAGGGATGCCGTTCAAATGTTGGCGACAATTCATTTTGACAATCAATTAAAATTAGCTTGGGGGCGCCACTGAGCTGGGTTGAAAACAGTAACATAAATGGCGGGATATTTAGAGCGTTGTACGAATTTTGCTATATATCCTATAAGGAATGACTATTGGATCTTTGGTGCAAGGAACGAATTAGAGATGACGAGAAAAACACGAATAACGAATGACTTACTACTTTATTGAAAAATTATTACAAAGACATTGAAAGCCTACCTTTTTTTTCATTAAATGAGGAATTAAGAAAGTTTCGTTACTGTTTTCAACATAGCATCTAGTTAATTTTATTCCAAAACTCAGATCTGGTAACCTAACGGCATAAAAGTTACCAGAAACGGTGCTACACTCTACTAGCACTCGTTTGAACGCCTCCCTTTTAATCCATGCCTTGTTAAGCAATAACGCCGTATCTGCATTTTTTGTCAAATTTGAGATAGCATGAAAGTTCGCATCTAAAGCGCATTAGCAGTTACTCTACACTACTTTTGTAGACGTTATTATAATTTTAAAAAGGAAAAGGCCTAGTAAAATTAGACGTATGTGAGATTCTACCAAATTACTTAGCAAGAAAGTCGTATCTTGGAAAAATTTCCCCAAAAATAAAATTGAAAATATCTGTTTGCTTAAGTCATATTTATAAGCATTACATTGCTTCTTCGTTAATTTATTATTTTAATACCTACCTTTGAATTGTTCAAATTTCGTTATTAAATGTTTATTTGTAGTTACGACCTTTTTGCTTAGTAATTTCAAGAAGTTTTTTATTTCAATTGTCCTATAGGTATTGAAAAACGCTTTAATTAAAAAAATATTCATAAAATTGCATATTAATATCCTTTTTATAAATAAATCGTTCATTGAAGTTCAAAATTCCACACATATAGTTACTCCTAGCATATGAAATAAAGGTGCGATAGAAAATTTAAGAAACATCAAATAACTAAATAATTACTTAAAAGTAGTTACGACGTTTTTGCTTAGCAGGGCAGAATATGTCTTATCCGAAAATTTGTAGAAGAAAGTGTTACCAGAAAGCCCAGAACGCGAAGTCGTTCCTGGTCACGTTACCCCCTCGTGCACTTTGTGCCACTTACCCTACAACAGCAATAACGTCCCAATTAGGGCCACAGTGTTAAAATGCGGGATTTGTCGGACGGGTAAAGTCCCCGATGTTTTAATTGCGACAATTGAAATCCCCGATGGAGCCCCGACTATCGGTCGCGGTTGTTTCATCCAGTCATTTGTTTGTAGGTAAGTAGGCAAAAGTGGCGTTGTTTTTTCCTACGTGTTTTTCCAGGCAATTGAAAGATTTGAGGGGCGAATCAAACGCCAAGGAAATTTCCGACGGGCTCCCCTTTCTCGAATACGAATTGCACCGTTTACTTATCAATAAACTGAAAATAAAAGGGATGAACGCGATTTTTGGGCTCAAAATCCGAATTTCAATCGGCGAAAAAACGCTAGTGGGGCTTGCGACCGGCACTGCGGTTTTTCTCACACCTTTGCCCACCCCAGTATTACCAAAACTAGTGTCGGATCGGTCGTCCGACGAAAAAAAATTAGCCGACTTACAGAAACTTTTGAACGAGACTGTGAAAAAAAACCGGGAGATTTACCAATTGAAAAGTGTAAGTGATCAAATTCACGCTTGTCATTTTTTTGTTTTTTTGCATAGGATGAGTGTCAAAACGGCCGCGTTTTGTCGGACGATGACTCGGAAGAAGAACAAACATCGATTGACTTATCACTGGGCAATAAAGACTGTTGTGTCCTGGAAGTAAGTGACAATTGTGCCCCGCTTGTTTTTTTTATTTTCCTCTCTCAGGTTGATGATCCTGAGGACGCCGATGTCGTCAACATGTTAATGGAACAGCGCCCTCCTGACGGCTTCCACGTAGTTAACACTGAGTTTGTCCCCGGTTTGGAGGAGCTAGAAATAGTTAAAAACCTCCAAATGTTTACACAAATCTACCGCGCGAAATTTCAACCCCCTTACAGTTTTGACGTCCACTTGCACCGCCTCCTCCAAAGTGTCTATTTTAAGTTACGCCGAATGGTCCCGTGTGCTTTGTGCGACCTACAATTCCGTGTAGATTTACCCGAAACTGATGAAATTCAACTGTGCGTTTTAGGTAGTCTCCGATTTTTTTAAGCACAACGATTAATCAACGATTTGTTGAAGGAATGGCTTTGGGGTTGGGCGATCCGCAAAAAATGAGGTTCAAACGCAAAAATACGCTCACGAAACGATACGGTTAGCTGGTGTTTCAGTTGATTTCAATTGTGTTCGATTTGTCTTTCAGAAGACGACATGATTTTTAATTTGGAGGAGGACCAAATACCCGAAAATAGCGTCACTCAGACGCACCTAAATACTCACAGTATGCGGCTACGCCAAAAATCTCCCTCAAGGAACAGGATTCAAACCGTCAAACAGAGACATGTTGAGTACACAATTTTTGTTTCGCCGCATTATTTAAATGTTGCAGGTGCCGCATAAAGAGCGACACGGGGTGGACATCACCCCCTTGTCCTACGTACCTGGCGGAAAAATAGAGCACTATTTAGGGAATTTAAACTTCTTTTTTATTAGGGAAACAACATCGATTCGAGAAGTGAGTCGTTGATCCCTGATATATATTTTTTGTCCTACCGACTGCGCCAATTTCATTTGATTTAAAAAATATAGTATTTATTTTCGTGTTATTAATCTTGCAGGAGGGTGGGTTGAGCGGTTTTATCCACAGCTTTGTGACCGAGGTGTTGGCGATTGTTCGCGCACATGTGACAGCGTTAGGCGGGAACGCAATGGTAGCTTATTTCATGACGGAATGTGTTTTGAACCACAATCTTCACAAAAATCAAGTAAGTGCAAACAACAATGGACTCAAACGATGCAAATTTCGGGTCAGTTCATTTGTTTGGCCCGACAAGTGGCGCCCCCAACTCTTGCGTCTATTTTTATGCGACTATTTCGTAATTGTTTGGGGTTTTCTGTAAAAAATTCAACCTAGTTGACTCTTGTTATCTGTTCGAGAAATGTTCTCAGGGCAATGCGTATTTACATTGTATCAAGTGATTACTGGATTAAACTTGAGTTGTGGAGCGGCACAATTGAGATGAGTCAAATATCGAATTTATGTAACAAGCGGCGGAAATAAACTTATTTAAGTGTTTGGTAATAAAACTTTAAACCTTAGACCGTGTCTGCGTAGGACGGAAAACTGGCGGTGCTCCAATCTTTTAAAAAAAATTGGCACTCGCAAAAATCCCATTTTCAAGTTGACATTATGATAAATGTAGTGTGTTTTACTTAAAACAGGTATTAATTTAATATCAGGAGCTGTCGTCAAGTGAATGTATTCCGTACAAGAGTATCGAGTTACGTACGATACGCAATTTTTATTTAATCGGGAAATACCAAAGTTTTAATTAGAAAAGGGAAGTGGCGACTTGAAGCTTTCAGGAAAATCACAATTTGTGTAATGCCAAAGCCCGTGTTTTTGAGGTGTTTATTTAATTGTCTATCGGTCTCTGGGCACTGTGTGAACATAATTCATACGGTCGCTCCCTAATGACAATGAAATTATGACGCGATCAATAGTTTACGTTTTTTCCGAACGCCTCAAATTTTGTATGCCGCTGCACTTGAATCCGGAAATAACCGATTACGCGTATTTATATCCCGATTTTTTGGGTCACTGTGACACTGTTGGAAAACAACGTTAATTTCACCGTCCAATTTGTTCCAACCGCTTTTACAAAATTTTACGTCCGTGGTGACGCAATTGCACACGAAGGTGCTGATAACGTGACTCCCCAAATTCAAGCAAAATGCATTTTTACAATTTAATCCTCCATTTTATCGGTTTGCGATCCTCGACCAATACACCGCTTTGAAGTTTTTTGCCAACTGCCTTATCTCTGATTTTTATTGGTCGAACGTATGAAGGGGCATGACTCAGATCGGCTCCGCTCCACCCAATTTAAACACACAAAAATTAAATTTTCTTGGACGGTGTAATGACAAAATTACTTACCACAATTTCACATCAACTAATTGCCATAACACTGCCGTAGGAATAAATCTCGCCAAATATTTATTTTGTTTTTTATTATTGACGGTCGGATTCGTTTCAGGGACAATGCCTTATTAACGTGGGAGGGGACGTGGTTTTCGTTTCGTACTTCAAGGAAGAGCCGTAAAGTTTCACTCACTCGTTTGTCATTAGAATTTAGTTATTTCAGGACAGTTGATTTTTGTGACTAAACTCGCCTTATTTTGTGATGCTTGGAATTGTGATTGATTGTTTCACAAGGAATCACAATTCTTTGGCAAATATTGTCCCCAACATGACAAATACGAAACTGATTGTTTGATTGTATTTCGGAAATTGTTAAATAAAAGTCGTCTTATTTACTCGATTTTTATTACTGAGAACCCTTCAAGAGACAAAATGATACGATTTAACGAGAGCAAGGAATTAGGTGAGTAGCTAAGTTTATGTGATTTACGTAAACACCAAGGCTTTGTTTATTATGCCTATTATCGATTACACTCATAATGTATGTTGTTTTAAGGTAAATATTTGCAGCTTAAAATAGTTTTTTGAAATAATAGTCAACCGAATACTTATAAATATAGTGTTATTAATTTAATTACATAATACTGTTTTATTTGGTCACGAATTCCTATTCACTCAAATCATGTAGCAAGTAACGTAACATTAATTATTGAAACAAGCGTCATTGACTGGGGATGCGCGTCTTATAAACCGAAAGGTCTTCCAAAGCGGAGAAAGACATGGTCGACATCTTGCCTCTTCGTGTTGGGGTTCACATTCCTTCCCACAACTCTCCGAACTGTAACAAAACCCTTATTCAATACAACACACCACTAATCCCGCGTTTCATAAATATTCAATAAGGTTTAATGGATAAGCGCATGTAATGCGATATTTTCGTTTTTTGCAAGTTGAGTTAAAAAATACCCACATGGTTCATCCTGAATGACAACGTTTTCGTTGACGGCTTGTTCGATGACCGAGCAAAGGTGTCGCAGTGAAGTGGAGGCTTCGAGGGCATCATTCGGGGGACAACTAACGTAATATGCCGTTGTGGAAGCATTGGTCAGAAACACCGCAACCGCTCCAAAAACAATAGCCACGAACGCGGATTGTTGCATTCTGAAAAAACACCACTAATCTATCGGTTTAAACAGTAAATAATCATCCTAAATACGGCCAACATCACGTTTTTGTGCCCCGTTCCCGTCACGTAAAACAAATTCGCTCATGTGTAAACAGGAACGGCACGAATTTCAAATTTCATTTTTACCGAACGAACTTCAAAGCCACAACTTAACTCATTTCTTTGTTTGTCAAGTTTGACTTAATGAAAGCGCGTAATGAAAAATTTTACCACCGGATGCGCCGCACACACTAATGAAGGGGGCAAAAAATTTGGCGACCACTTACGTGGAGGTGAGGAACTACCACTGGAAATTTCAGGGTTAATGTGCCGTTTGGACGAGATGAGATCTCTTTTATATATTACGGCCGCCAAGCGCCTACGTTTCTTGCGCTTTCCCACCCCTCTGGGGTTGTCACCAGTTGCGCATCATCATGTTTTCATAAAACCATTACTCTTTTTTCTATCAATTTTGATGGCACCCGTCATTTTTTCGCCACTTGCTAATTGACACAGTTGGGCGCGATTATGGTGACTTTATCTTAAAGATAATTCAATCAGCGGAATCGTCCGGAATTCAGCCACTGCGGAAGAACCATCGCAACATTGCTAATTACATGAGACAGGTTTTGTTTCCAAACAATGAGACACCCTCTGCTACTTCAAGACTTGCATTTCGATCACTCACAACAGCACAAGACCAATCGCAACTTGAGGGGAAGTTCACCTAATTTATTCTTACAACGTTGATCAAATTTTACAGCAGACGTAATGGTGTTTATGATAATCAACCCTCATAGTGAGGTGGTCCGAAGATATCGGTCCGTCTGAAAGACAATAAATCATACAAACTAAACCAGGCCCGTGCTGTACGGTCCTGAAGGGCGGCATTTTTAAGCCGTTTAAAAAAATATTTTTTTAAATTTCGTGTTGGTACTTAAATATTTTACATTATCTTCTGCTAGGTGTCAGAAAGAAGAACTGCTAGAAGAGATTAAAACATTTCAAACCTTACAAATTTAACTAAAATCACACTGTACTTCTTTTGATAAATACATTATTACAGTTTTTAACAGTTAACAATTTATTGTCAGTTTTTCGAAATTTATCAGTTGCTCTGAGAATTCTTTAACTTTATCTGTAACGTTTGCTTCTAGCGAGAGATTATTCTCAAAGTTAAAACTAATTAAAAATTATTTACGCACTACAGTGTTGCAAGACAGGTTGTCAAATATAGCTTTTATTTCAATAGAAAATGAAACAATTGATTTATTAGAATTAAGTGATATAATATTATTCATTATTTTGCAAATTTAAAAGCAAGGCGAGTTAATTTTTAATTATTTTTATATACCGAATTGTCATTTTTTGTTTTTTATTTGTTTAATTTGTTATACATTTTTTTGGATTTTTTTATTCTTCGACAATGTCAAACAAATGTTTAGTAATTCTCAATACAAAAGGTCAGATGATTTTTAACAGATTTTAAAGCAACTTTAAGGGCCGGTTTATAGAAAGCTCTGTTAAAATTTAGGCAGTGTCCCCGCTGCCGGCAACGGCGCCCATACCAGCTGCCGGCAACGGTATCCGGAAAAGCTGCCGGCAGACAATTTTTAGAATTTGATATTTAACATTTAATATTTTTCTAGACGAAAGCTGTATTTTCTTAGCTTAGGATGTTTTTTTTTTTAATGACTGAAACTGTAAAATACTTATATCTCAGAAAATAGGTTATTCTTATTGCTAGTTGCACTATGTAATACACCTAAACATTCTTATGATGCAAGTTTATTATTTTTGCTTGTTCTTATCATTTTTGAAGCTACCCTGTGTGTACGTAAATTTTCGGGCATACAAAAGAATCGTTTATCATTAAAAAATAATTTTGTTTTTAAAAAAGAACGTTTGAAGCAGCATGACGGTATTGGGTTAAATAAAATATTTAGATCATAAAGTCGTTTCAAGTTTCTTACCAGGCATTCTTTTAATAACAGACTTTGTTTTATAAAAGCTTTTTTTTGTCCAACATCATCTGCTGTGTCAGTGTTTTTTTCTGAATTATGTGTTTCCTCCACAATTTTGATTGAATCTTTTATTTAAAGAAAGTGTAACACTTCTAAAAGTGCCTAGGCTTTTTGTCATCAAAAAAATTTCGCAAATCACTCTTTGTTAATAAACCATTTTGAGTCTAATTCGAAGAAAAAATGTTGTATTCAACTCGTTTTTAAAAATCCACTCGTGAAATATTTTATAATACTTGTTGATTACTTAAAAAATAATTTTGAAAAATGTTCGATTTTTGTATTAGATTTAGAACTTATCACTTAAGTATAAATAGAAATTCGGTAGGTAGGTAGGTGGACATAAAAAACTGGTACAAGCATGACAATTTTATAAGTCAAAAAATCACAAATTTATATCGGGTAACTTTGCCTTTTTGCAAATAAGGTTATAAAAATTGTGACATACTAATGAGATATTGTCAGAAAAATTAAATTAAAGAGTTCAGTTCTCTACATTTACAAAGATTGGATAAATAACACAGTTGATTTAGCATCTATTTAGGTTCAAAGATCTCCAACGGCTATCGTTGAATTCAATTTTTGGCTTCAATGACAATTCAAAAGTTCGATACACAATGAGCAAATTTTGGATGTACAAGTTTTTTACTAAAAAAAACTCATTTAGGTATGTTTAGGGGCGGCAATTTCTAATTTTCACAAAAGGCGGCCATCTACTTTAGTACGGGCCTGAACTAAACCATTAACTTAAAAAGTTACTCATTCAAATCTCTTTTTTGCCCATCCATATTTAAACACATGGGCGCCCAAACAACAAATAAAATTAATAAATTAACTAACCCAGATATTCCTGCCTGTTTAAGGCATTCAAATTAGTACATGAATACTACAAATAGTAGGTGATTTAATAATTAATTTTTTTATTTTGTCAATTACACCAAAACTATTCGAAAAAATTGAACTAAATGTAAACCTATGTAAAATAATCCGGGGAATCGGTTGGCGTCGAAAAAATCGCCAAATTCCCAATAGTTTTTAGTTATGTTTTTTTATTTTACCTGTTCTTACATTTGTTTACAATTTAATTTGGTCGGAGAACAGTGATTTTTTTGAAAAAGAGTTTTCCAACGATAATAAATTTAATAGGGTTGCCTACAATAATTCCGGAATTATTGCCCGTCCATAAAACTTTGTTAGAGCGAGTTTAAAAAAAATATTTTTTTATTTTAGGAAAAAAAATCAAAATTTCAAATCTTGTGAAAAGCTGGTATAATTCGTAGAATGAGCCACAAAACTCACTGGAACAAACCGTTTTGTTCTACGACTTTTAGTTTTTGAGTTATGAATTTTTTAGTAAAAAACTAAAACGCCTGGAAATACATAAAAATATCACAAACATATGTTCAGTTTTTGGCTGATTTTGTTTGACTTATTTCATTTTTCAAGGGAATGGCTCTTTGAAGGATTAAACTTGAATGAAATGCGAAACTATTGTGAGATAATTTTTTTGGGGCCTAAATTCGCAAATTGAGTTACTCGGTGCCTTGCCTGGGTGAAACTTCGCAAGTTGGGCTATTGTCCATCAAAATCGTGGCGTAAACAGTAAATTCCGTGCATGAATGAGTTAGTTAGATGTTAGCAACAGCCGTAGAAATGCACAAATACTGCAGTGAAACTCTAGATCAGCCTGTGTTGTGTTCTAAAAGTCGTTACTATCAAGTTATTTTAGTCGTTGTGTTGAAAATTGCCAGAGCTTCGCCAAGGCCGCCAAATTCGAGACAAAATTAGATGGTTAATTCCGAATTATTAAAGGAAGTTCGAAATTACAATTAAGTCTAATGAACCACAAAAATGTAAATAAAGTATTGTTGAATGAGAATTCCAAATATGTGTCCCCCGCGGCTGTTAATTGATGAAATAAATTGAGAAATAATTTTTATTGTTTCGGAATTATTTTATTGTCGTGGAGACAATAAATGGAAATAGAGGGTGCAATAAATATTGTAATATATTCGACAATGCATGTCAATGTTACGGAATATAAATTGCGTTTTTCTTGCTTTATTAATATATATGTATTCTTGAAGCTTGTGTTTTTTTGTTGTCTTTCGCACAGAAAAAGTTTGTTATGGTTTAGCTAATAGAAGAATGGGTATTACAAAGGGTCATATTTCCTTTTGATGGAATCCATATAATAGTATCCGACTTCAAAGTCCATCCCTAATTTGTTCTTAGCACAGCGTGTGTATAGCTTAGAGGAGGTCCAGAACTTAATTGAATCCCGACTAGGTCAGCTAATCTTCAAAGACGGTGTAAACATACCATTATTGGCTGTTAAATACACCGTGTGCTAAAAGAACACAGATATACAGATATATCACACATTGAGACAGTCGGTAGTCGCAATTTTGAAGTAAAAACTAAGAGCTACGTTAAATCTATAGATGAAAGTTAATCAACGTAAAGTATCAATATTTGTCAATAAGTTAAACATTTATGTTGACAGAAAGCTTTATTATGTTCGCTTTAATAAAGTGACCTATCCAGGTAATCAATATCACTCAATATTTTTTAATGGCGGCCATAAAATAACAAAAAGGTTCTTTCGGGTGTAAAGACACTAAGGACGATTGAGAAGGTTGGGCCAGCTCTCCGATGACGTAAAGCAGCAGAGCAGGGCCAATTTAAATAATACAAAGTCTCGCTTCGAATACCTAATTGAACTCTCTAAGCGATAAACAACAATTATTTGCTAATAGACGTACAGATGCTCGCAGGTTGATCCTTCGTTTATTTGGTATTCAAGCCACATTTAAATCCTTTTTTGAGAAGGCGTTGCGTCTCAAACTCGCTCTTGATTATTAGTCACTTGGACAGAGCCGAGGTGCAAGATTAAAGTCCAAAAGGCTACGATGTTTCAAAGAAAAGTAGTTGGTCAGTTCGCTAACAATCGGACAAGTACTTTAGAAGGCCTGCTTACGAAGAAGAGGTCAGAAGTCAGAAACAATGACAGCATTTGCATTCGCGTACAAAGACCGGAAGGTATTATACATAACGATAGAATTATAAATTCTATTAAATATGAAATTTACTATAACTCTGAAGTGGTTGCTTAAACAAACAAATTTTGTTGTACCTACACCATTAGCTACTAGAGAAGATCCATATGTTCGCATGACACCGTGTTACAGCTTGATTTATTTTATCATAACGTTTTACTGGAATTACTCTTAAATGCACTGCCTTTGCGAACAACCGTGACATTAAGTGGGTGTAAATAACACACGACCAAATTATTGTCTGCCAACAATAATACGCTAGATTAACCCACACCGTTTACATTTCTTCCTGAAAAAATATACAACACTTACTCACACCCATTTGCAACACCAATCAAAACCAAGTTCATTTTAGCGATCTTTTAAAACCATCTGGATTATGCATTCTTACACCAAAAACAACAAATCCATTGAACTTTACTACACGCATCCGGTTTTATTGTTTAATGAACATACTTTTACAACTAGGAAAACTTAAATATTGGGTACACGGTTTTGCAAATATCTGCTACTGTTTTTAAACCCTCCAGCACATAGAGACTGTTTTTGATTGTTTTTTGGTTCTTAATAATCGATGCAAATAAAAAAATTATTGCCAATATTTTTCCAAATAAACGGGCAACACATATCCGTTACGTAATTAAAATCATTCTTTAAATATTTTCTAGTGAAAGAAAAACATCTGTTATATGTTTGTAGCAAAAAACTAATATTTTCCAAATTATGAAAAGAAAAATATGTGATAATAACAACGCGACCTCACACAAATTTTATTTATTTAATTGATTGATTAAGAAAAAAATGTTAAATGCATTAAAGTCTTGTGTGTTTACATGAATTACTTACGTGTTTTATTTGTTTTTAACATACATTCGTAATGAAATGTACGACTTTAGTGCCTTGACGTAAATAACTATTTTATTTCTGTATTATTTTTATTGAATAAAAGTTGAAAAAATGTTTCATTTACTGTACTCCTTCAAAAGTCCTTTCCAGAAAAACATACTTCAGATGTCCGTTGTACACGACTCAAAAAGCAGTTATCCTTATTTTATCCCTAGTTATGGTGTCTTATTTTGTGGGCAATTTTTTCTTAGTGCTCCGATCTTCTCCAAATAGTTTTTCTTTTAAATTTTTGTACTGAACCGGTTATTTAAATTACGTTGCCATCCTTTTTTTCTTGGAAAAAACAAAACAATTTAGTTATCACCAAAAATAAGTTTTGAAATTCCAAAAAAGTTGAAAAATAAAAAATATTACATTAGTGCTTTACATATGTGAAATTTGCAATATAATTATTGTAATTTATTTAAAGCAATTTTAATTTTTTTTCCATTTGAATGTAAAATTGCAAATTAATAATGCAATCGTCTAATCGGTTTAAAAATTCAACTTGCAATATGCCCACATTATACCAAGGCGAAAGGGATATGTAAATCATGAAACAAACATTAGGGAAAATAAATAAAAAACCATCTGAACGCCAAAACTTTATTAACTTGAAATACAGAACGAAAAAACGCAATGAAACAGAACACTAGCTATGGTCGCATGTCGACAAATTCTTGACACCAACTTTGCAAAAACTGTAAAACAGAAAGTTAGTAGTACGAGCTTAAAACGCTTGAATGGACAAACCTAATCCTAAGAAAACTTCAATCCAGAAAAACGTAACTATCTAATCGGGAACACATGTAAAACTATGGGGGTACACGAAATTTGCATTAATAAATCATAGATAACATTAAATACTTACGCTAAAAACAACATTAGGTCCCCAAGGTTTCTTGAAAGAGTTGAGTTGATGACTGGAACAGTAAATAACGATTAATTTTATGAAAAATAGCACGAAAACATTGGTCACTTTGGTACTAAAAACCTCTATTAGAAGGATAATGCAATATTAATCAGTAGAAATAGTTTGCAATGGAAAACAGTCTTAAATTTGCAATCCGAGTAGTCGATTTTGGGTGGATGCGCCGGACTATTCTAATTAAAGGTTAGTGGAGTGGAATATAAACAATGTACATTTTTAAATACTAATAGCAAAGACAAAAGGGGGGGTTAGCATAGTTAATATATACGAGGCGTATCCTTATTGTGTATTAAAAACGATTGTTTAATAAAGCGTGCCTAGTGGTGTGAAGTTTCCATAGTATGTTAAATCCGAAAGAACAGAATACGATGTGTGAATCAAGAGTCAACGAAGTTAGCACCATTGTGAGGAATATCAAATACGACCGGCACCTGTACGACTCCGAAAGTAAGACTTTTGCGATTTTTCGTTTTTCCTCTTTGGTGTAGACACTCCACAAAGCACACCTTACCATATTAGTTCAATACGCTATGCATACAATGACCGCCGAGCAATTGAAATTTTCGCCTTGACCTTACAGACGTAATCGAAAAGGAAAACCCTTACTATAGCAAAAAATATGAAGAGGCCTACAAAAAGTCAATCACCAACCCCGAAGAGTTCTGGCCCGAGGTGGGCAAGCTGGTCACATGGACCAAGCCCTGGGACAAGGTCATGGACCACTCCCATCCCCCGTTCACCAAATGGTAACTCCCCAAAAAACTTAGTTGAACTTTACTGAGAAGCGGGGCGCGAATGCAAAATTTGAAATTGAATTTTTATGACAAGTAACAAAATCGTTTCTTCACAATTGGGTGTTGTTCCCTCACAGGTTAGTTTGTGCTTCATTTTAAATATTTGTAAGTTCAAATCGCATGAAAAAAATATCTAACTTTCTGAGGACGTGTCAATTAAAAATAAAATGGTATTTAATTAATTTTTTTATAAAAAATGGTACGTAATTATTTGACAAATTTTATTAGGGGTGTTATGACTTATTTATGATACTGTATTTTTTTCAAGCCATTACAACCTTAGGTTTTTCCATAAAAACGTTAAAATTATTACGCTGTTTAACCAATTAAAACTTGTTTCCAAATATTTAAAATGATAAGAACTGGTCTGTGAGGTAATAGTTTAATCTAAGAACAAAAACCGATTTTATTTATTATTTTTCTTAAAAGCTGAGTTAACGGGGTTTTAGGTTCGCAGGGGGCGAGCTCAACGCCTGCTACAACGCCGTGGACCGGCACGTGGAGGCGGGCCGGGGCTCCAAGGTGGCCCTCATCCACGACAGCCCCCTGACCAAAACCGTGCGGAAAATCACCTACGCGGAGCTGCTCGACCAAGTGTCGCATCTGGCGGGGGCTCTGGCCAAGCTGGGGGTGTCTAAGGGGGACCGCGTGCTCATTTACATGCCTCTGATCCCCGAAGCGGTCATCGCGATGCTGGCGACGGCACGACTCGGGGGAGTGCATTCGGTGGTTTTCGGGGGTCGGTGCACATTTCGAAATTTTTGATCACGTCACGTTAAATCGAGGGGCAAACCGCAGGAAATCGGTGGATAAAATCGGGGAAATCCGAGATCTTCAATTCATGAGATTCTGGGTGCCCCCTCAGCTTGCTTACATCCATAATCATAAAATTTTTAGGATACAGGGGGTGATTCTTTCAGAGCCGACATTAGAAACTTTTTTACTTTAATATAGGTAGAGCTTTAAAATTTTGTACGAGATGAATTTGATAGTAGAGCTCAAAAGAAGTCAAAAAAAGTTGCTTTATCCGGATGTTTATAGTTTATGAGACAAAGAGGGTAAAACCTCCACTTAAGCGTGGAAAATGAAAAAACAAAATGCAATATAAACGAAGTTTACGTATTTTGAGTACATTATTCCGAAGATTACATAGCTAATTGTCGGTGACATTTCCCTAGTAGCACACTTATATAACCGCGATATAACCTTCCAATATAACCGCGGGCTCCCAAATATAAGCTAACTGTTAGTTAACCACCTTATTTAACCGTTATCTACGCCCGGTTAAGTTGCGGTTATATAACTCCTCTTATATCTCGGTTTCTCGGTTATATTGCGATTATGTGTCGTTATCTACACATGGTTATATTTCGGTTATACGGGGTGATTCTTTTAGGGCCTACATTAGAAACTTTTTAACTTCTAGTATAGATAGAAGTTTAAAATTTAGTATACGATCCAAATCGACCATTCTGAGTTCAACTAAATTATTTTCAAAATGGCTGAACTTCCGGAACGTGGAGAAATTGGCGCCAACTTTGAAATTTTAAATAGTAACCACCTATTTTTAATACATTTTTGAATTCGCCTTTTGAAACTGACTAAAATATACCCTAGTTGTTAGTACTTATCTGTCATAGTTTTTGACGTATGTCAATTTTTTTTGCAAATTTTCATTTACCGGGGTTTATTTAAAATATCACAACTCTTGAACCCTTTACAGTAAGTGAATAATTCTTTTTGCATTTGATAACCAAAGGTTTGAAGGATCTTCTAAAATCTTCAGAATTTTGAACTGTCAAATTGCAAGGCTACTATGATTTTTTGAAAATGATGATCAAGAAATAATTATAATTCAGTTTTTTCAAATGGAATGACCTTGTTTTTTCAATGGCAATCAAAAGAACATCGATTTATATGGAGACTTTTATCAACATCTTCTATATCTATCTCTTACAGTTTTTGAAATAATCGCAAAAAACTGATTTTTAGATCATTATTTTCATTTTTAATCGAGTAAACTTTCAAAAAATGCGATAAAGTTGTGCTATTAATTAAAAGAAATGTTTGATTTGTCTACCATTTTCATTCAAGAAGTTCAAAATTCGATGGCATACTGACTGAGTTACTTTACATAATTCACTAAGTTATAATAAACCATAATTAAATATTATTGTTTTACTGCTTATTCGATTATGAACCATCTAATAACTAAATAAAATGTTGAAGTTTGACAACTGTTGACCATTTTACAAGACCTACTTGATTAACGATGAAAATTACAAAGTAAAATTCGTTTTTTGTGATTTTTTTCAAAAACTGTACGAGATAGGTATAGGACATGTACATAAAAGTCACCATAAATGTCGAAGTTCTTTCAACTGCCGTTAAGAAAATAGTGTCGTTCCATTTGAAAAAACTGACTTATAGCCGTTTTTTGATAACCATTTTGAAAAAATCACACTACCCTTGAATTTTGACAGATGACAATTTTGAAAATTCTAGAAGGCTCTTCAAACCTTCTGTTATCGAATACAAAAAAAATTATTCACTTATCGCAAAGGGTTGAAGGGCTGTCACATTTTAAATAAACTCCTGCAAGTGAAAATTTTAACAAAAAAATTGGCAAATGTCAAAAACTATGACAGATAAGTACCAACAACTCAGGTACATTTTAGTCAATTTGAGAAGGTGTATTCAAAAATGCAATAAAAATGTGGGGTTACTATTTAAAATTTCAAAGTTGGCGCCCATTTCTCGTAGTTCCGGAAGTTCAGCCATTTTGAAAATAATTTAATTGAATTCAGAATGGTCGATTTAGATCGTACACAAAATTTTAAAGCTCTAGCTATATTAGAAGTTAAAAAGTTTCTAATGTAGGCCCTAAAAGAATCAGCCTGTATAATTGCACTTACATTTTACTTATATTGCGCTTATATTTTGTTAGCTAACCATTACATGCGCGTAGTTATATTGTGGTTAAATAACTGTTTTTATATCTCGTTTATATTTCGGTTATGTTTTGTGATCTAAACTTTGTATTGCGTTTATATAACCATTCTTACATTTTTCTTGTATAACTTTTGCTTCTAACATAGCTAACCGCTATTTGGTAGAAGTAATTTTTGATTAGTGATTACCAATTATAGTACATCCATTTAATGCAATGATAGAAAACGCTGGTTTTTCATGATTTATCGACATGCAGAAAATTTGATGGGTATTTCGTCAGTGTTTTTGTATTAACATTTTCCTCCAAGGAACAAGAGTTGATCAAACTGTAAACCAATTACAGTTATCAAGAATTAAAGTATTTCTTTTTTCAAAAACTTATTGTTCACTTCATTTTAAAAATGTGATTCTAATTGCATATAAATGTAACATAACCATGTTTAGATCACCGATATATGTATAAACTGAATCTAGCATACGCTATATTGTATCACATACGTAACAGTTATATAACTGTCACATAACCATGTTTAGATGACTGATGTATACACTGAATCTAGCATGGGCCATATTGCTTAAAAATCATAACGGTTATCTAACCGTAATATAACCATGGTTAGATAACCCTTATATAACCTGGGTCTAACATAACCAATGGTTAGATTTGTGTATTGCGGTTATACAGCGTGTTAGGGAATGGTTTAGCATAAATTGAAAGGTAGATAGAGAATGGCAAAACGAATCGATTAAGTAAATTTTTTGTAGATCGAAAATGCATAGTTTTCCCAAAAAATCGTTCTGAAATTAAAGTCCCAAATTTTGAGAACCGCTGAACTAGAATGATAAAAATTAGCGTAAATTTTGATATTATTGACAAAACAGTAGAGGTAAATTAACTTCTTGATCCACTCCGTAATTCTTGTATTTCATTTTGTGTTTTGTGATCAAAATTTCTAAAAAAAAAAACAAAAAGAAATTTTTGCCAGAACGGGGGTTCGAACCTCCCACACAAATGACCATGCAATCTGCAATTTTGAAAAATTCTCAAAACGTCCATGCCCCACAATGTCCACTTGGTTTAAAGAAAAAATTAACCGCTAATAAACTACCATAAACGACACAGTGGCTCTCAACAGGTGGATTAATAATTTTTTTTGCAGAAAGTATACTCTTTTTGGAAAAATGGTATAGGGCTTTTTAACTCGTCTGATCACGAAAAATTCACTTACGAAATATTGCTAAACCATTCCCTAACACCCTGTATAACGTTATATAACCGAAAGATAACTCAGTAAAATTGTGCTACTAGGGTTGAGAGAATAAAATTCGGTGGTATCTTCGACAAAAAAAATGGATGCAAAATTTCTACCTTTTTTATAATTTTTTTTGGTGGTTGGTTTTGCAAATTATAACAATGTAATAGGATTTAGAAACCAACCTCAAGATCATATTTTTTTGCAATGCCCCCGTAAATTTAAATTTCTTCGCTGACTAAAACCCTCTATATCTCAGAAACATTGGGATAAGGCAAGTTGAGTTATTTTGACTTCTTTTGAGCTCTACTATCACCCCTTAAACTATATGCAAAACTCTCAAATTCAACTTGTATACGATCCAAATAGAACTAAAAATTTTTGTATTACGTTAATAGACTGAGTTTACGAAATTACGAGAAATAATTCTGAAAAATTAGAGGAAATCTGGTGTACAAAACTTGGGTTGCGGTTTACCCCTCGGTTTAAATCGCTATTTCAAAATAGCAGGGTTATCGTTTTTGAAGGGAAAAAGCCAAATAGTAATTTTTTGCAGGCTTTGCAGCGCGGGAGCTTTGCGCTCGGATTGTGCACGCGGAGCCCAAAGTGATAATCGCTGCAAGTTGTGGCATAGAACCGCATAAAATCGTACGGTACGAAAGTGCCTTCACGGTTGTAGCCTCTCCCAAAATTTCACTTTTCCAGATATAAAGACATCCTGAACGATGCAATTGAATGGTCGTCACACAAACCAAACAAGTGTATTATTTTTCAAAGACGCAATGTGGAGTGTGCCCCCATAGACGTCGAAATGGACATTTTGTGGGAGGATGCGCTGAAAATGGCCGGGCCTCATGAGTGCATCTCAGTTGAGGCCAACGATCCGCTTTATATTCTCTACACGTCTGGAACCACAGGTTCGCCTCTCAATTTATTTGCGAAATTTTGACAAACCGACCGAAATTCACTAATTTGTGGCGCTGTGTTGTAATGATTTTTCAAAATTTCGTCAAAAACAAGCCGAAGTTTTTAATTCTTCCATTTCTTCAAACAATCGCGAAAAAAAAAAAATCTCAAAAACTACAGTCACATCTGCATGTAATTTCCAGACCAGCCAAAAGGTATCCAGAGGCCGGTCGGGGGCCACATCGCAACTCTCACTTGGAGCATGAGCGTGATATACGGCATGGGCCCGAACGACGTTTGGTGGGCTGCCAGCGATCTGGGCTGGGTTGTTGGCCATTCGTACATTTGTTACGCGCCCCTTTTGTATGGAATAACGAGTGTTATGTACGAAGGAAAGCCCGACCGTACCCCAGATCCAGGACAATACTTTAGGTAGCAGCATCCAAGAGTACGAAACGAAAATTTCCATTTTCGTTTTAGGATAATTAACGAACACAAAGTTAACGCAATTTTTACTGTTCCTACGGCGTTCCGTGTGATACATCGCGAAGACCCCGATATTGAATTCGGGCGGAAATATTCGATTAGAAGTTTGCGGACCATTTTCGTGGCTGGAGAACACTGCGACTATGAGACGAAAATGTGGGCCGAAAAGACGTTCAATGTTCCCGTTTTGAACCACTGGTGGCAGACGGAGACCGGGCATGCGATCACTGCCACGTGTTTGGGGTATGGGCATAACGTGAGTCCTCCGAAGTATACGGCAGGGATGCCGTTCCCGGGGTACGATATTAAGATTTTGCGCTCGGATGGCATGGAAGCGTCAAATAACGAGTTAGGTCGAATTGTGATAAAGCTGCCTCTGCCACCGGGGACCATGTCCACGTTGTACCAAGCGCCCGAACGGTTTTGCCAAGTCTATTTCAGCCGATACCCCGTAGGTGGACAAAAAACCGTCCGGCAATGTTATTAATTGATACGCGTTTGTTAGGGCTATTATGACACCATGGACGCTGGGTACAAGGACGAGTACGGGTATATCTATGTGACGGCCCGTGATGACGATGTCATTAATGTTGCGGGACACAGAATATCGACTTCGGCTTTGGAGGACGTGATTTTGGCCCACCCAGACATTGCAGACGCGACTGTGGTCGGAGTCCCCGAGCATACGAAAGGGGAAGTTCCGCTCTGTTTATATGTCATAAAGAGAAGTTGGTTTAAGGTGTTGTTGTTTTTCTTTTTATAATGAAGATATATCGCAGATGCCAAAAAGAGTGAGGTCGCAATAAGTCGCGATTTATTAAGGATGGTTAGGGAATTGGTTGGACCAATCGCAGCGTTTCGCATGGCGGTCGCAGTAAGAGGTTTGCCGCGAACTCGCTCGGGTAAAACGTGCAGGAAATCTATATCGGATTTAGCCCGAAATAAGGAAGTTAGGGTGAGACATCGACAAAATGATAAATCGAGTTTAGTAATAACAACTTTATTATTATAGATTTCGGGCACTGTAGAAGATCCAACAGTTTACAAAGATATTAAGGCTGCTCTCCAAAAACTGGGGTTCGCACACACTGCGCCGGATCCCCAGTGAAAACTGTTTACAATTTAAATAAGTATAGAACATTTCCATTAGTTTATGTTACATTCGATTTTATTAGTATTTTGTAACTTATTACCTACTTGTTGTATTTAAATTGTTGGTAGTTTTTTTTGCTCTTAATCAGATACAAATTAATGATTGTGTCATGTAGATAGATAAGGAACGAAAAATAATACGAGAATTGTATCAATTTGAACCGAGTGACCAACGAAAGACAAATGGCAAAATCGCGAGTGTGAATCAAAATATATATAGAGAGGTGAGGTTGTTAAATAAAATTCAGTGTTAATTATATATGCGTGATTATATTTTAAAATTCATGTTTAATATGAAAATATTCATAGCATTTTGTAAATTCTTTAAATTATATTACAACGTTGAAGAACAAACATTCATATGAACTTGAAAAATATCTGACAGAACAAATGTAATAAAAAAGGCCTTTCACAACAATAAAATAATTTACAGGCGATCCTGAAATGGAATCATTAAAACACTTTAACAGCATGTTATTCACCTCTCTTTAATTTAAAGCTCAAAATACCTTTATCATATAAATAAAAGCACAGACAGACAATAACTTAATTAGGTAGAATGGTCACGGCCGTACTCCGATCCACCTTTAGTTCGATCCTGCTGAGCCACCGGACCAGCCAGTGGCGCGAGTATGCGCGAATTGCGTGAGAGGCGAGTTCGTATAAAATAACAACCATAACATGATAACGATTTAATTGTACCATTATAAATTACAAATAACAACATTCAACTTAAAAATGCCACGTTTGACAAAATTCGGCATAATCGGGACCTATCTTATATCAACCAATATCTGCACATCTGATCTGCTACTGCTTCCGGCCTGTATCGGCCTGTATCAACTAACACCCCTTCGCTTTATCAATAAAATTTACTTTAAGTGTACAACTACGAAAACAAACGAGGTAATGATTGGTAAATGATTGCGGTTCGTTTGATCAACTAAAGTGTATGGAGTCTGATGGGCAAGGGCGTGACGAACCACAGATAGATATTAATTATAACATAAGTAAATTATATTACATAGTAATAGGAACGCGCGCTACCACGACTCTATCGTGAGAGGGCACGTCCGGTCCGCAACGACTTCACTTCCAAGATGCGACCACTTTTCACTTTTCTGTTGACTAGAATATGCTGCGACAAGTCAAAACTTGGAAATTTAGCCGACGAGATGTTCGCTCGTTCGTTTTAAATCCACAAAAACGACGCGACTTGCGCTCGGACGCGGCGAAGGTGCGCAATTCGCCCAAACGTACAACGAACAAATCGCACCGTTTTTGTCTTGCGAATCCCACGAACATCTTAACCGATGGATCCGATACGGAGTAGTGTATAAATGTGTGCGCAGCGCGCCAGCGGCCGCAACCGAGGCCCAAACTAACAATATCAAACACGCGCACACATTGCATTTTACTAAGCAACTTCTGGTTTTCCAGATGTTTGTTTTAGTAAAATGCAAATAGTCGCTAGTTACTAAGTACCGTCACCGACTAGAAGGTGTTTGGTCAGGGTTTGGGGACAAACCGACGCGCCATTATACACAGCTGCTAACTCTACGTACGTAATAATAACTTTAGAGTACTGTACTGTTGTTTGTTCCAGTTTAGTTGTTCGAAATTCGTGAATTAAAAACATTTAGATAAAGTATAAAAGAAATGAATCTCGGAAGTCGAGGCTGCACCTCGTACAGTATCATCATCTTAAATATGTATTTATGTATATCTAGTGTTCACCGCTAGACTACCTACGTAATAACTAAGTCAGAGTTAGACCTAGATTACAACAGAAGAAGGCGAGGAGAAGCAGTAATTCGACTAACGATATAACTATATATTTATAAAGACTAAAATCTATAACTGTGTGTGGTTATTGCCTCCCCTCCAACATTTGGCAGACAACATCTGATACCTACAGTTTTTATTTTAATTTTTTTCCTCTTTAGTAATTATAATAATAATAATAAGATAGGACGGGTCGCCCACGCCGTGTGCGCTTCAGGTCCAGCGGATCGGCGCCGGCGGCTCGTGAGTTGGACGAGGACGCGCGCAGCCAGCTGAGCAAGAGCAAGCCGCGAGGACGGTGCACAAGGAGGTAGATAATTAAAAATTAAGCAAAACTCCTGGTCAACGCGGCGGCCTCGCCAGAGTGCACGACGGACAACAACGCACGTCCTCGTCTGTGAGAGCCCCATCCAGTGGTGGTGAGCCCCTCACCTAGGCACCTAATTAAACGCTATGAGCGAACTCTCGATCGCCCATTTATTGCTAATCAATATAGTTCATGTCGCCAGCACGGATCCTGTCTTAGAAAATCAAAACGAAACGAGACACTCAATGTCCACTAGATAACAACAAATTAACGAACAAACGCGCGAGCAATGCGATTCACAATCAGTGCAATTAATATTATGATAGACAATTTGAGGATTGAGATTCATCATGTGGTGTGTGGGAACTGCGCGATCGTCGTCGCTGGTTGCGCTGCTTTTGTGTTAGTTAGCTGCTCGGACGCTTAAGTACAAGTTAGTTGATGTTCGGTCGGTTAGGTTCGGTTGGGTCAGGTCATTGAGTATGAGTTTGGTGGTTGGCAGGACGGGATCGCGGCGCGAGGAAGAGGTTGCGGGCTGGGAGCTAAACAGCCGTTTCTGTGTGGCTGTGAGAGGATAATCTCTCCACGTCTATTTCGGGGATCGTCAACTCATCTGGGATGTTATCGGCATACTCAATGGAAGAAGTCTGAGACAACCTCTTAGAGAGTGATGTCTGTTTGCGGAGTACCTCGGCTAGGGAAGTATTGCTGTGTTCGCCGTACCGAGCATCTAGGCCCTGACGGAAAGCATTAACTACTCGGATCTGAAATGAACAAGAAACAACAAAACAGGGAGAATTAAAATAAGAACATTCCCGGGAAATGGCGAGCAGTTAGCACAGCCGAAAGAACAATACAGAGCCATTAAATAAGGCCTCACGGTCGGTTCTCGGTGAAAATGGTCTGCATGTGACGGCTGATGTCAAATATTCTCGCATAATTCGTGGCATGCAATTGTCATATACCAATTTCAGGAGAGAGGGGTAGTGCTGTCACAAATATCGACGGTATTTTCAAATATATATATAAGGTCCAACAGAAAAAATACATTCATTTTGACCATTTGCAGAACTTTTTTATTTACCATATTTACGGAATAAGCGCATGACGAAAGGCGAACGCTGCTAAACAAAAAATGTTACAAAATAGTTTTTTAGTAGAGCGTGCCGTTTTGAAGGAAAAAATACCACAATGTCAGTCTAAGCCGGGCTCTCGCACGGGCGATTGACTAGGCGGTTAATAATTTTCAAAATTAAATCGGTCGAAAAGTGCGGTTCGTGATTGCACATAACTACATAATTTTGTGTTAATACATAAAATACCGGTGTTTAGTATTCAAAATTTTCGTACTTTCGTTAAATTTAGTGCAGTGTCTTCGAGATCACGATGTCACAACAAACGGTGAGTCATAGACACAAAATTTTATAATGAGTTTTACAAAATTCAGTCAGTGGTTGCGCAAATATTTCTTCACTAAAAAGTATGATTACTTTGAGTTAAATTTCGTGCCTTAATGAACCGAAAACATGAAATTTCGCAAAATGCGGACTAGTGTTATTTGTTTCAACGAAACACAAATCAATAAAATTTTTAATTATGAAATATAGGTAATGTCAATTATGTTTATTGCAAAACTAGTTTTCGAAGCTATGCCGGCATCATCTTCAGTGCTACATTTAAAGTTAATAAAAGTTAAATTAATTAGAATTACGAAAGAAATTTAAAAGGTTGTCTCACCTGATTACATAAATTATTAAAACAGTGAATTGTCAAAAATTGACAATCACGGGATGTTACATTAAACGTTAAACCATGAAAATTACATTATATCATTGTAAACAAATTAAAGGTCTTAAAATAAATCGTGTTACGGCCTCAGATTTTTTTGTCTACACATTTGCAGCGTTTGGTCACCCAATAAGGTAGGTAATTTATTGATATTCTTACACGAAATGGTACAAAAAGTTGTTGCGAGTGGTTGTAACGAATGTATTTATTTCCGTTTCGGGTTGTTACGCAAGTGTTAGAGATGTTTGGTGATAAATAAAAACAAGTGCTCGAGAAACATCAAGACAAGAGAGATACAATCTGTAAATGCGCACTACTACTCTATTGTCAAGACAACGCTAAATGTAATATTTGATAGAAAGTATCCCAGTTGTCTTGAATTGACGAGAACCGACGCGCGACCGATGTAACAACAGTTAATTCACAAACATGCAGTATTTTTATTTACATGCCACGAATAGCTGTGGCTGCATACATACACGTGATTGGAGGCAGTTCAATTGACAGGACTGCCAGAGCGAAATGTATTTGTGTAGAGCCATCATACATGCCGTGAATTGGATAGTCCGAGGCAGGTCTAAGCTTTACATTTACTGATTCGATTGCAGACTATAAAGCTAGATTCTGGATGCCTCCAGTTGAAATGATTAACATTGATATGGAGGAACAAACAGTCGTCTGCGCTGTATGCTTTAATGTGCGAGAAAACGTCGATCGGTTCGCACGATTCGCTCGAATCGCACAGAAAACAAAAGCGCAAATCGCCCATTTATTCGCTGGTAGCAAGCAGTCGGATCTTGTCATACCGAGTGATCAGGATTAAAACATTGAACTTGCAAAATTTTCACAAATCAACACAGTTTAAATTGTCTGAGCACCACTTAAGAACACACACGAATAACAATAGTCAAATACATACAGTCTTTACCAGATATTGGTTACTTTGCTTACGTGATTTTGCCCCACCTGTATGTATGTATACGTGGGTATTAGTAAACACACAAACTTTATAAAAACATTATTTAAAAAGAAACACATAAAATAAAGGCGAATTAAACACAACCTAGCAGTTTGTCAAAATAAAAGTTGTAATAGGTTTATTAATTTTATTGAAAAAAAATGTTGCATCGAAAAAACAGCTGCTTGTTAGTATGTTATTATATAAAACAATTCTAAGTACACTTGGTCAGTTTTCAGATATTATATATAATACAATATAATAACAATTTTATAGCAATTTGAGTGAGAAACAACTTTTCTTTCTATGTAAAATTTATAAATAAATGGAAGCCTCTACAATAAAATTCAACAAACAAGGCTATCTATATATGCAACGAGGCTGTTAATAATAAATAACCTATATAAAAAAAAGCGTCAGGCATCATAGATCTAGCGGACGAATCGTGACGGCGTTTCTGCAGTGCCAACAGATAAAATGACACAGCACTACTGCATTGCTCCCCTTTTATTATATAGTTAATGACAATCACGACAATTCAATTTGACACAATCACAGGCCACAAAAATAAAAATAACAAAACAAAAACAATACGAAAACAAAACGAGCGCACCAACCGCGGTCTAGACTATGATGCGTCGTCGTTTAAACTTGTTAGTTATTCAAACAATCAATTATTATTAATAACAATCATTAAATAATGTTAAATACTCTATGTAAAGAATTAGCCATTAAACTTTTTTGTGCAAATAATATAAAATAATGTATGCGGTACTTGGCCAAAAATTATTTGGTGCTTCTACTAACACACCTGCTCATAATAATATAATATAGTATAGTATAATGATAATAATAATAACTTGAGTATAATTTAATCAACGAAAAAAAAACAAAAACAAAAGTCGGCCGAGCAGTC
Source organism: Tribolium freemani (assembly GCA_939628115.1). NCBI lineage: Eukaryota > Metazoa > Arthropoda > Insecta > Coleoptera > Tenebrionidae > Tribolium > Tribolium freemani. The sequence continues at coordinate 10,967,997 of OW626792.1, read as the reverse complement.
GTTTTGAGCGATCTTATGCATCTGTGAACTAGGTGTAAATAAATTTAATAATTAATAAACGAAAACAACGCAATAAAAATTGTAATAAACATGCACCATGCGAATAAAAACATAAAAAAGTTAATAAAAAAACCAATCAGCAGACAAAGAAATACGGAAAAATGTCTACATAAAAACCAATATTAACATTAGTAATTATTAAAAAAAAAACTTCACTGCTTCGATATTGATAAGGGGCGTTCATTAACGTTGAAATTTCGAACTGAAATCGCAAAAATAAAACGTTTAGAGGCAAGCATAGATCGATCAGTCGTGGTAATGAAAGCTGTGCCTCTACACAATGTGGAAGCAGTGGAAGCGTAGCCAAACACAAACTAACAAGAGCGAACAGCGGCATACGAATACATAGCGGACAGAAAGATGTAGGAAAGCGGCTTACAGCTTGGTCAGTGGAGCTCTTGCTGTACGGAACCGGAATCAAACGTTCTTGCAATTCACCACCTATCACCTTCAAGAGTAAAGGGCAACGTTAAGAGTGGTTCGATAGACAGTGACAGACACATACAATAGATAGTGCACAGAACAAGATAGAATCAGATACTACTAGTAACCTGAGAAGAGTGGCAGGCGCCGGCGAAGGACGACACTCCGATCCGAACGCCCTTACTTACTTCTCTGGACATCTGTCAAACGAATAATATAACCTAATGATAATAATAATAATGATCATGGTGGTTACACGGACGCCCTTCGCCGAGACCTGTAAAGAGCATACGGAAGCCCGCCGCTATGTGCCCTTGAGAAAAGGGCACGACTTCCGCATGTTCGCTGTGCTGTAAATAAAAGTGTTACAATCAACAGACACACGATTGCTCGAAACATGTATCTACATGTGGCCCAGTGCCGAATATCAAGAACAGAGCATAGAAACATCGCTATATAGTATAAAAAAACGTTATATTCGACGTAAAAAATGAACAGGGAATTTAACCATTAATATACAAATGTAGTAACATCTTATAAATTAGATAATTGAGTATTAAGTAATGTGGCCTGCTGACCGAATACAAGAAATAATAATAAATAAAAATTGATAATTTATCATTCGTTTCGCATGATCGTTTTTCGTTTGACTTTTTTTATGTATTATTAACACTGATCATGTCGTTGGCGGTCGACACACAATACAGATGACTCGCAGTTGTGTGCATGCGTTCAACAAGTTCAAAAATAAAATATTTGTTTCCATTACCACTAACCTGAGGTCTAAGGCTATCTAAAATGCTATACATACAGCTAGTCTACAGTGAACGACGAAATATTATGTACAAAATAATACAAAATACTCAGATTTGGTCAAGTAAGAAAAAGTCTACTTAGTGCTAAGCTAAACGATAGAAGGATAGTCGGGTAGATAGGGTTATAATAATAACAACAAGGATGGCAATAGTGGTAGGCAACATCTACTACTAGATAATAAATCATCTGATTGGTGATGGATCCAGAGCGGTAGTGGTGGTTGGTGGTAAGTGTCGGGGGTGGGACGCTGTAGCGGTCAAGAGAGCAGAGCAGCAGAGGCAGAGCAACTACGCTATGGCGGCAACGGCAACGGCAACGGCAAGCTACACCGGAAACGGATATGATGCATGCGGTGCGCGCCGCGGCTCTGCGGCCAGGACCGGCACTAGATGCGAGTTTCATGCACGGGCTTGGGCAAATCCGAGTTGTTCGCGGAGGAGGGGGCCAGGTGCTGCGCATTGTATTGGGGGTTATGGGGTGGGAGCTTCAAGGTGTTGGGAGATAGCAGCCGGTGGTCGTCGCGCTCGTTCTTCGACGGTTGCGGCGACAATTTGTTGGCGGTTGGATCCTCGTCTATGTAAGTGATGTCTGAGAGAGGACGAGGCGGCCAAGGGCCGGTGTGGCTTCGCGAGCTGCGCAAACTGTGTAAGCTGTGTAAACTATGTACCGAGCGACGCTCCTCCAGATCCTCCAGGGTGGACTTGAAAGCTCTGATTACTCGCAGCTGCAAACACAGGGAAGCAGGGTACTCATAAGGCCGGGATCTGCATGCACACACACACCATGCTCACGCTCACCCTCGATTTTTTTCTTTTTTTCTTTTACCTACATTCATATCTCTGGGACCGGACAGCGGACACGCTCGTCCTTCCTTTCTTAAAATTCGCTGGTGATAATTTAATCGAAACTTTTTATTCATTATAATTCAAATCAGAAAGAAAATGATTGCGAAAGAGAAGTGAATAGTAAAGAGAGAAAAGTAGAAGAGAAGAGGAAGAAACAAAAAGACGCATCGCATCTCGAAATTCCCTACCTCCTAATACACGACGCCGACAAAGACGCACGCAATCTTCCAAACAAGCGAAAAGCGCAGCGTCAAGCACCGAAATCATCGGATTCAGATCACTAAATTTCGAACCTAACAATTCAGATGACCGCATCCACAGCTGTCCCACATGCGACAAACCCTTAAAAAATGTCCAGATCAAATTTTAATGTTAAATCCGAAACTGTACAAAAATGATTATTATCATTTATTATTTATTTAAATAAAATTTGTGACTTTAAACTGGACTTGGACATTTTTTGTGCGTAAGTCGTAGTAGGGCGAGCTGTGATATCCCGTGCACGCCAAGTTGCGTATGTTTAAAATCGATGGCTGTGTTGTCGCGGAGGAAGCATTCCCTGGCCTTTGACATTCTCTATAGTTTTAAGAGCAAAGATCGGATAGTGACGGGTGTTATCGAACTGTTAACGAAAACAACAAAAGTCGAGTAGTGATCGTCGTTACAACGAAAGGAAAGGCAACATCCAAGGTCGGGTTGCTCTAAAACAGCTAACACCACAGTGCAACACAGCAGAACGAACGCATCGCAGTCATTGCATGAGCTAAAGGCCTACTACAAGCTACGTACTTGTTTGTACTGCGACAGGATTTGCTTGAAACACCCACAGCGTTCCTATACCTCAGTTTCTCTCATGGGTTCGGCCGGCTGATAAATAAATTCATGTTAAATACCCATAAACAGGTACAGTGCTGTACTAAAAATGCTTGTCTGGCTTGATAAGTGGCCGCGCACATAACTAAGGACACTCTGTTCGGGCTCAGAGTCAGACTGAATTTTTGAACTAGTTAGGAAGCAAACCGTTTGCAACATCCACATTACGAGTAACAGACATTTAAAATATAGGAAAGTGAGAAAAATTAACTAGCAAGTGGCAAAACCGGGAGTTGTGAAGAAATCCGTAGGCAATTGCGGGGCATGGTGCAACTGCAACCTTAAGACAACACAGCCAACTCGGGGCTCGGGCACGGATAAAGACGGACGAACGTGGGCGTTTTCGCATGCACATACTATTTGCTATTGCTATTGCTATCCTAGTTGCGCTATTGCTAGGCTACGTGTTCCGCGGGATTTGCTAACTACGTGATGCTTATGCACCGCTGTGTTTATTGGCTGGATGATCTGAAAAGCATGCCTGGGTCATAGAATGGATAAAAAGGGTAGAGTAATGCCCGACTTCGGGACAAGTAGTGTTAATAATAAAAACTCAAGCAAATGCTATTTAAAATATCACCAACTTTTTAAAAAAACAAAACAAAACTGACAATCGACGAGGACGGGTGTTTATCCACTGCTGGCCAATCAACAGTCTTGCCGTATAGGTTTTTAAATCTCATATTATCAACTACTATATCAAAACACCAACATATTAATTTGATTGACGCATTTGCAAGACACTTTATAACCTAATAAAGTAACAAACAGTATTAAAAAAATACATATTAAGTCTATGCTACAAGGAACACTGACAACTAAAGCAGCGATATGAGGATGTGGGTGGGTTAACTTTTGTTTAAACTTCAAAATTGCCAACACTGAACACACAACATATTAATTTTTGCTTCACAAAAAAAAAACAAACGGTGTTTAGTGGAAAATGCAAAACAACACACATACCTATCAACCATTTTTTATCATACTTAATCTCAAATAACATGCAAGGTGTTTATTTAAAACTCAACTCAACACCTTTTTCATCAATTGTACTCAAATATTTACAACAGTCCCCTCAAAACAATTTAAAGAAATTGCTCGAAATTGAAAGCTGAAAAGTAAAAGCAACTCGAACGAAGGTGAACTCATCTGGATGACTCAATTAGTTACGTCTTCTTTACAACTTGACAAAAAATTTCATTAAATAAGACTCCGTATGTCTTTTTTTATTAAAAGAATTTAATACGTTCTAGAAATACTACAAGTACAAGGTCTTAGTTTCATTTCATTAAAGTGAATGTGTTTTTTTAAAGAATTCCAATTGAGTGCTAGTAATACTGGCAGTGTTGTTAAGTTTAAAGTTGGGGCTCTGCGGCCATGGTTCACCCTCTCACATCATTGAATCAATTGCACACACATTGTCAGATGTCAATGCACCATGCTTATCAATAGACTACCACAGAATCGGACGGGGATAAGGATAAGGAAGGAAGGAAGCCTCATCTGATGTGGTCTGACTGACTACCTATCAAATCCTAAATGACTGAGCTCTGTTCATCAATCACTCATTTACATAATGCGAGGCACATTCGTGGGACAGATGCTGTATATTGAAGCTTTCCGCTTCAATGCAATACAGCCTCTTACCCACTTGTGCTAAAATTCAGTGGTAACATCGCAAATATCGCAATGTACACAATGCTCGTACTTACCTGCGTTTGCAACCTAGTCAAACCGCGGATCCACAATATCTGGCCAGCTCTGGGCTTCTTGTCTGAATCAACGTCGAACTTCTCTTCGCCAATAGCAATTGCTTCAGTGTACTCCTCGGGATGGCCGCGACCCCAACTGCGCACAAATAGCACATCAAACCTAATCACACTTAAAAAAAATACTTACGAAAGAATCTTGGGTATTTTACGAGTAGGAACTGTAGTAACAAGTTGTCCCCAAAGCAACGTTCCTAAACCGAAGAAGAGGCACCAGAGCCACTGCTCCAAGGTCAGGCTTTTAGTGGCAAAAGCCATCTTACCATACTGAATGATAAGAATCTAGGACAAAAATAATCATTACCGGGTGATTTTTCCCAAAATGAAACACTCACTTGTGACACACACGTGCCAATCCAAATTGTATAGAAAATTGGATTGGTGAAGATCCCCTCAAATACGTTGCGCTGTCCGTGGATTTTCCTCGCATTAAACTCATTGAAGAGAGTCATCATTACAAACGAATTAAAGATAACGGTAAAATGCTGTGTAGGTCCGGCACCGAGCTCAGTTCCACGTCCAGATTCAATATCTAACAATTTGTCCCCTGCGAAATAGTTATTAAACTAAACAATTCCAAGTAAAAAAATTTCACGTACCGACAAAAAGAAGCGCAAAAATTACAGTTAATTGGTAAACTGCTTGTCCAAGAATATTTTTCATCATCGTCCGTGAAATCAAAGGTTTAGTCCTGCCGTACGGCTTTCTCAACAACAAATCGTTTGTGGGAAGTTCGGTAGCTAAAGCGAGAGAAGCTAAAGTATCCATAATTAAGTTAACCCACAGCATTTGGACAGCCTGGAAAAAAATATTAGAGATATTAAATCAAATAAAGTCGAAACAACCTTCAAAGGACTGTCTTGAACAGCACAGGCACCAATAAATGCTACAACAACAGCTACAACGTTAACGGTAAGCTGAAACTGCAGAAACTTTGCTATACTGTCGTAAACGTTACGTCCCCACATCACGGCCTTTACGATACTGCTGAAGTTGTCATCAGTCAGAATAATATCAGAGGCTTCTTTTGCCACGTCTGTACCAGCGATACCCTAAGAAATAATAAACCAAATAATTAACTTGTGGACAGTTTTGTTTGTTGTTACCATGGCGAAACCAACGTCGGCCTTTTTCAACGCAGGACCATCGTTTGTACCATCGCCAGTTACGGCGACCACTTCGCGATTTTCGTTAACTTTGCTGTCGATTATACCTTTGACTAAGGTGTATTTGTCAGTGGGAGAAGAACGTGCAAGTACACGTAATTTAGGCCATACTTTGTCAAGTAGATGTTGTTGGACCTGAAATTGTGTCTAGTAGCGCGGTACTAAATTTTGCAACAGCTTACTTCTCCAGTACTGTCTCGGATGCGTCTGTTGAATTCTTTACCCTCGATAATGAGGAAATCTTCGTTAGGTTTGACGATACCGCACTTGGTTGCGATAGATCTGGCTGTGTTAAGATTATCACCGGTGACCATTCGAACCGTAATCCCGGCCTTTTGACACTTCCTGATGGCGTCAGGTACTTCGGGACGTACAGGGTCTTCAATTCCGACAACGCAAAGGCAAGTCAAGTTATTGACAATGTTATCTTCATCGTCCCAGTGTGGTTCGTTTTCTATGTGTACTTGATTGATCTCGGCTTTGCCCGGCACGAACTCGCGGAAAGCGATACAAATTGTCCGAAGACCATCGCAAGCCATTGGCTCGATAACTTGCTTCAATAAACGCTCTTGCATATCTCTGGTGAACTTTTCTAAACGGCCGTCGTGACCGTAAATGAAGGCACACCTAAAAGCACGCATCCATCGCAAAAACCCCCAAAACACGCCAGAAACCTACTTGTTTAAAATCATCTCAGAAGCACCTTTTGTGAACAATCGGTATCCACCACCCGCTCTGGGGATGACAGTGCTCATGGATTTTCTCACAGAGTTAAATGTATAAACGCGGGTAAAACTCTCCTCAGGATAGTCATCGCGGATCGTTTGGTAGTTCTTGCCGAGACCGAGAACGAATCCCAGCAAAGCGCACTCAGTTTTGTTACCAACTTGTTTGGGCAAGTCGGTCGGGTCCTCCGGAGGCTTCGAAACGAAATTTTATTCGAAGTTTCGCGATTTTCCCAATTTACTTACCATAACTCGCGATGTGTAAGCGCAATTAACCGCAATGCCCTGAAGGATCGTATTTCCGACATGTGCAGGGATATCAGAAAATTTCGGCATAGATTTGCACAACTGCTCACAAATGTACGATTGCACAACGGTCATCCGATTGGTGGTCAAAGTTCCGGTTTTGTCCGAACAAATTGCAGTGGCATTACCCATGGTTTCACAAGCGTCCAAATGTCTTACCAAATTGTTATCTTTCATCATTTTCTACAACGTTTGAATGATAATGCACCGCTTTCGATCCCTAATCACTTACCTTGACACTATAAGCTAAAGAAAGCGTAACAGCAAGCGGCAAACCTTCTGGTACTGCCACCACAAGTACAGTTACACCGATGATTAAATGACGCACCAAGTGGCTTGCGTGGTTCTTCTGCCACGAATGGCCCTCAACAACGTAGGTTTTAACGCAAAACTGAATTATCAAAATTACAACAGTGAGAACGGCAATCGTAGAACCGGCATATCCAATCTGAATGGCAAGTTTAGTCAATTTTGCTTGAAGAACCGATTTTTCTTTCTTGTGACTTTCCGCCGACGCCGGTGGTGACGCTACGTGATTCTCTTTGGATTCTTGTTTACTCTCGTTAAGCTTATTTGGGACCGGTGCGGGAGAGTTCATATGACTGTTACCAGTTACGTTTTCATCATCAGCACCTAAGCCACATTTCTTTCTTAACAACTTATCGACTCGAGTGATATTCGAGAAAAAAAAAACTAACAAATCTCACAAAGGAAGACATGCAAGTTATTGTTATTAATTTCAACGGTATTAGAACTTTGTTATTTAAAAAAAATTCATTAAAAAACATTATTTATTTAATGAACGATTATTTTTAAATTTAAGTTTAAATCAAAATATAAATATAAAAAATTTATTCACCTGTTAGACTTTTCTTCTTCCGCTGCTTTTTAGCTTCTGTACAAAAACACATGCAAAAGGAGAACATTAGCAATCTCAAAAACACTCCCAAAGTCCTGACATGGGTAAAATACAGTAATTCCCCTTCATGGCGGAAACTTTGCACCAATTTGCTTACGTTTCCGCCACAAAGCCAGAATGTGGACTATTAACCAAAGAAAATATATACTGGAAGAGTAAGTTAGGTAGATTGTTTCCATCTGCAATGCTCTGTCAAGTTGGTACTATTATTAAAGAACATTTAAGGGGGGTGTGCACTAACAGTAATAATGACACTTAAATTTTATGCGCTGCCAGCATTTTCAGTTCGATTACCATTCCAACCAAAACTTAAGGGAAATGCAGCAGTATTCAATTTCTCAGGCACTGCTGCCAAATAACCATGAAAAATGTTCCGTTATTTTCCACAGTGTTTGACAAAAACCACGCATTTTCTTTATTTATTCAAACGCATTTATAGGCGTGGCATTTGCACGTCCAAAAGTAACCTTCCAAATTGATTTTGAATCATTCAGACAGTTTTTCGCCAAACTTTTTTCCCGTTTTCGAGTGGAGGTAGTAACAGAATTACAAAATTGTACAAGTTTTATGCCCGAAGTCGATTATTTACGTCATCGTAAATCGGTTAAAATTTATTGAATTTTCCCCCGAAAAGTTGAAGGAAATCAACTTTTATTTTGGTGAACAACAACTGTCGTCATTTTATCCGATTATTTAATAAAACAAATTAAATTTTGATTGTATTACATTTTGTCGAGGATGCTTCAGAAATCATCTAAAAGTATGACTCTTGAAACACTTGAAATATCGACGATCTTATCTGACTTTTTGCGTCAATAATGAGTGGTTTTTTTCTGGTAACTGCCACCTGAACCTGCTGACAGTTGTGGTGGGGTACAAAAATCAAACAATTGACGGCAACATGCAATGAGGTACAAATGAACCTACCTTTCTTCATTTTCTTAATTTCGGCTTCCTGTTCATCAACTGCTGCTCCTAGTAGTGTAAAGATGATACCTGCTTGGGAGTTGACACCAACCGCAGTAACCAACATTTTTCCTGAACCTTCCATCACGTGGGTGCCAGACAAGACCATAGGGTCGTAGTTTTCGCCCTTTTTGACATGGTCTGACTCGCCCGTAAGAGAAGATTCGTCCACCTGTGAAAGGTGTTGTTAGGGGGGTAAAAGGGCGATTGTGAGGGAGTTACCTTGAGGTCATTGGATTGGATTAGGATGCCGTCTGCCGGTAAAAGATCACCGTATTTTATCTGGCAAATATCACCTACAACTATGTCGCTAACGGAAACTTGTTTTACTTCAGCTTGTCGAATCACAGCAAATTTATGTTCTCCCTCGATTCGACTCTGAAGACCTCTGAATTGTCTTTCTTTCGTATAATCGTTAAATGCTGTTACTAACACTACTACGATAACGGAGATTAAAATAGCTAAACCCTCAATCCAACCATGACTAGTTTCATCATCGTCAAAAGCTGGAAATGGAAAAAGGCTTTGCAGCGCAAGCTCGCCGCCAGACCGGCGGATACTTACGGACATCTTCTTGTTGCGGCTGATAGAAAGAAAGACCTAAAGACACAATGGCTGCTACTTCCAGAATAATAAGAGTGATGTCTTGTAAAGCTTCCCATACTAATTGAAGAAAAGTTTTTGGAGGTTTGGGAGGAATTGAGTTTGATCCGAATGTTTCTCTTCTATGTTCAAGGTCCACCTGTGACCCGCTAAGACCTGGAACACCGTTTTTGACTCAACTCCCAACCAAATCCTCCTCAAATTACCTTCACTGGGCGATGTGTATAATTTTTTACAAATTTCTTGCACTCCTCCAAAGTCAGCAATTTTATTTACTCCTTCGCGACCTCGATGTTCCATGAGGTCGCGTAACTGTTTCAGGGTAATTCCATATTGCGCGGGACGGCCGTCTATCGTAGCCATTTCTCACAGCTAGATCTATTAATAAACCACCCAATATTACAAATATTAGCATAAAAATATCAACAAACAAGACTACTTCAATTAAACACACGATCTTAATCTACTAGCAACCGTTATATTGATTATTTTCCAAAACTATATAGCCCCTTGATCCATAAAAGAATTCATTCAAAAACAAATTACCACTGTTTGACAGAAAACAATAATTTATAACGCATTACACAGACGCTAACGACTAATATTTTCTTCAAAATTATAAATAATGACTTAAAAACCGATTACGGTGAACATAACCTACAATATTTAACTTCTTGATAAAGATGTGAAACGAATTAACCGATTTTAAACAACGCTTAATTAAGATTCATTTTAACCCGAATTACCAGAAAAACGCCTAATTAAGGCTATTAATTACGAGAAAGCTCCTAAAACTGCAATTATTCACACACAAACAAACATTACAAACAACTGCCGATCGGGATTTTTACTCAGGTGTGACAACCGTAAAAGCGGAAAAACTTCACAACGGACCGTATGAAAAAAATTTCGAACAAATAAAAACTAACTTAATGATATTACAAAAAAAAAGGGACGGTGTGTATGATTTTGTGCCCTTCGATTTGTTTTTTGTGTGTTTTGCCGAAAAATGCGCCTTTTGGGTTTTGGGTAACTGTGACTAACTTCACTTAGCAGTGTTACTTATTACATGGTTGAAGTAATTATTTAATTAATTAGAAATAAATAATAAGCAATTCTGTTAATGATAAATGCAAATCGGTGTGTTAGTCACTGTTAAGTATAGAATAAGAAACGGAGGTAGGTATGCAGTGTCGGAAAGAATTAGTAATAATTTTCGGATTTTTGTTGGCAAATTGTGTCGGCGTCCATAGGCGTAGAAGTGTATGGGATTCCCGGGGGTTGAGTAAGGTCCACATGTGTCCGGTTTTAAAAATACGCGTAATCGTAAATGAAAATGCGATAGTTGGCAGTAAAATCGGTATAATCCGAATCCGCCGTGGAAAAGTTGGTTGGTAGTGGGGCCAGGCCCAAGTGAGTTTTCAAGATAGTAAATTTTTCACCTCAAGATGAGAGGACCACCAGCATGGAAGGACACAAAACCAACCGTCGGTATAGAGTTTTAAAATAGCGTTCCGCTTTTCTAGGTCGACATAAAACGTGTAGGTCTGGCGGCACTCGAACACACGAGACACGCAACACACCGTCCTAAACTGACTCCGAACCGAGCGTCGAAGGCGAACACGACGTCGACGTCGACGGCGACGCCGAACGTCACGAGTTCACGACAATACTCCTGAGATAGATCATCGAGAGAATGCAATAAATCGGGAGGGAAAGTCTGATCGAAATGTCGACGGCGGCGGCGGTGTGGGTGGGTGGGTGTGCAGCTGTTCCTGGATTTGAGTTACCTAGCTAATAGCAATAACACTGAACGCGAGTCCCGTGACGACACTCTCCGATTGAGCTTCAGTTAATTTTGTATATATCTGGGACTCGCCGGCAAAGACGGAGGGCACAAGCACTACAGCCTCAGCGGCGTTCGTCGTCGCGGCGCCTCGAAGCGGCGTCGGAACGACTGACACAGAATCAAGTGCTGGTGGATTTTTACTGGCAAACCGTAATTCCGGTAATTATGATTATAATTGAACGGGCAGGAAGCGCTGCGCAGCTAAACTTAGATTTTATGGATACCTGCGGCCGAAAATGCGCGATTCCGGCCTATGTAATATTGAAATTCGAAGTAAGTTTAGGAGAAAGTAACCGGTGTTGAAGATGATGACACCTGGATATAGATACGAGCGGGTCGTTCCGGCAGTGTGCGGCTTTGCTGGCTTTCAGCTTTTCGATATTAAAGGAGGTATTGAGGTTATTTATAATGCATGCTAGTCAGGAATCTCATGGATAAATGACGTCATGCAACAGACCGCTTCATACTACTACCGCCACTCAGTCGGCGCTGGCGATCGATTTCGCTCAACTCACAATATAAGGTATGCGGTGTGTCGGCAAATAATCAACAGAAAGGCAAGACAAGAGCCTAGACCTAGGAGAGGATAAAGGTCGGGCAGTGTCGGCACCTTTACTAGTTTGCACTGGTGTCGGGTGGGCATTGCCTGTGACGTCACTAGCCCTACTGAGTCCTGAGTCTAGTTCAAGTCGCAAAGTAGCGAACGAGCGAGCGATAAGACGAAGAGTTGCACACGCTCTTCGGCTTCGGCCCATCCCACCAGCACCACCAAGGCACGGTCTTCCGTCAGCCGAGCCGTGTGACCTATATCATCCACAGGACGAAAGGACTTACTTTCTGCCTTGGTCCAATATGTCCCGGCTGCGGTAGCGGTCGCCCCGAGCCCTTGTCACAGTCCACTCCGTCTAGATGTTCCGTAGTGACGGTCAAGTTAACATTTGTCGCCCGATAATAGATAGCAGGATCTGGGCGCCAGAAACGCACCCAGGCAGTCAGGCACTACACACACTCAAACTCAACTCGCTCGCACCACTCCGAGCCGCTCTGGCCGGTGGACATTAACAGTCCCGAACGTAATGGTCTCGCTCGACTCGCCGTTAGGGGCGCTGCCTCTCTCTGTTCAATGCTTGTGGTAGGTGGACAGAGCCACGATGGGAACTGCGATGGCGCCTAGTAAACAACACGCGCACTACGATGCCATGCCGACGCCCTCTATCAGCTGCGCCCCGGATCGCGCGAACGCGATCCATCCGATTTGATTCCAACTTTTCACAAAACTGCTCCTGCTCTACTTAATATTACACCCATTGGCCATTGCTCCTCTCCACCGCCACGCGCGGTCACCCTACACTCCTCCGGAGCTCACAAGAACCATCCCCAACCTAACCCAAAGCTTTCCGCAGTAGGTGATACCGCAAAATAGAACGAGAACTGCAAATGTGACTCGCGGCTTTGGCTTTTGCGAAAAATCCACTAGCATGGAATGAGCGGTGGCGGTGGCGGCGGTGCCGGTGGCAGAAGCTATATTATCGATTGCATATCCACGGCGACCTGTTCGTTTAAAGCATTACTTACTAAAGAAACAAGTCGCAACACTGCTCACTCTTGACTCACTTATCCACAAATCACAATCTTCATTTCATTCATTTATTATATCGTATATATTTTATCTAAACACTAAGCAAACACATCCAATATTATATCCACCATCGCTTTATTGTACCATACTTACGATTGTTGAGTAGCTATCTTAATGGTCCCTTTATTAAATAATTCTTTCAGAAATTCCTCACGTACGTAATAACAGCTATATTCATTTTACGTATAGCTATGACAAACTGTCATAAACTTAAGCCCATATGACGTGCTTGTTTTAATTTCAGTACAAAACGGACGCATCCCAAGCCTATCAGAGCCATTCAAACTTCTGATAATAACTCAAAATTCCATCTCGGTGTTTATCTTCTCATCAATATTTACATTTAAATTACGGTTCTTATCATTTTACCAATATTACGTTTCTTATCTTGCACTTCAAACCGGTAATATCAATTATTTTCTTATTTTTTCTGGATTAGTTTAATTGTATCTAGTTTTTATTCACAAACGCATCGTACAGTCGCCATGAATAAAACATAAGCAAAGCGTTAACATTTTGCATTATAAAGGTCATTGTTATTTTTATTTGTGACGTCATGCTGATGTCAATAACTCACGGTTTCGAAAAATCTCCACCGAGTCATCGTTATGATAAATTTCGAGCAAATAATTAATTTGATTATTCCGGCAATAAGTGACTAACTATGTGCATGTTATCGTAAATCAAAGTAGCAGCTAGGAGGCAATGCTTCCCCACACTAGTTTGATCGATATCACTCTGTTGCCTCAGATTTTTTTGGTGTTGTTAAGTAATTGTTGGACGCTAATTTCAGAACTGCAAACAGACTTTTTTCTTCTTTCAATAAAGGACACTACTTTTAGTCATTTGTAGATTTGAAATCTACACTCCAAAAGTATATAGAATCAACCGTTAATTTGCGGCAACAGACAAAAGTGAATTCAATGAAGCAACAACAAACACTTTGTGATATTTATTACTGTATTAGTATTTACATGACATAATCAAGCGAATTTTTTCCACTAAGCTCGTTAAAACTTTTGATAGGTAGCGCTGATAATGATAATTGTATGTAATGAATATTAATCGACTGCTTCAATTTTTTCCCTGGCCTTTGCGAGGATTGCCTTCAGCTCCGAGCTCCTCACGGTTTGGTACTGAAAAATTCAAGGAAAACACTTTGCAATGATTGTTACGTGTCAACCTACCCCACTGACACTTTTTTGGATGTTTAATTGCGAGTACAACCTGGCGCCTTCTTTAGCCCCGCAAACTTTCTCCAGTTGACTCTTGTGCAAATCGAACAAGTTGTGTCCGGCTAGCCCTTTAAATTTGGCGCATATTTGCGAGTCGAAGTCTTTGATTTTGAGCCAGTTTTGCACTTCCTGCGGATTGGATTTTTGATTAATATAGACTTCCGGTGTTTGTCTAATTTCGATGTGCGGTTTGTGCTTCCTGTCTCTGACCATTGATAACACGATATTTAGCTCATCCTGCAATACGTCTTGTGTGGCGGCGGATTTCGTCGACGGTGAGCGTCTTAATGTGGCGGCCGGTGTCACGGGGGCTGACACAACGGGGGGCGGGGGCGGTGGAGGCGGCGGTGCATTGCTGGTGTCTAAAGGACGGTTTTTTATTTTTGTAAATTATGCGATAACCTTCCGAATTGACGCATGTTTAAGATTAGATTAGATTTGTGCCAAATAGAACGATCTCAAGGTAAAAACGGGAAGACACCACAGCGGGATTTATTACACCTGATCGATCGATAAGTAAGAGCAAGAGCAAGAGCGAAATGGAACGGGCGAGGATTGACACCGTAAATCATTCAACTCGCTGTTGCAGGACAGTAAACATAATTATCAAAATTGATAATTCCGCAAAGTCAATTAAGAAACGTCCTCAAACAGATCGATAATGCGTAGTCGTTCGGTTTGTCTCTATTTATTATTCAGTGTCTTGCACCGAAAATTTTCCCATGGTGTAATTATTATCACTCGGCGTGTTTGCACTCGGCTTAAAGCCTATTACAAACTTTCGCAGGAAATACTCAGCCCCTAAACCCGAACATCAATTCCATCGATTGTCACGTAATAATTTTATAGGCTTTAATCATTTTCTCCAAACATAACGCAACGATCGGCCTGATTAATACTTTGATGTACCCTTAAATTTATTACGTAAAGATTGAACGCAGATGAGTCACAACAACTCGGAGTATCCGGTTTCGTATAATTACGCGGTTATTATCACTTTTTGTAATTTTGTGGTCTTTGTTAATTATTCATAGCGGCGTAATCAAAAATTGCTGTTCTGACCTTGGATGAAATTTAAACTAGACGATAATCGCACAAACCGGTCATGTATTTTTCACAAACGTCCACACAACACAAACAACACAAAAGCAAACACTGCAATGTAGTAGAAAATTTATTTATTTTTCATAAATGCAATGAGTTAGTACAAATGACCGTATCAAAAATACAAAAATATATACATCTTACTTACATTTTGGACGGATTTCGCTACCCTTCAAACATTAAAATAATACAATACATAGGTTTTAATAATAAGTTAGATGAGGTTATAGCCTGTACTTTGAAAATAGAAGCCAACGCCTAACAATAACAATGTACAAAAAACAACAAATATGATACAAGAAGCAGACGAAGATGTGGCGACGACTTAGAAATAACGAAATTCGCCTTTCTTACCGAGCCTCTCTTTTCTAACCCAATCAGCGGAAGTCGCTGGAACAGGCGGGTTGACATGGTCGGGGGTATTCGGGCTGTGCCCCCCGCTAAATCTATCAGACGGCGAATCCTAACCAAATCATTACCAAAACAAAAACAAAAATCAAACTAGAACTTACCGCCCGATTCCTGTTGTAATTATTACGTGTGGTGTATAACGGATTGTTAAAAATATCATTTCCGCCGGAATGGAACGGCGTTACAATTGTGTGGGGTACGTGAGCGATTTGCCCCCGACTGTTCCTAGCTTTCCACCACTTGCGGCTATCGTCCAAAATCTGTACAATACAAAAAAATAAACATAAGAAGGGTGGATAAGGGGTGAGGGGGCACCTCCAAATACTCTCCGCGGACCACAGTCAACTCCTTATCATTGTTGGCGGTTCGGGGGTACGTGACTTGGACAATGTTAGCCCCTCTGGCTTGCAAATCCTCCAAAAAACTCTCCTGACTTCGTCCAAACCCACGCTCTTCGCCGCCGTTTCGCTCAATAGAATCGACCGAAATGTCGCTTCTGGTGCTTTCGCCCAAATTCGGGGGCAAATGATCCGAGTCGATTTTCGGGTGGTGGGAATCTGTACTTTTCTCATAAATAAAAATGTCGCGATGGTTTGTATCGTAATCATTACAGTCGCTACTGTACTGCCCCTCATTGTAATGCTTATCATTGTTTGCCTCTAATTCGTCGACAACGGGGTAATCAGGGGACCAACCGTCCATAAAAATCGGGTGGTAAGGCGCCACGTGACCCTTCCATTGATCTCTGCAAGACAAAGGAAATCTAACACCGGCCGGATTCTCTTTCCCAATTTGCTCAGGGGCGGTGATTTTTTCGTAGTGAATTTATTTGAATTGGCATAACAGGTGTGACGACGGTTTTCTGGTCTATTAAGTCAGATTTAAAACAACTGCTTTTTTGGTACGTTCCAACAGAATACTTGAAAGATTTTGACTTCAAAAGCTCAAAATGAGCTTGGAATTGAACTGAAAAGCTTAACTGGTATATCAACCACGGCAAGTTTTGGCCCAACATTTTATGTGAATTTCTGATTCCAAAAAGCGGAAAATGAGCTTGGAATTGGTCTGAATAGCATAAATACCACTGGCTTGTTTCAGCAACATGTGTTGAATTAAGCAAGTTCTGGTTCAAATAGAGTTATAAAATCAGATCTAAAGTAGCACTCACTACTCTTATGCCAATTCAATTGCGTTAATATTCACAGTTTTTCGTGCATTTTAATTGTTTGGCGAAGTTTTGTCAAGCCCTTACCTGGGTATAAGCCATGCGTTTCCGAGCGAGTGCCACAGCTCGGTCTCCTTGCTGGTAACACAGTTCATCAATAGATTGACCGCCTCCCTGGTCAGCAACGGGGAGACAACTTTTCTGGGAAGTTGTGAGTCGGGATAGGTATCATGCGAGGCTTCGACAATCAACGCCAAAGGCGTAAATAGGAAATGCACCAGCTCTGGAGCATTAGGATCGTGAATATGCGCCTTCAGCTTGGCCAAAAGATTGAACGACAATTTGAATTTTTGGAAAATGTCAATAAACTCCTTCTCCGGGGGCGGCTTCGTCCGCATGGTCAACATGCCGTCCCCCATGTCGCGTTTCTTGCTCTTGCGGCTCCTCCGCCGACGCTCCAATTCCCGGGCGGCAGCGGCGGCATGTTGCAGCCGCGCGATAAACTTTTCAATATCGTCGAAACAATGGTTCAGAATTGTTACATCCCGTTCGTATTTTTCGCTAGTTGTCGAACTCGAATCGTCGTTATTTGCGGTCAGTTCCGAGTCGGAACCGTGGTAGTCGCCTCGCGGGTCGCGACTCGGGTTGATCACGTTATGAGGGGGCTTGTGGGACGGCGGAGGAATGCTGCTTTTGCGGCTTCGTGTCAACGTTTTGCCCATTCGCAACTGCTTCAAGTCTTCGACCAGGTCTAGTGCGGATATGCTCTGACACTAGACATCCACATAAAAACGAACGAGTTTTATTTTTTAGAGCACGATGAGCTTGGAGTGCGACAAAACGTAGTATACAGGGTGTTTCAAGTTTTAGGTCCAGTCAAAAAATAAATACTTCTAGTTGTCCAAAAGAAAAAAAATATATCTCAAACGATAGAGTTTCTAACACGCTTCAATTTGATGCTTTAAAGTTATACGAAATTTTCATGGTATGAGCGTGAATTGTGAAAAACTAGATAAAAAATTTTTTGTTTCCAAATTATTGCAATCGTTTTCTCATAATAAAATTCCTCCTATTTTTTAAGTGAGACTTCCGAAACTGAAACAGTAAAAAAACCCAAGGCGTATTGAGCAATTGAAATTCCAATTTGCAAAAGATCAAATAAATGTTTTATCTTAGTCACCTTTGAAAAAACAGAGCTCGTGTCTTTGCTTGATTCACAAAAAATTGAAACGTCATTAACTGTCAGACTAAAATTTTACTTGTCAATTAAAAAATGCCCTTTTTTTGCAAATTGAAATTTCAATTGCTCACTACGCCTTGGGTTTTTTACTGTTTCAGTTTCGGAAGTCTTACTTAAAAAATAGGAGGAATTTGATTATAAAAAAATTATTGGAATAATTTAAAAAAAAAAATTTTTAATGTAGTTTTTTGCGTTTTACGCTTATATCATGAAAATTTGGGATATCAGCAACGCATCAAATTGAAGCGTGTTAGAAACTCTATCGTTTGCGATATATATTTTTTGTTTTGGAATACTAGAAGTATTTATTTTTTGAGTGGACCTAAAACTTGAAACACCCTGTACAGGCTGATCTTTTTTTAACTTCTTTCTAATATTATTTAGAGCTTTAAAATTTTGTATACGACCCAAATCGACCATTCTGAGTTCAATTAAATTATTTTCAAAATGACTGAACTTCCGGAACTACCAGAAATTGGCGCCAACTTTGAAATTTTAAAAAGTAATCTTTTATTGCATTTTATTGCATTTTTGTTAGTACTTATCTGTCATAGTTTTAAACGTACGTCAATTTTTTATGCATTTTCATCTGCAATGGTTTATTCAAAATATCACAGCTCTTGAACCCTTTACACTAAGTGAATAATTCTTTTTGCATTAGATAACCAAAGGTTCGAAGAGTCTTCTAAAATCTTCAGGATTGACAACTGTCAAATTGCAAGGCTACTATGATTTTTTCAAAATGATGACCAAAAAATCATAACACTCTTTTTCTATTGAAATGACTCTGTTTTTCAATGGCAATCAAAAGAACATCGATTTTTATGGAGACTTTTATCAATACTTCCAATCCAAAAAACAGAATTTTAGCTCATTATTTTCATTTTCAATCGAATAATGTTTCAAAAATACGATAAAGTTGTGCTATTAATAAAAAGAAATGTTCGATTTGTCCACCATTTAAATTCAAGAAGTTCAAAATTCGATGTAAGACTGACTGAGTTACTTTACATAATTCACTAAGCTATTTATAAATGTTAAAATAAACCATAATTATTAATTAAATATTATTTTACTGCTTATTCGAAAATGAACCAGCTAAAAGCTAAATAAAATGTTGAAGTTTGACAATTGTTGACCATTTTGCAAGGCTTACTTTACTAACGATGGAAATTACAAAGTAAAATCCGTTTTTTGTGATTATTTCAAAAATTGTACGAGATAGGTATAGGTCTTGTTAATAAAAGTCACCATAATGTCGATGTTCGATTGCCGTTATACCCGTTTTTTGTTAACCATTTTGAAAAAATAATACTAGCCTTGAATTTTGACAGTTGACAATTTTGAAAATTCTAGAAGACTTCAAACTTTCCGTTATCGAATGCAAGAAAAAATATTCACTTTTCGCAAAAGGTTCAAGGACTGTGATATTTTAAATAAATCCCTGCAAAACAAAAAAAATAACATGTCAAAAACTATGACACAAATACCAAGAACATGGGTAAATTTTACTCAGTTTGAGAAGGTAAATGCAACAATGCCATAAAAATGTGTAGTTACTATTTAAAATTTCAAAGTTGGCGCGCCCAACAAAAATTCACTGTAGTACTGGTTGAGTTGCCAACCTTTGCTAATAAAAATTTGCGTTTCAAAAAAAGTGTCTTTATGAAACGCAAAGCAAAAGTATTTTTTCTACCTCTATTTCCACTTTCTATTTGCGATAAACTTAATAATTTTTATTAAAAATTGTCTGGTAAGTACCACTTACTCATTCATTTTTTGCACCACTATAATCTCATCTGATTTTGGGATTATCGCGATCGCACAAATTAATTTCGCTCCGCGTAACATCTGATTGATTATCTTTTATGTTTTTTGTAAAACCAATAATTGTTAAAAATCCTTAGATTGATAAGATAAATCACCGAAAATACATCGAATGTGTTGGCCGGGGGGCCCGATAAGATGTACCAGATAGATAGCCTCACCTGAAATATGTGCATTTCTGGCGGATGAGCCGGGTTAGAATTGGCAACGTTAAAAACTAGAATATTGTTGTACATTTCCATGGGGTCATGGCTGGTAAAAGCAGTCGGTTCTTGGATTGAGTTCGCCGGGAAGCGCTCCATGACGCTCTAAACGTGTTTTTTGAGTTGAAGTTTACGTGAGACGATTATTTACCCCAGTTTCGTAATCCATGATTAAAACCCAGGAGCGGTCGAGGCACAGTTGCATTTTTTGCGACCAAATTCCGTTGGTTTTTTCTAGCTGGAGGAGCCTCCGCAT
Organism: Tribolium freemani; assembly: GCA_939628115.1. Taxonomy (NCBI): domain Eukaryota; kingdom Metazoa; phylum Arthropoda; class Insecta; order Coleoptera; family Tenebrionidae; genus Tribolium; species Tribolium freemani. The sequence continues at coordinate 10,947,597 of OW626792.1, read as the reverse complement.
GCCATCGGCGGGGTACATGATCCCCGTTTCTTTGGTGACTGTGAATGTGGCCAGGTGTTCCATGAGATAGGTGGGTTTGTCGCCCCCTTCATCTCTGTACCTCTCCATTTCATCCCCCGAATAGCCGTTCGAGCGGTACGCCATATTAACTTAACTTAAGCCACTTAATATCTGGAAACGCGAAGATTATTGGCACGACTTGATTGATAAGATTTATCTATTGCTGGATTTAATCTTATTGTATCTTGTGGTTTTTATAAATATTTGTCATTTTGAAGGAATTCGGGTCCTAATAATAATAATAATAATAATTCTTGACTGAGATTAATGCCACACCTTCGGCCATACTGGAATGCAAAGAATGTCAACAATTCCACAGGACGTACTTTTACGGACAAAACTGCATGTATTTATTGTGAATATTAATGGCCTAGCTGTTGCGAACTAAATTTGGACACGAAGGGCGTGGAGTGCGCGGGAATATTTTAATTCGCAACACTTGTAATTACCCGGAATTTGATTTCATCAGCTTTGTGGTGACGCAGAGAGTAATAATGGGTTAAATGAGGCAAATTCGATTTATTAACGAAGCTCGTGAAATACCTACGCATATGTGTGTGGTGAATAGTTTAGCGCAAAAGCCATCGTGGCGACCATATCACAATAACACGAATACAGTAACAATAACAGTATTATTAAATTTTTACTTCCCAGACTTTTAAATTAGCCCTTTCCCCGCCATATACTCACCGTAAATACGAATCAACAAGTCGCAACACTATCACTCATTACTAAAAATAATTGATTAGCACATTTCACACTAATCACAACGAAATTAAAATGTTTTATATTTACAGGTGGGCTACTCGTATCTTACCTGTCAGGTAAGCTAACTGACTTTGCGCATGCGTAAAAGATACCTACCTGTAGATCGTAGTTGCAGAACAAGAAGCGCTGTCACAAAACTAACCTAACATAATAATGCTGGTGTGTAGGTACATTAAACCAGAAAAAGTTAGCAACTCGCACATTTTTTAGACCAAAAACTAGAAGACTGGCGTAAATAACTAAATATCAGCAATCCAAAAGAACAGCTATACTTTTCTGTGCTTCGTTTAATTTTGAATAGGTATATCAACATTACAAGTCGAAAAAGAAAGCGGGTTCTAGAACCAACCACTTTTTTTCAAAATACCTTTGGGCTCAAACATCAGATTAACTCTGATTGAAGCAGAAGGTGTACAAAAAGAGGAACAAGCCGAAGAATTACTAGAAAGCCGCTTAAAAGATCTAAATGTACCCTTGACAGATTGATTTGTTAAATTGTTAATTCTTTTTGTATGATTATATGAGCTTAAAAAATTGTAAGAAAGCTACCAATTATTTTAATTTTATGCGAAGTTGAGTTTAACAAGTGTTTTGCAGCTAATTTTAAGCTAGTCACAAATAAAACTCGATTTTTTACATTCTGCTGTGTTATTGTCTTAATCTTAAAATTACCTAATTCAACGGAATCTCAAGTGCAATTGCCCTAAGTATAGGCTGTTAAAAAGTGTTATTAACTTTGTTACAATTTTTTTAAGTTATTTCACTGTTATCTTTCTAATAAGAATAAATGGAAAATAATAAGAAATTTTAAGTGTCTGTTCAATATTGAAAATAAAAATACAGATGATTAGAACAAAATAGCGAAAGAAAAGTCTGTGTGAAAGGTAAGTATGTCTTTCCTTGTTATTTTGATTTTGCGTATTTTGTAATCAGCTGTTCTAAAATGGAATTTAATTTTTGACCTCATTTTTAATTATTTTGTCAATGTCCTGATTTTCTTTCACTCAAGTTAGCCACATTATTTAAACATGGTAACATTGAAGAAGCAAAAATTCAGTATGAAAATCATATCTGCTTGTGACTGGATGCTTACTTAATCCATAGTTTTTTTATTAAAGAAATCAGTTTATTCAATTTGTTGTGTCGATATTTTCTTGTTTATTTTTTGATTATATTTTTTTTGTTTTGAGCAAATTGTTGGATTATCAGTTAAGTATAAATAAAATTTGTTCTTACACAATAGCACGGTGTGGTTGTAACACGCAGAGGCAACAAATAAAGACTGTAATAAGTGTGGAAGAGAGCATAAAACCGCATTCTTTGGCTTAATTATACCTGGTTCCAATACATTTTAGACTGTTGTGGTGGAAAATCGCATTCCATCTACGTTTCACTTCGCGAAAAACAGGTTTTCCCGGTCCGGAAAATCTCAACGCTTGTGCAAATCAGGAAATTCATATAAAACTCAACCTCCCCTTCGTATCCATTTAAATTAAATAAACAACCGACTCACGTTATTTCCTCATTCCGGGGGTGTTCCCCGAGTTGAAACGGGGCGAAAACAACACCTTTAAGCATTGCAAAAACTGAAAACTCGTCCAGTTTCTCTTCTTGAAGCCCGTTGAAGTAATGGAAAGTGCGGAAGTTAAAGACCTTTATTTTTAAACATGTTTTCCCGGACGGCAAAATTGATATAAAGCGCAATTCTCGTTTAATCAATATTTTCCGAAGAATCATTGCAATATTTTGCAAGCTTCCTCTACATAAACATCTTGCGTTTTTGAGTTATTACTTCAGTGAGTCCACGAAAATGTACCACACAAAAAATTCGTCTAAGCCTTTTTTCTGGTACTTTTGACTAAATTTAAATTTAAGCCAATTTGTCTCCTGAATAACTCATCATCAAATTAGGGTTATTTGCCTTTGAGTTCGAGAAAATGTGTTGCATTTCCAGTGAAGCGTTTTTCCATAAAATTGGGAAAAGCGGAAACAAAACGCGTCTTGTTACGAGAAAACGAGACAATTATTGTTTCCTGCTCGTTGCAAGAGTTATCGCACCCTTATTATAATTTAAATTGCTTTGACCTTTCATTTTTTCATACATGTATTGATTTTGTTGCTTGTTTGGGGGTGTATTGAGAGCCAGTTGATTAAAATAATATATTAAAAAATAATGAATACAAAATGGCCAACTGAACATAAATTAAATAATCAAGCGATCAGTCTTGAATTAAATCCTAAATGTTACTCCAATTGTCTCGAAGCGAAAGTAACAATCAGTGGTCAAAATGCGAAAAAACATGATTACTGGTGATATGTATATTGAATTCGAATGAAAATGTGATGTATCGAATCACAAGCATTGTTTCGAACCCACCATCTAGCACTTAACTCAAAATTGATCGAGTAACACATAAGTACAGACTGATCGATTTTTCCGAAATTTTCGGGCGTTTCCAGTGTTTGAAATTTGATGGAACAATATTTACAGTAAGTATGATTTTTATCACAATATATTGCTTTATATTTACATTTTGTGATTTACAATCTTTATTAATGACATGAAATGGTACTTATAAGTACAAAAACGAGGCGTCTGAATGGTGGGTTCTCAAACCGAAATACTGGGGATGTGATGGGTTTATAAATTAACAAGGACTAACACAATAAATTTGTTTAAATTAGCACTTTATCCTAGGATGCAGCTCCTGGGCGACGCCCCCCCAAGCCAACTTAAAGACTCTATTGCGCCATTTTATAGGGGGGTCCAGCACAGCGTTGATGAACAAATAGGGACCCGACAGCTCCCTAAACAACCAACCAATTACGAAATGAAATTTATTAAAAGGCAAGGAACCGTTCTGAAAAAAAAATCGCAAGTTAGCGAAACGCACGCGCGTGAACTCACCTGAACTACACACAATAGGGTCCAATCACAGATAAACCATATTAAAATATGCACTAGGTAAAACACACAAAAGTCCCATTGGAACAGAACGCTCACGGACCAGGCCGTGCACGCGCCAATCATCATACACTCGGAAAGGGGCTCCAAGAGGATCACATACGGGATCATAGCCACTCGCAGTTTTGCCCATCGTGTGAGGCGCGCTTGGAAACTCTCAATATCACAAATTCCCGAATTTTGCATCGCTGGTTGGCTGCTTATTGCAGTTCTCCACCCTTTTTTAATGTACGATTGTGCTATGAAAAAATCCTCGGCTAGGTAGCACCCAAACGATTTCAAACCCCCCTGTTCTTCCAGAACAGGCTTTCGCATTAAGGCTGACATCCCAGTGTGACAATTTGTCCGGACGAAATCAGCAGTTAAGTATATCCTAGATTGTGCTGTACCAAAATATATCTACGAAAAAATTCGTCTCAAGACTTGGATTTTTTTTATTTTGGCTAAACCTTTTCTAAAGTTGCCGCAAAACCAGGCCTATCACACGTGAACGGTAGTTGGTGAACCAATCCGGTCTTCTCGTCCATGTGGTTCACCATGTCCAACAAAGTGTCTTCTTTCACTAAAATAGTCATTTACATTTTATTTTATTTCAACTTTGAAACCCCAAACGAAATTGAGGGTTTTAATAAAATGGACTAACGCACAAATAATGGACACAACTTTTGGGTCAGACTGTTTCTTCGATTATTTCAAATTTCGATTTGACAATACATGACGGATTTATGCGTTTACTATTTTCACTACGAGATGACGATGATTAGAATTTAGCAAAGAATAAATAAATTGTGTTTATTTTTCAATACAAATAGATAAATGACAATGTAATATTCTCTCAGCATTAATAAAACCTACAATTTTGGTTTTATTTTAGCGCACGTGCGGGAAACTGCACAAACGACTTTAAAAATCCAAATACCGTAGCTGTAAAAAATATTTTACGAACTTAATTGCACGCAATTCGAACAAAGCTCGTTTTTCTCGATTTTTTCTAAGCATTTCGTTTCGACACCGGTCAGGACTTGATTATTTGCCCCCGAAAATTCATCGTTTGGTAAGTCAACAATCAAATCGTAATCTCGGCGAAATTGCACCGAAATCATGTCTAATACTTTTACGCAAAAATATTTAATTTTAACAAGTAATTCAATTTTTTGCATTCTTCAGTCTAGCAAGAAAGATAAGGATGTTACGTATTCAGTTTTCATTCAATACCAGTCAGTCATTGTCTGTGCTTGATTGTTTAATAAAATCATTGTTAATTTTCGGTGCGACCTTTGCCCAGAACATTCGGTAAGTCAAAATTCGAATGTTTGACGAACTTGCCCAAAAAATTGACAAATCGCCGGTTTAGTACAATAAAAAAGGGTTATAATTATATTATTTGTTCACTAGTTGCAAAAAATACTGTGAAATATTGTTCTTACGTTGGGATGCTAATCGCAATTTGAATTTTTTCGTTCAATAATTTATTATTCATCATAACAACAAAAAATAATGAAATTTTGTTTGATGTTTCGAGTTTTGACAATCAAACGTAAACGTAACTTTATCATTTCTAGTTACAAAACGTAAAGATCGTTTTACACAGTCATGGCCTACCGCGATATCTTTTATTTTGAAAACGAGTATATAAGGAATTGTAGAAAAATTCTGAAAAAATTACATACCTAGAGGAAGCATAAAAAGTGCTTTCGATATACAGTTTAGGAGACTCACCTTTAATAACACAGGCCAACAGATTTGAACAAAGTTTCGGTAGCATTGATCAAATTACCTTTCCTGTTTGTGATTTTTCACCCTTATTTCGAAAATGTTTACAAAAATGTCCCATCACGTATCATTCGTATGTTACCAATTTCGTTTTGACACCCATATTAAGGTAAAAGAGTATTGAAAATAATTCAACTATTTAATTTATTTTATTTATGAACATACAATATTTTCGTAAACTAACTTTAGGGACATTAAAGAAGTCAAATACTACGATACAAATATTACGATAAAAGAGTAAAAACTCAACATTTTCATTTGTTAGGGTCAGTTTTATTAGTTTTATTGTCGAGTTTTAAAAGCCAACACTAATCGCCCATCATGGAAGTGTCCTAGCGGCTCTGATACCGTTTTTCTGATGTTTTGACGGAACTATTCCCCTTGTTCCTCACTGACAGCCCCAGATTTGTTACAAAAAAATCCAAGTGGGAGTGCAAAAAATGTATTTTTAGGGACATTTTTCAAAATAACCTATACTTTTGGTAACTAGTGGTAATTGACAAACTTAAGTGACCAATAAACAATGAATAAACAATTGCGTAACCATAGCAACGCATACTAATTTGATTTGAGCTCTTAATAAGTTAGGAGCTGGACTTATATCAAAATTAAATAAATTATTGGTAGAAATTGATAGAAAATGCAACAAATAAACGGTACGTGCATTTTGTTATTTAGGAAGTAAAAAACTACTACTGACCAAATTTTCATCAATGTTACTGAACCTTTGTTGACCTGTATTATTATTTTATTGCGTTATTACTCGATTATTATATTAATTAATAAATAGATAAAAGTAATGTTTTATTAATTTTCAAAAAAAAAACAAATGTGTCCATATTTTCCGACAGAAGTAGTATTAGTTAATTAATATAAGTCGGTGAAGAAATTTTTTTCTAATGAGATTCTGAAACAAACAATGGTTAAGTGTTCTTTTGTTTTGTACCCCACAAAAAATAAGTTACAGTTAATTCGTTGTGTAGCGCACATTTAATTGTAATCAAATTTTAATTCGCCATTAATGTGCCCATGGCGAAATTAAATAATTCAATTCAATTTAGTTGCCAGTTGCCAATTAATCGCAAATTAGAATTACATTTTTTCACCTATTGCTTACAGAAAACATTGTTTCAAAATATTAATAGAAATAGTAAAAAAATCAGCGAGAAATTCACATGCATAGAAAAAAATAGTAATAATATAAAAATAATTTTTGGTTCGATAGACTTCCACCGTACACAACCGAAAAAATGTCAACTTTCACCAATTAAAACTACCATTTTCGTTGCCTAATTTTAACTGCAGAAAATCATTATTTATTAGCAAACGAACCCTTTGACAAGGTTCCACTTATTTAATTTACAAGACTTAACCTTGAGTGTTTCACCAACTTGACAAATATTTTCAGTAACGTAACATCGTAAACATTTATTACTGCTTGTTTTCTTGAATAATAATCTTGAGGGTAACTGTCCTCAAGTCGCAAAATTGATTTTTTACGTTGTCGTAAAAGCTACTTAATTTAAGCATGTGCGAATGTGTTGAAAAAGATTAACAAATAATAAATGTTTGTTAATGCCTCATTTGGAGTGCAGTATGTTACATGTTCCTATTTTTTAAATTATATAACAAAGCTGATTAAGTTTTTGCTGATTGTTCCCCGAACGGCCAGATCATTTATTTATTGGAACTGGCGATAATAAATATTGTTCACAATCAGGAATTTTTGTGACGTGACTGCCTCAAGGTAATAAATCCATAAAAGTGTTACGAGAAGGACGCCCCGGGTGTTTGCATTCGGGGAACGATAAAATATTGCGATAATTTATGCCCATTTTTTGGGTGGTCATTTGAACTCTCATATTTATCGTGATTAGCTTGATTGATAAGATAAATTTTGCGCATGTAATGATTTTGTTAGAGACAATTGTTGCTTACTTCTTATCCCACTGTCAGATATGAGTATTAGGTCATAGATGCTGGCTTCGTAAGCCCGGTTCATGTTGTTGATTTTGGGGTTCACACCAACTAGTGAGCCCCCAATGAACACATGAGCTGCAACTTTGGGATATTTTTCAATTAGCGTGTTTACGACTTTGATTGCGGGATCGGTTTCATCTTCTATGCAAAAGAGAAGCTCGTACTGTAATGAAGAAGCTCCGTTACTGTTTTGTAAACAACGCGTGCGGATCGGTCTCACTTACCACAGGGTAGTTCATCGTAAAAAAAGTTTCTAAATTTGTTGATAAATTGCTATCTACACCCATAAGCGGTTTTAGAATTGAAACTCCTGGACACGGTTCGTCAGGGGGAAGGTTTGATACTTTATTATGCAGCCTGTATTTGCTGAAATCGGAGGTTTGAGGTTAGGGTTGGCATGTCCAGCATCACTCACCCATAGAATATTGCTATAAGATGTAAAAGCCACATAGCAAACCAAAAGATTATAAAAAATACCGCAAACACAGACGAAGGATAAATCATTGGCGCCATTCCATACATTTAAAAATTTGGTCATTAATTTAGTATTACTTTATATCACAATGTTTTACACATGTTGTTCCATTATTAGACTGCTTTATTTCAATCTCTTTCGGTTACAACTGACAACACGATTCATTCTATCAATTATAACTGAAGAAACGCGACTTGTCCACGCATTGTCATAGCGCTTCGCCGCCACCAACGCAATTTTGGAAATAGCTAAAATAAGTTAAGTAGCTATATCGCAAAAATCACAACACTGCAGGCATGCGTAGCAACTTTGTCACCACCACTGTTGCCACAACAACTCAAAACTGGCGGAAATATCACCTGTGACATCACCAAGAACACTTTCAAACCAAACGAAATTTTCACCATTTGGCTACGTCGCACCACCCCCAACAAAAACGCATGCGTTGGGCCGAAATTTTGGGTTTGGAATTTTTCCTCGAATAGGGCGTGTATTCAACCTTTTTGGAGTCGTGATTCACAGACCAATATTTAAGTTCGACCGACTATCTTATCACATTCCATTGTTTCTTTGGAGAAAACAAGCGATAACAGATTCGAACCCATTTTTCCCTAAATTTATTTAATTAAAAACAAACGAATTTGACTCATGCTTTTGTCAAAACTCCGCGATCTTCGATGAATCATCAATTAATGCGCTTAATGAAAGTGGGTTTTTGTATTGTTTGACCTGTTTCACGAAGTACGTCACCGAAAATTGCAACAACTTATTTTTTACGCCAGACTTTGTTTATTAAAAATTATTCCGCGTTTTAACGTCTTACAAATACTGAGGTGTTTTATTGGTTGCATAAACAGATTGAACCGCCCACCTTATTTAAAAAAAAATACAAAGCGATCAAAGTCCTTCTATCAAATAAGCATAGAAATTAAAGTACTAATAATAACAAGTGACATTGTATAACCTTTTAATAGCATGTGAGGTTCTAATTTTTAACTTTTCAAATGTAAGTAATTTTGGATTTGAGGTTGTATAATCTCATGAGGGGTTGCCCCAAACCCCCGTGTAGTATGTAGCCTCAAGTCCCACACTACTGAAGGTTTGAAACACGAACATAACCGTCCATATTAGTAAACAAGAAAGGATACCAAAATCATTCCAAAATTCATTTTAAATGAAAATTGTTGTTGTTTTTGAAAATTTAAATTATTAATTTCCTGTGCTCCTACTAACACTAGTTATGGCATTCTAAATTTAATACCGCCCAGAACCCGCAAAATTTAAAATATTGAGTATTAGGATTACAAGAACGACTAGTGTTTCGAACATATTTTCGAAACGCTTAAAATTAAAATAAAACACACAGGAGCGCAAAGAAGTATTTCACATTCAAGTACGTAACCGAATTGCAGCAATTTATAACGGGTGGAGCTGAGACGGTATAACGCTTAAAGTGCCCTTATTTTTATACTGCGGTATTTTTTGGGTAAAAAAATCCAGCGATGTTGTTCACACTCTAGTACTTACCTTAGGCGTACGTCGTCTAAAAGGGTGATTTCGAGTACAGAAATGCTCTTTCTAAATTATAATAAATTTATTAGAAACAATATTAAAATTGACTATGGTATGTCTGAATTGGTTCAAATATTTGAAAAACTTTACAAATGAAGTATATGATAAAGTTGCAAAATAAGACGTTCGGCATACGATATAATGAAACAATTTCTATAATATGTCTATAAAGTTGTCTATATGACTATAATTTAAGTATAATAAATTTGTTTTAAATAAACCTCATTGAAAATAAAAACAAAAATAAAACAATTGTTTACAAAGGAATTTCGAGGCAAATTAATATATACAGGCAATTTCACTTGAAGCTCATCACAGTAAACCACAAACTAAATATTACATATTTAATATGAATCAGTGCATTATATATCTGAACATGCGACAGAACATTGATATATAACGAGTGTCGTTAGACCCAGGAGTCCTTGCCGGCCGGCACGCTGGTGAGCTGCGGCTGCTCGTCCAAGTGGTTAGCGTTGCCTAGGCTGGGTTGCCGATTGCGTTTCTTCTCCATGTTGACCTGCGCGTAGAGAGGTTCCGGCTGTAACACACTCCCAGTCAGAGACGAGTGCGTACAGCGTGCTCATCGCAACAGGCTCCAACTTCCGAAAAATTCTGAATATGTAAACGTGTCTCAGGGTGCTCTATTAAAAAAAGTGTTTTGCTGATGTATACTTTTTATTATTTAGCTGTTTACATGTTCAAAATCGTTGTAAAAATTTGTACAAGTATTACGTATAGATAATGAGTTGGTTAGTTGGTTCGCTCCGCGAGTTGGAAATGAATGAGTGAATGAGCCTGTCGTAATGGACACACTGTGCGTTGGGCACACGGCTGCTGGGCAGGGCCTCTCGTCTCAGCTTGAGCGCAGTCAACCAAAGGCCCTGAGCAGCTGCTGCCTCAGAGCCTTACCTGGGCACCGGCGGTGACGACGCTGCTGCCAGGGCCTTCGCTCGCTGCCCACCCCACCACAACACAGCTCGTATCGTCTCAATGTTTACAAATCATATGTCATATATGCTACAGGTATAGATACAGACACAGCTAGTAGTAGTAGTAGTACATAGTGAGAGTACAAGGAAGACTACGCTCCAGACGAAATCAGTAAAAATGTAGTAAAAACTCTTACAGTCAAGGGCTCCATACATAACAATACGGAACAAAAGATGCTGCTACAAATCACCTACGACTGTACTTGTACTGTACATGAACATCGAGATTATTTAACAGTCTAAGTGAATGCCGTATCGACGCTGAGGCCGTCGTGTTCGTTAGTATACTATGAGATAGATGTACATGGAATGAGAGTTGCCATATTGCTAGCTTGAGCAAGAGTCTGTGCTCAGTCCAGATCCACCTTCACCAATATGTTTTTTTTTTTAATTATTTATTATATTTTTATTTTTAAACGCGATCAATTGACACGGACGTGTAGGGTATGTGCAAGTGACTTAGTGACTTACGGGAGGTGGGTTTGGACCAGGGCCAGGGGGATACGCTCGCCCCCCCATCGAGGGTTGCGTTTCGGGGTATGCCATATCAGCCATCGGGATATCTTCGTTCTAAAACAACAACACAACACATTCCATATTTCCCGCTTCGCCTGAAACAAACACCTACCCTTTGATACACCGGAGCCACGCCTCGAGCGCCTGGTGCCGACCGTTTCATCGTTCTATCCTCGTACCTTGTGCCGCTTTGAGACGCCATAGGTCGATTCAATGTACTGTTTGCGTTATTAGGTGAATTAGGACCGGAATTTCTAGCTGCCACAGTCTTCGTCACAAAATCTTGTTCCTTCCATCCGTGTTTTTTATAAACATCTCGCAAATCCTGATGCTGCCACATCGTAAATAATACTTGACCCGCAAACTTTAACACCCTCGGAGTGTATTTCTGTCGCTGCCTTGTTATAGTCATCAGTCTTTCAACTCCACCTGCTTCTAATAGAGATCTCGAGAACTCGGCATTCTTCTTTATAACTTCGTTCAAAGTCGCGAGAACCGCCGCTATTGTATCATCAGACGTCCCTTGATCATGCTGCGGGTTCCCCGACGGTAGTTTCTGAACAAGATCACGCATTGCATATTTTCCTATTAACTCTTTATTACGTTGATCTATCGCTAAATTTCTGAGAGCCGTCGCCACAGCGCATACTACTCGATCAACCTCCATTCGTAACAATTCCACAAGAATTGGTAGTCCTTTCTCTTTACGTACAGCTGCCCGAATTTCTATACTCGGCTGCCAATAACACGCTGCTAAATTTTGAAGAGCACCAGCAGCTGCTTCTAACGTTTCGGGATTTGAGCAACTCTGTAACAGAGCTAAATACGATTGCACAACTTCCGGCTGCCAAAGAAGTTCCATTCCGCGGACTGGTTCACCTCGGGTTGCAGCGCTGTTACCACCACTACCTCCACCACCTGCAGTGGATACCCCAGACGTACTCTCCTTCACCTCAGCGAGTTGCGAATCTTTCTTCTTTTTACTTCCTCCAAAACAACCGAGATTCTCGCCTAGAATATTTTCAATTAGAACAGTTAATACTCAATGATACACACCTTTCGAATTCGCGGCGATCCTACTTTGAGTTGGTAGAGGATTCTTATCGTAATTGGGGTCTTCGACTTCTTGGCAACGGTATGATAGGTTGCGCAAGATACAGACGCAATTCTCGACGATTTTATTGCCTATGTTAGATTTGTCTATGGCACAGCGTACAACAAACAACAACGCATCAACCAGTCCTTCACATTCCCTTAATCGCTTCCTCGCGTATTCACCAGCCGAACTAACATTTCGAAGCACACCTGAGGCGTTTCTGAATACTGTCGACCAGCAAGTTTCCCCGTGGTTGCCTTGCGGGTCCCATCCCGAATGTGGGATTATTATGTAGGTGACGACAGTACTAATCCCATCGTCGATTATATTACGTTTGAGGTCCTCGCATGAGCTCATGTTCCATATAACTCCCGTGACGAGTTCTTTGATTTCGGCTTCGTTGGATCTTCTTAGAAGGTTAATTAAGGCGGGGATTCCCCCGGAGTTTTTAATAGCTCTTTTGTTTTCGTCGTTTTGTCTTCCGTACGAAAGGTTTCGCAATGCGCCGCATGCATTTCTATAAACTTCTACGCTTTCGTGACTTAATAGTTTAACAAGAGGAGGTATGCCGCCGAGAGCTCTAGTCTTTTGTTTATTGGGGTCATCCATATAACAGAGATGTTGAAGATAGGCCGCTGCATTAGCTTTGATAACATTATTAGGATTATTAAGGAAACCAATGACTTCAGTCAGATTCGGATCGCGCCAACGCATGCCTCTCTGGTCATCGTCTCCACCTACACTGCCCGGGGATGCCATATTATGGGCCCGGTTGTGTGGTAGAGCCATACTATGTCCATGTAAGGACATTTTGCTCATATGTTTTTGTAATTCTTCGTCCTCGAACATTCGCATGGGGGCTCCGACCGGCACTGGACCGTTTAGACTATCTTCATATGGACGTGAGTCGTAAGTTGGTCCTTGGTGCACAGGCGCGGTGCCATAGGGTGAAGGTGAGACGTACCCGTAAACGACTCCAGGGTCGTCCTGGTACGGATCTAAGCCTACAATTGGACCCCCAGGCGACGGAGTCACCCTAAAATGTTCAGGCAATTCGTCATAGCCGGAGCTCAAATATTGAACTCCCGGCTGTGCGCTTATCGGGATAGGGGAGGGAGCGCCGCTGTGCTCGCTCGGGCTAGGGGGCGTAGGGGGTCGCTCCGCCCCCGGGGGGTACCCCATGTAGGCCCCATACGGGTTGGGGTAGTGCTCGTAGTCTTGATAGTGGGGGTGTTGGTGATATTGCGAATACATATGGTGGGCCGGCTGTTCCATATAATCAACGTACTGACTCCTGGCGTGCCCGGAATGGGGGTACGAGCCCAAGGGCACTGGGATGTACTCCCCTGGTTGAGCTTCTCCGAGCTGTTGCACTTCGCGTACGACTTTGGTCACAGTTGTCACTTGCTGAGTGGTTTGTTGCTTATGTGTGCGTACTAAAGGCTCGTCACTATGAACAGACATATGGCTGGAATTTGGTGAGTGTTCCGAATGTCCATTGCTATGCGTATGATAGACTCCTTCGTTTACGGAACTTGAGGCGTCCGAACCCCTGCACACAAACCAGACACAATTATAAGAACGCTACCGACATCTAAAACATTCGAATACTCTCAAAACCGCATGCAGCCAACTTACTTATAATGCTGCATTTCGGGGACCTTCTCTTGCAATACTCGCCTAGAAACAATAAAAATGAACATGATGAATGACACTTTTGACAAATTCATACCACCACAAAACTGGCCCCTAGACAATTAAGGGCCAAGTGCATTTGTGGTAGGCGTAATTAAGTGATGATTAATCAAAACCCCGAAAGATGAGTGATTCAGTTGCAAGTAGACTAAGCAAGATGTGAATGAACCCCCTACCTTTGCGTGATTTCAGTATGTGTGATGCTGTGCTCTTGTCTTTGCTCCACTCGACGATTCACCAGGCTGCCAGTGTAAAAGCAATCAATGTTTTAGCAAAGCGATAACATTTTCAATGACGTGCAAAACTAAGTCAATAAAAAACACTAAACTTTATTGGAAAATTAGTCAAGATGTTTTATCAGTTCAGCTCGTTTTGAAACACTACATTCCAATAAATGATAAGTAAAGTAAATGATAGTCGGTTTTACGCTACTTACAGACAAGAATCCATAAGCTGATTACCAGACATGTTGAAAGCTGTTACTTATTTTTTCCTGTGACATACATGCAAACAGACATTAGACATAAGCAACTAAATGAAATCGAACGTTTCGAATTATATTCATTTCAAAATAAAACCACAAACATTGAAACAAACATAATTCTAGTGCGCTTTGACACGAGATGTTATGTTAGTGGGTTAAAGTGAAAAGTGATACAATTTAACCAAATAAAGACAAGCACATACCTCTCGAATTATTAAAATCTGTTCAATATTAAACACTGTGCTTTTCTCTTAGCCATTAGGTTGCATTCTGAAAGAGAGTAACAATAATTAAAACGAGAAATTTGTGATGTAGTACTTCATATTTTGATTTCTCTTTAATCGCAATACAATTCGTGGGAAAAACGTCGCACCTCTCTTTTTTGTATTCGTAATAGTCACAGCTCACAAATGAAGTTCTGAGGATGTATTCCGAACCGATTTAAAGGAAAATAAGGAATTGATTTATAAATGACAATAGTTATGTGGTGGGGCGGGGCTAGAGTGTTTACATTCCATGGTTTGTAGTAAAGTGGCGACCTAAAAGCCGCAAATGCATGTTTCCGCAAATCGACTCACGATACTTGGGGCCACCTTATCTCATGTATTTTATGCGTAAATGCGGTTATTTCCGGTGCAAAACACCTCCGACGTACCTTTCATGTTTCTAGAGTCTATAAGGTCGAGGCACACAAGAGGTACAATGGAGAATACGTCACCAGAGAGCCGCCACTACTGTCACTTGTTCGCCACAAAAAAGACCCTTTCGTCACATTTCTTGACTGAGTCCGATACAAAAAATGCGCCAAACTTAGTTTAAAAACTAATCCGGGCCAAAATTCCCCTTAATTTGCGCTTTAAACAATGAACAGACGACTTCGCTTACGGCACCAGTCAGACATCACTCCCACTCATGATGCATGCTGGGTAACTGCAGCTTTAATCGAAACTTGCATACGAGTTGAGCGATAACGGGGGTTTAGGGCGCCCACAACGCCCAAAAACGGGCCCAAAACCTCACTCGTGCGCCACTAGAACGGTACAAGACTCGTACGCCGCTAGCAATCACCGAAATTTGCAAAATTAATCAATTTAAAACCGCCGTTTGAATTACGCGCGACAGGTGCACCAACAGTACTAATGACAGGTTGTAGCGAACCGAGAAATGTGATGACGGTGGTTAGTGGCTCAAAATCGTGTTTTATTCAATTTGAACAAATCTAACTTTTTGTTAGACATGACTTCGGTCTGACAACCCAATTGACGAATTTTTTGGCACTAATCATCCTCCACACCTCGAAATAATGTCGTCGTCAGCTATTTACATTCTTGACGTTAAGGGCAAGGTGAGGGTGTAGAAGGTGCCACAGTGGTAGGACAGTTGCGTTTTTAGGTCCTTATTTCACGGAACTATCGGGGCGATATAGACTTGGGGGTGATAGAAAAGTTTATGCCTTTGCTTATGGAAAAGGAGGAGGAGGGGCTCCTAACACCCCTGCTCCAAACTGGCGATTGCACTTTTGCCTACATCAAGACTAACAACCTCTACATTGTGAGCACCACCAAGAAGAATGCAAACATAGCGCTAGTTTTCGTTTTCTTGCACAAAATCGTGCAAGTCATGACTGAGTATTTCAAAGAGCTTGAGGAGGAAAGTATTAGGGACAATTTCGTCGTTATTTATGAACTACTGGACGAATTGCTCGATTTCGGGTACCCCCAGACCACCGACAGTAAGATCCTGCAAGAGTATATCACACAAGAGGGCCACAAGTTGGAAATACAGCCACGCATTCCCGTTGCTGTAACTAACGCGGTTTCGTGGCGTTCTGAAGGGATCAAATATAGGAAAAACGAAGTATTTTTGGACGTGATAGAGTCCGTCAATCTCTTGGCTAACGCCAACGGTAACGTCTTACGCAGCGAGATCGTGGGGGCTATCAAAATGAGGGTCTACCTCTCCGGAATGCCTGAGCTGCGTCTAGGTCTGAACGATAAAGTATTATTCGAAAGCACCGGTCGCGGAAAATCAAAATCAGTCGAACTAGAGGACGTCAAGTTCCACCAATGTGTCAGACTATCCCGGTTTGAAATCGACAGGACTATATCTTTCATCCCACCGGATGGCGAATTCGAACTCATGTCCTACCGTCTGAACACACATGTTCGTAAAACCCGAATTACCTTCCCGAAATGATCATTTTCTCTAGGTGAAACCGCTAATTTGGATCGAGTCTGTCATTGAACGACACGCTCACAGCCGTGTTGAATACATGATTAAGGCGAAGTCGCAGTTCAAGCGACGCTCAACTGCTAACAACGTCGAAATCGTCATTCCGGTGCCCCACGACGCGGACTCGCCCAAATTCAAAACTACGATCGGGAGCGTCAAATACGCCCCTGAACAAAACGCCATCACCTGGACCATTAAATCGTTCCCAGGCGGGAAGGAGTATTTAATGCGGGCCCACTTCGGGCTACCCAGTGTCGAGTGCGAAGACACGGAAGGCAAACCACCAATTCAAGTCAAATTCGAAATTCCGTACTTCACCACGTCGGGAATTCAAGTGGGTTCGCACGTTTTAGTTCACTCCGATCATTGCTTTGTTCCAGGTGCGCTATTTGAAGATTATCGAAAAGAGCGGCTACCAGGCCTTGCCGTGGGTGCGCTACATAACGCAAAACGGTGACTACCAACTCCGCACCAACTGATTCATCATGTGTTGTAACGATTTTTTGCAAATATATTTTAAAAGAATCAATGTTTTTTTACGAATCTTTTATTTTTCAGTCACTTATTATATAAATCACAAACAGGAAAACTAATTAGCATATTAATAGAAACTTAAATTTAATTGTAAATGCTAGGTAGGCGAAGCAATTAACTATTTACTAGCTAATTCATTTGATAACCAATCCAACCCTTCGTATAAACCGTCGCCTTGGGTGGCACAAGTTGCTTGGATGTACCACTGAAAGAAACAATTAGCAATAAAATTTGCGACCAAGAAGTGGGACTTACGCGACGATTATGCAGCTGGTTTAGATTCAATTTGTCGGTCAGCTCTGCCGCTGTCATAGCATTAGGTAGATCTTGTTTGTTGGCAAATACGAGCAAAACTGCGTCCCGCAGCTCGTCCTCCATTAGCTGTAATAAAAAATCAAGATTGTGGGCACGTTTTCCAGGCACTTGCCATGTTTTTAAGCTCCTCTGCTGCCTCGCCTATCCGCTCCCTATCATTTGAATCAACAACATAAATCAACCCTTGCGTGTTTTGGTAGTAGTAGGACCACAACCGCCTGATTTTATTCTGACCACCGACGTCCCACACCGTGAACGAAATATTTTTGTATTCTACAGTCTCGACATTAAACCCGATCGTCGGTATCGTCGTAACAACCTCGCCTAATTTTAATTTATACAAAACAGTGGTTTTCCCAGCGGCATCTAACCCCACTATCAAACAAGGTTTACAACCGTTCTAAATGGCTGGAACCATGCTTACCCATCAGTATTCTCATTTGTTTTCGGCCGAAAAGCCGCGAAAAGACCGTAGAGATGGTCAAACCCATTGTTTTTATTCAAAATATTGCAATATTACGAAACACAACAACTAATGCCACGTCAATTTTGTACTATGCGCTAAATTGGGTCCAGCCTCCAGCTGTCAATCGTTGTAAATATAGAGGGCGCTGGCGGGGCGCGCGCAATTCAAAGTCAGACTCACCATGTTTTGGAGTTCCGTTTCCGCCTCCCCGATTCGCTCCCGGTCGTTGGAATCGACGACGAAAATCAAACCTTGCGTATTTTGGAAGTAGTGCCGCCACAGTTTACGGATCTTACTCTGGCCGCCAACGTCCCACACCGTGAAACAAATGTTTTTGTACTCTACCGTTTCTACGTTAAATCCGATCGTTGGGATTGTGGTGACGATCTCGCCCAACTTTAATTTGTACAGAATTGTGGTCTTCCCAGCCGCGTCAAGCCCCACTGGAAAACAAAGTAGCACTGTGCAGGAAAGGTGTGTTTACCTTACCCATCAAAATGCGCATCTGTTTCTTGCCGAAAAGGCGGGTCAGGACACTCGATATTGTGAGACCCATTGTAAACGAATTTTGAGACTAACAAATTGTTGTTTTTACTTTTTACACGGTTTTCAAAAAACTATTTAGCCATCAGACGTCAAATGACAATGACAGCGACACGCCACTGGCGCGAGCGCCCTCTACCGCAGGTCCGCAGGGAAATGAAAATTGGGAGAACGAAAATAAACTTTAATTCTTTAACACAATAAAAAGGAACACAAATTTAAATTCTTTGTATAAACGTATAAAATACAGCAATTCATTTCCGCTTCGGTGCGTATTCCAGGCCTCTGATGTACTTTGGTGGCACCTTGTACTTCCCTAAAACAGTTCAGACACAAATTAAATTTACAAATGAGTTAAGCCAACCTGTTATTAAGTTGTAGACGAATAATACTTGATTTCCTTGTACCAACACTTCGTCACCTTTTCGTCCCAAGGGTCTAGTAATCCAATTCCAAAAAAATTGAGTTATCATTTAAAAAATAATTTATTCACCCACCCTTTTTAAATATATAAAAGTATTTTTTAATGAGAACAAATTTATAATCGAAAAAGAAGCCGAAATGTCTATAGAAGCCAGTTCAAATAACAACCAAATAATGGAAACCCTTGTGTAGAACAAATATTAATAATTTATTCGGACGATGTGGACGGCGAAATTGATGGCGATGATTTTCCTGAGTCGCTGCTGCAAAAAGAGCATAATAATTAGTGGGAAATAATATAAGATGTAAAATAATAATAACCTGAGTGGGTTGAAAATAGCTAAAAACCTATTTAGAGTTGATGGTGATGGAAAACGCAATTGTAATTTACAAAATCCAGGTTGATTACGTAAATCTAGTGTAACGATGTCAGGCTCAATGTGTTCGTGGCCGTATATATTTTCGAGAGCTATAAAAATTCTACTTTGTTGTTGGGCGAAATATATTATGATAGTTTGGTTGGTATTATCTATTTCCATACTTGTGGTTTCTTCTACACGTTCAACAGCTTGACCGTCTATCATCAACCACTTGCAACCAATTTCCTCAACAATATTTGCCATTTTTCTTTTTCGACTTATAAAACTAGTAAACACCACAATAGTATATTCAAGTTTCAAAAACCAGTCTTGAAGCACAAATTCAATTTAACGAGTTATTTGAAAGAATGAGTGCTTCAAGGTCTTAATAGGCATATTAAAGCACGCAATGTCATCAAGTGCTATGTCTTAATAGTCAATATTTGACGGAACATTTTACGAAAATTTTTAGGTTGACAGAAACCAAATTCGCGACCGTATTTTTGACAATTTCACAAATTTCAAGGGACGTTCTTGCAAGATTACCTTCATTATCATCCATACTCGTGTTTTTTGACAGAATTTGAATAAAACAAAAATTTTAAATCAATGTTTCACTTTCAAAATTGAGACATTACCAATCGTCACAAAAATCCCTAAGTCGATTAAAATAACAATTTTTGTTTAACCCTCGACTGGTATTGTGGGGTAATTTGAGACCCAGGCGATTACATTTTTGTAAAAATCATATAGTTTGATTTAAAATTTTGATTTGGCATTTGAATAGTAATACAGGGTGGGGCACGAGAGGGGTATTTCTGAAATTTATTTATCTGCAACTTTTAAAACATCTTTCGTCGCTCTCTATGCTTTAGTATTATTAGAAATTAAAATTTCAGTCAAAGAATGCTTTATCTCAATAACGTCAAAAATTTTCATAATTGTCAGTGTATTGTCAGTTTCACTCCGATTTTAAATGCTCAAGACCGGTCAAGACGCTCAAGAGAACCTACGATGGTATCTTTAATGAGCCTGTAATTCGACCCCATTCATTGATGGAAACCACAATGGAGGTGTTTCAAATGAGTAACATACCGTCTATGTCGGTATAAGTTAAATCGAGAACCCCTTTGTAAACATAATCTAAAATTTTAAAACCCCATTTAACACCTTTAGGGGGTAATTAACTATATAGAATTGCATTGTCACACAGATTACGTAAGCATGTTAAATTTTATTTCATTGCGACTACAGGAACCCTCTCAAATTTACAAATCAAGAACCCCTTTGTAAACATAACCTAAAACTTCAAAACCCCATTTAACCCTTTTAGGGGGTATTTAACTACATGGGATTGCATTGTCACGCAGATTAAGCAAGTATGCAAAAATTTCAATTCAGTGGGACAACAGGAACCCTTTCAAATTTGGCTCCGAAAAAATAACCGACAGACAGATAACATTGTGAGTTAAATAAAAGCTTTTTAAAAGAACACCCTGTCAGTTTTTTGCTATTTGGTGGTAATTATTTTTTTCTATTGTAGGTAGTAACAGTGGACCCTAGACTTTAGCCCTACACATTTTGTTTTTCATTATTTTTT
Source organism: Tribolium freemani (assembly GCA_939628115.1). Lineage (NCBI taxonomy): Eukaryota > Metazoa > Arthropoda > Insecta > Coleoptera > Tenebrionidae > Tribolium > Tribolium freemani. Next base: position 10,926,749 of record OW626792.1, on the reverse strand, counting down.
AAAAATATTTTTTTCTTGTTGATCAAAGAAAACTGTTTTTTCGTTTATTATTGTGCAAGTTTGTAGTTTATTTAAGTTTTAATTAGTTTTGTATAATTTTTTATAGTTATTCACATTTATATAATTCGTTAGTCAGTAACGTACTAATATGTATATGTACTCGAAAAGTGCAAGAAAGTATAAAAAACAATGTAGTCTTTTTATTAGTGGTTGATATATTTGGGGGTATCGAAATATCCTACAATACCAGTTACGTTCCGTGAAAACACGATACCAGTTGAGGGTTAAAAACGGCAAAAAGGGGGCAAATTAAAAAAAATAGTATAAAAAAACTCGTTTCATAAGACCTTGAAGCACTCATTCTATCAAAAAACTCGTGGCTAACGCCACTTGTTATTGAAACTGAATTCGTGCTTCAAGACTGGTCTTATGAAACTTGTTTTTATTAATACATTATACTGTGATTTAATTAATTAAATATCGTCTACCTTATACGATTTACCTCTTGGAAGTCTAAATTGTACGCGGACATTTCTTTGCAGACCCAGCACTTGTCGCATTTTTACACTGTACGGCCATCTATGTACACCAAATGGTATTCTAAACAGTTTTCTGTAACGAAGATTACTGACTGGAGCGGAAGTCAGAATTATTCACAAAGCAAAATATTTGAAAAATTCGAGTGCAAGTATCAAAGATGTTTTATTAATATAGATACCAATGTAGTACAAGACTGTATAGAGAATGTTTTGTTATGAGTTATGACATGCAACGTGCCTTTTTATTTTCTTCTCTTTTAAACATTTACAATTTACCTCAGTGCTTTCTTTATTATGGAACTATACCCCTCAAATCCACCTTCATAAATTTAAAACTACAGTAACGTTTGTCTGCTTTTATTGAATAAATAAAATACGTGACCGTGTCAGTGTCAATATTGTCTGTTGTTAATTCTTTAACACAATAAAAAGGAACACAAATTTAAATTCTTTGTATAAACGTATAAAATACAGCAATTCATTTCCGCTTCGGTGCGTATTCCAGGCCTCTGATGTACTTTGCTGGCACCTTGTACTTCCCTGAAACAGTTCAGACACAGATTAACTTTACAAATGAGTTGGGCCAACCTGTTAGTAAGTTGTGGACGAATAATACTTGATTTCCTTGTACCAACACTTCGTCACCCTTTCGGCCCAAGGGTCTAGTAACGCTAGTGCTAGCACCTACGCCAATTTGGCATTCTTTAGCAAACTCGGTGGTTTGTATACCGAATAATTCCAAGTTATTGACTAGAGTCACTTTTTTGTTTCCCGAGCGTTGGGAAACAGTGAGAGTTATCGGTGATACTTTTCCCTTATTGACGAACTCCGTATTTGCGTTGGATACTTTATAGCACGACTTCATTGCTTCGCACACTTTTTCGATCAGTTCCTCCCACGTGATGCAATTTTCAGTCTTACAAATCTTCACGAGCGCTTCGTTGGGTTTGACCAGCCTAAAATAAGCAAATTAAAATACGATACTTGTGGTTTTATTAAATACTTTTTATTCTCCTCATTGTCGCAGTGGTTCTTCTTGACATATTCACAGACTTGTTTTCTAATCGCGCACATTTGGACTACGTCCCCCTTACTAAAAGTAAAACGAAAACATAATATACATCTCTACTCATCAAGCCATAATTTAAAATCAAATGCCTCTATGATGTCCTGTTCAAAAAGAAGCAACTTAACAAAATAACTAAAAATCATAATTGCTGTTTCATGTGGTAACAAATTTAGGTGTCTATTTGGACAAAGTCTTCGATTTAAGGAACACGTAGCAAATCTGGTAAAGAAGAATTATATCGCTCTTAAACCTTTATATATTAATATTAGTTTAATCAATTTCAAACTCGGAAAAAACTATGTGAATCATTACTACTGCTTTATATTACTATCCTTGTTCCGACAAGGTCACGCAGTACAGACTCCAGAAAATAAAAAGTGTTGCAGGTTCGTGTTTAAGCTAAAAAATATTGTCACATTTCTTCTAAAATGTGCGAACTTGGTTGTTCTTATCAGTTTTTGTTCAGAAAATTTTGGAATCTTCGTGAAACAACTCAGATCTACGATTTCCTAATTTTCAAAATGGAATGGCTGTATTATTACAAATTGAGTCAAGTTACAGCGGAAATTTCAAGTCAAGTGGGTTGGCATAGCAACGGAACTGCAACCCGCGCAACTTAAAATTCCGATTTTTGAATCATACCGTAGCACCGAGTCCTCAAACAAAGGTGCGACTGCTGGCGTTATAATGAACGATTCGGTAACACTGGTGGGGACATAGGATTCACCCTCTTCTCTCCTGGGCCTGAGTGAGGGGTCAACGTAAAACTCGGCAAATTTCGGATGCTCTTTGTTGATGGCAGTGATAGACTCTACCCCTTTCTTGACTTCTTTAATCGTAATTAAACCGTCCTTTTGCATGGCGTCCAAGAACGGTTTAAGTTTCTTGTACGTACTTTTCTTAATATCCAGGGTTTTGCCGTCAGGGCAGACGGGCATCATTTGCAGTTTGAAAAAATTCGAAGTCAAGATCGGGAGATTCAGCGTTTTTGAGTATTTAATCGCGACAAAGAAGCAGTAAGTTAGGAGCTGATCCATGTCTTCAGGGCCTGGCGGTGGTGGACCAGGTTCTTGAATCTCTTCATGCGAGGTGTCACCGGTTGGGGGCGCCCCCAACTCGGGGAAATCGCGCTCGTTAAAAATCATCCATTCAGGGGGCCCCAAAACCGGCAAGCGCGGATATTTTGAGCCTTCAACTGAGCATAAGTTATCGCCATAGGTGTGATAAACGAGTAAACATTTCCCGCGTTTTCCCGACGCCAACATTTCGGAGGAACTTTGGGCAGTGACCCCTACAGCAATGGCAGCTATGTCCTGGGTGACGTTCACATAAGCCATCGCCCCCTGTGGTAAATTCCCGTATTTGGTCCCGGGGGGCGTCACCACCCCTGGCAGCATTAAGTCGGCGCCGCCGTAGAGAAACTGGGCGACGTCTGAATGCGTGGTGAACGCCTGTAACATCAGTGGGAGCTTCCAAAGCGTGAAAACGGTCGGGAACATGACGCCCTGTATTTCGAACGCAAAGGGGCACTTCTGGACTGAGTAAACATTAACAACTTCATTCCCTTCCGTCACTATTTTAATTGCACTGATTGTTTCTTTCCTCGGGATCAACAACTCCAAGTCTACTTCGGTGAGGTTAGGAAACGTGTGCAGGAACCTCTCCCTGATGCTTTTGCTAAATGGCGAGATTTTTAATCGTGGCAACGTAAAACGGGGCTAATTACCGGTCGGATCCCTTCATTTGGGTGTTTGACTTGACTTTGATGGGTTTTCGAAACATTTTCTTCACATGTACACACTCTCGACCACCATCACAGAATACAACACCAACGACTTGTAAATAAATCCGATTATTGTAACTCGAGTCTAATAATAATAATAATAAACAGTGATAAATTACATTGTAATGGATTTGCTAAATTATTTTGCGGTTTCTGGTGTTTGTTTTCTTTTTCAAGTCGGCGGGGTGCCGGGTGAACCTCCCCCTGGTGTTGCCAACTTGGCAAACTGTAAACGTGTTTGGAAATCGATAAATATGCTGGAATTATTTCGTCGATTATGTAACTTTTTGCCAAAGAGAGTTCTAAATTAGACTATTGCGTTTTATGCAGTCGCGAATGAAGTAAATAAGTTCGTTAGGTTTTGCCGAATTTGGGGCATTTGGTTGTTTCCCACTAGTCGTGCAGGTTGTGCACGTTGTGTTTTAGGTCCTGTTTTCCAGCTGATTTATTTTATGTTTGTTGATTGTGAATTGATGTAATTGGGATAATGACGGAAAACATCGAAATTCGGACTATTGTGGGTAACAGGAATTTAAATACGGTTTCAGACAGCCCTGTTACCGATCCAGCATCTGGGGCAAAGGTTTGTTTTGGATCTGAACAGATTTTTTTAGTACTGTTTGAAAGCGGCCTTTTTGAACACGATTTTTTTGTGGAAAAGTGTGATTTTTGACGCAATATGTTCGAAATTATCGGAGTAGAACAGTAGAGATGAATTTTACTATTGTTTTGTTTGGTTTTTGGCTTTTTGCCTTGAGTGTTCAAGGAATGTTAAATTTAATTCAGGCCCGATATTATTAAATTATACTAAATTTATTTCTAGGGATTGGAAGGAACTAATGCCTTTGTCAGCCAAAGATCTAAGTTGGTAAGATATACATGTATATATGTATGCTTTACCTTCATTAGGTCTTTTTTTATTAATGCATGATTATGATTTCGCTTAATTTATAGTAAAACGCTACAACAACTACTGTTGGATAAACACATAAATCACTCAATTAACATGATGCATATGATTTGTAACGTCCTAAAACGCTGTGTTTTTATGTAAATACATTTTTAATTTATGCTTTATTGTAATTACTTGTTATTTAGCCACTGTAATTAATCTCGACACAATAAATTACTTCTGCACCATTCGTTATTTATAATTTTCAAAAACTGGGGTCCTCTGCTACTTTATTATCTTGTTTAACGTAATATGTTATCAGTTAATTACAGTAGAACTTTATCAAAGACTAAAGCCTCAAATGGTAAAACTTAACTTATCTCGAAAATCCACACACATCGTAGGCCATGACCGAACAAGTTAATAATTTGCAGGACCCCAAATCTTCTGGTGCTTTAAAAAAATCGAGCAGATATCGCAGCCGCTCATTATCTGCTTCATCAACCGATTCCTACAGCTCTAGTAAGTGCATTCCCTGAAATCGCCCCGTAATAACCAAGCCTTTTCAGCCTCGTGTACAGGCAGTAGTTCCGACGACGATGACGTCTCTCCGCGCGAAAAAATCCAAAAAAACTCGGCGGGAAACTCCGATTTTTGCGTTCGTAACATAAACCAACACGCCTTTGGCCGGCGTGAGATCGAAATCGCGGAACAAGGTAACGAACAACCAACTTCCACAGGGTAAAAACCGCCCCCGTTTGCAGAAATGCCCGGAATTATGGCTTTGCGAAAACGCGCAACCGACGATAAACCTCTCAAAAACGCCAAAATCGTCGGCTGCACTCACATCAACGCCCAAACGGCCGTGCTTATAGAAACCCTAGTGGCCCTCGGGGCCAACGTCAGATGGGCAGCGTGCAATATTTACTCCACTCAAGTAAACAAAATCCCGAGGGGTAAACAGCTGTACATCCTGGACATCCTTACGTTTCATCCCCTTGTTGTTAGCGACCCTTACTTCAAAATTTTAAATTTGAAATACGAGCAGGAAAAAATACAATTTTTTTAACGTTTTAAATAATCGATGATAAGGGTATAACATTCCAAAATCATAATATCGTTGAAAATCACGTGATATATGCGCCTTAACTTTGCGCTTGCGCAGTGGTCTCAATTTATAATGTACAACCCTGAATACCATACATCCCCAGTTGTTTGCCCCTCGCAAAGTCCGAAAACTGCCAAACTCAATCTCGTTTTTTTAGAACGAGGTGGCTGCAGCCTTGGCCGAGGCCGGCTTTTCGGTCTTTGCGTGGCGGGGCGAAACGGAGGAGGATTTCTGGTGGTGCATAGACAAGTGCGTCAACGCGGAAAACTGGCACCCTAACATGATTCTGGACGATGGGGGCGATGCTACCCATCTCATGTTGAAAAAATACCCGGCAATGTTCAAAATGATCAAAGGTATAGTTGAAGAGAGCGTCACCGGAGTCCACCGCTTGTACCAACTGTCCAAAGCCGGGAAGTTAACGGTGCCAGCGATGAACGTCAATGATTCAGTCACCAAAACGAAATATGACAATCTGTACAGCTGTCGAGAGTCGATTATCGACAGGTAGCGTGTTTGTTATGTGTTTACTAGAAATTATGTGATTCCCCGGCAGCTTGAAGCGCTCGACTGATGTCATGTTCGGGGGCAAGCAAGTGGTGATTTGTGGGTACGGCGAGGTCGGCAAGGGCTGCTCCCAGGCTTTGAAGGGGCTGGGGTGCGTCGTTTATGTCACCGAGATCGACCCCATTTGCGCCCTTCAAGCCAGGTTTGTCCATTCGGCAAGTTTTGCTTTAACCACGCTTTTTGCTGTGGAAATTTCAGTATGCCATCGTCCATATTCGTGTTTTTTGACTGAATTTGGATAAAACAAAAACGAGGGCAAAAATAGTAAACTCGGGTCAAGTCAACGTTGTTACGTTTGGAGGCAATTTTTTGAAGGAATTTCCACAAAAAATGTGGCTAAAGTCCAATTTCGCCTGTGGTTTTCTGGTACATGTTGCAATTGTTTGCAGTATGGACGGGTACCGCGTGGTTAAGCTGAACGAGGTGATTCGCAATGTAGATATAGTGATAACGGCAACAGGGAATAAAAACGTGGTAACGCGCGAACATATGGACAAGATGAAAAACGGCTGCATTGTGTGCAACATGGGCCACTCGAACACCGAGATTGATGTTGTAAGTTGGGTTGTTACGAGGCGAGTTGAGGTACATTTTGTCTTATAGAATAGTTTGCGAGCGCCTGATTTGACTTGGGAAAAAGTTCGTTCACAGGTAGACCATGTTATATGGCCTGATGGTAAAAGAATTATTCTTTTAGCAGAGGGAAGGTTAGTTAATTTAAGTTGTTCAAGTTTGCCATCTTTTGTTGTTTCTATAACATCAGCAACTCAAGCTCTTGCTTTGATTGAGCTTTTTAACGCCCCAGCGGGGCGTTACAAATCTGACGTTTATCTCTTGCCGAAAAAAATGGGTATTGACGTTGCCTTTGGGTGCGAAAAATTCTAATCAAAGTTTTATAGACGAGTACGTAGCGAGTTTACATTTACCGACTTTCGATGCCCACTTGACTGAACTGACGGACGAACAGGCTAAGTATATGGGCCTAAATAAAGCTGGACCTTTCAAGCCTAACTATTATAGGTAAGCTTGATTTGATTGACTTCGGATTACTGATATTTTCGTTTAAGGTATTAAAAATATAAAGTTTATCCATAATAAACGGGGTGAAGGAATAAAGGAACACGGTAGCATTAAGTCAATGTTAGTTGTTGCCAGATAGTTTAGCTATAATAATGCAGGATTGATCATTTTTTAATGGTTGCTCAACCAATTCATGTTTCATAATTTTGCTGAATCAAAAGTATTATTACTTAACACAAACAGTATTTTTTCTGCTAGTATTTATTTACATATCTCAGGATTTTATGAAACATTAATTGTGAAAAAATCGTTACATTGTTGATTCATGGGTAAGGCTTCTGATTTAATTTTAATAAAAATTGACGCAATGTTGAAACGCCTTCCCGTGAATTTAAATACGTTACTTACATGTTTGAACAAAACTCGTGCATATGTAATCACTATCAGGTCTAGTATATCATTGTTTTAGTTGGATTAAGTTACGTACTTAACTCGGTCTGGTTTTATTAATAATAGTAAGTGTATCTGATTGATTTTGTGACGACGAGTCCAACGGTTTGTTTTGTTTAATCTCATCCCAAAACTAGTCCAGTTGAATTGATACGCTTTTTATTAAGTAGTGCCAACACCCACTAGCACTAAATAATTTAAATGCAACCATCAGTTTGTTTAGCCGTTTTGACGTTAGTGATTTTGGAAAGTATTATTTTATAATGGGGATTTTTTACGGTCCTCCACATTTTAAATTATTATTGTTATTGTCAATATTACGACAAATTGTTACAAGTTAATTGCTCTACTTGAGTAAATTACGGAAGCAATTATACTCCACAATAACTTGCCTTTATCAACTTACAGGAGAGCAATCAACAACTCTTGTTAAGAAACCGAATTGCGACTCTCTTTTTGAAAGCCGTTAAAACACTTTCAAGGACAGAATTGCCGTTTTTGAACGTACTTCTGTATACAAATTATCTCTAGAATCTATGTCTTTTTTTCGAAATTTTTTTATCCACAAATCACATCATTCACAGCGTGACTCGCGGGTCCGCCGTCTTCTTCTTTCTATGCCGTAAATATAGAAATTAATACGTCAAAAAAGTGTTTTATTTTTATTCCCCAAACTATCTCTCCTAACTCCTAACACATTTTGAAAATACTAGTGAATGTTAATTTATGGGTCTGGCGACACTGCATGTGAGAAAATGACGTAATAAACAAAACATAACCTACAAGAAGCAGTGTAGAGTGTAGTTGTCATTTTTTTAATTAATTAATGTAGTTAGTTTATATAAAATGAATCATGTTTACAAAGTACCTGTAATCCCTCAAAACTTGAATAAACAGGAAACAATCGTTCAGGTAGCTGAAGTATTAAATCATTTAACTAACGTAACAGATGACATATTAAAACATATAAACAACAGAATTGAATCTAGCAGAAAAAAGATATCAAACATATCCGAACGAGTCGATAAAGTGAAAATGAAAATAAACAAATTGAATGGTGCAAAAAAAGCCACACAAGTTTTTTCAAGTTGCAAATACCCAGCCTCTGATGTAAATCAGCCCTATATTTCCATATTCAGCGACGTTAAACCGCCTGAATTAATAAGGCATAAAGTCAAGCAGAAAAAAGCACCAACCAATGACGAACACTTAGATAAATTATACATCTACCACGTGAAACTCAAAAAGAACGAGAACAAGGAGACGTTCGGCGGTTTGGGGGAAATCCCCAAAGACTTGGACTGCGTAAACGACTTACTCCTGTACAATTCGGGCAAAAACCTCTACACCAATTTCGTAATGTCCGACCCTTTGGAAATCTCCCAACAAATCAAAGAACAAGAACAAGACAGTTCAAGTATCGGGGCTGCCCCTTTCTCAATCAGCGAACGCTCAACCCTGACGCGCTCCTCCACCCAGAACTACTTCTACACCCCCAACTTGGGGGAAGTCCCGGCGCTCGACGTCCCCCTCGATCTGCCCGATTTGCCCAACATTGCCGACGACCTGCGATACGACACGGAGCTGGGCCCCGGGATCGCCCCCTCAGTCACCACAACCCCAAACATCCCCGACCTGCCGACAATCGAACCCGCCCCCCAGCGCAAGGAGGACGAAATCCCCGAAATCGAACTTCCGCCGCCCCCAACACAAGTCAAAGAAATTGAGGAACAAACCCCAGAGAAAATCGAAACGCCTAAACCGCCCACTCCACCCGTTGAACAGGTGGAGGAAACTCACAAAATCACCGAATTGCCGCAACTGGATGTGCGGGCCAGCCTTATGGAGGCTATCAGGAAGGCAGGAGGCGCCAAAAATTTGAAGTCAAGTGCCGAGCGCAGCCAGACAACGGCAAAACCCGTGGTTAGTTTTTTTATAGCACTGTTTTATGCCGGCCTGTTAACAGCCCTGACTGCGTGGTTAGTAATTTTTCGAAATCGAAGGGTTGCCAACAAAATTATTTAACATTAAAGTTACTAAACAATTGAACGAAAAAGCTAATTGTTTTTGCAGACTGGAGGCGATTTGATGGCTGACTTACACGCGAAGCTTTCAATGCGCAGGAAGGGCATCTCAGGTACTAAAAAGCAGGAAAGTTTGGATGCGAGTAGTGCTTTAGAAAAAATCTCGGCCATGATTCCGCCGCCCATTCGTAGCGAGGGCAACGAGAATAATACTGAAGATGAAGACTGGGATGATTAATTCATTTAATATTATATTTTATATCAATAAATATTATCATGTTACATAATGACTTATTTTATTCTGTCCCCTTATCCAATAAATTAATACAATTGTGTACTAGCTGTAGCAGGAATAACAAACTGCGACATTCTGATCGTACCTAAAAAAAACATTAATTTTTTGGAGACAAAGGAAAAAAGTCCACTCACGTGGGAAATGAGCAATCGTTACAAAACCCATTACTGCATTTGTGGCACATATTTGTGCACTGCAAACATAATGAGTGTTCACAATAATTGCAAATCACCCCAGAGGGGGCTTCCTTAGTGCACACAGAACACACAAGTAACTGTGGTTCCTAAAAACCAAATTAAAAAAATCCTCGAATGATTTACACATCTACCTCATTTTTCTCGCGTTTGGAGGCCCCCTTATATAATAATTGGAGCGTCCGCTCTGAAACAAATAATAAAAAACTGACATAACCTCAATGTGGTTACCTGACGACGAGGAGCGGATTTTCCGCGATTTTGATAAACTATTTTGTTGTTTTTTCACCGGTTGTACAATATCATAGTCCAGACAAGGCCGTTTTGGCATTTTATACTTATAAAGTTAAAACATTTCAAATCCTCACACTGGTGGCAAAAAGTGCGACAGTGCTGCCAAAAAGCGCGAGATTGAAAGTTAGATAAAAATTGAACACAAAAACAAGTCCCTACGTTCCTGCTTATTGCTAAATGTTTCCTAATCCTGTTTTAACACAAAATTATTTTTTTGAGAAGCACTCATATTTGTTTAAATTTGCTTATACACGGTGTGTCAAAATTAGCGAATTCCGAGTTCAGAGCGTTGTAGAGAATCACTGGTGTGAAAGTGCACTTTAAATTGCGTTTTCTTCAAACGCAGGCTAAAAAATTCAGTGTTTATCGTTTTTTATGATTGTGAGAAAGAATAGTGTAAAACAATTTCTCGAAAAATTAGCTTTATTTTGAAGTAAAAAAATCTTAAATTTTTGTAATTTTTCTTAAAGAAAACGCCAATTCAAAGAGTGAACTTCAAACCAGTGTATCGTTGTGGGGAAGCCACGAATCTTTATTTGTTTTCTATTGTGAAGTGATTCTCTACAATGCTCTGAATCCGGAATTCGCCAGTTTTGAAACAGCGGTAGTAAATCCTATGTACAATTTTGCAACAGCGCATTTGAATTTTTTCGAGTGAAACAAAGCACAAATTCAAGTTTCTGTATAAGAAAACAATTCTGTGTTAAACTAAATCCCAGCGACAAAGTTTGAGCCAAGAAAACCCACCAGAAAATCTTAATTTGTGCTCCATTTCACTCCAAGAAATGCAAATGCGTTGCTGCAAAATTCTACTATGAACTGAAATGGGATATATGCAAAATCGTTGCCATTTTTTATTTTAATAATAATAATACGTAATAATAATAATTTGTTTTATTTTCAACGGGTGAATCACCCAATTACAAAAAATAAAATAAAACAAAACAAAACTAGAAACAATACAAAGGTAAGAGAAAAAGTAAAAAACTAACATTAAATTTTAAATTTTGCCTACCATTAAACAATTTAACCTAAGCTCCAAAAAACTGAATTACAAGATTTTTTCTAAAATTAAAAGAATGAAAATGAATATCACAACTACTGCTAATTTTGTAAAAATTTGCTGCACATTACATACAAGGGCGATTTTAAAAGAACATTAATATTACAATGGATACAGTCATGGAATACCGTGAGTTAATTCTAGGAACCAGAAAAATTATCTTTTTTGTCCTCTTCTTTGAAACAAGCAATTATTTCACATGTTTCATTTACGAAAGCATTTTTGTTACACATTTGATGTCCTTTTCTCCTCAATTGCTCGTGTAATTAATTGAGGATAATTGTGTTCTCCTTCGACCGTGATATTATATGATCGGAGGCGTTTCGTTTCTTTTTTAGGTCTAAATGAGAGCAAAAAAACGATGAAACAGATAAGTATGCAACCTTCATTTTCATAACTGTTTTGGTCACCGCAAAGATCATTTTCTCACTTATTATTGCAAATAAAAAATTTACGGACGTATTAAGGCACATGCCTCCTGAAGAGAAATTTTAGAACAATTGTTGGGTTTGGCGATTACGAAATTAAAATAAATAAATTCGGAAAAGTTCCTTAACCTGGATTTTTTCATTTGCAAAAAAAACGAACTCAAATGACTAGTCCGTCCATCAGTCCCTTGCCCCGTAATTATTTTTCCTCATAATATAAGTGAGTTTTTAAGTACGATAAAAGGGAAAAAGAATGTCCCATTATGCTTGTATGACTGCTGAAACTTTCTCTCAAAAGGAAGCCAGATGTAGGTCATGCCTTGACACTGAACGCAACCAGCGCACCAGAAACACCAATAGCGGTTGTCAAAATGTGTTCCACAAACACGTACGTACACATGAGCTTCTACCTACCTGTTGTTTTTGACGGCTGCTCTTTCATCTTTAACCGTCATAAGCCTGCTCTAAAAAAACAGGAAATAACTTACTTACATGTTATTATTTAATTTTGAGCAAAGTGGATAGCAACGAAAACAAACGATTAAAAAATGATCCAATTCTAACGAAAAAAAATTGAAAATCTGCATTATTGCATTTTTGCTCATAACTAATGAGGGTACCTAATAATTGGTATTCATTTAATTCGTTACAATTAATTATGTGGGTATTTTCGTATTTTGGAACTCCTTTCGATAGTTCGTTACACTTGTACAATTCTACGACACTGGAAGAACTAATACACACAGTTTTAGAGAAATCTGGGCCACGTCCGCATCCGGATTCTATGCACTGTCCACCGACCTTGAAATTGCTTACTAGATCGATTTTTGACGGATTTTTCACCGACTTTCTACTGTCTTTAGTTCAAACCGCCGTAAATATAGTACAGCATAACATAAACACAATACATTGCGTTCCGAATTTTTGAACCCATCTCGTTTACAACCACAGTTTTTTGTAATATTAGAAACCGATCAAACAGAGAGAAAACCTGCCCATTTTTCAACCAAAAAACGAAAATGTGTAAAAGATTTTTAATTAATAATTGCCTAGTTATTAAGTGGGTTAAGCAATGGACGACTATAATTGTATTTAAAAAGTCTCAAGAAAAACTAGGTAAAGTTTAATTGAGCCTCATTATGTAAAACGCTAAAACACGCCGTTGCGGGCTAACACACCTCCCCAATATTTTCCCCAACTTGCTTAAGCTGGAAAAATCAGGACACTAGCATGAGTCAAACCAATTATTTTCCACACATTATACCTCCAGAAACAGACAATTAACCACTTTTTCTATTGTGTATTGTATTAATTTAAACCGCAGCTCAGGAAGTGCCGGAATAGTTCTTGTATAAGAACGCCCGACTCACTAGAAATCGTAAAATTAAAAAATACACAAAAAAGCTGATTTTTAAAAATCAACGAACATTAAAAGAATTTATTTTCTGAAATTAGAAAGGGGTGCGTGAGCGTGCGATGCATCACCGTGTGGCAAATGAATTCATTTCTTTCACAGCGTAATATCGCTATTTTCTCATATCCGGGTGCATTGATATGGGTCCCCGATTGTACAGCGAGTGAAAGCTATATGAGTAAGACGAAATTTGCGTCATTGAATTTTCCATAAGGATAGAGTCCCGCCAGAATGCGTAATATTGGTTATATGGGTAAATAAATGTGATTGAGCAATAGCTATTACACTATCACTAAATGCAGGTTGGCGTGCTGTTCATAACTGGTGATAATAGTTTCCAAGTTTTTACCGACTGTCCTGCTAACAGCTCTAAAGACAAACAAACACAAGCGCAAGACACGCGATTTTTTTTCAATATTTGATTGCAAAAACGGTTAATTCGGCGGGTACTGTTATTAAATAATGAAACACGTTTCATTCATATTCGAATGTAATTCTAATTACTCATATATTTTACGAAAGATAATCATATCGGTCATTTTTGTCTTTAATATTTAAGTGAATTTAGTTCCGTTTGAGTAAAATCTAAGGAGTTCCGTTACGGTATTAATTAGTTCATATTGCTCTGATTTTCATAGCGCATTGGTTGTCGGTGGTTTTTGGGGTGTAACGCTATAACATATTAAAACGGCTAAATAGCCGAGCTCGAAATATTTCTGCGGGGTGCTAATTGCCCAAGTCCGGGTGAACCCCACAAACGAAAGTGATTTGCATGTGGCGTCATCGACGTCAAATTTTGGAATCCGTTTACAAATAATATCCAGGCGTTTTCACAGAAACTGATCGACTAAGTTCTTCAGAAAGCCTCAGCAATGCTCCACTAGTGGTTCATCCGGAGAGTGGGGACCAACTTTCACGTCAATATAAAACCAACGGAAGAATTTAAAGTGTATTACTTTTCACCCAACTGTTGTACCTGGTTAATGTGTTGAGAAAAACTGTGTGAGGGGATTGCAGTGCTGTGTTTGTGATCGGTGATCGGATTTATGACTTTTTTGTGTTAATCATTGAGCGACAATTTCGGATTAGTAAAGTAAGTAGCGATGCGCTCAAGTGCAGTGCGGATGCGTTCTTGCATGAATTATTGGTGGCGGATTTGAACCCTGCGAGTGATAATAATAACGTGCGCTAATTAAAAATTACGAATTATGGCGCTATATCTCTCTGTGTAAATGATGCTTTATTGAGCACACAGTGGAAATGAAAGCAAGGCAGTGTGTCAATGGACTTGCCAGCCGCAGACTTACGACACGAATAGATGCCATCGTAGAGATGTATCTAATTAATCCGCCGATTATTTCACTTTTTTCGTCACGTCGGACAATTTTCGAACTTTCAGTCATTTTCAGGTGCGTGCACCGTTCAACTCTTTGCCGAAAAACAATAAAAGAGAAAACCGCTTAATTAACTAGAGGATAAACAATAGCGCGACCAACGATTATTCCGAAAGTCGCGAACATTGTTTCAGGTTTTGCCTAATGACAGAATTATAATTTCACATTTGATGATCAGAGCAGCAGCACATATCAAATTAGAACGGCGCGAATGCGTATTCCACTTTCTAAGAGCGTAGAGAAATGTCGGTCGTTGGTGGTCGCCAATGATGGAATAGATAATTCCGTGTTGGGCACTTTGCTATTTGCATGTGTTACAAAACGGAAGTAATAACGAATCAAAGTCTCGCGGTTGGGTAACAATTTTTTGTTATTGATTCACCTTTGGTGCAATGAAATATCGATTTTGTGATAATTAACAAAACGGAAATAACACGAGTCCAAGTCTCGCGATTGAGTAACAATTTTTTGTTATTGATTCATTTTGGTGCAATGAAACCGATTTTGTGGTAACAATAGATAATTCCCTTACAAAACGGAACGAATCTCAAGTCTCGCGGTTGAGTAAGAATTTTTCAATTTTAGTGGTTTTTCGATTGTGATAATGAATGATCGAAGACGGTGTTCGGATGCGGGATGCTAAACTGTGCTTGCAGAGTATGTCAGTAGGTCATAATCTGTCAGGTGCGGAGGAAGTGGCACCGGAGCAGTTGAAGCGCTTCTTGTAAAATAGATATGTTTTGACTGGTGGTTTGTTGTTTTCAGAGCTGGCACAGCAAAGACGATGACTATGTTAAAGCTTTTCACCTTTGGGATATTAACCGGGCTGATTTGGACGGTGAGTGAATGTTTTCACTTGTGCCGGTAATTATGTAAATTTCAACAGGAGATACGGTGCGATGCCCCACTTTCCGATTCGGCGTCTCTGCCTTTGGAGCACCGGGGCGTGTACGGGCCCCCGCTGTCGGGGCCGGGGTACGCGCCCCCCGCGATTTTGCAAGGCGCTGGGGGCGGCTCCTCGGATGACCCCTGGCCCCTGGCAACCCCCGACATGCCCCAAATCAAGCATTTACAAGTGCAGTGCGAAAAGACACACATGCGGGTCAACATCGAGTTCGACCGCCCGTTCTACGGGATGATCTTCTCGAAGGGGTTTTACAGCGACCCGCACTGCGTGCACCTGAAGCCCGGGACGGGACATTTGAGTGCAACGTTCGAAATATTTCTAAATAGTTGTGGGATGTCCTCATCGGCCAACCACAATGCGGGTAATTACGGAGGTCCGACTCC
The DNA here is from genome assembly GCA_939628115.1 of Tribolium freemani. Classification (NCBI taxonomy): domain Eukaryota; kingdom Metazoa; phylum Arthropoda; class Insecta; order Coleoptera; family Tenebrionidae; genus Tribolium; species Tribolium freemani. The sequence continues at coordinate 10,910,925 of OW626792.1, read as the reverse complement.
TAGTGGCAGCTACGTCGAGAACACGATCATAATCCAGTACGACCCTTACGTGCAAGAAGTTTGGGACCAAGCGCGCAAATTGCGCTGCACTTGGTACGATTTTTACGAAAAGGCGGTCACGTTCCGACCGTTCCAAGTGGATATGTTGCACGCGGTCACTGCCAATTTCCTGGGTGATAATTTGCAATGCTGGATGCAAATCCAAGTCGGCAAAGGTCCGTGGGCTTCAGAAGTGTCAGGAATCGTCAAAATTGGACAAACCATGACAATGGTCTTGGCTATCAAAGATGACGAAAACAAATTCGACATGTTGGTACGCAATTGTGTGGCGCATGACGGAAAACGTGCCCCTATCCAACTTGTGGACCAATACGGATGTGTCGTACGGCCGAAGATCATGAGCAAGTTCCAGAAAATTAAAAACTTCGGGCCTTCGGCCTCCGTAGTCTCGTTCGCCTATTTCCAAGCTTTCAAATTCCCCGATTCCATGAACGTCCACTTCCAATGCGTGATTCAAGTTTGTCGGTACAATTGTCCCGAACCCAAATGTGGAAACCACGGTTTGAGTTTAAGTAGCGAATACGGGCCTCCACCACTAGGAAATTCACTTGGTAGTGGAGACTTTGGTGGTCACGCTGAATACGCGTCCCAGTCTTTGTCCGAATACGGCGTTCCGCCGGCTTTCCCAGACCCTAGACACCCTTCTGGACCAACAGGTGCTTACTCGGACAACAACCCTGATGTTGTTCCAGCACCACAATCACAAATCTCCTCGTCTTCGACGTCAAATCCGCCGAATTTGTCGTCACCAGCTCCGCAAATTTCCGCCCAAAACGGCGGCGATGTCCACTTACCGCCCCCGCCACCACCGGGCCACCACGGAGTGTACAACACTGTGAAGCGAAAAAGTAGTGTCCCCGAAGAGTTTGAAGGGAATTTAGCAACACTCGGGGGACGTCCACGTTCTGTGGAAAACCTCCCCGAGTTACAAGGTGCCAGAAAGAGGCGCAGTCCCGAATCCATAAACATAGTAGTTAACCATGTTTACAAACGAGAAGCTCAAGAAATGACTGATGTCAACACTAGTCGAACGATCCAAGTCGTAGCTCCCGGTGATGTCAATTTCGCACTGAACCCGTCACAGAGTAACGAAACTGTGGTCATTCAGTCGGCGTCTTCGTCGGACCCAGAGACAATCTGCATGTCGGTCCCCAGTTTTGTGGCTGGGTTAGTCATGCTGCTCTTGGTACTCATTGTTGCTAGTTTAGTAGCTGCGTTTTTGTTTGTTCGCGTCCGGGCTATTGATCGGAAAGGCATTGCAACGGTCTTTGCAGGAGCTCGGGGATATGATAACGCCGAGTTTGTGAAAGTGGCTAATTGACAATCTGTTTAACAAATCAGCAAAGTACATTCCGAAGATTCCAAAGATGTTCAGGTCAATCAAGTGATTGTGCGTATGAATCTACCGGCCAATGTGCGGTCATTTTTCACCCTTCCCTCGCACCCCCTCTCGAGAACTGTTCATTAAACATATTTCGTTAATTATTTATTATCTCATTAAACACTTGTGCTCACAAGCGGCGCTTGACGCCGTTGTCAGCATGACCTACCTAATGTTTGTTATTATTTATAATACTTAGGCTATTTTTTTATTACTTAGGTTACTTAAGTGTAATTTAACACTGTATAATGTACTACTTGAGAGTATGATTGTAAGATATTTGTTTGAACAACATATTAATTATTTATTAATACTTCTAAGCTTATTTTGCTCGTGTTAGAGCAACTGTTTCCACTGCCCCAAACATACTACATCAACAGGTGCAGAAACTAGTCTCGTAGTTAGAACATAGTCTTCATGTAAATACATATTTGTATCAAAATACTCAGAATAAAATTAAACAAATTGAGATTATTAACACTGCATTTTTAGCACACTATTCATTGTAACGGTTGTTAAAAGTGCCGCCATTTGCATGGATCTTTAACGGTGTGATAATCCAAGAAACATTTCTTTTTATTAAAAAACCGAAAGAAATTTAAACATCTATTTAGTTTACGTACTAGATATAAAATATTGTATGTGTATGTATTGATGAGGACTCATAAAACAATTTCAAATTAAATTTTGTGTTTCTTTCTCCAAGTTTGCGTCATGATTAGACCTGAAAAAACAAACGTTGGCACCTTTTCTCGTTTTTTTTTCTCTAAACGTGAAGCCCAGTTACAATTTGAACTTTCGCTTTGTTCCACAATACAGGAGCCTAAATTTAAAATTATGGCAAAGAGTTCCGAAAACTACTTTCAATATTCATAATAAAAAGCACATTTTATTTTATGGGCTTCCCACCCAGCCCGCAACCCACATACCAAACACCATGGCACACTTTCAGTTTTAATGTAGGCAACACAAAATACACGTGGTAGTTTTCTTGAACGTTTGTTATTACAAGTGAGCGCACAAGAGGTCGCCACGATTAGAAGAGCGACCATTTTTAATTTACCATTCAAATATTACAGTAAATTACTTGGCGAATGGTAATGAATGCGAATTTAATGTTTGTGTGATTTTGTTTTACTTCCTGCAGATTTAAAAATAATCATTTTGATTTATTTGCGTAACCATCAGTTGTCGTTTGTTGAACGAGTTTTTATTTAGGTTGCTCCAAGATAATATTTACAGCCTGATAATTATTACCAAACTTACCCAAAGATCTAATTTAAACAAAGCAAAGATCGCGTAACAAGGTTTAGCAAAAAAGAAATGGACCATGATGTGTATAACTGAATAAAATACCCGAGGGTGTGATTAGCATTGAACCACTGTTTTTTCATCTTAAATTCAAAATTATTAATTTAAACGTTTATAAATTGTTTCGGATTCTTATTATTTACAAAGCGAGAACACTCACAAATCTTGTTTATTCAAGGTTGAAATTTAAATTTAGAGAAATTTATAATTTCAAATGTGACATTGAAAGCTTTTTTGATAGGTATTATGAAAGGAAAAACAGCAGTTGTTACTTAAATAAATATTAAACATTTCCTGTGTAAAAAATTGGAGAACGTTTTGTTATAGCTTAACCAGTTTCGTTTTACCAATTAAAAAAATGGCGTAGCAATAAGTAACGTACAACATCCACAGAGATAAAATACTTGGAGTATGCTGACACCAAAACACACTGTAACCTTCATTATTATGAGGTAATAGTAATACAATAACACATTATCTATTCGGCTCCCATTTTCTGCTACAATTTTGCATTCGGCGGCAACAGCTCAAAAGACTCGAATATTCAAATTATTGCTAATAAATATTTAAATAAAAGAGAATGCTGACAAGATTCAGTAAAAATAACTTGAACTTTTTTGAACGGAATCCAAACATGGCTCAAGGTTCTTTCTAAACAAAAGTGTAAACTAAACATTCACTTACTACCTTGATGAAATTATATGTAGTTTAAAAGACAGCGTGTTAGATGTTTTGCTCTTTTATTCAATATTTGCTTTGACGATTACCGCACACTTATCTTTTCCAACATTCTACATTTCGTAGGCCTTAATCACTCTAATTGGCCGACAAGCAATTAATTAAACCAACCTCGAAAGGAACGAAAAATATTTCAGATTCACACTATAGGTATTGTGCATTATGTACGTACACCACACACAATATAAAAAGAGGAAGTTGATGTGGGCTAAAAAAACATTTACACTAAATGTGAATTGGATTACGGTGCTAAGCTAAATAGGTGTTGTTTGTGCAGGATAAAACTAATTCAATGAAAATCTCACTTTAATTACACATTTAGTAAACATATTTACTTACACAGAATTATTTTATTAGTCACGTAATACTAAACAACAAATAACATGCAACTGTGTGCAAGCTGCCCGACACAAGATATAACACAAAAACCAACGTTTTTTAAATAATTTAGCAAACCAGAACGTCTACATGATGGTAATGCAATTTTCAACAACCTTCACAAAAAAATAAATTGAAGAGATATGAATCAAAATCAAAAAATTGGCATGTGTTTAAGTATGGCTTTTTGTTATTATTAATTTTTTGTTTTGCGTTTTACTGATTCAATTTAATAATAGGCGAAAGGTCTAGGGAAGAAATGGATGATTCGCAGCCAATCCCAGCCAGCAGTGTAACTAATTTGTATGTTAAACTTCACCTTATTTAAATTTAAAACGGGTATATAATAAAGATTACATAATTACTACAGATACTTAACAGCATTTCAGAGAAAGTGAGCAATTATTGTACTAAAACTGAAAACTGTCGAATTTGATGATTTTTTCGACTTGGTGGAGGTGAGAAAGTTTGGTGAAATAAAATTATGACATAATTATAAAATTTGGTTTAATTTTTTAACTCGCTTTACTCTGTATGAGCGCATACATAATACCTGTTCACAGATACTTTCACCCAAACCAAAGACGTTACAGTATTATATAACAGGTGTGTGTACAGCGAGAAAATAGTTTTGATCTCGTAGGTACTAATTTCGAAAAACCAGCACTAATAGCCCGGCAGAAGAGCACCTGTTCTGCAATTTGGAAAAAACGCGAACCCATCGGTTCGACTTTTCAAGTGATATAATATAACAGACAATTAAGTAGAATTGTTGCGACAAGGTCGCAGCACAAATTGTTGTTCGGACATTATTATAATGTTGTTTGGTGATTATAATTATAATTTTTACCTGAGAGGATCAAGTAAGTACAAAGTGATTTGAGGCGAGGAGAGCGGATGTTCAAAGTTTCAAGGATGCTTTGATCCTGCAGTCTCGACTCGACTTTGCGCGGTTCTAACAATTACCAACATGTGACTATCGACCCATATCCAATTATGTAAAACCTGAACATTAATGGGGCTTTAATTTTTTAATACATTGGTGTCTGGCCGTCTACAATTGTCCCTAAAGATGTTGCGCTGTTTTTGATGTTGTTTGTAGCCGTGTCAGTTCAACCAAGACCACTTTCACTTCCCTACAAAGCGGAGACCTTGAAGGTTTAAACAGGTAAAATCAGTCTCGAGGACAACCGACCAGCTACACAAAAAGATTCATTACTTAATAACGCCAAACATACATGAGGACGTATCATAGGCCAGAGTATGGATTTTGCTTGTTGTGGTTGGCAATTAGCTGTGTGGTTCATGCGATGATGCGATGTGTCATAAAGTCTTTGGAGGTCGAATTCTACATTTAAGGTCCAGTTTCAGACAGACATTACGCGATAGTGAAAGTGCTACGCTATGCCTACTTTCCCTCGCTCACATAACGTAATACTAACATAACAATAGATGCCTATTACAGGAATGCCTGGCGCTTGAATTACGCTCGCATTTTCGCCTAGAGATAGACACAGGCGGATTAGCGTAAGTGGGACAAGGAGGGGCTGAAATGGTCGGGTCTGGTGACTGAAAATTGGGCAAAAAGAGGAAAAAAAGCAATAGGTCTTTGTATTTCTAGCGGCTGCTATTTCATCGATATTATACAACCGTTCCCCCCCTCGGTTCTCGGCCGTCGGTATTGTGAAAGTCCGGTTGTGGCCCCTGTTTGGGCCCCGCTCGCGACGAGTCTCCTTGGGAAGCCGGTGAAAGCAATTGAAACGGTCTCTGCAACAGTCGAAGTGACGAATGCAGAATTACACCATCCGCTCAAGCAGCGTACTATTCGTCCCTAACCGAAAATAGCCTCTATGGCGAAATTCGTGTCACTTTGCCAAAGATTCGAAATAGTCCGGGAGGGCAAAAATGCGCTAAATTGGCGCAGTCGCAAGTCGCGTCTCCAGCTTTCGACCTTGAAAATGAGAAAGAGAAGTTCGAAGTGAGCTAGCAATAGGAAAAAACTTGCGATGTAGTGGGGAGGCAAGAGAAAAGAGGGGAAAGTAAAGGGAGAAATTAAGAGTTAGTAGTATTACGTTCGAACCCAACCCGTGAGCAAAGCCGATGGTAATAGAATTTTTCAAAGCGCAACTTTGAGGGTGGCAGTGGTCAAAGCGTCGCGCCAACACCACCGAAACCAATTTTAGGGCTTGAGGAAACTTGCTTGAATAAGCGCCGTTGTGTTGTGGTGTTGTGAAGGCTCGTGTTCGTTCACTTTTACTTTCATTTGTGGCGCAACAGTGTTTGAGAGTCGTGTCCCAAAAATATAATTCACTCAACGCGAAGGCTGGCGACCGATCAAACACGGTTTTATGTGCTTGGAACGTTCGAATTATGGTGCGGTGTGATTATTGCACATCTTCTGGTGCTCGCGACTGCCAAACGGCGACCACAGTCGCGAGTGCCCTTTAGGACTATTTATTCTCTGGGTAAGTGCCCATTTCTCCACTGGACCCTTTTACATCGAAATTGGGGAAATCCTCACGCGCAACCTGTTGCTGCTACTCCATACGATTACTTCAACATATACACGCGCATTGTTTCAGCGCGCCTCGTGCTGTTTTCCAACTAAACGAACAAAACGATAACTACTTTCAATTTTCGAATTATGCAATGCACTTTTCTATTCATTTCAATTACACCATATATTTCATTGCCGCTTCACCGCAGCTACAACAATTCACACCAAATCACAACATTCTGACAAAATTCAACGAATAGCCGTGGAGCTAGAAAGGCACCCAGTTTCACGACTGCAAAGTGTCAAAAACAGCCGCATCTTTTTTTTCAGATCTATATGATTATTATCCCTGCTAATACGACAAAAAATTGTTTTAATTAATTAATTATTAAAAACTACAAAAATATTTTTCAGTTTTTTGTTTTTTAAGTGAACCCTTCATAAACAATTTTCGTCAGAAAAAAAACACTGAAATAAACATGATCACATTATTTACAGTAGTATTAGTTTCTGTTTTTTGCCGCTTTTGAAATCAATGCCTCAATTACAGTGCGTAACACATCTAAAGGATTATAATGCAAATTGAGCATCGCGAATTCGTATCAAATTAAATAAATTTTGTTTAAAAAAATGAGTTCATGAAGGTGGGCTCTTTATTATTTTATTTATTTCATTTTAGACGGGTAGTTTACTCAGAGCAACAAAAAGGCAATTTTTTAAATACTTGGGTATATTTATTTGGTGGTGACAATTATTTTTATAGGCTTGCATCTGAGAGAGTGAATGAAATTGTTGAAAGTGTGATCCGAGCGATTGTGGATAGAACAAATGAACACCTGTAGTTAGGCGTGCCCTCGCAAATTGAATAAAGTCCGCGTCTGCATAAGAATGTTGTTTACCTTTGGCGTAATTTTTGAGCGATCAGTTGAAATTCTAATCTGATTTTAGGTTGTCCTTGACAAAATTACTAAATTCGCCATGTACTCTGAGGAACAGGATTCCCACGGCTTATTAACCTTGCATTATGGCAAACATCATGCAACTATAGTCGACGAAATTAAAACTTGTTTTGCCTCTGAGAACTTTGCCGATATGACATTCGTATGTGACGATAAAACAACTTTAAGCGCTCATAAATTAATAATGGCGGCAGCGAGTCCTTTAGTGCGACGCATTCTTGGAGAGAGCGCCCATGCTCACGGGCCCAGCGTTGTGCTCATCCCGGGAATAAAAAGCTGTCACCTCCGACACTTGCTCGACTTTTTATACAACGGGCAAGCTTGCGTTAAGGTAACGATACGACAAGAAAAAACTATTTTATTATCCAATATTTCAGTCTAGCGAATTGGATAGCATTCAGGAGTTGTTCGAACTGTTGCAAATTAAATCGGACATGTGGCAGTCTTCGTCGACCGAAGAGGCCAAATGTCAATCCGAGCACGGCAACAGTTACGACAATTCCGACTTGATGGTAGTTAAAAGGGAAACGGACGATGACGAAAAGGAAGAAGGCGAAATTAAAGACGACGACGATGACACTCTGGACGAAAATAACATTTCGGAAGAAGGTGGTTCCTCACCAAACCCAGTCAATCTATCTCTGAACACAAAAAACACAGACGAGGAAAAGGACATCGACGATGACAACAGCTCGGAGGTAAGTACCAATACGAAGCGATTAAAATGGAACCGCGCGTTTTTTGCCTAAACTACTCACTTTTCCGTTCCTTCAAAGCCTGTTTTTTACCATTCTTTGTACTTAAATCTTCATTAAATTTAATAGTAATTACTGCTTTAATGGATGGTAACAACAATGCTAATGAATAAAGTGCATTGTTAAACATCATTCTAGTTATTAACTTTAGGCATTTGAAAGTTCGTTTTTAGATAGACAAGAAATAGGGTGCTCTTTGAACTTCTTATTTTTTTTACGTACCTAATAATGCGCTAAACAGTTGGTACACATTTAAGCTTGAGCATTCCCCTTTAAAGGGTGGAAGTCCTACTTTTCTGGGATTCTTAGTTTTTGTGTAATAAATTTAAAAAAATCAATTATTTCAAAAATCAATCAGTGACGAAGGAAAACAACGGACTCACTTTTGAAACTTTTATTAATTGCAAATTAATTTTACCTCAAAGGCCTGTGCGGCTGTCAAACTTCAAATGACTCATTTACCGATAAACGGAACGATCTGCCCAAAAAAATATTTCGTAACGCTTCCGTCCTCGAACTCCTTTGTTCTGGCGAGACGTCATCGAAACTTCTTAATGCACTTAAACTTTTATTTTCGGAACACCTGTATACTTGTTAGTATCTACGACTTTTGTAAAGAAAAATATTAATTTTCGAACATTTAAAGGTCAATGGACTTCTACAAAAATTACGTAAAAAACCGTCGCTAGCCCCAAACAAGTGATTAAAAATTAAGTTTATTCATTGTGTACAGCCCACATCATTATTTTAATCGTAATAAAATTTTAAATTCGTCAATAATTTTGAGTCGTGTTCTCACGGCATTTTGTAGAAGAAATTCCAGTATTGTGGGAAGGGCCAGCGCCGGTTTACCGTCTCATTTGTTCCAGGAATGAGTAATTTGACCAATAAAAATGTAAAGATTACCTCCACCGTGCTTATCTACTGCACAAAAAATTGCAAGGTGTTTGTCATTGGATTTTGATGGGCTAATACACTCCCGACAATCACACACACCAATCACACGGCGTTCAACAAGTCGGCAAAAAACGGGTGTTTATTATTTAAATATCGGCCGATGTTTGCCAAATAAACCGGAATTTCGCTGTCTGACACTTCGGTTTCAACCCAAAAATTGGGTCCCAACCGATTTACAAGAAAAAAAATTGATTTTTATTTTTGTAAACAATCCAAATATTTCAACTATTTAACGGGAGGAATACACCTTGAACTAATTTTCGGACCACTTTTTGACCCAGGAACGCCTTTTTAGAACAATTTTTTAAATTATGTGGTATCCAACGCCACAGATTTTTTTGCCGGCCAAACAGGCCCGTGCTGTACGGTTGTTCACGTTGTGGGATTCACAAAGGCGGCTTCCCCGAAGGGCGGTATTTTTAAGCCGTTTAAAAAAAAAATTTTTTTTAAATTTCGTGTTGGTGCACATTATCTTCTGCTAGGTGTCAGAAAGAAGAACTGCTAGAAGAGATTAAAACATTTCAAACCTTAAAAATTTTACTAAAATCACACTGTACTTCTTTTGATAAATACATTATTGCAGTTATTATTACAGCCAACAATTTATTGTCAGTTTTTCGAAATTTATCAGTTGCTCTGAGAATTCTTTAACTTTATCTGTAACGTTTGCTTCTAGCGAGAGATTATTCTCAAAGTTAAAACTAATTAAAAATTATTTACGCACTACAGTGTTGCAAGATAGGTTGTCAAATATACCTTTTATTTCAATAGAAAATGAAACAATTGATTTATTAGAATTAAGTGATATATTATTCATTATTTTGCAAATTTAAAAGCAAGGCGAGTTAATTTTTAATTATTTTTATATACCGAATTGTCATTTTTTGTTTTTTATTTGTTTAATTTGTTATACATTTTTTTGGATTTTTTTATTCTTCGACAATGTCAAACAAATGTTTAGCACTTCTCAATACAAAAGGTCAGATGATTTTTAACAGATTTTAAAGCAACTTTAAGGGCCGGTTTATAGAAAGCTCTGTTAAAATTTAGGCAGTGTCCCCGCTGCCGGCAACGGCGCCCATACCAGCTACCGGCAACGGTATCCGGAAAAGCTGCCGGCAGACAATTTTTAGTTTGTTATTTAATATTTAATATTTTTCTAGACGAAAGCTGTATTTTCTTAACTTAGGATGTTTTTTTTAAACGACTGAAACTGTAAAATACTTATATCTCAGAAAATAGGTTATTCTTATTGCTAGTTTCACTATGTAATACACCTAAACATTCTTATGATGCAAGTTTATTATTTTTGCTTGTTCTTATCATTTTTTGAAGCTACCCTGTGTGTACGTAAATTTTCGGGCATACAAAAGAATCGTTTATCATTAAAAAAATAATTTTGTTTTTAAAAAAGAACGTTTCAAGCAGCATGACGGTATTGGGTTAAAATATTTAGATCATAAAGTCGTTCAAGTTTCTTACCAGGGATTCTTTTAATAACAGACTTTGTTTTATAAAAGCTTTTTTTTGTCCAACATCATCTGCAGTGTCAGTGTTTTTTTCTGAATTATGTGTTTCCTCCACAATTTTGATTGAATCTTTTATTTAAAGAAAGTGTAACACTTCTAAAAATGCCTAGGCTTAGGCTTTTTGTCATCAAAAAAATTTCACAAATCGCTCTTTGTTAATAAACCATTTTGAGTCTAATTCGAAGAAAAAATTTTGGATTCAACTCGTTTAAAAAATCCACTCGTGAAATATTTTATAATACTTGTTGATTACTTAAAAAATAATTTTGAAAAATGTTTGATTTTTGTATTAGATTTAGAACTTATCACTTAAGTATAAATAGAAATTCGGTAGGTACCATCGGTGGACATAAAAAACTGGTACAAGCATGACAATTTTATAAGTCAAAAAATCACAAATTTATATCGGGTAACTTTGCCTTTTTGCAAATAAGGTTATAAAAATTGTGACATACTAATGAGATATTGTAGAAAAATTAAGTTAAAGTTCAGTTCTCTACATTTACAAAGATTGGATAAATAACACAGTTGATTTAGCATCTATTTAGGTTCAAAGATCTGCAACGGCTATCGTTGAATTCCTGTCAATTTTTGGCTTCAATGACAATTCAAAAGTTTGATACACAATGAGCAAATTTTGGATGTACAAGTTTTTATGTCTACTGATGGTTCATACTAAAAAAAACTCATTTAAGTTTAGGGGCGGCAATTTCTAATTTTCACAAAGACGGCCATCTACCTTAGCACGGGCCTGCGGCCAAATGTTCATGCAATATTGATTATAGCTGTTGCATTAAAGTTTTCGGATTCCTCAAAAATAATGAATCGACCGCAGGCGGTCTATAATCGACCCAAAAGTTTGGAGCAAACTTTCTCGTTGTGTTAATTGATTGTCCATTCAATAACTCGCGTAAGGTTATCAATGAAAACACGTAACATAACTTAAGCGATCAACAGTATGAAAAAAAAGTAAATAGTTTAGGCAAAAGCGCTTGGTTCCTGCTTTCAAATGAATGATAATTTCCCGCCAGCAGTTGGAAAAAAAGAACTCCGACGTGTTAAAAATCGGCCAAACGACTGTAAAAATCGCCCCGAAGGTGCACGAACTTTCGCAGTTCCACCACCACCGAATGAAACGCAAAAGTATGTATATTGAGCCCATCGATTTGAAGAACCAGGAAGAATTGAAGCCACCGCTCGCCGACCAGAAATTGATCTCGTTGGTGCAAAGTCCCGACAATTACGTTGTGACCCCACACCGCAAACGTCGTCCTGGTTTTCACAACTCTCCCGCACAAAACCCCCCTTTTGTGCCCTTTTCTCCGTCTTACATCGACGATGCCGTGCACCACCAACACCACAGATACAAGAATCTTCCGCCTTTGATCGCAGCCCACCACCCGTTATCACTATCAGCACCGCCGTTTCTGGTAGACAGAATCCATACTCCGACTCCTGGACAACACTCCGACACCGTGGGCCCCCCTGACAACGTCGTGGTCAAATACCGGCCCCCTAGTGCGGACCAGGGCGTCACGGAAGCGTACCAGAATTTTGAGCACACCTGGGGAGCCTGGTCACTGTGCCAGACCCAAGTGAATCCCTCTTCCAGCAATGAGGATTCAAGGGATCCACCGGCGTCTTTTTCTGTTAGTGGTGGTGGCGGTGGTGGGGGCAGTGGTGTGTCAAGTGCCGGTGGCGGTGATTCGGCGGAAAGTTCGTCGCATGCGTCTATTACCACGAAACAAGTGCTTCCCACTGTGCAAGTTCGGGAATACCGGTGTGAGTACTGTGGCAAACAGTTTGGCATGTCCTGGAATTTGAAGACCCACCTGCGGGTGCACACTGGCGAGAAACCGTTCGCTTGTCGGCTGTGTGTGGCAATGTTCAAGCAGAAAGCACATTTATTGAAACATTTGTGTTCAGTGCATCGGAACGTTATATCGTCGAACGATGGCAATTCCGGACGGTTTAATTGCTGTTTCTGCCCCTTGTCGTTCGAGTCCTTACCCGAATTAATCAGGCATTTGTCAGGACCGCACAATAATTTACTTCTAAGTAAAAACATGCACGAGCTTAAATAACATTCCATGATTGCATGAGGTCGTATATTGTGGTTATAGAACGACCGCATCAATGAAATTCGTTGAATTGTGATATAATTAAATGAGATAATCCCAATAGTGCCTTTCCTATGAACATAACGCGTCTGTTTAGCTCGGCAACCCTCAGGGATGTAGTCTTTAGTTTTAGTCCTGGGAACGGGCACTAAAGCAAGGGGACCTGTCGTGCCTGGACTTGACCGATGCCTTCCTTCATTGTTATAGTTTATTAATTAGTAGAAACAATCTCAACCGTTCTTGTGTTCAATGATATCGTACTTAGTGCTATGCGTGGTGTGTATGACAAATGATGCAATGTGTACATACTTTTTCACAGAAAACTTAACTCTATTGTTATATACATCACAAGTGGATGCATATTATACAGTAGCTACATTTACTAGAAATGCTGTTCTCTTCAAGCATTCGTCCAAAGCATTTATAGTTTATGTATGAGAAATTGTATAATTTCCCCCGATTTATAGTTTTTACTACAAAACTGAAACAGATAAACGTATATTTTTTATATACACACCAAAGAATTAAAAATTCACTTTAAGCGAATAAAACTTATATTTAAACTATCACCTCTTTAAAAAAGTGCTCTCGTTTTATATTCCGTGAATGGAACAAAGGCCATTAAAGTAGTTTTTGTAGAAAGATGATCCGCAAAAATACTCAACTCGCCCGAAATTTACCAAATCAAACGCGTTGGCTTACGACTTCATACAAAATGTGGTACAAACATGGTAAAGTAATAGTTGTGTTAATTTTGTACATAGTAGTTGTAAATAATGTATTTACAAAATAAAATAGTCTTTTTCTAAAACTCGTTTGCATCCGTAGATTAGTTAATTCGGCCGATCGAATGGGTAAGTACTTCCTCAGCAAATCAGCAGTCTGCGTAACAGGTACGTATCATACTTTTAACATCACTTTAAACACAAAAATAATTAAATTTGTGAATTCATAATGAAGGCTACATAAAATATGTATCTCATGAAAATACAACAGTAATTATTTAATTAAAATGTGAATGTAGAAAACGCAGTGTTACATAATCGGATTTAATTATGCGTATTACTGGTTGCCTAGACGTATAACCAGCATTTCAATGAAGTTAATTTTCTTTATTCTTTACATCAACATAAATAATGTGAAAGAATTTTCGTATGAAGGTTAGGCGCTTTGTATTCTTGCTTGACTAACTAAGTCCCAGACGAGACGAGAGCTTGAGAATTTGGAAAATACATCGCGAAATTTGTAATGAATTACGAATGACAGCGGGTCTCAATAAATCTACCTAGTAATTATTTTGAATAAATTGTGTAAATAAATCAATAAATCGTCATTACCAAAAACAATCCGATTAGGTGACTAATTGTTCCGAAGGAGCAGACAAAGGGAATTATCAATTAGGTAACGTATTAGCACAAAACAATAATGAATGTAAATCCGTAACATTTTTATGCGTATTTGTGGTTATCTCAGAATTTAAAAAGCAGTCCTTTTGTTATTTTTTCCGCAACCAACCAAATTTGGTGCTTTTCAAATAGTTGTCTTTAATAATGATCACGAGGTTCATTACCTATTCACATTCAATCTGAAAAGAAATACACTTATGACGGTAATAATTAATAGTATAAATTTTTTTAAGCGTTCTGGAAGAGGAAAAATGTCTTTTTTAAATTTTTATGCTTTGGTGCTAAATTTTCAAATCGAGAACACTCAGAGCCGCCAACATGGTGCACAAAATCACTGACATTTCTAGCCAACCTAAAACACAAACCGAAATTTCGCCCGCCCTAACAATAATGCTAATGAACAGCGGCTTGTTTTTTAATTTAGTTTGTTTGACCCGAGTCCAGTAAATAAATGTTGGAATAAGCGATTGAAAAAAGATTGAGGTTATGTCTGACCTTTCCAACCTGTAAACCGAAATGAGTTCCGAACAGACATCTCCTCCAAAAACAGACGAAAAAAAGAAAAGTAAGTGGCTTGTGCCGCGTTCTTAAAGATTTATGCAGTTTTTTTGTAGTGGATCCGGGCTGGAATGACCCCCCAATGTTGAACTATAGTGCCGCAAATCCGCCCCCAAAATCACGTATAACTAACAAAAGAATTGCGTTTCCGATGAGTGGGCCATCTAGTAGTGCTCCAACCACTAGTCAAGCGACACCTCCACAGTGTCCCCCAAAAAATTAACCGGTCGTTGTATTTATTTTAATTTTTCGATAACTTTTTCATTTCGTTTGATTAAGTTTCGTATGCCTGTGTAATGAGGTAACAGAAAATAAAACTATTTTGAGTAATAATGTTTATTACTTTAACAACACATTATCCTAAGTGCATTTATTCTGTCAAAACGTTGTGCCCTTTTGATTCATTTTTACATGATATGCACACTCTTTGCCAAGTAAACTAAACAGCAAATAACTTAAGATAAAGGTTGCAATTCCTTGTACAAAATATAGAAAGATTCGTTAACAATAGATTTGATTATGGCCTTGAGAGAGTCAAATGATGATCACAAATGATTATGATAACATGCAACTGAATTTAAAGTTACACACGGTCCTAGAATGAATACAGTGTGTTTAAGAAACTATATGCTCTACGATACGATATATTACCAACAGCGCAACCACTTTATTTACAACAGGATGTTAATATTCGTGTAAGTCGACCACATTCTAGGACACCTGTATAACAAATGTGGTTCTATTGTTATCAATTATAGCTTTAAATATCACATAGATTTTAGAATTTTATTTTGAGAAGGTGCACTTGTGTAAAATGCTATTATTTATCATTTTACAAGATCACAATTTAAAACTTTGTACTAGTTAAGAAGCACCGAAATCAAATACCTAACTCATTGCACTATTTTATCATAGATGATTAAATTGTAAAAATGTAAAATGACTAGATTTATGTGCGCCGTGGCAATACTAATATTGCGATAACCTATAAAAGTTTAATCATACAATAACACTACGTCTGTTTGTCTTTTGATCTGGTGCATATTGTTCCAAGTCTTCGGGCTGTGTATTCAGAGCTGAATAATCAACAGGAAACATTGCTGACGAAAGCGCATTCGGGGGAGCACCCAAAATATATTGTCCTGGTCCGTTTGGGTACCTCCCCAACAAATAATTCGCAAAACATAATCGATATGCTTTGTAAATCAACGGGTGATCGCCGTTCTGTAAAAGCACGTAACAGCACCCAGCCAGAAAATGTCACTTCGGGGACGAATAAGCATTTGAAACGACAAAATTCATACCCTTATCTGGGTTTTTATGAGGACCCAATACCTTCGTCCAGAAGTAACATTTTTCATACTTCATGTAACGAACAAAGAAATACAAAGAATAATTATAGCTGTCACCAGAAAAAAAAATTGCGGACTGTAAACTGATTAATGAAATAATGAACAATCGAATAAACTGGTGGCAGCTAAAATCATTTAAAAAATGTAACTTACCGAAGTCATGGCCTGATAGGCTATGTCTAAAATTTCCCCCACTTTCACTGTATCTAAGCCCAAAACAGACGAATAAAATGCACTTAACTCATCCCTTGTGATAATCCCCGACCCTTAAATAATGATTGTGGTGAAAAATCGACAAACTTATGTTACCTACCACAACGGTTGATAACTTGAAACAAAACTTTAACAAAAAATTGCAACCATATGGGAAAGTCACATAGATTTTTTGAGCGAAAAGTCAATTGTGACCATTTATGCAACCATCCATCTTTCGTTAAATACACTTCCCCGTTCAGGGTGAAGCCTAAACAAATGGAAATCAATACGAAATAACATATTTGCAACACTACATAACGGTTATTGTCCAGCTATTGATTGTGACGGACAATAACTTTAGTACAACACCAAATAAAAAAAATCAATATAGTGCTCAACATCGAGAGTGCATTGCATTTACGTAAAAAGCGACCGTTTCTCACATAAAAAAACACATCTACTCTAGTTCAAAAATACTGTACCCAGTTTTTCGTCAGATATGTCACATAAAAAAGTTTCAATGAAACCACGCTCCACCTCCCGAAGAATATTAAATTCCGGAGAATTTATCGACCAGTCAGCAAAATGTCGTAATCTCTATACATCCAAGAAAGCATGCAAAAATTTTCGGTAATAATAATAAATCGATTACCACAAGTTGCGGTGCATGCATGTGGTCAAGTTATTTATATTTGGATTATCAAGGGATCAATGAGTATTTTTATATAATCGTAACATCAATATATTTTTTTGAGGGTACTGCAAAAAGCACAACACATTTAAAGCACATAAATACGGGGATCAATTTTGTATGAGACAAAACAAAAGTGCGTGACTAATGATAATTCATCTCATCACTGTAAAATGAATTATGTAAAAATACTCATTAGGCTGTTCGATTATCGCAAATTAGTTACCTCAATAAGGGTCTCAAAATCTTGCTCACTGATTAAATTGTCTTGGTCATGGTCGAGCAAACAAGAGAAGAAATGTGAAAACTTATTGTTCTGAGTTGGTGTTAATTGGCAATTTTCCTTGTTGTCAGCCTCCGACTCTATGCTGAACCTGTCAACCCAAGTGGCTGCAAAATTGCGAGATATTTGGGGAAGCGAAACTAATTAAAAACCCACTCCAGACATGAACGCTCCAGCCGCTGTCACTGTGCTCGTCCTTCTCCACATTCTCGTCGTTTTTCTTCGCGTTTTCGGTCTCAATCTCCGGCAAAGTCCTCCAGCGCTTTAGCAAATCTTTCGTTTTGTCTTTAGTTCTGTCACATGCCTGTCTCCAATTCGCTATAAATTTATGAGGCACTTTTAACGAAGCATCGGTGTTTTTTTGATTGTCATGTTCGTGGTTGTCTTCTTTGAAATGTATTTTTTCGTTTTTGACCGAACCACTAGTGCTGCTCTTATCTAGGCTTTTTGTACTTTTGAGACTTGTCTGAGACGTACCTAAATCTTTGATGTGGTCTTTGTTACATTTCCCGTCTTCGAGCGAGTTTTCCATCTTTTATTACGCACTTTCCGGCTACGAATTCAAATTACGCACACCACACATAATAGTCCCTAATTTTATGCACCATAACCTAAAAGTCATAACAAAAAATCCATCGATGACGTAATTGTTACGTAAGGATCAATGGCGCCATCTTGCGACGCGCCGGATCATAATCATAACATAACATAACCATAATTAATTATAATAATAATAATATTATTAAGTTATTATCAATGACGTTTTAATTGTTACACACGGAAATAAATATTTCGCCGACAGTAATGGTAAGTGATTGCAATTGTACCTGTAATTTATTAACAAGCGCTTTTTTGTGTTGTTCAGTTAGGATGAATCAAAACAAAATGCAGCTCATCATCGCACTATTAAATTAGAGTGACTTGCCACATTTATCAGCGATAATAATAACTACAAGTATTTTTAAAAAATTACTTATGTAATAGTTGTTAGTGGGTCAAAATGAACTCCAAGGCAGTTACAGCAATTGCAACCACACTTTTGGGTTGTGGTTTAAATAATGTTTTTCTGGAATACATAATAAAGTAAGTAACGGTGCGTTTTACCAATTGTGCGTTACAAGATTTTAGGCAAGACCCGGGGTGTGGCCACCTCATCACCTTTGCCCAGTTTTTATTTATTGCCATTCATGGGTTTATTATGACTTCGAAATTTGGAACGGTCACACCGAAGATTCCCTTCCAAACTTACTTAATCTTAGTTGTTCTGTTTTTCCTGACGAGTGTTATAAATAACTGGGCCTTTAATTTCAACATTCCTGTGCCGTTACATATGATTTTTAGGGCTGTGAGTGTCGATTCTGTTTGAAAATTTTGGATTGATTGATGTTTTAGGGCTCACTTATTGCAAACATGATTATGGGGATTTTAATTTTGAAAAAGAGGTATACTCTTGAGAAGTACGTATCTGTTACTATGATCACACTTGGGATTATTATTTGTACTATGATGTCTAGTGGTAATAAGAAAGTTGAGGTACGTGAAGAAGCAAGCTTGCGATTTGATTTATTGTTCAATCAATTTTAGACTTGTGTTGACTGTGATATTCAAATGGAAAAGAAACAGGCCGATGACCACTTTTTTTGGTGGGTTATAGGAATTGCGTTACTGACTGGAGCCCTCTTGTTGTCAGCCCGTATGGGGATTTATCAGGAATCGATTTATAAACACTATGGAAAACACCCTCAGGAAGCCCTTTACTATACTGTAAAAGTTGATTTGAAATTTTTCCCTAACTAGTGATTTTTTGTAGCACTTGTATTCCCTCCCAGGATTTTTGATCTATTCCCCCAGTATTTGGCAACATATGCAGATTGCGTCCCAGTCAGAACCGTACGAAATTCCTATTGTTAACACCGTAATACCCATGCTATGGTTGTGGATTCTTTTAAATGTTGTTACACAGTATTTATGTATCAGTTCGGTCTATGTTTTGACGACTGAGTGCACTTCGTTGACTGTTACTTTAGTGATCACTTTGCGGAAGTTCCTATCTTTGATATTCTCAATCGTTTATTTCCAAAATCCGTTCACTATCTACCACTGGTTTGGCACAGCTTTGGTGTTCTTTGGGACGTTGTTGTTTGCCGAAGTGTTCACTAAATTGAAACAGTCCGATGCCGAACAAAAAGTAGGCAAGAGTGTCAAGAAAACTAGTTAAGTATTTTTGTTGTTTTTCCTAGTCGTGTTATGTCAGGTGACAAAAACCAATGTAGTTTTTTAACGTTTATTAGAAAAGTTTGAACCATAAAAAAATAAAACAAGTAACTGTAACACATTAACGAGTATAGTAACCCCATGGGGCTATTGGTTTCTTTTCTCCATTTCCCTGATTAAATCACTTCGGTCTAGTATTTGGTCCAGCTCCTTGTCGGTGTAGTGAAAACCGTTGGGATGTATTTTGGCAGTGGTTTCTTCCTCATTTAGCAGATCTGTTAAAGATTTTATTTCGTCATCATTCAGCTTCCGGCCTTTGAATTGCCCTAAAGATGATGTGTTAGGGAAAATATTCGATGGAAACTGCATCGATTACCTTCTTTTATGACGACTTTTTCTAGTCTCTTCTTTATGTGTCCACGATTTAGGATAATTTCGTCGATTGTACCCTTGGTGACCAAACTATAAACCATGACAGGTTTGGTTTGCCCAATCCTGTGACACCTGTCTTGGGCTTGGAGATCGACCATGGGATTCTAAAACGACGAAAGAAGCTAACATCAAAACAAATAATTGTTAGTAAAAAATAAATAATAATAATAAAAAGCATAAACATATACTGTATAAAACAATGTTTTTTTTTGTTTAATATGGTATAAATTAATTAAATAAAAGTGAAAATAGATAAAATGAAAACAAGTCAACTCGAAAACTAGAAGTCCAGCGAATTCTACGGTTCATTTTACGTATTACAGTAGGGTTTCACAAAATTAAAAATTTCCAAATTTTTTGATTAAAATTTTAGGGGCCAAAAACATTAATTTTTAAAATTCGTAGCTCTATCAAAGTTTTATGGACTTTTCTAAGCCTTTACAACCCTCTAGTTCTTAAAAATGCAAAAAAGTAAATTGCTTCGATTTTTTGATGTTTGATTTTTCCAATTTTTGTCGATTTTCGGTAACCGGAACATTTATCGAGCAATAACTCCGAAACTAACAACCCTTGAAGTTTATTATCGTTGGAAAGCCCTTTTATCTGTCTTTTTCTCCGACTAATTATTTTCGAGAAAATTGTTTATTTGGGACAGTTTAATAGTGTTTAAGTTTTAGCGATAAACACTAGAAAAAACGTTCTTACCCAATCCCTGTCCATAAAAATAACAGTATCGGCGGATACCAAATTCAACCCTAAACCGCCTGCTCTCGTTGAGAGTAAAAACACAAATTTTTCATCATCCTTAAAGCTCTCGATATTTTCATTTCTTTCGTCAATTTTGAAAGATCCATCAAGACGCGTATAGTTATACCTCCGCATTATTAGTAGTTCTTCAACCATGTCCAACAGCATAGTCAAAGTACTAAATATTAAAATCTTGTGCTTCTTCGCTTTCAATTTCGGCAATAAAGCGTCCAAAACTAAGAGTTTGCCGCTTAACGCCACGAGATGTTTACTGACATAAAGCTCATTTGATGTGTTCTTGGGGACAACAGGCGTCCAAATCAAGTACGGGTGGTTTACCGCTTTTTTCAACATCATCATCGTGTTGTTCATTGTTAGTCTGATCATGTAGGGACGGTTAGGGATCTTAACTGGCACATGGGTGTTGTAGTGATACAAACAGCTTGTATTGTCCTTTTTTGGGGACACTTCCCCTGTAAAATCTATGGTAAAATAATCGACATCGGAGAACTTGATTTTCGGGGGCGCGTAGGTTTTCACTTTAGTAACACACCGTCTCTTCTCTTTGGGTGTCACTGCAAGCTAAACACAAAATTCAGGATCAGAAATTTTAAATTAAATTAAAACTGACCTCGTCCGTCTGAGGGTTTTTTTTGAGCATAGTTAACGCAGGTATGTCGTGCGATAAAACAGCGCGGTACAGGTATTTCTGTAAAGGGGTTAAAGGGCAGTAAATGATCATTTCTTTCTTTGGGACAATGTCACGCAGAACGAGCTTTTTCTCGCGTCGCAACATGAAGGGAGTCAAAACCTTGTGTATTTTCGAAATTATTTTAGTTTCGGCTTCGGTCTCTAGCAACTTTTTCGCGTCCCTGAGATCCTCTAGGTCGAAAAGCGTCGAAAAGTCCTCCATATTTTCGAACAGTTCGGGCATTAGAAAGCTGAATAAAGCCCACAGTTCGCCGATTGTGTTTTGTAGCGGGGTTCCAGTTAGGAGAAGTTTGTTTTTAGTTAGGAAACCGCGCAGTTCGAGAGACAGTTTCGTGTTGGGGTTTTTGAGGCGTTGCCCCTCGTCAACAACAATATACTGCCATTCGTAGTCGCGTAAATGACAGTTTGACTGAATGGGGGCTTGGTAGGAGCAAATAATGACGGGCTTAACCAGTCTGCCATCCAGTTCGAATTTTTTGGTAATGAATCGTGCTTGTTCTGCTTTGGTCATTTTAAACTCAAACGAGGTGCATGGTATTTTTGGGGCGAATTTCTTGAATTCCGACAACCAATTTCCGAGAGTTGAGAGCGGGACAACAATTAGGAAGGGTCCAGGTACTTTACGTTCGTACAAATAGGCAAACAGAGCGATGACTTGGATGGTTTTACCTAGACCCATGTCATCACCCAAGATACCGTTGATGGAGTTCTCATAAAGGCCCTAAACAATAATTTAGCTTGTTCCATTCTATAGACAAGTGTAGAACTTACAGATAACCAGATAACTCCATCAACTTGATAGGGGCGCAATTTCCCTTGAAAATATTTCAGAGAGTTGGGATCACACTTAATTGACGATTTATCTTTTGAGTGCGATTCACGTCTAGCGCTGTAATATTTACATGAAATTTGACAAAGCAAAAAATATTAGCTTACCTTTGTGTACTCTTGTCAATTTTCTGTGAGTACGTCTTGGAAATAATAACAAAACGTTGCAAATACTGTTTTAGTTTATCGCGTCTCTCCTTTTGATGCTCAACATTTAGTATCATTCTTTTGTTTTTGGACACTGAAATTGCCGAGCAATGCTCATCTATTATATCACGCTCTTCAGCGATATTTTCCTCGAAGACCGTTTCTTTTAGTCTTTTCTTGCAATCAGAGTCAGGAGATGCAGCCCGTTTTTTAGTGGGGCGTTCGTTCTGCTCATTGTTCGGGTTATTTTCCGAATCAGAATCATAAGGCAAAAGTGGATCAATACTAGCAATAGTGGCTTCAGAGGCCTTGTGCCCCCTTTTTGAACGCCTTTTTGTTGTTGAAATACGGGACACGCGACTCATGGTACTTGTATGGTACAATACACGGAAACACTTAACGAAAACACGAAACAATATTAAAAGTGTAATAAATTATTTGTTTAAGAACGCACACACATAACCGGTACACGCGACTGTTTTCCCGCTAAAAGTTAGTGACAAGCGGTGCCAACCGCAGGAACATAAAACTACAGAATTTTGAATTGTGGCGCATTTTACTTCAACAAATCACTCGTTTAAAGTCAAATTATGCAATAAAATCGATAAACAACCACGGCAGACTTAATACGTAAAATGAACCGTGGAATTACAGGCTAAACCGAGTATGATTCTTTGTTTGAAGTTAAATCATCAAAAACTTTATTTAGGATAAAATCTTATTTTGGGAAGAAGTTATTTTCGAAGACGACATTTAGTTATAGTATTTATCTCGGGAGATTTAGTTTAATGTAATATCATCGAGGTTCGTATTATTTGTGACACTATTTATGATAAATGTTTTCATGTGTTTATTTATTTTTAAGAAAAAACTTCGAGCTAATTTCATGACTGGTTTTATTTTCATTTTTTTGTTTGAGTTGTGTTCATTTTAATCGTTTCATATTAGTATAAAAAAGTGTCTCGGGTCAGGTACGTTGTAATAATTTTATTTACGAGCAACAACCTGTCAAATAATTTATTTAATTCGGCAAACACAATTTAACATTCATAGTTATAGACACAGCAATTAACAAAGTGAAGGTCTAAGTCTAGTAATACTTAACAAAAATGTACAATAACATTAAAAAATGACTAGTTTAAATAGTTAGGTGAATACGTCTTTTATGTTTTGGAACTGTCGCACAGCGAGATCCACCGGTAGATCAAACTTGTAGCCACTTAATGAATCTAAACTTTTCAGACTGTCTTGAAACCCTGAAAAAAATCGGTAAAAACACAAACAATCAAAAGTAAACAACACTACCAGTTTTTGCAACGTAGCTCCACGGGAAATAGTGCAACTTAATAACTTGATTGCACTGAAAAATTAGGCTCAACCAAGAGACCAGTTTATTCGAGCTGAAAAAACGTAATTAGTTGGCGTAAAACCGAGTCGAGTGTTACTTTAGAGCCGCGCAGATAAACGCCTTGAAGTGAGAATCGTAACTCCTCTTATATGGCGTATGTGTCGAGATGATATTTCCAATCGTACAAAGCATATTATGTTTATTGCTAGTGGGCGAAGCCCCAGCAATATCCAAATTGAAGCTTTGTGATAACTTCCGAGCCGGTGTCGAATTGAACTTTTCACCGTTTTTCAAATGGTAATACTCTAGAATAATCTCCCACGCGTGTATGTGAGCATTGGAGGCCGAATTTCTCCGCGGGAAACACCCGATAAAAGGGACCAGACTCGAATTATTCGCGAAAGAAGTCGCCCCGTGTTGCATCAAATCTCGTATACTTGTGGCCAAATATTTTCGCACAGCTGTGGTCAATTGACTGTTGTAAACGACCGATTCGGAGTCGCTACTATAATCAATTTGCTCCTCGTTTAACAGCTCGCGAATGCGGAAAATAGCCATTTCGAGTTTTGCCCTCAAATCGCTAAAACGTGTCATTAACATCGCAAAGTAACAAGTTACAAACTGACCCCCAATGATTGATTTTCATGCTATTTTTGAGATCGTTTTTCCTAAAAGAATGGGCCCCGCATCCTAGCTGAAGCACAGCGAACATCTGTAGTAAAGTGGCAGTTCGTTGGATTAACCCTATCGTGTCCGATTTGAACGGTTTTTTTAACGAGTGATAAGCGCATCCGCATGAGCACTTGTCGTGTTTTGTGTCACTTTGCAAATAGTTTATGAAACGCTCCAAATCGGCCACTTGCGTTTTAAGCTGGGCCACGAGGTGCTCCTTGACCCTGAGGGGGCTTATGAGCTGGTCCAGCGCAATGTTGATTTGCTGCTTAACGTCAGCTGAAGTCATCTGAAGTGTATTAAAAACAAGTTTTAGAAAACAAGCCACTCGTTATTTAAACTATTTATTGTAATTTGCCCTCCTTTTGCCGTTTTTAAACAAAAATTTTACTTTAATCTATTGGTAACGTCTTAATTTAAAAAGTAAAAAATTGGTCTATTATTCATATTCTGTAGAAAAACACGAATATGGACGATAATCATGCATGGGCGCCCCCTGAATTTCGTAGCATTGCCAAAAACACGGTCGCGAATTTGCGTCCTGCCAACCTATAATTTTCAAAATCGAGGCAAATTACAAAAATATGGTGCGTTTTAAACGAGTGACTAAACCTGGTGATAATTTCGCTCGTCGATTTCGAGATTCATTCGTGTTTTTAGTTCGTTTAGAATGACTCTCTGACGTTCGAGGACAACGTCTTGAGGAACACCGGCTTCTCCGTTTTCGAACGCGTACTGTTCTAGTTCCCTTAATTGTGATTTTAACCGGTCGATTAATTCTTTTTGTTGGGAACGTCGTAAACGCACTGCTTCGGCAAGACTGGCTTCGTCCATGCGCTCTTTGACTAGACTAATGTCGGGGATTCCCCGAAAAGCAAACTCTTCTAAAGACTTAAGCAAGTCTTCTCTCTCCTCAATTGGTGCATTTACGACTTGGCGCAGGCGGAACTGGACCTGAAACTCCCCATTACCGCAGATTCAACACAAGGGGGTTAAAAAACCTGGGCGAAATGCGTGGTTAGTGCGAACAACGACGAATTAAGCAACTCTTGTTCCTCCTCTAAGTTTCTCAGTTTTTCATATGTTAGTCTGTTAGTGCCAAAGTTAAATTCAGTCACAACATTTCAAACAACTTACTGGTTATCACAATAATCAAGTTCGAGTTTATCTCCACATTCTTGGTCGTTGGGAGCACCAAGGGGGTCCCAGCGTTCGCCGGTTGGCTCTTCCAAGAATGTTTCAGATCTTGGCCCGTCCATAATATTACTTTTTACTTTAATACATTACGCATATGCTCGAGACTGCTTTTGTTGTATTTGCATTTCTTACAATTTGGGGTTACTTAACTGTGTCATGGTGATATTACACTAAAACCATGCCACTAAACCCATTAAAATATCTGTTATGATAACCATACCCGTAATTATCGCTCAGTCAAAACCAACATTTCCGCACTGACAGCTGTCATTACGTCAATTGACGTCATCAGCGCTCAATCAGTGCGCAAGTCATTTCCCCTCTGACGTCACGGCGCACTGGTGGTTGTCTAACCCACAGGCGTGACAAAATTAACAAACTTATAAACCGTTTATTTCATAGTACAAAACAAAAAG
Organism: Tribolium freemani; assembly: GCA_939628115.1. NCBI lineage: Eukaryota > Metazoa > Arthropoda > Insecta > Coleoptera > Tenebrionidae > Tribolium > Tribolium freemani. Next base: position 10,885,043 of record OW626792.1, on the reverse strand, counting down.
TACAACCTACCCTGTTTGACTTGAAATAGATAACACCATTCATGTAATCCACATTTACGAATGTTGCTAATCAATGCTTTTTGTGACTTTTTCATTAATAACTTTATAAGTTAATGACACAGACAAAAAATTCGTTACTTCATTGTTTTTTTACTGTTTTCGTTGACTATGATAGTAGGCTGTGGTAGTAGGTAAATCCTTGGAAATGTGGGTAATGTTACAGCTATTATTGGATTAAAAATCGTGTGGTTAGCCGTTTCCAGACGAAAAATACGTTAGAGTCGGGTCTCATTACTCATTATAACTTGTTAAATTTGTTAAACGGACAAATCCGCCGGCCAATCACGTGGCAGTGCTGGCGGTTGGTAGCACTGTAAGTCGGCCTAGTGGTTCCAAGGAAGAGAACGAACCGAAACAGCAGAAAGAACAGAATGGAGTTTGACAAGGTTTTGTAAAAAGTGTAACGTAACATGTTTTAAATAATTAAGTCAATAACACGTGCGAACATTGCGCTAACGTACGCACGAAACGAAGTCAAGAAGAATCTATTTTGTGAAGTGTCACAGGTTACGGAATAAAGTCATGAACAGTGTCTACTATTACAACATAACCAAACTTTGGTCTTCAACTTCATTATTATTCCTGTTTAACAAGTGATTCACAGGTACAGGTGATTCGTAATGTTAATATGTTCAGTGGAAAGGAGATGCGAGGAAATTCTAACGTGTTGAGGTGAGTTGTTCAACTTTCGAAATTGTTCTTTGAACTATTTTGAACTTCAATTGAATGTGTTTCAATTTTTTATCGAGCGAATGGAGGGAGATAGTCTAATTTATGAATGTAATGTTAAAGGTCCCCATAGTGGTAGTAACGCCCCTTTTATTTACCTACGTGCGAGGAAGTTGTAAATTTTGAATATTGACGTACTGTCAAAAAGTTGGGTCCCTTTTTGTTTATTCACGTCGAAGTTTAGGCACTAGGAAGGCACTTTCTGGCGGTTTTGTTTACAGTTTTGTGTCAATTAACCGTAAAATTATTTATTATAAGTTTAATTAAAAAATTGCTTGTTAGCGAGTTTCACATTTACTAACGGAATTGAATGAAACATGAGTAAATGTTCGATTTTGCGATTTAAAGAAACTAAAGCCGTTTACACTGTAATAAAATTTAATTAGCTTCGAGAACTCCTTGCAACTAAAAATCTATTACATCATTAATTTAATAAAGGTTCGGAATTAAGTAAAATAATTGTCATTGCTGGTGTGGTTAATGAACACGATAAAGTTAAGTGAAAGGTGCGACATTCTGTTAATTATTAATTATTGTAATTTACAAATTGATTTTTTATTCATTGGATGTTTTTGCTACGCGGTGTCTTCCAGACAGTAAATGGAAAAAAGGACAAAAGTAAATCTAGTCATAAATAACGAGAAAGTTTTCAACTTGAACAGTTACAGAAATAGAATAAAATAGTTTTTGTAATGTGGCTCTAAATAAAGACTCCTAGTAGAATTAACTAGAGTATAAACCGAAACCACAGTTCACAAGCTGTTTGAAGCTCTTGAACAGATCAATAAGCACTGGCCGGAAGTTGCTTCTCAAATAAATTTACATAACACGAAATATGATCCACAAAAATTAAAACAATGTCTTATTTCTGAAGCGACACACATATTTTGTATTTGTGAATGGACTCTAGACATGCAAATGAATTAAAGCACACGCTTTGTCGCAACTAATCACATAATTTGCTGTTTTATTATGGAGTCATTTTGGGTAAAAACTGGGATGGGAGTTGACTTTTTATCTCACAATGCGGTAAACTTTTAGATGTTTATTACTCCTCTAAACTGTTTCTTTACTAGCAGACTCATAAAACCAAAGATTTTATTGCGCTTTGTTTGGTAGATAAGATACTATGTTTTCATATTTTGAAAGTTTCTAGTCATAATTTTTAATAGTTAATAGGCAGAAAATTAACCACACTCGCAATAATGACGATAACGAACTGGAAGTAGCCGAAAAACTAACTAGAAGTTTATTTGAATGTATACTAATCGTTTTAACACATTTTAATGATCATTATTATAAAAATTGGAATTGAGTTTATTTTTTACATGCGAAAAATTAAATGTTGACCTACAGAAAATTAAATTTATATAATTACGATAACGGAATTTTTACATGTAAAGTCTATTTTTTATAGTTACACCTACTTATGTTCTTGGTCGCAAGATTATAAATATGTAGATTTAGTACATTCCAGGAACTTTGATTTTTGTAATTGGAAAAGTAATTTGATTATCCATTGATTTCCCTATAATTTTGTGACACCATTAATTAAAAAGAGATTTAATAGAGAAGAAATCTCAGTAATTTGGACCATTTATTGTTTGGAAATTCGTATAAAAACACAGAAAATGTTTAAGTGAAATTGAGGAGTAATTTTCAGCAAAAAATTATTTAGTTTGAGTGTGGGTTAAAAAGAGAAAAGTGTTCTAGGCGTATTAGATGCTGTTGCGTCAGATCGATCGAATAATTAACAACAATGATTCATTAAAGGAGCGATTTAACAATGCTACTTCTATATTTGGTCTTAAGAAATGGTTAATACATTAAATTCGGACCGTGTTTAACTTGACAATGTGTGTTATTTGATTTTTGGATTTGAGCGGAATTGTGCGCAAAGGTGCGGTCTTAAAGTGTCTCTTGATGTAGGGCGTAGTACGTGTTATTTGATACCGTGCTTGACTATTTGAGGGATATAATTAACAAATATTTTGATCGGCATTTCACAAACTTATCAGACGCTAAGCCATTGTAGAAAGCTGTTTGAACAGACTAAATTATTAAATATTTGGTCATGTTGAATGCTTTATTGATTGTGCATATCACGAGATAAGCGCGAATGCTTGTATTTGACGAAAAAAAATGCTCAACTTGTGACACAAGATTTACAAATAATTTTTTACAGAAATTGCCTTATCTTATAATTGAATGAGTTGGTTTTATTTATAATTAAATTTGATAAATTACATTTTAAACATCCGATATTATGATCAAACTAAAAATATGTCGGTGTTCTATTTTGAATGAGGTGCTTCCGTTAACTAGTGATTAGGGAAGGGTTTTTGTTAAAATAACATTTTTATTTTAAAAAGGAAGTGTATTTTTGGCTCCTGTTACTCCAACAGTTTCGCCGTAATTATAATTACTGTTGGAAAAATCAAAATTACAAAATTTTACCGGAATCTGCGGGCAACTTTGTGCTTTTTACAGTTCATCACGTAATGTTTAAAGTGTAGAGAGCAAAGTTGCATCAGGTACCGGACGTAATAGCTTCCTATCGTTGTCTCGTATTTACAAACTTCCTGATACTTCTTGAATTATTGGAATATTTGTACTGAAAACTCAGATATGCGACAGATATTTATGCGTGATCAACACCCAGGCTAAGCTATTCCAAGTGTTTCAAATCAACGGTATATTATTATGTAATATACACCTTGAACAATATTTTAACGGATATTGGATTTATTCAAATGACAAACATGCCGTGCCATCTTTCACGCGACCAACTTCTCAAATGGGTTATCATAGTAAAGCCATTCGAATGGATTAGGGTTATGCAAAGCTTTTCTGAGAGAACGGCGTTAATAAATTCAGATTCACTCGAAGGAGGACCCAGTCACACATACATTCTAAAACGGCTACGCAACGTGAATTTTTAATTGAACAGAATTAATCAAAAATAGTTTTTTCAGTTTTCAGTAGAAGTCGTTGCACAAGCAACACTAGTTTTCCAATGCAATGCAACTCTAAATCACGGTCAAACTTGATAAAGTTATATTGGCGTGTACCGTGTACACGTTTTATTGCGTGTGTTATAATTAGTACTTTATAGTTGTATGGTGTTTAATTTACGCATGTGTTACTAACATAATCACCGAAGTACTGTTTGGTAAGTGCCAAAGATCAGATTTCGATTTAGGTGGCACATTTTTCGTAGCGATCAGAAAAGTTCCGTGCGTATTACTTGCACAGATGTGATTTAACACTTTCTGTTCAAACAAAAATTAAAAAAGACGTGATTTGAAATATTTCACTTTCAAATAACACGAGTCTCGTAAGTTGACTTGATCTCAGCATAAAATTCGCAATTGCAAGCATCTGTGACACAAACCTTGTCCAGTGTTATTATGATCTTTGAGATGTTTGTCCTTCATAGAAGGTAAATTCAAATTTGAACCTGGTTTACCCACACATTTGCACTTCAAGCAACTAATACATATTTTATCGTGTGTAAGCACTAAATTTCTCTCAAGTGTAAGTGGTATATATTTTATGTTAATAATTTGATTTTTTCGTTTGATTTGTTTCTCACTTAATTCAGTTACCGAGTCTACCATTAGCTGGAATTACCATATAATTAGTGAATACCGTTAGGTTTAATGAATAAACAATATAAAATTGTTTGTTTTAATTCCCTTTCGTTGTAATTACGTGCTTCCAAATTTGGAGACAGTTTCTAATTAAGTAGGTGAACACTCACCACTTGTGGTTAATAGTGACTTTTATACCGGAGATTCAAATCGTTGGAACTTAATATGGCTGTGGTAGAAAAATATTAATTACCGCAGTTTGTTCCAGTGCGACATTTCATCTCGAAATCGTAAATTTTTCGGTGTCAGTTGAATAAAGATCCGATTTGGAATAACTTTCAATAATATGGGATTGTTCTAAATTTGGTCATATGTGTCAGTCTAAATAAGCCAATGACAAGCCACTTTTTATGTGTAAAAATGTTTTATTCTAAACATAACTTCTCGGGAATGTCTTGGCTTAATTAATTACATCCTCGACTTGTTATTATTTTGACGCGTTTCATCTTTTTGGTGTTAAAAATCTGACTGGTTTCACACGGTTTGCTAAAAATATACAGTAACTTTCGGTATCTTACGAATTTAAATGTAAACGAGTTCCACGCCTCTGTCGACGATCGCATAATGAAGTGTAGGTCCACATCCTGTAATGATCTATTCTAAAAATAATAACTTCAGTTCCGTTTTATTTATCCTTTTTAATTCTAATTATGTGTACTCTTCGGATCCCAATTGAACCGAGCCAGAGCTAAAAGGAACCAAAACAACCTCTCAAGAATTTAAACAGCCATCAGTTTAAAATAATCCTCATGAAGAAGCACATCGATCAAACAGCGCCAAAATATTCGTTTTTTTCACGAACGAAATCAATATTTTTGGTGAGAAGTAGTGAAAGTCGTAATAATGGATTGATTGCGTCATTTTTATCGGCGAAAATGGATAATGTATGTTAATTTCGGTTCTGTTAGTAAGGAAAACGCCAAATTAACAGGCATTTCTAAGTACACACTAATTTGGTAACTTTTTATTTGCGTACAGATTATTTGATTTCGTGATATTCTGCAGACTGTAGATTTGTTATTTAACCATGCGCTTAAACGCAAACATGACTGCGAATAATGTAGTACAAAAGGAAAAATCAAATACACGTAACCTGGCATATAAATTATGGGAATCAACTTATTAGTTAGTTTTCATTTATACTACTACAAGAATGTGATGTGTGAGTTCGTTCCATTATGAAAGATGACCTAGCAGAGGTGGGTAATAGAAACAGGTTGCGTTTAATGGGTGTGTTTAGTACCTCGTCAATTATCGTACTTTGTGTTTTATGTAAAGTCCATGGACATCACCGTTATTAAGTGTCAGCGAATCTCTAAAAAGACGATCGTTTAATTCGAATTTTCGAGCAGCATAAGGGCACTTGAGATCGCAGAACAAACCGCAGTAGCAGTAGAAAGTGTGTACTTGCCTTATCTTGTTCTTTCTTAATTACATTTTCTATTTACCATGTTCGATTTAGATTTGAATTTATTTAAAATAACATTTCAGTAATTAATTAAAACATATTTCTGGTTTAAATTTCTAATTTATTTGACTCATTAATTAACTTCCGCAATTTTATCCACAATTCGGGGATTATGCAAATGTTTTTTGTTTCAGAACATAAAACTGCCTAATGTTAAAAAAGCAACAATAGCCGCAAACATGCCTGTCGGAACGAGTAAGTACAACCAGATGCAAAGAAATTGTTACCTCCATCCCATCACTATATTTCCTGTTAGCTGCATGCAGTACCGGTTTATATGACGTTTCTTGCATATTTATCAAGGAAACAAACCAAAAGTAAAAAATACACACAAAATTTAATTACAAAATGAATTTACATTTTACGTACAATCGGATAACCTTTGAAATGATGAAATGTTTGATGTTCTTATTTTCAAAAGGATTGAAATACACATATTTACAGTGTCCCCACTTTTTGTTTTTAGCTGCGTGATGAAATTGTGTTTGACGAATAATATAGTTGGTGGTTTTGTGTTTTTGGTTCTAGGTTTTGAAAATTCAGCGATGAAAACCTGCTTTTCGTTGTCTTCCCTCCCCGCGACGGACGCGACCCCCGACAAGGGGGTTGTGAAGCCCCGACTTTACAGCAGTTTGACTAAAAATCGCGTAAAAGCGACAGCAGTTAGACGTTCTTGGGGGAGCACTGCCAGCGAACACCGAGATGAGTTTTGGTCAGCACTTCAGGCAAATTATAATTACATAATGGACAATCAGTTGATTGATAAGTGCCAAGTAATGATTTCCTCCGTATTTTTGAAATGCTGTAACGATGTTTGCAGGAAGCAAATAGTGACTTATGTATGGACACTGGCATCTGGTCTTTGAAGGAGTTTTACGCACAGTTCTCCGAACTCTATTTGTGGTTGAATAGCGTTCAGGAGACGATTTATGGCAAAGAAGAAAATATAAGGGATAAGGCTTTACGCGCAGTAAGTCAATCCGAGTTTAAAATTTTGCGATTAATTGTTGGTTTTTAAAGCATTGTGTTAATGTGGTTCGTGAAAAAAGCTCGATGCTTACATTATTTAATGATCAAGCTAGTCAACTGGTGCAGTTGCACCCAAAGGTACAAGAGGAAGTTAGCTGGAGAGTGACACACCTAAATTCAAAATGGGACTCAATTTTGAGTATTTTAGGACCTTCAGAATGTGGACTTTGTGAACAGGAAAAATGCCTCGGTATTTAATCCTTAATTCGTTTTTTATTTGTTATATTTTCCTTTGTAGACATTGATCATGAGATCAAATGTTTGAGAAAATGGTTTAAAATGATGGAAGAATGTTTGCAGCCACTTAACTTCAGAACCAAATACACAAAGACTGAAATTGAAGCGAAAGCGTTAGAACTAAAGGTAAGTCATTGATTCTTATTGTAACAAATTGCTGTGCCAATATTTTACCAAACGTTAAAATGTTTTTATTCATATCAGAAATATTTCAAATAATATAAACAATATTTAACGTTTGAAAATAGTTTTGTTTGTTTTTAAATTTTATCAGTTACTTTAAAAGCCAAAGTATTATTACATCATTGCGTAAGTCAAGATAAAAAATTACTATTTATAATGTTATGCATCATATCTAGTCTTTTAAGTCGGTATTTAAATAAAAATAAAACTTTTAACTTGTTTCAGTGAAGTAACACATTCAAACTAGAAATTTAAGTTTGATTTTTTATTTGTTGTGCTACAAGTATGCTTAAAATGCCTCTCAATTTCCTGCAATAAGAAATAAGTTAACAGAGTTTTGTAAACAATCAAAATGTTGAGAGAAATTGTCGAATAAATATTAATTTCTTAAATTTCTCGTAATATTTTAATTTACTGCTTACAGAATTTTGTTTAACACATTGTTCATTGAATGCGATTATGTCTAAGTCAACGAGGCTAGAGATTTAAGAAATATTTCAGATGATTGATAATTTATGATTTATCAAAGTGCAAAATTAAGATTGTTACAAATTAAAATTGCAAACGCTCATATATTATTTGTACTGAATTATCGAAATAAATGGAGAACGAATAGAAAACGACTTTTATAAAGAGAGAGTGTACTGTGATGTTTGCTTTCAAAAAGTAATATTGGTTGCCTATGTTAGGTGAGATTACATTATGTGAAAATAATGGTGTGTATTACTGGTTGCAGCAGTTAAATGATATATTTTTTATTTTACAAATATTTCCGGGCCAAACAGTGGTAAATGACGTAATTCGGCAATTTTTTGACTTGCTCAATAACACTCATAGTCATTATTGACTGTAATTTCTAAGTAGATAGATAATTAAGAAATAAGTAAATAAATCTACAAAGTTGTTTGTTGTTTTTATTTATTGTCGGTTTGTTTCGCACAAACTAATCATTCAGAATTAAATACCTTATTTTTCTCGATACCTGTAAATTTATTTTTTTTTTAATTTCAATTTAAATTTTTTTAAATTTAAATTTAAATAATTTTTTAATTATTTAAATTTAAATTTTATTTATAAATTAATTGTTAAATTAATTTAATAATATTAAATTATTAAATTTAAATTTAAATAATAATTTAAATTTTTAATTTAATTTTTTTTAATTTAATTTAATATTTAAAAAACAATTGTGGGTTTGGGAAGTGAATAACGACAACAAATTAAGTAGAAAAATATTACAAATGTATGAGAAAAACAGTAGGAATTTATCGACATTTAACCTCTATCTCGTCTTCATTATGTGAACTAAAACTCAATTTGTTGAACCCGGACTCTACAAAAACAAATTTCAGTTAACAGAAATTGTTTAACTGACTTAGTTCGCGTTTAGTGTTTATTTCAGTTTTTGTTGTGGTAAATTTTGTGAAGGGACCGCCCCTTTTTTCAGTCTATAATTTTTATTAAGATGTCCTACAGAAAATACAAAAATTGGGTACAAACTTATTTTATTTATTTGCGTCTATATTAAAAAAGAAATCCTCATCGCGGAAGTGTTTGCTGTATACCCGCATATATTCAGTTATTCTTTTTGTTCTCACGGCATTTCCCCATTGTGGACATATTTTTTCGCAGCGCGGAAAACCATGAAAGGAAATATTGTTACCAACACTGTAATAAGATGTTTTGCAACCAGGTACGCAGCAGTACATTCTGCTGTATTTCTTATATTTATTTAGGGTTGCCATTTCGTTCGTAAATCACAACAAGCACGTGTTGAATTTATCACACAATGAGGAGTTAAAATTGCGTCCGTAAGAGTGCAGCACCACTCACTGCACTGGCGCTCTGGCACAATCGATCGAATGTTGTAATGGAATGGAAATTTAGTAATTGAGTAATTTTTGTTTTAATACATTTTTTAGTAACCTAACATGAGACAGCTTCGTTAGATAAAAAAGTGCGCTTTGTTTACTGTCAATTTTCATTCAAATATGTGATAAAAATGATGCACTTACCTTCTTATAGAAGTTGATGCCATAATGATTGAGTAATATGGATAAATCATTAACAAAAAATATAATCTGTTTAGATGGCCTGAAGGTGCGAACGAGGTTTTTCAGATTCATTGATTGTTGTTCCATTTTTTTTTTGGAGTCATTTGAGTAAATAATTTTGCCGAAACCGCATCCTCCTATCTTCGTTTTTTTTCGAACAAAAGTTCAAAAGTTGACATTTCAGCGAAATCTTTTCTATTAACTTTACGAATTTCTTGAGTTTTCGAAGGTAGGTACTTGTTTTTTTCCTCTTATTTTATATTTTGTAATGTATGACCTTCGTACATATAGCGGTGCTCCCTAGTGCCCACAAATAAAATAATACAATTTAAATAGTGTGAGTACATTGACACAGGTCTATAATTCGGCATGATTACGCCTAATCGAATTAATGGCATAATGGCGATGATAAATTCGAGAAAAAATGTGTGCTTGTTGGCGTAATAAATATTCTCTTCAATAACTAGAAATTTAGTCAATTGAATGATACAAATATTTATGAACTAATAAAACTGGACTTTACAGTGGCTTTCCCGGTGTTCAAATTTATGCCTCAACTCTTCAAACTTTATGATTTTCAGGGCTGCTAACTAAATCATGTATCTCGCTAATTATTAATGGCCAAGTGAATGGTTTTTTAAACGTAGAACTTTCGCAAAAGTCCTGCTCATTTACGTTTGACTGGATGCAGTTTTTAAGTTGTATGCAATGTTTGAAGGTCTTTGCAATCAATCGCAGCATTGTTTACCCGAATGTTTAAAATTTACGATTTTTACGGTTTTAGCCGTTTGCCATTTGTTCGGTGATAGTTGAGTGTTTAATGAACGTTTGTTTACATAAGAAATTCTTCCACATTTACTGTTTTGTGGTTCTTTTGTAGCGATTTTTTTAATAAAATTATGCAATATTCGAGAAGTGGAACACTGTCTAGGTCATTATAATGTGGGAACTTACCTATCTACAGTTTTTAATTATTGGCAATTTAAAATTTGCATATAATTAGCACGTACATTCATTCTCGATTGCTTGCGTATTTATTTCGTTTAAAAAATATTTTTGCTATTTTTAAGTTAGAAATAGTGGCGCGCGGTAGGTAGGTAGAGTTTGTCGTGGGTTGTGTGGGAGTTCAACAACTCTAAATCAAAACACAATATAACGATGCCATGAATCAATTATTTTTAAAATCACAACTACACGTATGATTTAATTCGACGTTCAAAAATTCTATTTATATTGCTTTCTTTATTTTCAGAAATAGAATTATGTGCGTGCTTTAATGAAAACTGAAAAAATACGAGATTATTTGTGTATGTTTCCAGTCTAAAGATATGCATGTGTTAGGTAATGGGTATGTTTGAATCTAGAAATGTGCATTAGATTTAGTTCGGAATGTGTTCACCGAAAATAACAATGACAAAGTCGGCTTTCAGGCGTCTGTAATGTAATTTTTGTGAGACTCTTAAGCCTAGTCATTTATCTTATTTCTCAAAAATAAATTACAATTAAATGGTGTAAAGTTTCACAATGCACCACATTTTTAAAAATGGGTTGTAAAAATTGTAATTAATAAAAACAGAGAAAGTTATTTTAATATTTTCGGGCTTGTAGAACGGTGATTTTGTATTCAAAAATGTTTTCTCTTCTCTCAATTTAATTTCATGTATGGCCAAATATGTAAATGTTGGGCCGTTTTATTATTGTTCTAACGGCACAATTCTCGGACGAGCTTTTAACATCTTAATGTTCTAGTAAATGTGGTGGGAATTTGCATAATTGTTAAATATTTTACTTTGTGGAGTTACACAACAAGAAAAACACTAGATATGGTTTTAGACAATTCTAAGTAATTGTGTGACATTGGTTGTGCTTATCTCAAGGTGCGTATTTTTTAAATATTGTATTGACATTTCTTGCGTTTATTCAACACTGTAATTATTTTCTTCCAAGGTTTTAAAAGAAATTATTTATAATACCGCCGGAGTACTAGGAACTGCACTTGCAATACTCTGTCATACCTAACTGATTCCACCAAAAATTAAAAAAGCATTAGAAAGTTTCATGCATTGTATTGATTTAAATTTAATTGAAAATTGTTACGCATGCATATAAAACCAACCGTTTGTGAACATTATTTCCACCACATATCATATCGTTTTCGTAATTTACTCTCTCGTTGTTTAATTACTTGCGAGTTCGTTCTTCCTTGGCATTTACCCGACTGATTGTAACTTACTGTAACAAATGAGTAATCACACATTTTTCAAAGTCTGTGTTGAAAAGCAATTTAAATCATAGACTTTCAAGTTAAATTGCAACGAGTGCACCTACTTTTATTGATTTCCTTAGTGTTTAAAACAAAAGTACCAAAAACCAGTATTGAAAGGTGCGGTTGAATTTATGCACGTGCAAAAGCTCGGGGGTTATTCAGTGGTTTGTGAGGAGGGTTGAAAGTTGTTTGGTAACTGGACACTGCTGGTACTATTTAATTAATTATTTTTTGATTTACCGAAAGTAATATCCTTATCGTTAACATGATTCATACAGGAAAAACATTTGAATATCATTCCGGATTAAAATGCGAATCGTTTTGGGGTTTTATTTTAATTACGCTTGACTCATTTTTTGCGGATTGTAATGCTTGTTCTGTTTTACAACTCTTCTCAAAAGGAGTTATTTAGCCAATGGTATTTGGTAGTTAAACACCTTTTATGGTCTGTTGGCAAACCTACTTATTTGAACTGACATTTCTTTCAATGTCTGTTTCCTTCATTCCATGACACGAAACACGCGTTTCCTCAATTTAGTAATTTAGGCAAAGGGGTGTTACTTGTCCGTTATACACACCTGAACGTAAAACACCCTCTATATTGAACTGGAAGTTTCCCATTAATGATAGATTAGCACAAATGGTATTTGTCCTTCCATTAAAAACTTTAATATGTCACATATCACATCGATTATCGATTAGTCCGAATAGCTAAACGTGAAGGCTTGGATTTTTTCTCGTTATACTTGTTCAAACATGAGGCCGAAATTAAAAGGAACAACCGGCATATTAACACAAAGTGAGCATTTTAAATTGTCGGTTCACTGTACTTACGCGTGCGTGCTATTAGTAATCGAAATAAGGTATTCTTCAGCGTGGTATGTAATAAGACAGCTGCTCCTTGATCCGGTAAACGTATTAAGTAGAGTATACCTTTGGGCACCTTGGTATAACATTCGAGGATCGTTAACGGATCTGCTGTCCCACTTAGATTTTTTTTGGGAAAACTGTTTTCACCCCATCGAAAAAACGATGGGAAAGTGAACACTTGGCATCAACTACCGGAAAATCGTATCAGATTGAAAACGTTTGTAGGGTGCAACGGTAAATGCTGCTGAAATAGTTTGCATTTTTGTGTTGTCGGGCAGCAAAGGTCAACAGTACAAATACAAGTGATTGCTTTAAACCAAATTACTTCCTTCGAAGTGTATGCAACAAATGGTTCTCAAGCAAATTGTGGTAACAATGACGGCGTCGATACTATTCCTGCAATTAGGCTTATCTTGCGCTCGGAACGTTTCCATGCTTTATTTTTCGCCATTTTAATAGTCATGGTATAAAATTGAATAGTGGATCGTATTTCACATTTTGTTATGCTTTCACTCACGGATATCTGTTATAAATAATCACCATCGGGCTAATGTTGATTTAGTTTAATTGTGGTCGCACTTTTTGTAATCATCGTAATTAGTTTGATCTCTTTTATGGAAACGCTACTGTTTGAAATTGATTGAAACAACCAACCCAAGTAGCACAAAATATCTTTCTGGTTGTGGCAGCTAAAAAGTTATTGCGGCAACCTGATCTTAGTCATAATTTGGTTATTTCAGTAGGTTTTTAAAATGAAGTTGCTTTTTTAGTTAGATTAATATTTGAAAAAGCTATAATATGCTCATTTGGCTTTATATTAGACTCCTAATAGTTGCCCCACAATTTTGCTTTAATTTGATATCTACGTAACTAAATAGTTATTTTTTAGGTTACCATAATGCTTTTTATGTCCATCGTAAAACCAAAAAATAACCTTTTCACAGCTATTTGAAGTTGATATATTATAGCTATCACACATATTTTAATGACAAAATAATGTCTAAAATATTACTATTTCATGACCATTTGGCTATTCTGCCATATAGTTGTGAATAATCTATCTTATAACTATATGCAAATTTCCGAAGTTGCCGCAACGTTTTCTTAAAAATAAAAAAGCTAAAATATAACGAAAATCTATCTGCAGAATGTGGCAATTTGGTAGCAAAATTTTAGTTGTCATTACCAAGTAATGTGTATAACTCTACCCTTTCGTAGCTACACAATAATTTTCCCATCATTTTAACTGTCAAATTTTATCTCTCGTTTCCTATACCAACAAAAGTGTATTTTCTGTAGTGTGGAGTGTGAATTATGCCTATAGTTAACATTAAACAAACTGCTTTTTCCTTAAAAAGATTTAGGAAAAGCAGTACATATTACAGAAAATTAAAACGTCGAACGACTGACTCAACCTATTTAGTTTGTTTCGATTTAGTCATTATTTAGCCAAAAAAGCCCCCTCAAACGTAAAAAACAACTAAATACCATTTGGTTTTAACTTAATCAATATTAGGTTTCTGAGTCAGATTCCTAACAATCAGAGAAGACATACAAAAATGGCGATTTTTTTGACAAGTACGACAGCGCAGACAGCGGCCATGTTAAATTTTTTTTATGTGTGTCAATTTTACAACTATTTTATAACCATTTAATAAGTTTGTCATTGTCAGAATCATAATTACTGCTATTTTATAAAATTTAATAAATAAAAGTGATACATTTTTATAACTGAAATTAATTTAAAAGAAAAACTCTCTTAATTTTTTGAAAAAAAAATTAGTATGTTTAATAAATTATTGCTTTTTTTAAGGCGCGTCATATTTGTCAGAAAAGTAATGTCGCCAAACAAATTTTTTGCTTGGTTAACCAGTATTTCGAATTTGTGTATGCATTACAGTGATATATAATATGTTTATCGCCATCCATGATGTCTACAAGGATTGAATATTACCTATAACAATTTCTTCGTGACTCTTCCGTGACCACTAAATTACCATATTGTTATATTTTGATCTTGATGTGCCACAATTTTTCCTAAATTACAACCAAAGATAAAATGTTATTTTGTAGTTGCTGTTGGGTTGTACTTTGGAAACGATAGCCAATTAACAACAAATCGGTGGTTATTTAGTAAATAGTTGTCATTTAGTCATAAAATAGCAACAGCTTCCAGAGCATAACTTCGTTAGAGCTTTGAAACAACCAAATTGTTGGCAACTATTTGGTAATATTACCGTTATATAACCCAAAAATAAATGCCCATTTTTGGCACGGTGACGTTATGACAAGTTTGGTGAAACGTTTTCCTCGATTGTTGCGGTGACCAAATAGTTATCATTTTTGTTGCCAAAACGTTTTTACAATCGCTAAATAACAATCTGTGCTACTTGGAAAGTCATTTGGCGTAATGAAATTTGCTATATGAGAAATTCTAACCAATGCTAAATTATTAGGTGCAATAAATCGATAAAATCTACAAGCGAACAGTCCATTCAATATAGTTCTACAACTAATTTAGATTCATAATTGCACTTACGAGAATAAATGGTGTTACATTAAGAGTAGTGTAGCGAATTACCGGCAAACAAAAACTCGAATTATAACGTCAATTACTTTAATTATTCGATCTGACTCGATTAACATGGAAACTAATGCGGCAAAAAGTGTCGATATTTTATTGCAATCGGGTAAAATTAGCCAGAATAGAAGGAACACTGTTTTTGGGCCATAACGGTTTTGGCCAAGAAACATATTTAATAATTATGGAAAGTCATAAACCGGTTGATAAAAGCAGTATTGACCCTTGTAATTTTAGCTTTATGTTCACCTGGTTGTACGTGATATTGAACAGGCTTTTTAAGTTGCGCTTTTTATTTCTTTTAAAAATGTTCGTACACATAGGGCGAATAAAAATTAGTATTTTGGCTGGGTGAAATTGAGTGTTGCATGGATGAATAAACCTGAAGTCAAAAGTGGCCAGTTACTCAAACGAATGTAATATTTACTAATTAGAACAGCGTCAGATTCTTGGTTATCATTGTTTGTAGTGTTACAGTTTAGAACTTTCTTTTCTATTTTATGGCAGAAAATAATTCTGTTTCTGATGATGTTTACTTTCACTATGCCCAATAGCGCAGTTGTGTTTAAAAATTGGCAAATTTGTTATTTTCACCGCTTTCATTCGGAGTAGAATGAATACGAAAAATTTTTGGCTTTCTTTAGTCTAAGAGTCCCCTTTGAGTTGAATAGCCACTACTAATTTTAGAAGTTTTAGTGATGTCATTTTAAACTCGTCTAAACCGAACCGTATACCGTCTAGTTCTGTATAACTCGGTTAATGTCGGCGTCGGTCGGTCGTTCAAGCCACCAACTTATTGTGGAAACCATCTGTACTGTATTCGTACTCTGTAAGTCTGTATCCACTCATTCCAATCGACTCTCGACTCGTGTTTTACGACACAATGCAACCAGTTGGTGACTGAGCTTGTTTGTGTGTGCGTTGTGGCGTTTTTCGAAGTGGTGTTGTTCAGGTGCTTGGTGCAGGTGCGATATCGTACAGGCCATGGCTGAAATTTGCAGATGGTACTCTTGGGGACCTTGCTACTGAGCTCTATAACGTTACACGGCTGGAAATATAAGTTAGTACGGCTCACATTTCCTCGCACATGTTAGAAATTAATTCAATACGAAGATAAATACGCACAAGGGATGAAAAAAATTCGAACTGAAACATATTTCATTGAAAAATGTCGCTTCTTGACGGACAAAAATAAGTGGAGTTGTGCGGGTACCGAAATAGATCGAACTTCGTTAGTTTACTTTATTTACTGCCGTTTCCGTCATTGAATATTTTCGAATGCCGGTTAATTTTAACTTCAAGGGCTTTATTTGTGATTAAAGTGCGAATTTTGCCACCCAGTGATTGTGAATTTTTATCAGTGTGCAAACAATTTGATAAGAATTACTCATCTAGTTGACGAATTTATTGTTGAGTCTGTAATATCAACATTGAGGTACGGGCTCTACAGTATTATTCATAAAAATCGTTTTGAAGAAGAAACTGTAACAAATTGGTTTTATTTTCCGGTTATATTCGCATCGCATTTATTATCTCGTTAGACCAACAGTATTTCATTATGACCGGCGATGAGGCAGCTCAAGTTTGCCTCTGCAGTTGCATATTATAGAAAATAGCATGTTTATTAATATTGCCAGTAAAAATGTTAATTGTTTGTGAAAGTACAAGCAATTGTTCGAAATAAACATGTTATTTTGCTCAATTTCAATCTAAGGGAAAGTACGTAACATTGATATAGTAAATTTAAATATTTGCCATCAAATTATGATTCACTCCCAACATCTAACATCTGTCAATACAATTATTTTGCGCTATTAAAAGTTTCCCTCCAATTTTTTCTTAATCAGCCAGTATTGTTTGTTGGGGTATTGATGACGTATAATGTGGTATGTAATGATTTAACAATAGATCTGGGAGATTTCTAATAAGCTTTCTCAGATCAAAAGGGATCGAATCGAAAAAACACCATTATACAAGATCGGAGAAATCACATTCTGTCATTCAACATGTAAAAATAGGATTAAAATGCTATCTCATCGTGAAATAGAATTCGTAGCTATACGAACGAACCTTGCTGAGTGTTAACAGTTATTTTGAAAATCAATTTGTTTAGGGTCATTTTTTCCCCAGTTTTGCAATTTTTGTTTTCACCTGTTTCGGACACTAAACTAATGGAGCATATCCGCGCGGAGTGGGGTAACAAAGAATTATTAAATCAGTCCTATAAATGTGTTAATTAATAAACAAAAAATGTGAAAGTTGTTTGAATGATATCATTTAAAATTTAGTATTGGCGTGCTTCGCGATTTGAAAAAATGTTTCCAAGGCTGAAACATTTAGAATCGTGGATAATTTGCACAGAGTTGGTTTCGTGGGTAATTAACCCACGGTTGTTTTTTTTTTGTATTTTTTACTCAAACTGAGTGACATCATCTTTGATCATTTTCTAAGCACTTTGTTGATTTTTTTCTCCCGTGTAAACATTCAGAGTGTTTATTTTTCGATTTCATTTCTCCCGCGAATATGGAGATTGTTGATGTCATTACTATTTCAGTAGCATCTGTGAGTGTGAGAAGACTAATTTTAGAAGACGGAAGATAGAGAAAACTGACTCAACGGATGTCCTGTAGATACGTTCAAGTTGATTTCAAGATGAGCGTTATGACTCTTAACATTTTTGACATTGGTACTACTTTAGCATAAGACAATTGTAATTACACAACATCAAACAACGGAGTAAATTAGTAAAAGTTGATACCCACTGAACGCGCTCTTTTTATGACTTCAATAGCAGAATGAATTTGTTTCGTTCCTTTTGTGCCTACATATTTATTCATCATCACGCTTTTAAGAGTAAAAGCCTTATTATTGCTACATTCTTCAACGTATAGCATGAGTTTGAAAAAGTTACAAGTCACACCCTACTTCACATGCAGCTGATTCCAAACAAAAATAAATTACAATGCTATGCCTAAATTTGAGGCAAACAATCATTACAAAACGTTTTTTGTGCAAATTCTTTCAAAATCTAATTTTGGTTACTTCTTTTTCAGGTAAGTCAAGACGTGCATTGTCACCAGAGAGTTGTCGGTTATGGTCTATGATTTTCATTTCAAATTTTTTGATCCAAAATGAATAACTTGTGTGTATAGTGCAGAACGGTTTTTTCGCGCGTACTGTATTGGTCAGTTCTTATTGACCTATTGATGAACTGAAGAGTAAACGGGATCAAAAACGTTTATTGTAATTAGCTACTTGATTATTCTCGCTACATATAAAATACTTGTATCAATCAAGCGCGTACGCTCACTTTACATAATAAATTCAAAACAGGTTTGCACTATACATAATTATGCGTAGTGAAACATCTTTCGTCGGGTTTCAGTTCTATCCGTTTTTTTTTTTTTTTTGAAAATCATAGACCGGATTTTGGTGAGTAGGAGTATTATTTACCTCGTCAAGGTAAGTATTTTGATAAGGAAAAGACGTATGTTTGATTTCACCAATTTAGAAGACTTGAATTAAACATGAGTTTCCCTATATGTGTTAAATCTGGTAAGATGCTATTTAAAGGGCATCAGCCCGCCGCTTCTCATCATTTTTGTAATTTAACAAGGCGAAGAATAATTCACTTAAGTCGCCTACGAGCCCATCTTAAGTAGGCGGCATAAGCAACCAAGTAAATTGCTTATGCATATTGTAGTCGATAAAAATTGAGCATTGCCACATCTCCACTCGCCGATTATTTTTAACTCTGTGACGAAAAATCTGTTAATTGCATGACGATGCTAACAACCTCCATTAATTTCGACAAAATCGCCAAACATTTAAGGAATTCGATGCCACCGTTCGCAGCTTTCGAAAACGTTGGGTCATTTTATCTCTTCGCGTCTGAGGTCATTCTGGCATCATAAAATTTGGATCGGTGCATTCAGTCAATGCTATTTTCGTTAGCCTAGTTCTAGTTGCTAGATGCAAACTATTTAGGTTGACTTAAAATAAGTTCGGGATTCATAAATTCACCTGTTATCGATTGAAATGAGTAGAACAATTACTTAAGCGGACTAGAAACACTAACGTGTAATTATTAAATAAAAACACCCCGTTATCCTAACACACATAAAGTGCCTACAGGGCTGTTTCTATTCTTTATGTGTAACCATCGAAATAGCCGGCTTCTATACAGATTAAGTAGGTAATTACCGTTGCCCTTGAGGTATTTTTTTACATCACGAAAACCGTCTTATATCATTTCTATTTATAAATATTTGTACTTTTTAGTCTGTCTATCGGCAAAAAACCTTTGTTTCTTTCATATTTCTCTCTATTTTGTTTTGTTAAGTGTCTCATTTTATTTTCTTGTGAAGCCACTTTATACTTCCTTAATTATCACCGCTATTATGAAGGTAGAATTGAGAAACTCACAGCATGTACACTGTACAGATCCACTTTCGTACCAATTAAGTTCAGTGTTTAGTGGGATTACTGCTTTACTTTTCTCTTTAATGATATTCGGCGATGCGCTTTTTTATTTTTTCTTATTTTACGAAGTGAGGCGACCGCATCCCACCAATTCTTTCGTCAAATCGTTGAGTTATTGATGTTTTTCGTTGGTCACTCGCTTTATAATTTTCTAAAAATGCAGCAAAAGTATTTTTTAGTTTTGTGTCATTGTGATTGATTTTGCCTCGACCCTGACTTGCTATTAGCGCTTTTCTGTAGGTTTCCCTTATTTTTGTGATAGATTTAATTAAATTTAAAGTATGACTTAAACTGCGGAGAAAAATCAATGGAAACACTGAAACTGAAACTCTTGTGGTAAGCCGACGTTAATGTTTAGTGAAAACTTTCTAACGTAGGTGCAAGTGACAGTTCTTGAGGTGTTAATTAGATGTGATAACTTTGACGGGAAGTTTTGTTTAATTATTTTGTTAGCTGCGCTTAGACTAATAAATTATTATTTTTAATTTAAATATTTGGTTGGGAATTAGTTGTCGCTAATTAATTTTTTGTGTAATTGAAATTTGGAATAAAAGTGGCGTTTTTTATGCAATACTGCAGTCGTTTTTTGTGTTTGGGTGAGTTAATAAGTGCGATTCATTCCGTAATTGATGAAGAATAATAAACTGTTATCCAAATTAATTTACTGAAAGCAGTTTAACTTTCTTTTCACTGCGAATTCTTTCCCGATTTCCGGCTTACAAGCACGAACTAATATCATTTTTAGACACTATAATTAAAGGAAAGTGAAGGAATATGTTTTGTGATAAGTTTAACCACACATTGCTTTTCTTTCCGGGGTTGCAAATAAAACAAGATCGTGCGAAGATTGATGATGCACAGTCATTGAAGATAACAACATTTTCTGGCGTTGAAATTTAAACCGTTTGTGGTCAGTTGTAGAACCTTCATCTGTATATAATTTTACTTCGGCAAAAACATTAGTGAATCAAGTTTGAAAGTAATACATTCATTAAATTGTAGACACGTGTGATAAATCAAGCGGTGTTACATTGTCGATGGCGTAACTTTTTGTTAATGACATTTATTCGTAATTCCTTTGTTTTTGTTATCTGATCAGGGGGAATATTGAACTCTGTATAAATTACACAGTATTGAAAGTAACCAAGGGGTGTATCAATTATCCCAAACAAAAGTACGTTATTTCACATGACGAGTTTTTTGGCACGCATTCGATCCTATTTTTACCGAAAGGAAATACTAGTAGCATCAATGATATTTAAATAACCACGCTCAACTGAACTGTTACTCTCATTATGAGAGTTTTTTGTGTGTTGTACTGAAAAGTTTTTACTATATCATGTGTGAACATACGCTAAAACTTGTAGTGTATAAATATTTATCTTAAATTATTAATAGAGTTTCGTCCTGTAGAGGGACAGGCAGCCGAGTGTTGGTTAAATAATAATTAATGATTTTGAAAAATCATACAGAGTTTAATAACCGGTTTCGAGATGCTAAAAGTTTGAACATTTGGTTCCAAGCTTGTTCTAGACCCAACAAAACCCAACTCATCATTTTAGGTCATGAATTTTAAGTCCATGGTATGTGATGAACACTGATAAAAATAATAAAGGCCACCTTAATTCTTTTCCGGTCATGTCTTGAATGTTTTTTGTTCAATTATCGAAATGGTGTATTTTTCCGGCCTTAAAGAAATTCGGTTAAGGTCTCACGTATGTGATTAAATTTTGGTTATGCTCTAGTTCCATTTCAGAAGAAGCGCAGGTTTGGTGGCCTGCGATAATTGTGAATTAATTAAGTGAAGCAAAAATGATAAAAATAAGTTTCTTGCGTTTGTTCTAAAGTCAGTGTTGCTGAGTTATCCTTCGTCAAGTCTTAATTAGAAAATCCAAAAATAGCTGGTAATTGCCACATTCCTAATATATTGTTTTACAACAAAATTGTGAAATAAATTGGACCAAATCCACACAAATCTTTTACTAGATTAAGATAATTGTCTCTGCGTGCAACCAGATTAAACCTCCCAGAAACTTATTACTGGTGTATTTGCACGCCGAGATGTTATAGATTGCGGTCTCTTTGTTCTTCCAAGAGTTCGCAGAAATATTCTTTATGATGAGATTTTTTAAGTTAACCGACGAGGAATCGGATGTTTCAGTAAAAGTGGTTTCAAGCATTAATTTATACAAGGTATCTGATTAACATAATCATGAATTATGGTAATGCGTGAATGACATTTCTTCTAGTGACCATAAATTCGTTATATGAATAGTTAGGTCAGGGACGGGAGTGGTTTTAATAGATTGTTTCGTTAGTAGACATATTAAAGAATATCTCAATCTCTTTCGGACACTTAATCGAAATTTGACAGCGTGTAATTCCTGACAATTAAACCGCCTTGAATTAATCTAGAGAAATACCAAGAATATGACACATCTTGTCTCGGAAACAAATGTTGAAATAAGCCTTCGGGCAAGCAGGTGCAACGTCTTCTTCAAATTTTGGGTAGTGATTCTTTTAAAGGCTTGTTTCAAGTGTTGGAAAAGAAATTTAGAAATTTCTGTTTGTTTTATTGTATTTAAATGCACACATTTCAGGTATATAAAAGATTGACCACTTGGTAAATAGTGCACAGTAAACTTTTTAATGTTATTTCTAGATTTTAAGCTAGGATTGATTGTTCATAACCCAGATTGTTTTTGTTAATGAGGGGCTTATTTAATGAAAAATTACGATGGATTTTTAGTACGTTCTCTGCAATAATCACCGGGAATGTCTTTTTGATTCCTGTACGATGTTGGTGGTTATATGAAACTTTAATAACTTACAGTTCTTGACACACTTACGTCCCACATTGACTAGATAATGTACCGTGAAATAAAATGTAGCATTTGTCAGATTTTGGGTTTGGCTTTTTTGTTACTATTGCAAATTTATTTTTTGTAATTTGTTATAATGGATTGCAATGTCGGATGAGAATCTAGATGTTATTTCTATTATACCATGAGCGTTTTCTTTGCTTAATTACTTTATCGTCCGAATAGCGGGAGTTTTATTATCATGGGTTCTAATGACCAGATCTTTTAACCTAATAATTTAGCAACTGACGTTCACTGGCGTTATGAATTAGCCTAAATTATAAAGCGATTTACAGTAAAACTTTACCCATCCGTCATTTTTTGATGCGTGAATAAAAACGCATCAAATATCTCATTAATACTTCCTATGTAGCTCACAAAAAATGGAGACTTGAATCTTGACAGTTTAGTCACCAGTTAAAACTTTCTTGATTTGGATAATTTTCTCATTAATTTAATTTCTTACTTCACTTAATTCTTGCTAGCCTAATAAATAAATTATACCATGATTAGTGATTACATTTTAATGGCTAACTAACGATGTTTTTAACTGTTTCCTGCAAATAAAAGCAAGCTTCTGACTCGGACGGAGTTAATTAAATTTGGCAAATTTTATTTAGGGGTGTGTCTGTATTATGAAGATGTTAATGGAAATTGAAACACACCTAAAACGCCCAATGTTGAGATGTAAACACGTATTTACCTAACAAAGCAAAGCGCAGCAACATCACTTATTGATGGTTATTCTAAGAACAGAACCGCATACAAATAAGGATGGCTCAAAAATTATCTTTAAGACAAAGGATTTATTAGCGAGTGCATAAATGACTCCCACTTGATTAAAGTCACTTGTCTGGAACAATCGGCTTTAACCACAGGTTTCAAGACCTTTTGTTTTTTGGACCAACTGAATAATATTTTTAGCCGTGACGAGATTTGTTGCTTGATAAATGATAGTATTGTAGTGTATTACAGTTTGTTATCAATATTGATCGTTTAACCGCTATTTGGATGCGGAATTTTTAATAAAATTGATACTGTTGATACGGCTGATAAAATTGTAGACGTCCTGTCTACATATTTTGTTTGCGATAACGCATATCTAGTTTCTAGAATAGTTTGCTTAAAGTTTTGGAGGGTGGGCTCGTATTTTTGAAATTAAAGGTCGTTCACCTCGCTCGATGTTTTATTTCATAACAATAAAAGGGGTACGCATTTGGGGTGATCGATTGAAACGTCTTCATAATTACAGGGCACGGTTTCAACAATCGGATTTCCCAAAAAACTGTCATAAAATATGAAATGCGGGAATACCTATTGCATGCATAAAATCATTACACAACTGTGGTCCTGAAATTGCTCCCTGCGGCGCACCTATGCTAATTTCTAGCTCTTTCAACATTTTTTCACGAACTATAATAGTTTTTTAAATAGTTGAGCTTTTATTATACACGATGGGTATTAAAATATCATGGTCAATGATCAGGGCTACATCCTCTGTTACAATAACGTCATCTACTATTTTTACTAGTACCAGGGAACAAATAATGTGAGAAAGGTCAATAAAATTTTATTACTTTTTAATGTTGCTGTACTAATGCAGTGGCGGGTCGTCGGTTCAAATGTACAGGGTGTTTCAAGTTTTAGGTCCAGTCAAAAAATAAACGCTTCTAGTATTCCAAAATAAAAAATATATATCGCAAACGATAGAGTTTCTAACACGCTTCAATTTGATGCTTTAATGTTATACGAAATTTTCATGGTATGAGCGTGAATTGTGAAAAACTAGATAAAAAATTTTTTGTTTCCAAATTATTGCAATCGTTTTCTCATAATAAAATTCCTCCTATTTTTTAAGTGAGACTTCCGAAACTGAAACAGTTAAAAACCCAAGGCGTATTGAGCAATTGAAATTTCAATTTGCAAAAAAAGGGCATTTTTTAATTGACAAGTAAAATTTTAGTCTGACAGTTAATGACGTTTCAATTTTTTGTGAATCAAGCAAAAACACGAGCTCTGTTTTTTCAAAGGTGACTAAGATAAAACATTTGATCTTTTGCAAATTGGAATTTCAATTGCTCAATACGCCTTGGGTTTTTTACTGTTTCAGTTTCGGAAGTCTCACTTAAAAAATAGGAGGAATTTTATTATGAGAAAACGATTGCAATAATTTGGAAACAAAAAATTTTTTATCTAGTTTTTCACAATTCACGCTCATACCATGAAAATTTCGTATAACATTAAAGCATCAAATTGAAGCGTGTTAGAAACTCTATCGTTTGAGATATATTTTTTTTCTTTTGGACAACTAGAAGTATTTATTTTTTGACTGGACCTAAAACTTGAAACACCCTGTAGGTGAAGAGCTAATAAGTTTTTTGGAGCTTTATCACGTCTTTAAGCTAAATAAATACTCACTTATTTCGTCTACAATGTGTTGTTTTTGAGCGATCTTTCGTCAAAAAATGACTAAATTACAACGAAATTAAAGTTTTGTTTTGTTTATAGTTGAAAGTTACATGATTTTGTATGAATTAAATTATTTTGCGAAATTTCCTCGAAAAGTCACCAAATTATATTAATTAATCTGAATGATTAATATGAATTAATCTTTTTTAGGCTGTTAGAGTGAAGTAGCTCACAGCAAGGCTTGCTTTTTCTCAAAAATTACATAATTACGTCGATAGTTGCGACATTTTGAAATAAAAACTTAGCTGTTTTACGAAATTTCCTTCTAATGTCTACTAATAAGGAATAAAATATTCAATAAAGGTCGAAAGTGACCTTATTGTAATCCCTAGATTTAGCTTGTTTCAAATTATTATTTTTCCTGTTTCAACAGTTGAAGTCACTTTTCTTTTTGAGAGAATTATGTTTTGTTTACCTTTTTTAAGTGTTTCAGCACGTTTTTCTACCAAAAACGTATTAATTCGGACGTTTTCACTATTTCACTAGTTTTTAAGCGATATTTTAACTCGCTTAATTTGGCTCGTTTTCGTCTGATTAAGTCGAAAATTACGTTATTTCGAGCTTGTGAGCAATGTGAAGATGTGTTTAATTTATAGCTAGCGAGCCGCCACTGTAGAATGGTGTGGTTTGTATTTGAAGTTCCATAACTTGGTTTGTGTGGAGGGTGATCCAGCTGTTTGGAGACAATGAAAGGATTCCAGTTTCTCGTAACGTTGGTTTCATAGCTCTTGGCCGATTTGAAAATATTCTAGTTTATGTAAAAAATTAACGAAGCATGTAATTGTTGGCCTATATTCCGCAAGGCAGTGGAAAAGTGCAAAATTGAATCTCTTAGGAGAGAACCGCTTCCTAATTGATCCAGAGAAACTCACGGTAGTTCAAGCCTAAGATGGTAGTTATCTTAGATTAAAATAGACATTCATGCGAAAGAAGAACGTTTCTAATATATTATTTAAATCACAACCGTCGGTTGCAATGTTATAATTTACTAATAAGTAGAAGAAAGTAATACGTTGTACGCTACCCGCAACTGAGGATTATCTCGTCGGTGATCGTCACGATTTTAATAAATCCGGCAAAAGCATGTATTTAATGATTAATTTCTGATCGGATTCATGTTAGTCATGACCTTGTTGTTATTGAAAGTTTATTTTTGTTGTAGGTGCTGCACCGGGATATTGAAAATCACGGTAAAATTGTGAGTTCAGTAGTAAAGTTGTGCAAGAGACCCGATGCAAGTTGCAACACTGTCAACGTCCGGCGAATTGCGAACGGCCTCGAAAGGCGTTGGCATCTTCTCTTCCTGCGATCTTTAGAATGGCAGTGCTACTTGGAAACTTTATCTAAAAAAGAAAATTGCAGGGTAGGTATCTCTTTCCCCAGAAACAGATAACAAGACTCCAACACCCGATTTCCGCTTTCAACGTCAAAATCACCTTGGAATCGCAACCAATAATTTAGATAATGACATGAGGTGTTTTCAACCAACGTTATTTACATACATTTTCGCGTGAAAAACTAGATCCTCATAATTACGCAATATTTATAACAAGTGCTGTTTACTCGAAATTTCCATAAATTTCGTTTCGCGAAAGTATGAAAAATGTAATTGTTTCCTCAATTTTTACTCTCGCTAATTTAGTAGTAAAAGTTGTCGAAAAAGTCATTAAATTCGTTACATCCCAAACTATGGGTGTGCGGTTAAGGCAAAAATCAAACTCATTGTTTTTAACAACAATGGAAATTAAGTAAAAGCGCGTTTTTGCCGCGATTGCAGAAAGCACAAATAACATATAATCAAATTGTACTCTCGGTACTAATTGGATTATTTGTGATTCGATCTCATCGCAACCATAATTACTAATTATACCCGAAAAAACTCTAATTGGGACCACTAACTTCAAAAATGATCACGCATTTTGCGTGCAAAATACGGAAATGACGGAAAAAATAAACAAGAGCGAGTGTAATACATGTTCGAATTGTTAAATAATTATGATAATTTAATTTTATTACAACTTCCGTTCTATTGTTATTCTTCAACATGTGTCCGCATAGTTGAACAATGCAGTAGAAATTTGTAAGCATATGCCGCAGGGTTTGAGTTTTATATGGATGATTCTATTGAGGTATTGATTCTTTTAATTTATAATTACTATGAAACGTACTGAAAATAACATAAATAATAGTCAGCGGAGAGAAAGGCAATTTTTGCGGATTTTTACAAGTGTGCAATTAAGTTAGATTCTCATTTATTTTCGAGATAAAATTCATAGATAACAAAGAGGAATGGCAGAAAGAATAACGGCCAGCCGCATTTTTAACCGTTTTCTGTCCTATCTGACAGTGAACAATATTTGCACACTCGAAAGATGCAGAATTACAGTAATTTTCTCGAAATCAATAATTAATTTGACCGTGAAAACTAGACGTAGTTGCGTGTTCGTTTGCCTCTTCAGTGAGAATTTCGCATAAATCGGCACCTTCACGTTATTTGTTTTCAGTGCGCCAGTCATTAAATTCATTACTCTTTTTAAAATAGCCTAATGTAAACAGATATTTTTTTTAGTGGCACAGTTCATCATACAACTTTTTTTAGTTTCCGGTGCGTCTGCGGCTTATTTACAATTCCAAGCTCCAAAACTATTTTAATAATTATGGTAAAGCGAGTCATCAAACAATTAATTAAGATGACATCTGTTTGAATGTGTGGCTTTATTGATTATTTCTTTCTTACGTGATTAATTTAAGTTCATTTAGAAAATACGGGTCGCTGGTTCAGGAAGTTTTACTTCTATTAACTTATAACTTTATCGATTGTAGGGTGAATGACTTGTTCATCTTTCAATTTTTTCTGGGGGCTTAAGTTTCTGCGAGTGACACAAAACAGGTAATACAAAATTGATTTAACGAAACGCTGCTTGAATTATTCATTGCGGAGGACACGTGTATTTGGCGGTACTGAAATTTTTCATAAAACTGAAGTGTAACGGAAAGCTCATTGTTGCAACGCGTGCTAGTTCAAAAGTTCACAGACGTAATGTTCCTGTTCCAATTTTGGAACAAGTCTTACTAATTGCGAACATGCCTATATGGAAAGTTGCTTCATTAGATGCTTTTTGCAAATATTGGTGCTAATCCATCAGAAAATTTTCTATGGAATATTCTTTTCCAGAATACATCGACCTCATCTGATGAAACTGACAGTGACTGTTATGACGAACCAGTAAATAAATATCCGCGATTGAGCAGCAGGGATCATTCTGGCATTGAAAGCAGGACATCGTCTGAGGTAATTAATTAACACGTTGGATTTTTCATTTTATGTTCGTTAATTGTTCGGGAAAACTTTAATTTTGAAATGTCAATAACGCATTTAAAAATGATTTACAATTTCTAATTTGCGACTTAAGTGATCAGCGTTATATTAATCCAGAGATATTTTAATTGGTTAATTAAAACGATTAATTGACTAATCCGGCAACCCTGGTAATTACCACTTTATTTACTGTTACGAACGCTGAAATTTCATATTAATGATACCTGTCGTGGTTTGAAATTTAAGAGTGTGTAAGCATTTGAGTGAAATGGGAAATTGACATGAGTTTAATTTAAGAAAGGGTAGACACATTCCTCTCGAGAAACGAGACTATGTTTACCTACTTTTGTGTTCTATTTCTGGAATAATTATTTATTGTAATTGCTCTTATTATCTGAATTCGAGTTTATTAAAATAACTTTCTCACTTGAAAGGGAGAATTCTTGGCTCATTGTTTGACAATTTTTTTAGAATGAATGTAGCCATAACCAGGAAATATCGAACTCTTCCTTAATATTTCAAGACGTAATGAACAAGAACGCCGCAACACTGTTTACCCCAACAAGCGAAGATACAGTAGATGGTAAATGCTTCAGGTTTGGTGAAGATACATCACATTTCACAAGGCAAGTTTGCTTGTTACTATATTGTCGGTTATTTATTGTTTTTGGTTTAGGTCGAACCGCAAAGCTCCGAATTTAGGAACATACTATTTCAAGCACGAAGACACGGACTCAGATTTGGAAAAAATGGAACAGCATTCAGTAATGTCAAAGCCCGAAGTCCAAAGCACTGTCGAGGAAACATCAGAAGAAGAGTGGACCTACACGAAAAACACTGACGAAACTGAAGTTAAATCAAAGCCAGTGCCGGAAGAAACAATCCGAAAGCTCGTGCAAAAGGCGGAAGAATTAGTAAGTCCCGACAAGTGCCGAAAATTGGACCGAATCAATTCGATAAACAAAATGTCACGAGTTAAGAAATGGCTAAGTATGGAAAAACCGGACGACAGTTGCGACGCCAGTGGAGAGGACGATGAACGAGAGTCCCAAATATCCGAAGATTTTGATGAAAGCACAATCACCTGTCGGCATAACTCGCAAAACACTTCGTTTACGGAACTGAACCATTCGGAATCCACACCGAAAATTAACTTGCGACAAAGAAAATACACTGCCAATCGGCCTTGGAGCGTCTCCTGCATTTCACAACTCGACCAAACTTCGTCAACGAAAATGTAAGTTTTTTTGTCACTTTTTTTCAACGAAATTCACTAAAATTATTTGCAAATAAAAAAATTTTTTTGCCAAGTTACGACCACTGAATTTGAAAGTACACACCAACGAACTGCTCTTTTTTCTTGCAAGGACATACAATAACTAATTCTTTATCTAGGCTAGGTTTTACCGCTGTACACTTTTTAACAGCACTTATTTTATTTCATACATTTTTAAAATTATTTACAAGCAGAAAACAACGTATTTTGTAGAATTTTTATTTAAAAAATTCAACGTGACTGGCACGTAACAGAACGCATTTTTGACAGCATTCTTGTCAGGAAAAAAGGGAATAAAGGAATTATTGGTTGTGAATTAAAATACAATATACATCACAAACTTCAAATTTTCTCACTTGGCGATAAATAGTACAAAAATAAATTGCACTTACCTTTAGGCATCTTCTTCTGCTACAGTTTGTAGCAAGACATTAAAAACAAAATCAATAAAATATATCCATAATTTATTCATATAAAATTGCTTGGCACAGCCTAAACGGCTGAGGATAGAAACTTGAATTTTTACAGTAAATAGCTTTTATAACGTAGGCATTTACTATAAAAGAATTTTTGCAAGATCACCTCCTAAGGGAGTTAGATGGGGTGTTAATATTTGAATAAAAGTCCTTCATTTCAAGTTATGTTAATGAAAATTGGTATTTGGGCTTTCGGTTAAAAATGAAAAAACACGTATTGCAGGATTTTCGGAAAATCAAGCCCTAGGAGGTTAAATGGGGTGTTAAAATTTGATTAAAAATCCGTCAATTTTTAAATTATATCGATGAAAATTGGTATTTGAGTTTTCGGTTAAAAATGAAGAAACACGTGTTTTTTGAAAATTACGTCCACAAGGGTGTTAAATAGGGAATGAAATTTTATTTTCATTTATAAAATCAACTCGGGTCCGTATTGGGTGTCGGTTTTAAAGTTTACAAATGAAATTATGTGTTCCTACTTTTGTTACTAACTTTTGTTTTAAAATACTTAGTTATGAACATTCCTGCGAAGCCGCATATTTAAACTCACGTATCGGAAATAAATTGAAAATAAAAATAAAAAACGCACTTACCTTTCTGTCCCATGGCATCTTCTTAAACGGACCTACTGAAATAAAAAACAATGAAATTAGAACAATTTATTAAATTAGTTGAAAATATTACAGATTTATTGTAATTTTTCTAAAAGAAAGTGTAGACACTAACCCTTTAATCCGGATTGTTTCCTCCTTTTGTTCCTGTAGCACGATCAACACGCACTAGCCAAAGAATTTGAAACTTTTAAACCGCAAGATTTTGATTTTATTTATCAAACGTCCGTTTACGACAACAGCAATTAACACACTGAATAAAATTAAACGGCACAATAATTGTGTAACAATACGGATAAAACGTCACCAGAAAAAATATAATCTGTGAGAAGCAAAAAGGTTTGATTCATTGATTTTTGTTACGACTTTGTCAATTAACGTTTTTATAAAAGTATACAGGGAGGTGCATTTTTAAGATTCAATTTATTGAGCAAGGCATTTCAAACAAACTTTTTAACGAATCGTAACTTCGTTACGGTAAATTAAGACAAAGGCAATTTTAAGGAGAATATAATAATATGGACACCAATTTTTTTCAATTTTTTAATTTTAGCTTTAAGTATTTGTGATAGCTGATTTGGTTACGTTTTCCAGAATTCAAAACGATATAACGAACTTTTCTATATCCGAATCCGCGCTACACAAGCTTGCCTTAACGTCGAAAAATTTGGAAAGAGCGAACGCAGTCAGTGCCAACAGTATTGGGGTTAATGGGAACAATTCAACATCATCGACGGTTGAAGAAACCTGTAATTTGCAAGAGAAAACATCCCCAAATAGGCGAAGACGTCTCAAATTCAAAAAGAAGGTAAAGTAAAACCTTGCTTTGAAACAACGAACTGTTTTTATTTCTAGTGTGGGAAAATCGATTTGCACACCCCATACAGTCCAATCGGCGGTCCGAAAAATCGAAACTTGCTCATAAAGTCAGGCTCATTCTCTGGATCTAGCAACAAGTTTAACTTCACTGAACGGCACACTTCGAGTGACCCACCTGCCGTCGATTTGTATCAAGGAAAATACGAAACTTCGACCACGAGTGGCGCTGACAGTGAGGAGGATCTTAGCAAGAGGTAATGAAGTGTTTTGTGTTTTAGGGAAGTACATTTGGTTTTCCAGGATACCATCGTTCAAGTTGGGTTCGAAAACGCACTACCTCAATTCTAATCTTAGGAACTCTAGTCCGGGGAAAAGCAACACAACCGAAGAACAGAGCAGTTCTTTGTCGGAACAGGCAGCTTGGGACAGCTACCAGGAGAAGTATTTATCTGAAGCTTACAGCGAGACGCACGATTCGGACGCAGCTCGGAAATTGTTGGAGTTCGGCGAAGATTATCGGAATTTTTTGGACAGTCAGTCCGACTGGTCGACGAATCCCGACTTTTCGCCGACGTTTCGACGGCGAACGCTGGTGCCTTTGTCGGCGCCTGAGTCCGACAGTGACACGGAATCGCTCCGACAGCTGCTGAACAGTTCACGAGACCAACTAAACTACACTAAAAACATTTACAAGAGACAGGTGTCGCTGGGCATTAACGAGTACCTAGTAGCTAACGAAATTGTAAGTCGTTACGTTTGGTTAAGTTGGGTTTAATTCGCATTTTAGGACGAAATGATTTCGACGTCCGATCGTCATTTCGACTTGCTAACAAACGTGGAGAAGAAATCGGACGAACTTGCCATCTCGAAAATTGATAAGGGGATTGTCGCAGGTAGGGGCTGGCTTTCTAGTCGATTTCCCTTCACTTGGGGATCCTTGTTTTCTTTGCTTTTGAGAAAATTATTAGGATTTCTTATTTATATGTTCTTCAAAGTAGGCAGGTTAATTCAGTGAACTGAACATTGTATACTTGCATGAAGAATATCTTTTGTTTTATTTAACAGCATGATTTTTGCATTAAATTTTTTTTGCTTACACTCTGCTTTTTTCTCCGCTGCCCTACTTCCTCAAGCAAACAAACACACTACTCCAAAACAGGAAAAGCTAGAAACATATTTTGCTCCAAAATTTAAATAAATATACAACGCCCACAGTTTGGAACCCACGACTTTTTACAGCATTCCAGTGCATGATTATTACAAAGTGCGTTGTGCGTGTGATGTGACACTCAGGTAGGTCCTTTTGCAATGTTCTCATCAGTTAACATCACAACATTTAACTCAATTACTCATACCATAGCCATTAATTAATCTGGTGTATGAGAACGATATCTTTCTTGTTTTTCCTGTACTGAGCACAAACACCACAAAAGGGGGGTCTCTATGATTCGCTTTTTACAGAACTGTTGGCCCAGTGGACGGCTTTGCGAAACGACGTCGCAAAGATGCAAGAGTACCGAAATTTGCAAAAAGATATCTCGTTTATGAAAAATTTGCTTTTGAAGATGGAAACGTTCGACTCCGATTCCATGTTCAACTTGGAGTCGGTCGACGATCTTCCCAAAGAAGTGGATTATTGCGAGGTAAGTCTTGATTTTGTTTAAAACGGCAACATTAAATTACAATTAGCCGTTTTAACGCAACGGATGTTTGACCGTTACCTACAAAAATAGAAAAATGGGTAGCGCTCTTCCGGTTTTACTTTCATTACGTGCGAAAAGGAAGAAAAAACAAAATAACATGGAATTCGAGAGATTATAACTAATGATGCAAAAAATACAGTTTGAGCGACGACACTTACATTAAAATTATTGGTTTTTGCAATAAGATATCGCAAATAAATCTATTTTCTTGAATTGATAACAAATAAAACAATTATGGTGAAGTGAATACGACTTTTATCCACGAAGAATTAGTTTAGCCAACTTCATTTTTGTAATTTTTGTTTGTATGCTTAATTCAAATTAATGTAATCCTGAATTAAAGTTAAATTCGCTTTCTGTAATAATTTAATCAAAAGTGTGAATGAAATGAATCGAAATACTGAAGCAAATATTTTTTTTACTTTATTCGTGTTGTCAGTAGCAGTGTGAACAAGTGTTGCTGTAAACATTTTATCCATTCTTTTGATTAAACCATTGTTGGGAAATAATTGGGACAAATATTTTTTTGACCTTTTATAGAAGAAAAGTTACAGATGTGTTATTCTTTTAAAGCGTTTGAAGTACAAACTGCTACATAAAGGCCTTATTAATATGAACATATTCAGACTGATATTTCATTGTTCCTTGTCCTATTTGTTGAATCATTACTATTAATATACTATATGTTTCACAACTCACAACTTTTCTTATATCTTATGTTTGTATTTTTTCTCTTAATCACTTGTTTATATTATTTATTTATTTTTTGTTGTTGAATTATAATAATGTATCGTCCTAAAAAAACAGGACCAGAGATTCCGCTGGTTAAATTAAGCGATTTAATTCAACTTATTACTTCTATACCAGGTTGCACCGCTTAAAATTCTGAAATTTGTTTCGTGTTTCTTTAATATTCTAATAAAACCACATGTTTTGGTGCTATTTCTTTTATTTTTTTGTTACTGCAAAGTATTTACTTATCAACAACTTCACACATTTATCTGAGTGGCGTAATTCTTTTTTTATTCGAAAGATCCATTATTTCTAAACAATTTTTGTATCTTATAAAATGTGTGTAAAATAGACGTACATTATTCCACAAAATAATTTCTAACTATTATCTGTTTCAAAACTATAAAAACGCCAACGTCGCATTTTACCGAATTATTTTTTTAAATAAGATTGATAAAATTGTAAAATAGTTATTAATGATTAGATCTCTCATTGAAAGTATAAATTACATTAGCTATTATTTTTTTGAAGTGGATAACAGCTAATTTTGAGAGAAAATGCGACGTTGGCGTTTTTATAGTTTTGAAACAGCTAATAAAAGGGCTTAATTATTCGTAATGCAAAATGCTAAACGAAAAAATACTACTGTTTCATTTTGTAATAAAATTAATTCATTTTCTCGTACACTAGATAATTTATTATTGATGAAATAAGAAAATAAAACATGATCACCTTTTTATGGAAAATACGGTAAATTTCTACGCAAATGTTCTGAACATTCTCGATGTGTTATATTTTTTATGTTTACAATTCTGACATAATTATCTTTATTAATCTGATGCCAATTTACGGAAAAAACAGTTTTTAAGTATTTCCGCGTTATTGTTCCGTGTTAGAGCAGATTCCTGTAATTTTGGTAACTGTTACTACGATTCAGCCTGAAGATGGCGTTGGGTGCTGTGAATTCAGCAGCGATATTGGGCGACTTTTTTAAATAATGGTTTTAGTTAGTTTGTTAATAAAATGCCAAATTTTAATGTTAAATAAACCGAGATTTTCTGGATGTGATCGGGGGTTTGAGCGAAGTGGGTGTCGAAAGTTTAGGTATGGTCCTTAAATATTTAATGAGGGTGATATGACGGGATCTAAGTGCGGCGTGAAGAAATTGGAACAGTGGATACCCGAGCGGTAACGAATTTCAATCGATATTGATCTTGATACGTGTAGAGAAGACGAAGTCGGCACAGAAGGGCAGCATTTGTACTCTGTACTGGTGGTGCAAGATTAAGACTTGGACGTGTCTGCAAGCGAGCCGTGATGGAGGCTCTATGTCGTTTCGGAATCCCGTCACGTACTCAGCCGTAGCAGTAGCGCGACACGGGTACGCTTTTATCGTCATTTCAAACTGAAAATATCACACACCACCAGTTTTTAGTTTGAAGTATCGTTTAATTCCAGACGCCATAAAAACGGCCTCTTCTGAATTATCACAAAGCGTACCGACCACCTTAAAGAGTTTCGATCTAATCTCATCTTTGCACCCCGATCAGAGTCGTATTGATTTTTCCTCTGGTCGTATAATTTTCTTGTTTTTTTTGCAACTTTGATGTACTCGAATCTGTAGATTCGCAACCGCAATTTGGTGCAGGGCTTGGGTAAATACATGGCCCTATAACACGACCACATTGGTATGCCGCTTGTAAAACTTGCTGCAGACACGCATTCCAGTGTAATTCAATTTACAATCAACAGCCAATCAATTGATTCGAATTCAGTACAGTTCTGTGCAAAACCGACGGTAATCGACGCCCTTTTTACTTTTGCTCCTATTTTCAACTCTAACACGAATATTCAGACGAGAATTGCCTTCAACACAACAGCTAGCACAAGCTTTGTAATTTTTATAATGGAAATTAAAACTTTCAAAAGGGACGTAAGCGCGACGATTACAGCATTCGAAAAAAGAATTTAAGGGGGAGTACAGGAAGCGCTAATTGGAAAAGAAATTCACGATTTTTTGAATTAATTGTGTCAACTAGGAAAAACAATTATATTCTGACTCAAATAGCTACAAAATAATTGAAATGCACAACGTTAGACTGGTTATAATACGAGATTTATTTCATTCGTATCTAAATTAATCAATCACGTATTTTTTGTGGAGGACGTTAGTAGGAGTCGTAAAATGGACAATTTATGACGTACTTTATTTTGTGGTCGTACAAGGAAAATATACAAAGTCCAGTTTTTAAAAATTGTAATAAAACGTCTCCACTGTTGAATCACTAATCAAGTCACCACGCAGCTAAATTGTTTTTTTACTAATACATATTGTTTTAATAAAAATGTGAATAAAGTAGTATTAACAAGTGAGTTAAAAGTATACGAATTTTTTAAATGGTATTACAGAAAAGTAATCACAATTTTCATATTTGTCCGTTGCACACGAAATTAAGTAAAAAAAGTTTAATAAATTGACTGTACAGGGTGCTGCATTTTGGATGTCCGAATAGGGGATCTCCGAAACTAAGAGGTTTAGAGAAAAACGAGTGACACATTCAAGGGTCCGTTTTTTGAGAAAATAACTTTGGTCGAAACCGCATTCCGCTATCATCTTTTGTTTTCGACTTATAAACAAAAGTTGACATTTCAGCGAAATCTTAAAAAAATCATATCTTCCTTATTATAAAAGATACACATTTGAAACAAATACATTATCAGGCACTTTTTTACAGAGAATCTGATAATGTTATCAGCGATTTTTTTTAACCATTAGTTTAGCTGTAATATCATAAAGTTGTAGCTTATTTTTTTCTGATTTGATATGTCTATTTGTGTAATACATTATTTTTAAATATTTAAAAAAAAAACATAACATTTCGCTTTTTCTTTATAGTAGGCCATGAAAAAATTTTGGATTTTCAATTAAAACTATGAAAAATATATTACCCAACAAGTATTTATAATTTAATAATTTTTTAAAAACTAATTAATTCAAAAACAGCATAATAAATTATTATTAGATCAAATTTTTGCAATTAATAAAAATTATTTGTTTTTAGATTTAAAATGGCAAGCTTACTTATTGCTATTCTATTTTCTAATTAAACATGCAGTGTCGGAAAAAGAAAAATCTTATTAATTGTGTGACTGCTTGTCAATGAAATTTTATTTTACAAAAAAATGTCAATCCAAACACCCATCTGCGGTAAAAAAATACATAACATTATCAACGTCACCTCCATTACAATTCACTAAATCGTAAAAAAGTGTTATCATATGGTAGTGACACATCGTTTTCAATTTTCTGCACATTTCTTATGTAATTAAAATCTGCCACGATCGTATATTTGTTCAATTGAAAATAACTTTAACATAGCTATTTTTATAATTTCACATATTTTACTTTAATATTCGTTCACAAAATTTATAAATTATTCACACCTTTTATGTAAAATAATTTTTCCATGGCCAACTACTTTCAAATATTTTAAATATATTTTTTATCAAAAGTATATAAAAATATCAAACTGTATTTATATTGTTTTTAGTTCAAAAAAAAATAAGCTTTTCGAAAATGTCATAGCCAACTATGATTCCTATTTAAAAAATACAACTTTATGTTATTACAGCTAAACGAATGATTAAAAAAATCGCTGATAATATTATTAAATTCTCTGTAAAAATTTCAAATTTCAAATGTGTATGTTTTATAATAAGGAAGATATAATTTTTTTAAGATTTCGCTAAAATGGCAACTTTTGTTTATAAGTCGAAAACAAAAGACGATAGCGAGATGCGGTTTTGACCAAAATTATTTTTTCAAAAAACGGACCCGAGAATGTGTTACTCGTTTTTCTCCAAACCTCTTAGTTTCGGAGATCCAAAATGCAGCGATCTATTCTGGACCAGAATTCAGAATTACTTAGTTGATTTATGATGGCGTGGCGTTTTCTTCCTCCCTGTCCAAGTTAAATCAAATTTCTGAAATCGGCCATAATTTGAATCATTTTTCTCTTCTTGCCGATATTTTTTACAGTACATTCTCAGTCGTGCTTTTTTTAATAAAACGTAAGTACTTTAGTTTTGAGCCATATATTCAAATCATGTTCAAACCTTATCACTATTTTTGTAGTTTGTCCAAGAAAGTGAAGCGATTATTTTTGTTCTTGTATTTAATTATATTAATGCCAATAAATTGCACTAAATATGCATTAAAAATGTTTTTCTGAATCAAATTGGAAATCTATTCAACCCTCCGTTTTTACTCCGCTGCGATTTAACATATGGGGTGATTCATTGTTGCTTTGGGAGAACAGTGGCTGCAAGTGAGCGGCTTGAAAAAAGTATTTAATTGACAAATGACAAATCTGGAAACGAAGTTGACCGCTTGTTCCCCGTTCCTTAACTTGGTAAAATTTGCGCTGATTTGAATAATTGAAAACGCGGTTTGATGGTCACCTCCTGCGGCCATTTGGAGTCCCCCGGGGGCCTTCAGAAGTAGTTTCTGCGTCCGAGTTGCAACTGGCAAGACGGTCATATATCCTGTGTCGTCGTGTAGCGACATTGATGGCCACATGTATATAAATTACTTAAATTTATGGCCAGGCCGGTCACAAGATCGGGGAAAATGGCATTTCTATGAATTCGTTGCGTTGTTTTCAGAAAAAGTTGGAGGACATCTATGAGCACAAGAAGAAGCTTTTGGCGCTGAATGTGGCCGTCCATCGCTTCGTGGTGGAGAATAAGGAGTACAGTGGGTCGCCTTTGAAGACGGATATCTCGGAAATGTACCGCATGTGGGAGAATTTGCTAACAAAGTAAGTGGAGAATTAGCGGTTGAATGAACGTCCGTGTGCGTATCCAGTAGTACCATGTATTTTGTAATTATTAGTATTCCGGTGTTGAAATTTTCCCCTCTGCCTATCCCCCGCTGGGCGACTACATGACGACAGCTGCACCCACATATAACGTGGTTTGTTTTACAAGTATCATCAAATCTATTTTACAATGTGACATTTTTACCGTACGTTGCTGTGATTTATTTCGGGACATACCTGTCACAAAGAGGCGTCTCCGCTGTTTCGTCGCGAAAATTTATCAATAATAACACGGAATAAAGTCAGACGTTGCGGGACAATATAATAAATGATTCATTAAAGTGGGGAATATGTTGTGACCTCCGCCTAAATAATCTCCCGAGAGCTGAATGATTATTGCCCTGAGCTGGATACACCCCTCACGGACGGAATTCATTTCTTGAACAAATGTTGACCTACATCACCAACCACTACACCATTGGAAACTAGCAACCCTAAATACCACAATTTCATCACTCGGAATGTGTCTCCGTCTGATTGATTTGTCAATAAAGACCGATTTTTCATAACGTTTCTCCTGTCTGATAGTTTTTTCCCTCTTTCGTTTTATAGCACTAACGAACGTTTAGCTCAACTCAGACCCTTGCTCCAACAGTGGAAAACGCTCGACAATAGACTCGAACAGTTACAAGTGGATTTACGGAGCGATGAGAAAACATTGCATCTTCTTGATACCGCTTTGCAGGGCGGTGTTTTATCTGATCAAACGGCGAGCTACGTTCGAGATGTCGCCAAATTGCTCTCCGAAACCACCGTCGTACAGGTAAGGATTATTCCTCACATCATTTATGCACAAACACACGAAACGCCTCATGGAAAAATATACACGTATTGCGATAATATTGATTACGTATTACATATTTATTCACAAATTCGGATGCGGTCACAATCGCCCATAAATCGCTATTATGTACAAAATACGCCGTACGACGAGGAATTGCTTAATTTCAATTACACAGAGGTTATTTAAAACGACAAAGGCATAGCAATTTCGTAAAAATTAAGAAAGTTGCGCTAATGATTTTTTACGGTGCTTGTAATGGGCACAGCACAGGACTACACCAACAGGTAAGTGTTACAAATTTTTCAAGTCACTTTTGAACAGATTTAATTTTTGGGCCTGTTCTAAGTAGGCACGTTCTTTTTTTTTATAGACGATTGAAATCTCATTTTTTTAATTTGATATGTTAGAGGACCTAAATGTTATCATCGAGTTTTCTATTTTAAAAAACAGTTCAAAATTACGTTCTTTATTGTAAGACAGGATGGTTGGTAATTTTTTTTACGATATACCGCGTTGGGCATGTATCTGTATGTATCTTACGAAAAAACTAATTGGTACATCACCAACTACTTTAACAATGTGATCATTTTTCAAGAATAAATTTTTTCAAAATTCCTTTTAGTTTTCGAGTTATTCAAATAGTACCCTATTACGGTGATTTTTTTTTGGTAAAAGATTATGCTCCAAAAATAACTTCTACTTTAATAAAATTAATTTTAAACCAGTAGTTTTTTTAAATAAATTATTAAAGTTTTGTTCCAAGCTCATTACGAAGGTTTTTCGAACTTGGCCGAAGTGGTTGTATCCATGGATGTTTATGTTTGCGAAAAATTTGACGAATCAAATTAGTGGATTAAAAGCATCCATGGATACAACCACTTCGGCCAAATTCGAAAAATCTTCGTAATGAGTTCGGACCGCAATTTCAATAATTTATTTAAAAAAAACCATTGGTTTAAAATTATTTTTATTAAAACAGAAGTTATCTTTAGATCATAATCTTTTACCAAAAAAATCACCGTGGTAGGATGCCATTTGAAAAAAAAAATTTTTTTTTGAATAACTTGCAAACTAAAAGGAATTTCGAAAAAAATTATTCTTGAAAAATGATCACATTTGTAGTTGGTGATAAAAAACAACAACATGTTTGATATTTTTCGAGGAAATTTGGTAAAATAGCCGAATTCGAAAATACATGCTCTTAATAAACATAAAACTAACAATATTTTCGCTCTAACTAGGCGATTTTTCGGTCTATTTTTATTGAAATTTTGCATAAAATTGTATTTTTGGATAAAAAAAAATTTTTAGAATATAAAACGCCGGGAAGTAATGTCATTGTTGATTCAGTTCTGTGATTTTTCAAACTTTCGCAAAAACTGAGTTTTTAAGCTTAAAAATAATTTTAATCACACGAAAAATGCAAAAATGCTAATATCATATTATTTTTGGTTCAATAATTTATTGATTTTTCAGGCCGGTTCAGCAAAATTTTGCAAAAATTTGCGATTTTATCTCGATAAACGGTCGAAATAATTGTTTCATTTTTGAGTAATTTTAACAATTTTTGGTTAATTTTTTGTGAAACACTAAACAACTGCGTTTTCGAGTGAAAATAGGCTAAAATATACTAAAAACCAAACTTTACTTTTCGATCCAATTTAGTTTTTTTTTGGCTGATTTTTGAGAAATTTTGCGAAATAATTGCGCTTCTGTTAAACGAGGTGAAACGTTTGAGATAGCAAAATATTTCGTAAAATTCGGTGGGGAATTTTGTAAGGTTTCAATATTTATTTGAGCATAGAAAACGGCAAGTTTTTAATATTGGAAATTTGAAATTTCTTACCGAATTTTGCAAAATCTTGTGTTCAATCCGTCAGGGACGTGTTTTTTCATCTCGGTTTTACCTCACGTCTAAAATGAAAAAAAATCTCTATTCCTATTTCGTTGCATGTACAAAATAAAGCTATTGACTTCTAGGCTTATTTTGAACGAAATTCCTTAAAAAATAGTCGCATTTCTAGTTAAACAAAGGTTAAAAGAAGAAAAAATATTGAAATTTTTAGCTTATAGGTTAGTAACTTTTCGTTCTATTTTAACAAAGTCTCGCTTAAGGGGTTTGAAGAAAGCAAAAATAACACCATTTGCGACATAATTCTGTTATTTTTCGGCGTAATTTTGATTGAGTTTAGCAAAATAATTGGGTTTCTAATTATTTCTGGCTGAACAACACGTGCTAAAACGCTTGAAAATAAGGAGAAATAATAACATTTTTCGTCCTGCTCTAACGAAATTTCGCAAAAAAAAGTGTTTTGAAGTATTTCAATTCTCGAAAAAGGCACAAATAACACAATTTTCCACTCAACTCAATAATTTTTAAGCAATTTTGACTCAAAGTGCAAAAAATAACTTCAGTACCTAATACAGTATGTTTCAAAATGCACCCGGGCGTTGAAAGGACCTGGCGCGGCCCTGTGTACAAAATTCATAAAACTGTAGTCTTTAAAATCACATTTTTGGCGAACTTGACAATCAACTAACATTTTTTTCGTAAAGTAAATAGCCAAAAAATGCTTGCTTCCACACTTTCGCCAATATCTTGAAAACCAATAATCGCACAGAATTCAGCGTTTGCGATTAAATACTTCATATTTTTTTCTGTGCCTGTGAATTTTTTCAGAATTTTTCTGAAAAAAATATTATTTGTTATGCCATTCTAAATCAAATTTCTAATAACTTGTATTTTTTATGAATTGGTTTTGTTGTATTTTGTTAAT
Source organism: Tribolium freemani (assembly GCA_939628115.1). Classification (NCBI taxonomy): domain Eukaryota; kingdom Metazoa; phylum Arthropoda; class Insecta; order Coleoptera; family Tenebrionidae; genus Tribolium; species Tribolium freemani. The sequence continues at coordinate 10,842,724 of OW626792.1, read as the reverse complement.
TTGTTAATAATAATTATTGTTTTTATGTCCGTACTGTTTACACAGTTTTGCGCTAGTTCTTGAGACATGTTTATTTTTTGTCGGTCTAAAATCTGATTGAAAAATTCTAAGTTGAGTTTTGGTTTGCGTAAACATGGCGTTTCGGCAAGGTCGCAGTGGAAATCGTGGGTAATAATCTGCCTATCCTGTAGCCATGTTGTAAAGCTTGACCTCCGGGAAGAAGTTAAGCTCTCGGATCCGATATTAAATTTGTATTTTTACGCTGATTCCGTGGAACATTCAAGATACGTGACTAGAAAATCAACAGGAGCACGATTAACGATCCGGAAACAGCAGCATTACGTTGGTCAGACTCATCCGCGGCGTCGCAAAGAATCCTGTCTGCCATCATGGAGCTTGCGACCAAATTACTCATATACATATTGTATAAGTTTATATTTCAGCACCAGACCGCATACATGTAAATAAAACTTTATACGCCCTATACTCCCGACTTTTTATTTCGACGTGAAACTGCCCCTAAATTATGAAGCGACGCTTCGCCGGGTCACTCTTACACCGCATCAATTTTTCATTTTTTTCAAATGGTATTTTTCGTCGAGTGGCTGGTTGTGGGCAGACCGATTGTGGTACGGGACCCAGAGTCATTGGTATTTTGGTGTTGATTTTCGCGCGTAGTGACATGGTGGCAGCCGGCAGATGCTCCTGCCTTTGCCCATCACCCCTGAAATCTACTTAGTATGCGGCGCTGTGCTTTTCATTACCGGAGCCGAGCGTCGAGCGCTTCATTCCTCTGTGGAAGTGCCGAACCGGCAATGCGCTCAAGTGCCGAACTTACACTCGTTCTATAGCACTGTCCAAAATATGTTAAGTCCACTCTGTTGCACTTAAAAGCAGCCCCGCATTCGCTCCCCATAACTTAAAAAATCAATGCCTCGTAGGTGTGATAAAACGTTTTTGATTATTACACTCAGAAAAATAAAGTGAACAATACGCGAAAAAGAGTTACTATTACGCTTGTAGTAGTGAAATAGGCCTCAACTATTTTGTGCCGCAAATTTTACCACTACAAAATAGTTTTTATAAATTCGTGATTATTACACCTACCAGCTGTTATTTTTACATTGCGGACTTATAGTATATTTTACCACTACAGATGTAGTACAATTTAACGTTATACGATGTGTTAAACCAACTATTTTAAAGTAACCATTTTTTTTTGAGGAGTTTACCATTTGTGAGATAAAAAAATAAAAATCATGAAAAAAGATGCAAAATCCTTAAATTGTATATTATTAGAAGAAGCTATGTCACATTGCCGTGTTGGCAAACTTTGTTTCAACAAAAGTAATCCAGATTTCCTTAAATTCTTTTTTTAAAATCTCAAAAAAAATGAAAATTTTGTGTGAAATATCATCGTCCATGGAGCGGTGTTGTGAGATTGCTGTAAACAATTACCTGTAAGATTTTGACAACCTGTTGACAACTAATTTCAAAAATGTTATCAAATCAAGAAAAGCAAGAAATCATTCTAGTCTACGGTGAATGTGGCAGAAATTTACGACTCACAACGCGAGTCCTTGAAGAGCGCTTTCCAGACGTGCATTACTCTTTGAAAAAAGTCCGCAGTCGTCCAATTATTTGAAGACACAAGCTCAGTGGTTAAACCTAAAAGGGTTTATTTTCCTGTAAGACACAATCCTGATTAGACAACATTTTTTGAGATTTCAGTGTCAGAGTGACAGTATAAATTCACAAATAGCTTTTACAATCTCACAACACGACGATATTTCGCAATAAAAAAAGATTTTTGGCGAGATTTTTAAAAAAAGATTTGAGAGTATCTGAATGACTTCTGTTAAAACAAAGTTTGTCAATACGTTAATGTAACCTGGCTTCTTCTAATAATATGAATGTTAAAGGTTTTATACCTTTTTTCATAATTATTAATTTTTTATTTCACAAACGATAAACCCCCAAAAAAAAGTAGTTACTCCAAAATGTGGACTTTCAGTGCTAACATGTGTAATTTTAATTTCGCCTAGATTTATTGAAAAATAAAAAAGTTATGAGGGGGGGTGCCCTTTTCGGTGGAACACCCTGTGTACAGTGATTATAAATATCTCTAATTTATTTTATTAAAAAATACATTAAATAACTAGGTACCTATATTATGTACTCTATAAAACTATATACTTACATATTGTCATTTATAAAGATATTAGAATTCAGCAAAGCAAACACAATGATAAAAAACATTTTTACAAGGTTTTTTAATATGAAATAGTTAGTATTTATTTAGAAGCAAATCTGTGGTACTACTGACTGTTTGATGGCGTCCTCATCAGCATCAGGGTAGTGAAACTGTCTCGGGTTTGTACCTGTTAAATTTTTTTATCTAAAATACGATCTTTTAAACGGTTTCTACATCAGTCATACAAATAATATTAACATCATCAATACAAAAAGTTCCAATAATAACAAAAATTTACTTACCCTTCTGAAATACGGAAAGAATTCTTGATGATTCCAGTTTTCACATAAGTGAACATCCAGCATAATTTTCCATTATTTTAACTTAAAAATTTTAAATACCACTCAAAACAAACTTTACTACATCACCAGAACTTTAGAATTATTATTAGTCATGATAGGGAATACTAATATATTTTATATGAACTTAAGATGATCGTCATTGTCAATCACGCTTCTTCAACTAGAGCTTCTGTTGCTCTATCACTCCTATATGGGTATCTTACTGACTTTTTACATTCTGTAGTGGTAAATATTAAAGCTAAGTTGTGATTAAGTTATAATATAACATTTTGTAGTAGTAAATTCTACACCTAAATTACAGTTGATTTTACTATTTACTTGCTTCGTCAAATCTACACAAGAAAAACAGGGGCGGCTCGTCAGAGGAGGCAGTGCCTCTCCTGTGAAAACAGAAATGAAAAATTATTAGTAATTTTTAGAATATTTTAATTATTTTACTGTTTCTGATTTATAGTTATAGAGTTTTTAAGCAAATCTTAATTTGAGAGTATGTTATTTGTTGAAGTTTTGCGTTTTTTTGGTTCAGATAAAAGTGAATTTATTTTAAATAAACCGCTGCGACTCCAGAGGTTAGTACGTTGTGCGCAGGTCACTCAGGCAGCATGCCTCCGAGGAGCTGAGATTTTTAGTAGAGTTAATACGTATTTTACGATGTTTTTGCGTTGGAGAGTAGAAATTCTCCAATCCTTCTGTCTCACACTGAGTGAGCTTAAGTGGGATTGGAGGCAGAAACTCCTCTTTTCTAAACCAATAAGAATTATTATTTTAAATTTGCCGGGAATACCGAGATTTGTCAAATTTGCAGGAGTTTGTTTTTGAAGAGTTTTGGATTGTAGGTTAAGACTAACTAGTTGTTCTGTCCAGAAGATTAATCTTTGTGTTACAGTGTGTTTAATTAGATTGTGTGAAATGTGGCTGTAGAAGAGAAACTTTTGAAACTGTCTAGTGTCTAGTGTCGTCTTTATCGTGAGAAATTGTAAAAGTTGAATTATTTTATAGGGAATAAGCATGGAGTTTATTCTCCGAGTTGATAGCTGAGAAGAATAACCATATGGACGTAAAAACAAATACTGTAGTGTATACTGTCACTGTGGTATACTGTATTGCTGGATATTGCTGTTGCTGTGCTGAGATGTACAAATACTTATCCGTTTTCCCCAGAAATCATGTTTTTTAAATTTTAAATAAATTTGAAGTGATATTCAACCAACATTATACACAAGCGGTGTTTGTGCACTAGTTCTGTCTCTTTACGTACGATTTCAGTGTTTTCATTACGATTTCAATTCTGTGTTTTCATTAAAGTCCTGCTGATGTTGATGTATCTACTATACAGGTTGTCTCACCTAAGACTTCCGAGCCTGATATCTCAGTTATTTGTCAACGGATTTTTATGAAATTTAAAATGCAGATATTTTAGAAGGTAAAGACTAAAATACGCACGCTTTTGACAGTTTTTTTCAGTGGTACACAAAATGCTGCTTAGCAGTGCTTATCAGTTGTTTCAAAATTTGAATCAAGTTTTTAACAACAAAATCTAATTTAGTCCTTGGATCAGGCGAGCGATTTGGTTAATTTTTTGTATTTTATTTTTTCGGGTTTAATGATCCAATGATAATTTAAAATTAAAATAAAAGAAACGTGTGTTAAAATCACATTTTTTAACTTGAGGTCATTTTATTGCTCCTAATTGAAAAACCACCTCCTAAAATATGTGTATTCTAAATTTCATAAGCTCGAAAGTCTTAGGTGAGACGCGGTATACATATTTTTTTTAATTATCTGCCTCCTCAACAGAAAAGACTGCGAGCCGCCACTGAAGAAAAAAGAGTTTAACTTACTATTTGTAGTAGTAAATTATACCTTACACTAGAACTATTTTTTATTAGTAACATCTACACTTTTAGTGGTAATATTAACCACCTAATTGTTACCTTATAACATATTTAAGAGTTGCATATACCGTACTTTTTTTTACTACTACTGATGTAGTAATCACAAACACATCAGTTTTCTGAGTGTATGTTTTTTTCTGCAAAAGTCGGGGCGAGCTAATTGGTGTGAGGAAGGCGTTTCGTGTTGGGAGTGCTAAGCGGCTAATAAATAACCCGGAATGAATAATTTTTTAGGGTTGCAAGATTCCGGAGCTGTTCACGGAAGGAGGTTCGCTGTCGGACAGCGGCATTTCGGACGAGGGTTCGGAACATGAGATTGGAGAGCGTGAGCGTCGTCTGGCGGCTATCAGACGCTTGGTGCGTCAACTGGAAGTCGTCTTGGCCCCGGATTGCAAAGCTCGCCTGAAAATGGCGGAGAGATTGAACGCCGCTGAGGACGAACTCAAAGCTTTGCAGAAACGTTGTCGATCGCTGATCGCTTGCACCGCTGCCTATTCTCTGCCTGTTCGGCCGTGGTAAGCATAACCACTTTTTACTAAAACATGTCGACATCAACCAGCAAATATTTCTGACACTCGCACTCGCTGCGAACTATACTTCGGGTTTTTTACTTAATCACTGTCATTCTCACCTAATCAGTGTTGCCAGCCGCGAGCCGACTACTAAACAGCCTTTGCATTATTTTTCTAAAAAACGACGTTTTTTGCCGCCTATTCAGTGGCGGCTCGTTTCCAGTTCGCAAAATTTGCTCGAAAGTCGGAAATTATGTTTGCCTTTTTTGGACATTTGCTTAGTTCTATACATTCGCTAAAAGAGGCCAAAAAACACATTGCAGGACCAAAAATTTGGTCCTTTTCCTAGATTTTTTTTATCATAAGCGAGAAACTTGAAGAATGTCTACATTAAATCGGAATTGACGTTCTGTTGACCCGTAATTTCATTAAAACACGCCGAAAAACTCATTTGAAGCGGTCATAACAAGAAGGGCCAAGAAACACAAAAGAATAAGGTCTTTGGGCTTAATTTTTTCAAAATCTCTCGAAATAAAGAGTTTCGAACTGAAAAATCACGCTTGGAAAATTTCAGAACATTGTCTCCTTTACCTTAATTTGGTGCTTTTTGATGAAAAATTAAAGTACAAGTTTAAAAACTTGTTTTTTCAACCTAATTGCTTAATTTGGTCACTTATTAACTGATTCGTCCAAATATTTACGTTTTAGACTAATTAAAGCAGTTGTAGTTTGTTTTATTTTATTTTATTTTAAAAATTGTGTTCAAATACATGGAAAAGACAGTCACTTGCTAGGGCCTAGTGGCCCAGTGGTAAAAGCACCACGTTTGAAGCGGGTAGTCGGGGGTTCGCGCCCGGATAAAGTCCGACAATTTTTCTATAAAAAAAAGTAGAAATAAGTTAAATATGACGTAAACACTAGCAGGTAAGAACTGTAAGAACATGTAAACGTAAACCCGGCAGAAATAAGAATGTAATGCGGCAAAAGGTAAGCACGTAAACGCACTAAACGTTAACGTAAGGCCAAACTTAATAAAAGTTTAAATATTGTTCAATCAACGTAATTAATGAGGACCTAAATATAACAAAAGAGACGTAACGTTTCTCTTTTTCAAACTTTAAGACGTTTTAGTTTTTTGTCTTTTTCAAATGCTTAGCTAAAAACTCGCTTTTTTCCGCAAACAGAGCAAGAAATTGTTTATGAAAGTCGAAAATTATGTTCCTTTTACTTTCTTTGGACCGCTTAAGCCAAACTTTGCTTAATTCGCTAACCCAAAAAATCACATTGTAGGACCAAAAATTTTGGTCCTTTTCGCTAGTTTTTTTTTTGTTCATAAGCGAGGAACTTGAAGAATGTCTACATTAGATCGGAATTGACGTTCTGTTGACCCGTAATTAATTAAAACATGCCGAAAAACTCATTTGAAGCGGTCATAAGAAGAAGGGCCAAGAAACACGAAAGACAGGTTTTTGGGCTTAATTTTTTCAAAATTTCTCGAAATACGGGAATTTCGAACTGAAAAGTCACTTTACACGCTTGGATAATTCCAAAATATTGTCTCCTTTACCTTAATTTGGTGCTTTTTGATGAAAAATTACGAGTATCAAATTTAAAGACGTGCTAAAATGCTAAAAGAAAATGTTTTTTTCGACCTATTTGCTGTTTTTTGTTTTGGATTTTTCGACTTAATTTGGTCACTTATTAACTGATTCGTCCAAATATTTGCGTTTTAGGCTAATTAAAGCAGTCATAGTTTATAATGTTGATTTAATTTAAAAAATTGTGTTCAAATATATGCAAAAGCGGGAAGTCGGGGGTTCGCGCCCGGATCAGGTCTGACAATTTTTCTATAAAAAAAAATAGAAATAAGTTAAATATGACGTAAATACAAACAGGTAAGAACTATAAGAACACGTAAACGTAAACCCGGCAGTAATGCGGTAAAAGGTAAGCACATAACGCACTAAACGGTAACGGTAAGGCCAAACTTAATAAAAGTTTAAATACCTTTCAATCGAGAAAAAGGGACGTAACGTTTCCCCTTTTCAAACTTCAAGACGTTTTAGTTTTTTTGCCTTTTCCAAATGCTTAGCTAAAAACTCGTTTTTTTCCGCAAACAGAGCGAGAAATTGTTTATGAAAGTCGAAAATTATGTTCCTTTTGCTTTCTTTAGACCGCTTAAGCCAATCTTTACTTAATTCGCTATCCCAAAAAATCACATTGTAGGACCAAAAATTTTGGTTCTTTTCGCTAGATTTGTTTTATTTAGAAGCGAGAAACTTAAAAAATAACTATATTAGGTCGGAACTGATTCTATTGGCCGGTGATTTCACTAAAACTCGACGAAAAACTCATTTGAAGCGGTCGCAAGGAGGGCCCAAAAGATAAATACAAGAAACACAAAAACGTGGATAAAGGTCATATTTATTAGAAAACTCGTATTTTGATACAATTGAGTACAAAGCTAAAACAGAGGAATGAATTATAAAATTTGAAAGAAAACTGCTTCTGCCAACAACCCAATTTTCCCTTTTTCGAATGACTGCTTCACTTATTTTGCGGAAAATTAAAAATATGGGGCGCCACTGCTGTTTAATTGGCCAATTAGAGGACTTAATGACATTGGGCAAGCGGTTGCACTCTTATCAATTTAAAAAGAGTTGCACGGACATAATAAATAAGTTTCGCTGCTTTTTGATGTGGATGAAGTGAACTGTAAGTAGGCTATTCATATGCAGTGCGAGTAGCAGCGTCGTGGGCCGCCATTACTGCCTATTTAGTTGTGAAGCACCAAGACGCTGCCAAGACATTGCGTTGCTCTGATGGAAATAGTTACGATAGACGATCATTCATGTTCACTTAGCGGGAAGATTAAAGCTGCGAGGGTATTGTCACGCTATTCATCCCTAAAGTTTCCAAACAATAATAATTCCACCCTTACTTCGAAATTTCACAAAAAATAGTGACAATGCGATAAATTGCACGTTTTATTAATATTCAGTGCGAATCCATAAAACCCCAATCATGAAAATAATTCAATTTACACAGAAAAAAATATTTTGTTTCAAACAAAATTTATTTAGTTCAAAGAAATTTGTTGTTTCTATATGGACAAGAAAAAATTTGTTTGTTTCTTTAGTTTTATTTATTTGTATATATTAAAACAATAATTTGTTAAAATAAAACATTTACTTCTAATGCATAAAAGTGTTATCTGGTTCAATAATCATATTTATTTGATTCTACAACATATCGGGTTGTTTCAATGACTTGAGTTGTTCCTTTTAAAAATATATTTCTTTTACTAAAATTATCAAGTTGTTTGTTTCGATTGGTAATTTTTTTTAATGGGACAGGAAAATTTTGTAAAAAAACGCTGTGTTGCATGTGTAGAACAGAGTTGCCAGATCGAAAAGTAAATTATCCCCAGAAGTTTTGCTCAAAAGTTCCCAAAATACAGCAAAAATCCCCAGATAACAGCACCACCACACCACCTTCTTAAAATAATTATTTATTATTAAAATGTTTATAATAACATGAATAAGTATTAACATGTAAAAATTATAATCAGCACAAAGTTTGTAGGTATTGGTGCCTGAATCGTCTTAATACACTTGGTAATCGTTGCCAACATAGCAACCTTTTTAATTCCATGTTGGTTGTTGTCTCTTTTCAACACATTATTGAATATACTGTGTTAAACAAAGATCGAGACATGCATATAATTGAAAAATTTGTAAGATTTCATTTATTCCAAGTTTGGGATAAGTGGGAAAAATATTTATTATAGGAGTTTATACAAAAAATATTTCCAGCTACATTATTCACGAATATAGGTACCAACATAAAAATCCCCAGATTTTCGTAATTTCAATTTGAAAATCCTTTTGTCCCCAAACATTTACAAAATATCCAACACTGGTGTAGAATGTGTGAAAATAAGGACACTTTATTCACTACACTACAATTCAGGAACAATAAGTTCTACAACTGAACTGTCTATGAGTTCTAAAACCGAACTATCTGATACCTTTACAATCCGACTGTTTATATTGAATTTTCTATTCTATCAGTCGTAAGCTGAAAACTGCAGTGCCATCTCACGGAGAGCTGAGGAACCGCCACACAAGAAAGTTTCACTGTAATAAAAAATTAACGATAGGCGGTAGGCACATTTTTACGAGTAGGTATAGGTACACAGAAATTTTCTGTATGGATTATGCTTAAAATCAGTTCAGTACCATCTTTAGATTTAAGGGCATTTTATTCCAAAGGTCATTTTTTACACATGATGACCTAATTGAAAGTAGAACTATTTTCGAAAAGTTTAGTTTAATTTGACAACACTGCATACAAAAATTAAAACCAACGATAAATAAAGGCCGCAGTATCAAGTAGAATGTTTTTTCAGTTTTCACTTGAGTACTTCGGCCCTCCGACTCTAACGCAAAATGGCGCAACACATAACTAACAAGTGTTCAATATTGGTTCTGGTCAGATCGCCTATGTGTGGCAATTGTCACAATGACACATGACAGCTGTCAGTGCTCCGCGGCCAAAAATTCACACGTTCAACTGAGATAACGCTTGCAGAGTAAATTCTTGAATGTCTCCATACAATTATCATGATTTGCAATGTGATTTTTATCAAAACCTCCTAAATGCAAAAATAAGGCAGTTGAGAGCAAACCATATGAACTTATCACGCAACCTACGTTCATGCTAGAAAGAGAAAACCACAGCAAACCACGACCAGAACCAATATTGAACACATGTTACTTGTTCACACGTTCTTACTTGTTTGCAAAATCTTCTGACTGCCCAAGTGTTGTCCAAAATTCAAACAAATATATCTTTAATTGGAAATCGAATTCGGTATATGGAAACTGTCGTGGTGGATTTAATAAACTACAAATTTTACAACTACATATACAATTAATTTGATTTAAAGAAACTATTTCTTTACTTCAAAATTATTTTGCATTGAAATAATAATAGTGATCAACTATCGCATTATTTTCATCAAACATTTCAGTTTACTTGGTCTAAGATTAAATTTTCTTAAAATAAATAACATTTAATTATTTGAAATAAATGCGATTCAAACAAACACAAATACTAAAATTAAAGAAATGCTTTTCTCTGTGTAATGTTCGGTTTTATTAGTTTTGATAAATGAACTCGAATTAATACTTTGATGCTCAATGGCAAGTGGCTCTCTGCAGATCACTGCGTTTCACAGCAGGCCTGCTGATCATACGAAAACGCTTCACAAGATTAATTGTTGCTGCCTTACCGAACATATACGTCCGATTTAATTAATATTAACACATAAACAAAGCACGAGGTGTCTGACTATCAACTAGGAACAAATTGACACGATTTGTTATCGAAAAATGTAGCTAAACCAAAAAATATATATTCTGTCTAAAATTTAGACTTGTTTAAATAACTTGAATTTAATTGGTGGAGCCAGCCCGAACGCTAATCTGAGTCATGCCCCTTCATATGCCCGGCCAATAAAAAGTCAGAGATAATGCAAAAACAAAAAATTTCGAAGTGTGTATTGGTCGGGCACCGCAAGCAAGAATTGTTCAAATAATTAGAATTTTGCGTGTCACGTTATCATCTCATGATAAACGGCTTTCAAATCGGGAGTTAAAATATTCAAAAGTGGCCAAGTCGTTGGTCGGTCATTTGCGTTAAATGTATTATTACCAGGAACTGTCAAATAACATGATGTAACGTAAAGGTTATGCTATGTATTGAAATCTTGACGCATCCGGTAAGTAACACACACGTTGCCTGAATTTCGATAAGATATTATGTGAGCAACGCCTGTTGTTGCGGCCAGTGCATTGAATAAAAATCACCGGACAATTGCCCGATTACCATTTTATCGAAATTTCCATAAAGTTAATTGCGTGTTTTCTATTTAGTGATGAACAGAGAGAACACGAAGCGGTTAAGGATCCCGACGACGACGATCCCGATGACGAACCTTCGACAAATTCATCGTGGTTTAGACGCGTAATGCGAGCTTCGGTTCCTTTCCAAGTGGTTATCATAACCCTGTTGTGCGTCGCCTGCCTGCTGGAGCCGCAATGCTGTGACAACATGAATAATTTTGCAATGTCACTGAGCCCACAATTGCGCTACATCAAGGGACCCCCACCGATTTAAGGTACTTAGCGATCTTGAAACGATTGACACTGCCTTCGGTACTTATACAATTGCACAAGACAGGCTATTTAGCATATTGTTATTGTGTACATACGATATTTTATAATAAAACTGACGGAAGTCCTATTTGCAGTTAGCAAATGATACGCGAATTCATATCATTTTGGATAAAATTCCAGCGAGTGTTTTCTGCCACTACTTATTTATTATTATTATTATTGTTTTGACAGTAGGGCGAAACATTTTCCATGGGGAGTAAAGTATTATATACAGGGTGGATGGCTGAATCATCCCCGAGTAGGTCCCGATTCGGTGCACCTGAGCCTATTTTTTGAATTTTTGAATATTCCATTCTATACGTGCCTTAAATACAGTTTGCTCATATTTTTAACATCGACGAGCACGTATCATTTTTTAAACTATTGCATGTTAGTGTTAATTAGTATGCATGTGTTTATTGATTTTGGGCAACATCGGGTTTGCGGTTTTGTTTGGTTCAAACACCGATGTTGTTGGATTTATTTTTATTCATTTATAATTGAAGGTTTGCGTTGGTAACTGGTTACGTTACTGACACTTTAATTGTATTTGCGAGACGTCCAGTGATTTGGTTGCGATTTTTGAGAGATTCGAAAAAAGTTTCAAGTTTATCACTGGACGTTTCGCTTATTGATAACATAAATTATTTATGACAATCTTGGGCATTTGCGTTTTTATAAGGTAATTCTTCGATACTTAGTTTTTACAGTTTCGTAGCTTGTATCACTATCTATAACATATTGAATTTAAACTTAAGTTTAATATTAAGTTTATTTCATTTATCCGTCACGTAACTACAGTAATTGTCACGCATTTGCCTATTTTTATATTTTTTATAATACTTCATATTGCGCATGATGTCATAATGTTTGCGTTGTAGGTCTTGATTGTTTACACTATTTTACAATTTATGTAAACGAGGCGTAAATCAAAATAAAGGATTTTTCAAATCGTGTGTTTTTTATTTTTCTCCCAAACACCAACTTGTATAATTAGAAGAAAACAATTATTCAAAGTTATGGTAATCCGTCATCAGCTTAATTAATATGGGAAAGCTAACGGGATCTATCATTAAAATTATTAACAGCGAGATAAATATACGCTCATTTGATTGCACCTTTTTGTTCGATAACTAATAATTTTAAGATTCTAATGCTAGTGGTTTGTATTCATCAGTAATTATACAGCTTTTCCAAGCATTCACTTCACATCCGACCATTCGGCTTGATTTCACTACAGGATTTACCCTAAAACTCATAAAACTGAAGTCGCTTCTTGAGCTATAAAACAATTACGGTAAGTATGAACATTGGAATGTTAAGATTTTCCGATTAGACGTTAACTCCTTAGGTGAGTTAGTGCGGGTAATTTGATTTCGGTTGGGCAGATTACTTGAATAATGATCGTGAAAAATAGGTAGTATACGGTTTGTGATTATAGTTGGAGAATTGTTGAAGCCGTGGAAATGAATGTCGGCTTGTATGGTATAGTTACGAGTATCCGCTCACACTATAATCAAAAGAAATGTTGAAAGTACCGGTACGAAGATGCCGGGGACAACACCATGAAGACACTCGGTGAGAGCAACGCGATACACGTTCTCAAAAAGGATTAAATCGAAAAATAGCTTTAATCGCAAGCCGAGGTGAAAATAAGTGGCCACTACAATGCAATAACAGCTATTGTTGGAACCTAACAGGATCGGACGCAATCTTATTTTACTAAACCTAAAGTCGGATGGGGGCATTTCACGTGAAACGGACAACTCAAAAATGCGACAACCTGAAATTCGGTTACAATTGTTCTCTTTAAAGGTGTGAATGTAAATACGTGATGATTTTTTTGTGAGCGACTTATTTAAAAAGTTATTGACTTCTAAAAATTGATCAAATATTAGGCATAACATTCTTGCAAACTGTTTTTCTGATTAAACAGTAAATAGCAAAAAATCACTGTTTTTTAACTCTAAAATCAAATTTGAAATTTTTTTCGTGTAGAAAACCGGAAGTGAAGTTTCAAATCCGAACTTGGACCATTTTTTTTTAATATTTTTATTTCAAAAAATAGCTTGAAGTAGATAGAATTTACACTATAAGTCGCAAAATGGGATCTCTACTCGTACACTTACTTGTACGTGATAATTAATGTACATGTGTACATGTAATCTGTACATTAAGTACTATATCTCCTAAACGAATAGAGATCCCATTTTGCGACTTATAGTGTAAAATCTATATATTATAAGCTATTTTTTGAAATAAAAATAAATGAAAAAAAATGATCCAAGTTACTAAAATTCGGATTTGAAACGTCACTTCCGGTTTTCTACACGAAAAAAAATTCAAAATCCAAATCGGATTTCAGAATCAAAAAGAACAGAGAATTTTCTATATAAAACACTATTTTAAATATTTAGGTATGCATTAGTTTTTTGAATAAAAGACCTGACCTGTCAATTTTTTAGAAGTCAATATTTTCACAAATAAGTCTCACACAAAAAAATCATTATGTATTTACGATTATGCTTTCTAGGAGAACAATTATCCTGAATATGACCGAATTTCAGGTTGTCAAATTTTTTTCGTTGTCCGCTTCACGTGAAATGCCCCATAGTCGAGAAAACAAATCGCCTAAATATTTTGGCATTGCCCGTTTTTACGCCAATCATTTGTAATTTTTTTCTGATATTTGCAGAAAATAAAGCTTTTCAAAAGGGCCTTCAACTGCCAGAAAAAATACTGAACCGCCATTCGCTTCTTATGAATGATAAATCTTTAGTTTTCTCAAAATATGTATTCAATTTTTAGATTAATAAAAAACAGGCATTCCCTACTCACGTAAGGATCGTTTTACGTGAAGCCTATAATTTTGTAAAACACTTTTTTTTTTCAAGATTTACTAAAAATGTTTAAGAAAACAAATTTTTCTGTTATTTAACCGACAAACACTCGCATTTTATGAATTTTTCTGAACCTCTAAGAGTTCAGGAAACGTCAACAATTCTTTCCCTTTACAATTTTTTTAGAGTATTTTGCTTATAACAGGACTTTGTTCCGTTAAAAAAAAATAAAACTTTATTATAATACAATAATTCTGAAAAATATTCACATGCACATAAGCAGATACAATTTTTTTAAAGACAAGAATGTTTACATTCAATATAAAGTAGTTATTACTCGTAAATTATATAATAAGTCAAAATTTTAGTAAAAAAATTCACTCGATATCAACTTATCTGTCGCTAGAAATTCCATAAAAATATTGTTTTCAGTTTGAAATGTTCTTAAAATTTTGACTTTTATGGATTTGACGTGCACTTCTGAAAGCGTTATTATTGAACACTTGAGGAGTAATAATATCTAGATTACTTCGTATCTGACAGAAACAGGCAGCAAATGAGTTTCTCATAAACAAATTATTTAATAAACATGTGGAGAATATGACAATTACAACAAATTTTGTGTGATTTCTAAATTTTTTTTCAGCTAGTTTCAAAATTGCCACTTTTTTCAGATGTTATATAATTATTCTTTTTGTCAATTCCTAGCTACAAATAGTAAACCTGCTGCAATAAATAGATTCCAACGGTGTTTTTATCACATCTGGTCTCACACTTGTCGTCTTCAAATTTTCTTCGGTGATTTTTTCCCTGATATTTAATGTAATTTTTTGGACGTCGTTAAAAAATTTTGCTGTCTGAGTCTTAAATAACACCTACCTCCTGCCTAATCATCTAACTTTTCCAATTCAGCAAATGTATATAAATTGCACCTTAAACATTGAGGTACTACAACTGGACCCAATTTACAGCACTCAAAAAATGCAAAAGTTTGATTTATTAATTTCACCGCTTTTCTTCCATTTAATTCACAGTAAATTTGAAAGACAGCTGTCAAAGTTGAAAGTTAAGTTAAAGATGATGCGATTAAGAAAGAAATTGGTTTAGATTTGGTACTAATTTCAAATCTTATCACCAGAATAAAACAGTTAAACGGGCGATTAATAATCGGCGCTTTTGCAGCGATGAAATAAAAAAATATCAATTTATAAATCAATCCGGCCCTGTGTGCTGGAATACATACTACACCTGGCAGGTTTGACGGCCGGACGCTACCTTGTTATTACCGGGCCGATATTACAACACCCACTAGTTTTGCCGCTGCGGTATAGTTCAAGCATAGCAGAGCTTTCGCATTCTAAAATTTGTCGTGTAATTTTTGTTCTTATACTTCTTATTAAGTAACAATATTTTATCCTTGAGATCTGCACGCCTACGACTACAATAATCTGCTACTACCAAAACACCCTAAGGACCTGCATAAATCACTGCTTCATCATCTTGTTATTTTGACATAATTCTTTCGAAATTTTGCGTTTCGCTGCATTCAGTTATTTAGTATTCATGGCAATCGAGGATTGAGTGATAAATTTTGTCCACCTTTCTACACGGAGAAATTTACGATACGAGTCGTTTGGTTTTGTAGGAAGTGGAGCATGTAGATGGAAGTTGCAGGTCTTCGATTTTTCTGGGTGTCGGTGGGTTTGGGCAGTAGTTGCAAGTTGCGATATTTGATGGCAATGGATGAGCAACAGGTGACATGTGATGGCGAAAAGTTGTAGCGATAACAGACGAGTCGTTGAGGGAGTGTTGGTCGAATACTTGTTAACATGCGCCATCCGTAGTCTCTAGAAACGCGTATATGCAGCGAGGGTAGCGGGAAAAGACGCACAATGAACGTTTGGGACGGGACCCACGGGACCCGCATGCTAAATACTTTAATACGTGATGCGTACAGGGTACAGATCGTACGCCAGTACTCTGTGTCACTGCACCGGATGTTTTATCCAGGTAGTTAGCTATGCCAATTACCAAACCAAATAAATGCCATCACAAACATGCAAACTTTCCACTTTTGTGTTTTCCTCAAGGGGGCGATTTTCATATTTTATTAACTTTTCTTCTCCGACTGGCAATGCTGGTTTCAGGACAGACAAATTCTTCGATAGTGAATTACAAACTTAGTGCATCAGAGGTAATATTTTACCAAGTTAATTTGACGCTTCACTGGAATCTATCTCGCCACTGTTTTTTATTTAGCTACTCCCGATTTTTTGCCCGCGGAAAACGTCTTCAGGTGTAAATCCATTCAGGACGTAATATTTATTATTACCACTAGAATTCTCAACAAATTGTAATTTTTGTAGATAATTAAAGAATCAGATACGTCACGACAAAAACTTATTTACGAGCTGAATCGCTTTTTTATTGTCAAATTTTTTGAAATAAGGGCGTTTCTGGTTCACTCAGAATTGACAAAACTATTCGGAAAAAAATGTACCCTTGTAAAATAATCCTGGGAAGCGATTAGCACCGAAAAATTGGCCAAATTCTCGATAGTTCTGAAGTCATTTTACCTATTTTTGCTTTTGTTTGCAATTTTCTCGAAAACTATTAATCGGAAAACAATGATCTTTCTTGGAAGAGATAGATAATCAAAAGAGCTTTTCAACGATAATAAACCTAATGGGGTTTATCTAACTGTCTAAATCGACCAAAATCTCGACAAAATTCCAAAATCAAACATAAAAATCGAAGCAATTAACTTTTTTTGAACATACCTATAAGAACTTGGCATAGAAAAGTCCGTAAAACTTTGCTAGAGCGAGTTTAAAAAAATATTTTTTTAAATTTTTGTAAGGTGTGACGACCACTAAAATTGTTGACAAATTTTTCAATTTTTTATTTTCTCAATTACGGCCAAACTATTCGCAAAAATGGAACTGTTTTGATGTAAGCTCGTGTAGAACGATCCGGGGAATCGATTGGCGTCACAAAAATTGCCAAATTTCCAATAGTTTTTTAGTTATGATTTTTTTTATTTTATTTGTTTTTACTGTTGTTTTGCAATTTTCTCAAAAACTATTAATCGGAGAACAATGATCTTTCTTGGAAGAGATAGATAATTAAAAGAGCTTTCCAACGATGATAAACCTAATGGGGTTATGTTCCGTAGTTCCGGAGTTATTGGCCGATATCTAAATGTTCCGGGTCCCGAAAATCGACCAAAATCTCGATAAAAATTGCAAAAATCAAACATTAAAAAATCGAAGCAATCAACTTATAAGAACTCGGGATAGAAATGTCCGTAAAACTTTGTTAGAGCCAGTTTAAAAAAATATTTTTTTTAATTTTTCTAAGGTGTGACGACCACTAAAATTGTTGACAAATTTTACAATTTTTATTTTCTCAATTACGGCCAAACTATTCGGAAAAATGGAACTGTTTTGATGTAAACTCGTGTAAAACGATCTGGGGAATCGATTGGCGTCGAAAAAATTGCCAAATTTCCAATAGTTTTTTAGTTATGATTTTTTTTATTTTATTTGTTTTTACTGTTGTTTTGCAATTTTCTCAAAAACTATTAATCGGAGAATAATGATCCTTTCTGAAGAAGATAGATAATTAAAAGAGCTTTCCAACGATAACAAACTAAATGGGGTTATCTCTAATAGTTCTTGAGTTATTGCCAAATAAATGTTCCGTCTACCGGAAATCGACCAAAATCTCGACAAAAATGTAAAAAATCAAGCATCAAAAAATCGAAGCAATTCATTTTTTGCATTGTTAAAAACTCGTGAGGGTTGTGAAGGCATAGAAAAATCCATAAAACTTTGCTATAGCGAGTTTAAACAAATATTTTTTATTTTTGTGAAGGTAAGTGCCAGTAAGATTTTAAGCATAAAAATGCAAAATTTTAAATCTCGTCAGAAGCCGGTATAATACGCAAAATGAGCCGCAGAATTCACTGGAATAAACCGTTTTGCTCTACGACTTTTAGTTTTTGAATTATGATTTTTTTTTCTTGAATAATAAAGTATCCCACATTGAAATGGCTATCCTAATTTTAAGCAAAAAAATTCAAAATTTTAAATCTCGTCAAAGGCCGGTATAATACGCAAAATGAACTGCAGAATTCACTGGAACAAACCGTTTTGCTCTACGACTTTTAGTTTTTGAATTATGAATTTTTTGTTGAATAATAAAGTATCCCACTATGAAATGGCTACTCTAATTTTAAGCAAAAAAAATCAAAAATTTAAATCTCGTGAAAAGCTGGTATAATACGCAAAATGAGCCACAGAATTCACTAGAACAAACCGCTTTGCTTTACGACTTTTAGTTTTTGAGTTACGAATTTTTTTGTTGAATAATAAAGTATCCCACTTTGAAATGGCTATCCTAATTTTAAGCAAAAAAATTCAAAATTTTAAATCTCGTCAGAAGCCGGTATAATACGCAAAATGAGCCGCAGAATTTACTAGAACAAACCGTTTTGCTTTACAACTTTTAGTTTTTGAGTTACGAATTTTTTTGTTGAATAATAAAGAATCCCACTTTGAAATGGCTATCCTAATTTTAAGCAAAAAAATTCAAAATTTTAAATCTCGTGCAAGGCCGGTATAATACGCAAAAATGAGCTGCAGAATTCACTAGAACAAACCGCTTTGCTTTACGACTTTTAGTTTTTGAGTTACGAATTTTTTTGTTGAATAATAAAGTATCCCACTTTGAAATGGCTATCCTAATTTTAAGCAAAAAAATTCAAAATTTGAAATCTCGTCAGAAGCCGGTATAATACGCAAAATGAGCCGCAGAATTTACTAGAACAAACCGTTTTGCTTTACAACTTTTAGTTTTTGAATTATGAATTTTTTTATTGAATAATAAAGTATCCCACTTTGAAATGGTTATCCTAATTTTAAGCAAAAAAATTCAAAATTTTAAATCTCGTCAGAAGCCGGTATAATACGCAAAATGAACTGCAGAATTCACTGGAACAAACCGTTTTGCTCTACGACTTTTAGTTTTTGAATTATGAATTTTTTTTTTGAATAATAAAGTATCCCACATTGAAATGGCTATCCTAATTTTAAGCAAAAAAATTCAAAATATTAAATCTCGTTAAAAGCTGGTATAATAAGCAAAATGAGCCGCAGAATTCACTGGAATGAACCGTTTTGTTCTACGACTTTTAGTTTTTGAATTATGATTTTTTTTTTTTGAATAATAAAGTATCCCACATCGAAATGGCTATCCTAATTTTAAGCAAAAAAATTCAAAATTTTAAATCTCGTGAAAAGCTGGTATAATACGCGAAATGAGCCGCAGAATCCACTGGAACAAACCGTTTTGCTCTACGACTTTTGGTTTTTGAATTATGATTTTTTTTCTTGAATAATGAAGTATCCCACTATGAAATGACTACCCTAATTTTAAGCAAAAAATTTCAAAAACCTATTGACGTTTTCTTGCACTTTTAAGGTCTTTAGCGGCTTCTAGACAGAAAATTGCACAAAATACATATTATTGGAGCGAGTTTAAATTTTTGTTTGTTTGTTTGTTTTTTTGTCACACGTCAGTACTACAGATATTAGGCAATTAATTAATTTTAATTTTAAAGAGTTACAGGATAATTCTGAAAAAATTCACATACATAGAGAAAAATATAAAGTATTTAACAGCATACGCCCAACATGAATTTTGTGATTCTGATTATTATTATTTCGAGACCTAAAAAATTATGCTTTTAGCAGACGCACTTTGTATTTCTTTAACCCTTTTATTTAGGAATGTTTAGGTATGTTTGTTTTTCCAAAATCCCCTAAAATAACGATGTCTCTACTCCCTAGGCTCAAAAACTTCATACTATTTATTTAAAATCTTCCCTCCTGGAAATCAGATAAAGTCCACACTTTCTGGTGAACAATTCGCAATGACGTAACGTGTGGTTTTGGTCCAAAAATTGTAAATTTATGCGGTGGGCTTGGAATTTTGTTTTTGATTAAGTTATTGGTTAACCACAACAATTACATAAAATGTCGTCTAGATCGACGATCTACATTTAGTGATTAGTTGTCACGCTAGCAGTCATGTAAAAGCGGTCCCATCACGGTAGCGTTCGATTTGATACAAATGGAACTAATAGCAAGTGTGTACCAGCACTCAGGAAAGCATTCCTGCAACGCTTGATCGCATTCACTATGATTACTATCATACTCTTCCAAATACAGCCTTGTTTTTATCCAAGTTGGGGCTTAAAATGCATCTACGCAATTGAGAGTCTAATTGAATTTTATGAATGAAGCTCGTATTTTTGTCATGCTGGGAGCTGTGCTCTGGAGTGTGTGAGAATATAGTTACATAAACCTGATATACGACAAATTATAGTTGCGGTCGAGAATGGGACATTTTTATCATGTCATCTCCGACTTACGACAACTAACAAGCCCAGAGATTCCATGGCTACTGCTTGGCTCATGTTGTCATGTTTCCGCTCTAGAAGGAACGTTTTTGAGCAAACTGATTACGATTCAACAATTGTTGTAAGAGGACGGGAATTATTAAAAAATTAAAATGATCGGCGATGCAGATGTGGGTAAAGCAGTGGAAGATCGGACAAATAGCTTGGAAACAGGAAACAACAACTGCTATCTTGATGACTGCAACCTGCGACCATAAACCACGTCTACGTGTAGACCATGCGGGGGGAAAGGAACCAGACTTGGGTACCGGCAACTTCTTTTGAGTTATTTATACGATACTCCTTTCATTCACTTTTCCAAAATATGAATCGAGGAGGAGTCGTGACTAGCCTCCTAAACTACATTACACCCAACGAATACAGAGTGAATTTTGTTTCGTACACGGATAATTGCTTCTCTACATATTCGGCTGTCTCAGGTCGTCGCCACTAATTAGCAAATAGACAGAAGCACTCTTTTTCTGCTCGTTTGCAATTATTTCCACGCACAGTTTAGAAAGTTTGCAATCTGGAGTGTTCAATTTGAATTCGTTATAGTGGGAGTTTGAGTATAGAATAGTAATTATCCGGTCGACTTCTCTAATTGCTGTTCAAGACGAGAGGAGGGTCACAAACAATCGTTTGACTGGAGTCATAATTTACAAATGGCGCCACAATTATCTCACGTTACCGCAGCTGGACAACCACCGCATGGTCTCTACTAGATAAATTCAACCAATATAGGAAATATACTACTGTCCCAACACCACGCTTAAGTTCAACTACTCTATTATTAGCACAAAATCAATAACTTTGACCAGAAATGCAAATTCGTAACTTTTTTTCGTCACATCAGCGAAGCTCCTCAGGAATCATTCGGTTCCCATCAATGCAAAATCCATTATACTGAAGAATACTAATTTAAGCACCTCGTGCATCAACAATAACAGGTATTAACTGTATTACAAGTACTGATAGTCATTCACAAATAAAAATCTCTTATTTGCGTGTTGGTTGTTTGTAATTCGGGAAATTAAATTATTCTTGCACATTAACCGTTTTTTATCTTGGAATTGAGCATTTTGTACCGATAATTTAATATTACTTTTAATGGTGTGTACAGTTTGGTAGCATTTTTACTGCAAGGCCTTTTTTCATTGAAGAAATGCTACACAAAGATATTTGTGTCCAATAAACAGTCGAAGAACGGTCTAGGATATACAACAAAAATTAAATATTTGGTAATATATTTACAAACATACAAAATATAAAAATACGAAAACGATTTGAGTTGGCAAGTAATTACATATTTTGATTTAAAATTGGATAAAGTTTTGGTGTTTTTTAGTCACATTTTGTACCTATAATTATGTAATATATGCAGTTACTTACTGGAATTTAAACAACATAAAAAACGACCGAATCGTCCAAAGTAGGTCGATTTAATTTAAGAATGTAGGAAACCAGAACTGTTATCATTTTTTTAATCGTTCTATTTTACTTTTAAATTGTTATATTTCATTTTGTAGTAGAATTTTGCAACAACGCATTTGTGTTTTTTTGGAGTGAAATGGAGCACAAATTGAGAGTTTCTGGTGGTGGGTTTTCTTGGCACAAAATTTGTACCTGGGATTTAGTTAACACAGAATTCTTTTATTATACAGAAACTCTTAATTTGTGCTTTATTTCACTCCAAAAAATTCAAATGCGCTGTTGCAAAATTCTACTATTAACTGAAGTGTACAACGAAAGAAATATGAAAAATGTTCCTATTAGATTTTTTAAATTAAGATGCAATTAAGGAAACTCATCGGCTTGCTTTTATGAAACGACTAAAATTACGTATGTAGCTATACGAGAATTTTATTTTATGATATGACAAATTATTTGATTATTTTACTCGATGTAAATTTGGAAGAGACGAACTTCTTGCATCACTTAAAATTATTTTCAAGTATCTAGATGTTTCATCAGAATTGAGCTACAAAAAAATATAAAGAAAGTTATGTGAATTGCAGCAAAAATTAACAGTTAAAGATAAATCTTTTGATTTACCTATTAACTTTACATATTTTCAGAAAGGCAATATTTAATAATCTCTGAGGAGCAACAACAAAGAATAGGGTGTTCTACATATTTAGTTTTTTTAAGTTACTTTGTTTTTAACTCACTTTTTCATTTTTTGCGTGCTTAATTGCAATTCGCTAAACAGCTAGTTAATCACTTACCTAGCTTTAAATTTGAACTTTTTTCTTTAATAAAATAGTGAAAACCTTATTTCTGTTGTATTCTAAGATTCTAAAAATCCTGTTTTTAAGGCGCTAGAACGCTTTGAAATAGCTATTAATATTTCTGTTTTATACTTTCTAATAAACCATAGATTGAAAATTATTCCTGATGATATCAAATTACAAACAATTATTTTATAAAATTAATTAATGGTCTTGCTGTAACTATACCTACAGGTTTGTTAAGTGAGCTGTGAGCTCCTTTTATTATATAAGATATTAAGCAAATTAAAACAATGTGGTCGATTGATTTAAAATTAAAGTAGGTACTTTTGATAGGTATATTTTTTTACTTTTAGGTATGTCAACGCTAATTATGATTAATCAAACTGATTGCTAATGAGACAAAGTAACATTTAATTAATATATATGTTCCTTTATTTGCACAAGTTTGCCAATCACACGGCAAGAAAGCCACCTACTGTAATTATAAATTAAATTAAACTCAAATAATCACATGGAACGAAATAGGTACACGTGTTGATTTTTTCTAATTGATACCATAATATGATTAAAAAAGTTTATCCTCTAGAAGGCTGTGAAATCCTCTCTGTCAACACTTCGTTATTCTTTGTTTTTTTTTCTTAATAATTACAGTGGAACTCGATTATAACGAATCCGGCTTATAACGAATGCTCGAATATAACGAACAGAATTGAAAGTCACGTTTTAAAGCCCTGTGTTATAGTAATAAATTAGTTCGGTTTTAACGAACGATCGCTTTGAGCGTCCAATTTTAGACAAAAAAAACGGTCTACTACCCGTTCTAGGAAACAAACATTTCCACAAAAAAAATTCTTAAATTGTTGGAAAACTATTATTAGGGCAAATATATCTTTGTTAACACATTAGATTAATACTTTATTTCGTGCATCTATTCCAAACCTTAGAATTCTTGTAACTTGAAAATTACTCCATAAAGACGACGTTCAGTTATAACTTATAAGTTATAACTAAACGTCGGACCAAATAGTACATTATCGCGCCAGCGGCGGCGATTGGAGATGGTCCAATTAAATAGAAAATTTAGATAAAGGGCTGAATTTTTGATAAAAGTTTGTTTGAGGCATCTTATACCTATACGTGGCAGTAACTTTGTTTTTAATCTCTGGCGACACCTGTTTAATTTAAATTTTTCATGTTGGATCAATAATTTTGAAAATCGTGTTTTTTAATAATTTTGCAATTCAGCTCACTTATGTAGAAGACCATTGCGCAACTAATAGTGGCAGCAAGTTTAAAAACAAAATACGTTTTTAAGAAAAAAAGTCTCCAAGTTACGAAATTATGTATTGAAATTTTCAGCATGCAAGGAGCTATGTTAATTACTTAAAACTTGACAATATTAGTTAGATTATCGATTTCACAAATCTATAAATAAGTTTTTACAAAAACATTGTTTATTAGACTTTATGGTTTCTGAATTATTAATATTTTAAACCAATGCTCCGACTCATTGCACTTGCACATGCGTTAAATAAATGAAACAACACAAATTAAATTAGATTTTGACTTTTATTTTTATAATTTTCCGAAAAATGCGATTTTGAATGGATCGAATAACATAGAAAAAAGCAACAAAGACTTGCAACAACTTGCATACACAAGGTGAATCTGCAAAAAGTATTTTTTCTATTTCGCATGCACAAATGCAATTTTGTGCAACTGTTGTCAATGGAAACAGTTAGACAAAATGAAATTTTGTCTCATTGAAATAGTAATTTTTTTGTTCATGATTGGTAATGAATTTCTGTCAGTTCTGTCAAACCGCAAACCTCCCAATTTTCATATTCAATGTCGTACAACAGAAATGCTACAGAATTTGGTCGGATTGAACGTAAGTATTAGATAGTTAACTTGGTTATGTTGTGTTTGGCCCAAAAGAATATCCCTTTGGTCATTACCAACCCAAAATCTCAAAAGTTACTAGGTCATTATTTAAATGATTTAAACAAAGAATTTCAATAAATAAAGGCGAAATTGAAAAAATAGCATAGGTATTACACTCGTTGTACAAGACATCCTGTCGAACTCGTTCGACAATGGATTGTCTTGTACAACTCGTATAATAATATACTATTTTACTGTAATTCAGAAATTAATAAACACACAGAAATCAATATTTGCTAATAAAATAATTGAAGATTATTATTTTTATAGAATTCATGTAGGCCCGAAATGGATTGCCACAGCGAGAGGACAGTGAGTCAGCTTAGTATTGTTGCGCTTGTTGCGTGGTACCAACAACGAATTAATTGGCCTACTCTTTAGCGTACTTTGTAATCCTAGCTTTAGTTATAACGAACACATTCTGAAATCCCTTGAGTGTGCGTTCTACGTCTAGAACCGAGTTGCCCTGTATATACTTGTAATTAGACACTCTTAAATATAAATTAAATGACACGATTTGTTTTTTTAACCAAGCGCTGTAATAAATAAATAAGTACTTAGTTACCTTTACTCTGTGTGAATCATTATTATCCGTATTTATACCTACCTAGAGTATTGATTTCCGTAGTTACTCCTGGTACATAGTTTAACCGATTTACTCGTTTCTGAAGATATTTTAAAGAATTAAGGATGAAAAAACACAAGTTTTTGCATTGATAGGGAGTTATCTTACATAATGTTTTTTAACAATTTTTGTAAGAAATGAATTAATTTATGCATAAAAAATGTACTTGTTTGTGGATGTATGTGAAGATCCAAGGGGTGAATGATTAATGGCGGTGATGTATGGCGTTATTAGAGTAGGGCAGTGTAATTTTAACCTGATGAGCAAATTTCCTTCCCTAGTAAATAAACGAAGGGTAAGTCTGTAGTGCGAAGGCCGCGTGTCTTGATCAATAGGGGTGATAGTTGTGAAAGAAATAGGACAGGGGGTGAAACAGAGGCAAGAGTGAAAGTCGAATTCGGGCAGTTTAGCATTGCACGTTGGTGTTGGTGTTTTGCGAGTGTTTGCACCTCATGCAATAATTAGCGCGTCTTCGAGTGTTCGCCTCTTCGCCTTCGGTCGGCGGCGAGCTGCTCACGCCTCGAGGGGCGGGCCAGGATTCAGGCGTTGGAGCCAGTGAGCGCCTCCTCCCGCCTCATCACGTGACCGCAGGCCACGCACGCGAGCCCCAGCTCCGCCCCCGTTAACTCTTTCCTCATTCACGTCCAGGTCGGACGTCCAGGAGTCCGCGATCAATGGCCGAGTGTCCGCGCTCGCTGACACACGCGTGACGTTCCAGCTCATTCAGCGATTCGTGGGTGCAAACGTGATGCCGTTGCCGTTGGTGTAGTGTTGTGGCTGCATGCACTTGGGTGTCGTGAATAGGTGTGCCTTCGAGCTGGAGCACCCCGGAGGGTTCGCGTCCTCGCCCTGGGCGGCCGTCTTGGGGCACCACCACTCGGCAGCCGCCGCCGCCGCCGCGGCCGCTGCCGGCACCATGATGCAGACCGCCGCCGCCGGCGACCACCACGGCTACGGGGCCGCTCACCATCCCGCCGCCCCCATGGACCTGCACATGCCCCAGGCCTTTCCCTACTACCGGTGAGTGCAGAGCCCTCCGACTCTCCGCCACTTGTTGCTCATTTGCATTTGGGCTGACACGTGATAAAGCTTGCTGGGCACGTGCTGCCCGCTCCACGACCTAAGGGATCCGATTTAACCACCGGTCACCGGTCACTCATCACCGATTACCTACTCCCAACACGCAACCGTTAAAACTCCTAATGTAAACAATCATTCTCATTACACACGCACAACCACGCATTACCTTCCATAACACACGCCCTAATTACTCCTTACTACAATTTTTGCATCATCTACCCAACAGCCAAATACCGAATTTAATGAGGTAAAAATGCAACCGCAGGTTAATCCACATTTCGTGGTGATATGGTGAATTGCTTTATTTTTTTTCTGGGCACACCGATGTCTCTGTATATCTGTATACCGTTTGTTTATGATCATCCGTGCAGTGAGCACCTGTTGAAAATCAGCCTTGTTTTGAAAATCGTAACTAATTTGTAATAAACAATAATTTTTATACGGTGCTTAGGTTTGTAGTTATTGTTCCAGATAGTGTAGTCCGCGTGGTATTTTTGATATGTTCTGCCTTCGTAGACTGTTTTATACACTACATAACATAGAAATCGTTGCTTCTGATATTTTGAACTGCTTGCTACACTATTCACCGTTTCACCCATGGCAAATGGTGATCTGGCTCGGGTGATACGGTGAACGACTTTTCTCACATGTACTCGTATTTTTTGGCCAAAATAAAAGTTCCAGACCAAGATGCTTACATTTTATAAAAGGCAAACAATATTTTTTGTGTTTTTTTCCAAAACATTTTTCGCAAAAACGAGTTTTTCACAATTTTGATCATTATGTAAGATTCGATAATTCGATAGTAATAATTTAAACGACCTCGTATTTCTTATAGACAGTAAACTGAGCTCCCTATGGTGGAGCTCGAAAAACGGACACCCTGTATGCCGAAAAAAGCAGGAAAAGTAAATTCACCACTTCACCCATATGTACGGGTGAAATGGCGAATTTGATATACCTAAATTAATATAGTTTTTTTTTCAAATTATTGTAATGTATAAAAGAGGATGTAACACTGTTAAGTTGTTGTCTGTATATCTTCTGAAAAAATAGTGTTTTTCGTTTTTTAAATAAACAACTCCTTGTGTTATAAGGCCTCAACTTTTTTGTTCACCATATGACCCTGGTTTACCCTAATTAAGTTCTCTTTCTACTAGACGAGGAAATTCCAAACGTTTAGAAAATAATGATAGTTTAGAATAATTAGAGTCAAAGTCGTAATTTGCTAACAAAACAAAAAGGGGTATAGTAGGAACCAGAAATATTTGAGATTGACTTTTGCAAGCTTTATTGAGGGTTAAGCAGCTTTGCGGTTACCGTAACAATTTTTCACAGCTGGTGGCACCACCCTGAAGATTCACAAATGAGCCTTCTTGAGTAATTTTCATAGTAAACTTTTCATTTATTCCAAACTAAAGTTTCAAAATTCATTAGATTAGTTAGTTTCTTAGATCACTTTATTGTGAACAAACATTTTAAAAATAAACATAAATATTAATAAAATTGTATTAAATATTTGTTTGGTGAAAGCCCATACACAAATTTCTGTTACGGTCCATCACTCCGCCTGTCCTAAGAAATGTAAATTTGTTTATGGCATCTTTACCGCAAGGGACATAAACCACTGTGAGGGGCAATCGGCTTATTCTATAATGAGTCTCAAATATTGTTGGTTCCAACTATACTTATAATTACCACGTGCGCAAAGCCAAAACTAGACTTTAATTAAATAAAATTGTCGAAATTTTACACACAAGTTTCCAGCAATAGATTGGACTTTTTTTAAATATCCTGGAAACATCCAAATCACTAAAATATACCTATTAGGTATACCATTGATTGCACCTGTCATTTTTTGTGGTCCTGTAAAATTCGAATTCAAAACGGGTTGTCTTAAACATTTGTTTGTTTTTGTTTAACGCCCTATTAAATAGTCTTACTATTCAATTGCAAAAACAAAAATAAAAAAAAAAAACGGGCAGAGGTACAATCTGCCCGTTTTTTTTTTATTTTCACGAAAATATAATTATTCATAGGGGACAATTTCCCTTTTACCACTTTTTGTTTTTTGTTCTTAAGAAAGTACTTGATATACCTAGGTAAAGAAAAAAATATGCTATGGTAGATTGATATATTTGACAATTTATTTAATTTTTTCATTAATTTTATGAAACGACAATAAAAAATCCAGGATTTAGAAGGCTTATAAGTGGTACAATTTTAGCATCCTAAAGTGTACTACACTATAAATTGTTATAAAAAGCGTAAAACTTTTAGAAGATATTTTGTCAAAATAATTTGAAATAAGGTATGTAGTCAATGCAAATAACATATTTTATTAGTGTAAAATCAATACTTTTGAACATTAAAAATATTAATAATAATAACTATAAAAAATAACACGAAAAGTCAAATAAGTCTTTTAACTCTTTCAAACAAACAAGACCTTTAATGATATAAATAACAACATTAAACACTTATGCATTGATCGCAATGATATATATTAGCTGTTTCAAAACTATAAAAACGCCAACGTCGCATTTTCTCTCAAAATTAGCTGTTATAAATTATTCAGGCACTTCAAAAAAATAATAGCTAATGTAATTTATACTTCCAATGAGAGATCTAATTATTAATAACTATTTTACAATTTTATCAATCTTATTTAAAAAAATAATTCCGTAAAATACGACGTTGGCGTTTTTATAGTTTTGAAAATACATAATGTTTAAACAATTTGGGAAACCAACTGGTGGTACATTTTTGGGAACTGTAAACAAATAAACAAAAATGAGATATAGAACAAAACGTTAAAACGTGAAAAATTTTGTATGAGTAAAAAACGCTAAACTATTGTAACTTTTTGGTGATAGATCAGTAACATTATGCACTATACATATTATTGTTAAAAATAACTACGAAAAATTGGAACGAATTTTCATTGTCAGTCTAAAATTTGTTCTTTCGTTGATAACTTGATAACACAATAAAATCTTTAGCTACAGCTTTGAATTTTACTATATCCGTCGAATTACTTTGTGCCAGTGTTGATCAGATTAATTAGTGTTAGAGGTATTTTTAAAAGTTCGCAAAAGTACAATTTAAGAACGGGTACAATAAATAAGGCTACTTTCCCCTATTATCATCCTAAACATAGACTAACTCATAAACGATAAAAATTGCTTCTGTGCGGCTATGTATTTATAATTTATTATCTGTAGGTATATTATTTTATAAATTTTATTTGTATTTATGTTTGTAAACCTATACCATATTTTCGGAGGCAAAAAAAGAGTGCTTACTATTCAAGATTACATAAAGAATTTGCTGTGTCCAACATACCGTACAAATGAGTAAATTCTTATTTCTGTCATATTTATCTCTAAGAAAAACTCCCAATTTTCAAAGTTCCACTGCAAAGATATACCCTGGCCTTACGATGTCATTCATTTCTAGACGCTTGTTACTTATTTTAGGACGGCGGTAAAAATTTGACCCATTTGTCAACGACCACTAGCATAATTATTAGATTCCTAAGCGTTTAACACCTTTTTAAATTTAAATGATGACTTGAAAGCACAAACATCCATAATTGTGGCCGTTGTCACTTTACAATCTCCTTCAATTCACTTTCAACACTATAGACGAAACCTTGTGTATTTTACATTTTTTTGTGTTGATTTCGCATGTTTTTCGTAGTCAAAGCTACACATAAATATCATCACTGATAGGTAAGATTCACCGCAACAAACCGTTTTGCTCTAGGACTTTTAGTTGCCTCTATGAAATGACCACTATGAAAAATTTCGAAAATTTAGATGTGGTAAAAAACTAGTATAATGAATCAGTTAACAAACCTATGTAGTACATAAATTTCCTAATGTACAATTTTTTTTCATTATGTATTACACTGTTCCCTCGATATTTCATGCATGACAAGCTCAAAAACCAGTTTTCAGTTATTAAAATTGATTTTACGTTTTAGTACAATTTTGGTTAAAATTTTCTTAAATAATTATAAAACCGATAGCCACATGTATAAAACAATGATTTTGCAAAATATTTTTCGGACGGTGTCAGTTTCGGTGTCCGCTTACTTTCCCGATGAATTATTGGCCGGTGTTGGTCATGTTTGGTGTAGTATAAAGCATAATTGAAATCATGAAAATACCGCATGGTGCATGTTTTTCAGCGGGAAGTCGTCTCCTGCTGCTTGAACTCCATCATCCTATCTTGGTCCAAATGAGTGCTTATTTTTAAGCGGCTTCTTGTCGCAGCGGGCGCTACCTAATCTACACAGCGTGCCTAACATATTCACACCAGATTATTTACACACATACACGCACCTGGAGACTTGGTTCAATTTGTTAAAAAGCAACGTGTCTGTTGGTTCCGTGCTGTCTGATACTTAATCTACGTCTAATTAATTAATATCTCTAATGCGATACGCCGTCTGAGCGAACGTTTTATTTAAAATTCAATGAGTTAGATGTTTGATTTGACAATTGAATTTAGTTATAGGCACCTAACGTCAAATCAGTCTTTACGTGCCAGGAAATTGAGACAAAAATTCACTGGGCGGCTCAAGAGACGCGGTTAGCGTATCACTTATCAGTTAAATGATCTTGTAAACAGACTTGTCGGCTGGAACAAGTCTTAATTCACCGAATTTTATGAATGTAAGACAAGTGAGGTGCCCTAACTGTATTTCTTGACACACAACGGAATAATTATAGTGGAAATAGTGTCACACTACACTAATTTAATTACCAGCATTATTGTGAAACATGAAGTAAATCACCCAAAAACTCTCCTCTCGACTGTACCTGTCCACATTTGATGTTTGTCTTATTAGTCAAGGTTAACAGTGCAAAATTTTGTTCCCACATTGTAAAAGCAAAATCGTGATCTTTTCAAATATGACTATATATCATAAAAAGTACTTTCAAGCCGTACTAGAAGTTATAAGTGAGCCGTTTATTTACTTACATCAAATATTAGAGACTTTGAGCACCTGTTCTAACTAGGTTCCTTCCTAGAACATGCTTTCTGCCGCATGGACTCACCGAGGTGCTGTGCTCTGCTATCGGTCAACATATATTTGTTGATTTAACACAATCTGTCGTTAACATAGCATTTCTCTTAGGCGACTTCACCATCTTCAGCAACAGTCGGAGCTGAACGTACATACAAATTTGCAAACTTCAAATACTCAGCATTGTTTAGTCAGGAACAGAGCACATACTCAAACATTGCAATTTTTTCTACGAGTAATTAAAGGCCGATCGGACAAAACCCGTTTCCATTATTTGACAATACGTGTCATGCCGCCATTAATAAACTCGGTGAGAAATTTTTTTCAGTCACCTTTTGTGGCAGTCGAGTCAAAATTGTGCAAATAATTCGAATAAAACAACTTGGTCTGTAGATTCCAAAACTGTTTTTATTTTTGTCCTACGACGCGTAGTTTTGTAGATAATAGACGAAATACGCTCAATTTTAAATAAGTAGTAAGTCCTTAATTCACATTTGAAAATGTTAATAAATATTAATAAAGTCTTATTGGATTTGATTTGTCATTTTTGGTGGCGTAAACACAGCTTGTCGAGAAAAATTTCTTGCAAATGACAGACTGTTGCTGATGAACATCCAACTTAATGGGGTTGCTTCGAGTCACCATTTGATTAGTATTTTTGTAATTTTTAATGAACCATAAAAATGTCGCTTAAGTGAGTGGCGTATGCAAATGCCAAGTGGGCGCACAATATTGAGCAAAGTGCTTGCTCACAACTGTTTCTATAATTCTCCTTTAATATAAATTCGGGGATACGGCATTTTAAAGTAGGGGTCGAACGGTGTAAATGTAGGAGGCTAATGTCTTTACGGACTGTGAAGGGGGCAATCAAAAATTTGCAAGTCTGATTTTTTCCAGTAGGGGTATGTAGTTGATTATTCTTTAAAACAGTAGATCCTTTACTCCCCCTTGCCATTCACTTTGTTAAAGTCACGCGAAAAGTTATCGAGTCAGAAGTATTTACATTAATTTGCGACTGTCACAACAGCTTGTAAAGAGAATTTATTTATTTTTACCCTCGAAGACGTTTTTCATACTGAGCTAATTTGGTGCAATTAAAAATCGCAAGGCAAATATGTTGATTAATCAATTAATTTTGGCACAGAAATGACTCAACATCGCCTAATAATAACCACCTGCCGATAACGCCAAAACAATTCAAAATGCGGATAATTTATTAATTAGCAAGTGGCTGTGACATAATGTGCGTCGATTAAAGTTTATTGCAAATTGCTGGATGATTTGATAGCCGGAAGGCGTGAATATAAATTTTTATTTACCAATAAACGAGTTTTCAAATTTTATTGATGCCTTAAAAGCGCAGTTATGGTATCACAGGCGTTAAATTTCGCACAAAACAATAGTTATTGTGACGTTTAAAATAACATATGCGATTATAATGAAAACATCAGACCTGAAAACGTTAACAAGTTGAACATAATGTTATTCTCAAACGAGCTTATAATGTTCGTTTAAAGTGTAAATTTCTCGTGTTAAATTTACATAAATTAAGATTTAAATGAGATAATCGCGCTGTGTTTATTTATACTAACTGATATTTGTATTTTTTATTTATGTTGCGTCCAGTGATATTATAGTGGCCGAGTAATTTGTCAACTTGCTTATTCACAAGGAGACGTCAATGCCGGTTTTAAATTTAAATTAAGAAATCTTCTTTTATTTATTGCGAATAAAAAATCCAAAGAGTTATGATTTATACATAAGTAGCTCTTCAACACACTTCGTCTTTAAGGGTTTTATAAGAGAAGCCGTAACGTATTCATGAGTTGAATCAGGACGGAAAGAAAAGCACTTTGATTTTTACCCCCACAAATATAATATGAATATGATAACACCGCAATGGGGGTGGACTAATCAAAATGCATAGCTTATGCTTACAGCGTTCCATAGTAAGCTCAAATAAGAAGAAATTAATGGAAAACTTTTCAAAACCGATACTACTAATTCCAGCGCCATCAAAAAATATGAGCACAAATCTTCGCAAACTCTTAATTTCACACAAATCGGAGGGTAAATCGGGGGTGCAACGAACGGATCTAATCGATCGGAACGTAATGCACTTTTTAAAGCGACTCGCCCTTTGTGACGCACTCTGCCGACACCTTAGCTCTTCAATCACGGCTCAAAATATCGCCAAGTGCTAATTAGAAATTCCGACATTACTGAGTACCAGTTTTCAAATATCATTCTCAAAACCTCCAATACAATGGACAAAACGGCATAACTTAACTGTAGAGTAACTTGTGCTACTTTTAACTGTTTAACATTTGTCGAAAAATTCCTTCTAACGAATTGGCCAACATACATTTGGACAAGCTTGACTTGATTTAGTGATAGAAAATGTTTTGTTTTTAAAAGCTTTTATTTAACTCACAATGTTGTCTGTCTGTCGGTTATTTTTTCGGAGCCAAATTTGAAAGGGTTCCCGTTGTCCCACTGAATTGAAATTTTGCATACTTACTTAATCTGCGTGACAATGCAATCCTATGTAGTTAAATACCCCCTAAAAGGGGTTTTGAAGTTTTAGGTTATGTTTACAAAGGGGTTCTCGATTTGTACACACTGTAACTTATACCGACATAGACGGTATGTTGGTCATTTGGACGTCACGGTAGATGCAAAGTATAATAACAATAAATCTATGCAATAAATAAAGACTAAAAAGCAAAAAATAAAAAAATGTTTTTTAAAAAATGGTTTTATTTAAAAGATGCACTAAAAAGTAAAAAATAATGTATTTCAATTACAGGAGAATATGTTTTCTTACAGGGTAAAATTCTAAAATTTATAGAAGCTTTGGGAGTTGTCAATTGAACAAAGTAATTCTGTAATGCCGTAGTTTTATAACTCCCAAAGCTTTTATAAATTTTAGAATTTTAACCTGTAAGAAAAAATATTTTCCTGTGATTGAAATACATTATTTTTTACTTTTTAGTAAATGATTGTTTTAAACTTGAGGACCGCCCTCGTATTGTGACTGTAGGAAGTGGTGTTTTATGAATCTGGAGTGTGGTTTTATGGATGCAAAAAGTTTGTTTTATGTGACGACCCAGTCGTGATTGTTGATTATGATATGGTTGGAAAAATGATGGTTTGGGGCGAATTTGGGCGATGCAGATGACGTATGCGGACAGTGATGAATGGAAATAATAGTGATTGTTTGCATTGTGCAATTTCCTTCAAGTGACATGTATCCGGAAATTGCTGCCAATCTCGGGGGAGGCGCAGACGATTAGATATCGCACAAAAGGTTGAGACAGATTTAATAAAGTACTCGACGATTGTCCGATTCTATTCGATGCCTTCACGCTCCGCTTGCCTCTTTCGCAGATCAAGACAACCACTCTATTGATATGCATTAGACTTTTGCTGTCAGCGATCATCATTCCTGTTGCTCCGATAGTCCCTCGATACCAACATTGCACCCGCTTATATTCACCTATTTCCACTCGGGCCTTTCAACCGAAACAATTCAATTCGCCCTCAACGATTGCCATCTTTGACTTTTCCCAAATCTCCAAATCCTGACGGTTCCCCTAATTAGTTTACCGAACAAACTAAACTCAGCTCGCATAAAATATAAATGCTTGGAGCCTTACGAACGGTTCAGAGGTGAAGGTTGCCCGCACAGAGTTCTCATGACATTTTTACGCGAGATGAACCCTCGACATCTAAGTGCATTAATCTGTGTTGTAATTAACACTGCTCTCATTTATTAAATCAAATCTTGGGCTCGACCGTGAGACAAACCTGGGCCACTTTTGCCATTCCTCATCATGATGCTCATCACTCATTCAATGCGTGGGTGCGATCGGTAATAAAAGGGCACGGAAGTTTGGAAAAGGAAGGAAAGAATTTTTTGGTCAAAGGGTAACTAAAACTATCCGTCCAGTTGCGTCTATTTTTGCAAAGGCGGCTAAGTGGCCGGGTGTTTGTAATAATTTTTATTATGTGCAAACAGCGAGCTCGGTATTTCAAGTCCAAACATTGACAGTGGACGCTGGAAGCGGTTGGAGCGATGGCAAAATGGTATTTGTCGGCGGTCAAGCAGCGGACTGATTAATTTGGTCAGAGACGCAGTGTTTTTCAGCATGATGTTAGTTCTCATGCATTTCACAGCTGAGTTAGCCATTACTCATGTAGTCGAGACTCAACACTTCACACCCACCGATCTCGACTCGCTTCAGAGTTCTGAACTTCAGACTCCACCTAAGTCACTCACTCAGTCACGCTTCACCACTCGAATCTTTCACAGGCTCTATCAATAAAAACTCATATCTAATTTGTTGCTTAAAATGGGATTTTCATCCAATGCGTGTCACTTGAAGAATTGTTGCCTGGGTCAGTGATGAACGTGCAACGATAAAAACCTGCTCGCTTTTTACTTTCAATCATGTTGCAACAAGAAATCAAATATGTTGCAGTACGTTCATTTATTGCGTTAAAATTATTATTTAGGAAAAAATTCTGAAGGCATTTTGACCAGTTACTCAACGGTATAACCACAAGACAATTATATTCACTTGTTTTTGTCCGCTGTTGGTATTATTATACATACAATCTAACAGTAAAATTCTAGTTTATATTATTTTTTCCTTATATTGCACCAATGTAATTGAACTAAATAATAGATAACAAATCAACTCAACTGAAACGTACTTTTTCTCTTCCTCTTTTTTAAAGCAATTTGCATTTCTGGTCTCCATAACGAAGCCATTTCTTATCAATTATATCAGTGCTAACTCATGTGTGGTCCTTCGGAGGACTTAATCGAAACTGGTTTTGTTGTGTATAAATGGAACTACGATTTCGTAAAGAAGCACCAAATGGGATGCTAATCCAAATGATATTTGATTACGTGTGTATTCAGCTCCGCTTATGCAACCGGGATTTTAAATTAAATCCCAAATCCGGCCACAGTTCGTTATGAGTCGTAAAAAATCAGAAATTCAGTAATGTTTACTACTTATAGGTAGAAAGGGTCCAAGTACTACTCGCGTTTGACAAATCTAATTTTATCTTTGCAAATTTTTGCTCGAGAACTTGCTCCAATAAAGGCGTATTTAAGTAGATGAAGACAATTTAAATCAGTCAGCATTTAGCGCTTGCGTGTTGCCGGCCGTGTTCGTGTTGGCATAATAATCAGCACCGGCTATAAATCTGTAGCCTCATTATTAAACGTGTCGTTTTAATTGAAATCTCATGTTTTGTTAGGCAAAGCGGCAAACTGGCCCCTATATTTTCCACACATCACCCTCTTAGCGGCGGTCATCTCCTGGCGCCGGATTCAATGTTCTTTACGGCATACCTTCGTAAAAAAACACTTTTCTACCATCGTCTAGGATTATTTTATTTAAATACAATAACCGGCTCTAAAATGTAACAACTGCGAGATCGTGATGGTCTGTCATAAAACACTGTAATGAATTTACGATTATGACTACGTGTTTACGTGTGGCAAATACTACATGTACTGCTGTATGTGCTACATAAATCATTTCTCTAATGAGCAAAGTGCTGGAAATGTCTCTTCACGGCCATTACAATAATTACTTAAAAGGGTTCTTGCTGCACATCTACGACAACGACCAGTTTCCTAAATCTTCACTTTTGACAATTTGCTTATTGCCATTATTTTATTTACATAAATGTTCAACTGAAAAAAATATAAATGTATGAAACTTGTTTGTTTGATTTATGTAGAGACGTCTCGTATCAAAAGTGTGGTTGATAAAGTGATTTACAAGGAAGACGTTAGAGTGCTCTAATTATTCGTCCATCACGGAGCACTTGTTATAATCCTCGACCGGGATTGAAAAATCAATCAGTGAGGACGTGCAAGAATGTTATTGCACATAGACACGCTAGCAATTTATTTATTATAAGAACCCTTTAGTTATTGTAGTTTATCAAACATATAACAAGCCCGTTCTTGCAGAGCTTCAACAAAAGAGCCAAACTAGAGCGCGACCAGATCTCTTATTATTAATGAAAGAGTGAAAGTCACGTTTTGAAAAAAAACCAGTGGCGGCTCGTGATCTGCTGAGTCAATGATCGTTATGATAATTACCACGTGCTGGAGGCGCCCTGCTACTATCATTTTTGCTTAAAATATGGGCCAGCCGTGAAACGGCCATCGCCGTGACATTCAGGATAAATTTCTGCACGTTAACTCCCCTAAATATATTTGAAGTTTTCCCTCATTTGGGCTAAAGGGAAATTTCGTTATAATAAAGAACCTACTTTACATGCTCGTTCTAAAGGTCTGTTGCATCTCAAAGGCATTTTCCCTTCCAATATATCACCTCACACTCACGTTGAGCGGAAAGCGACTCAACAATGCCACTCACATTTCGCAAGGACCCGACTTAAACACTTATTTGTCATCGGAACGGAACTTTAACACAGCACCGAGCTTTTTACCATTTAACGCCATGGAATGATCACAGTAATTCATTGTTATCTGGACAAAATTGGCCGCTTTTTACCGCTTAATCTACCAACCAAGCGGAGCGAACAAATTCCATCTCGGACGGCAAAACACAGAGGAGCTAATTCTAGCCCAATTTTCGGACATTAACATAAACAATCAGTCGCATAATCGGACTGCAAGTCATGCCAGGACTTAATTGATATTTTACTGACACCCAACTGTTGATACATTCATGCATGACTTACCAAAGAATTCATTTCGTCACTTTTATGGAAGGCATGTAAAATTATCTAAAACTAGCAGTTGTCCACGGCTTCGTACGCATGTCCACAACCACTTTAAAACACAGAAAAACAATGCAAAACTGAGTATAACAAAAAGTAGAAACACAATATTTTATTGTGAACTTTAAAATCGTGACCCAATGCGAACCCGAGTAAATTTTGCTTGTTCTCTGTTTAACTCTCTTGTGGATGTAATTTTCAAAAATCCTGAAACACATTTTCTTTATTTTTAAGCGGAAGTCCAAATGCCAATTTTCTTGGATATGACTTCAAAAATGCAGGAGTTTTGCGTTGAACTCTTTTGGGGGTGGAATTTCTAAAAGTCCTGAAATATACGCCTTTTCCTTTTTAACCGAATGTCTAAGATATCAATTGATAACTTCAACAATAAAGAATTTTTTATATGTATAACTTCAACAATGAAGGATTTTTTGTTTAACCCCCTTGGAGTGGAGTTTTCAACAAACCTGAAACACGCGTTTTTTATATTTAGACGAATGCCCAAATACCAATTCTCTTGGTTATAACTTCGAAAATGACATATTTTTATATTCAACCCTCTTGGGGGTGGAACTTTCAAAATCCAGAAACACGTCTTTTTTCATTTTTAACCGAAAGATCAAATATCATTTTTCATTAATATAGCTTCAAAAATGACGATTTTTTATGTTTAACCCTCTTTGGGGGTGGAATTTCAAAAAATAATAAAATACCTGTTTCTTTATTTTTCACCGAATACCCAACTACCAATTTTTATAAATATAAGTTCAAAATTTACTAATTTTTATATTTAACCCCCTTAGGGGTGGAAATTCCAAATGTTCTTAAACACACGTTTTTCATCTTTACCGAAAGCTCAAATACCATTTGCATGGATACAAATTAAAAATTACGGATTTTTATACAAAATCTAACCCGTGTTCAACCCCCTTGTGGTTGGTATTTCCAACTAAAACACGTGTTTCTTCACTTTTCACTGAAAGCCCAAATACCAGCTTCAATTAATGTAAATTCAAAAGTTACGAATATTTATACAAATTTTATTACGCCATTTAACCCTCTTAGGGGTTGATTTTTCGAAAATACGGAAACATGTGTTTCTTCATTTTTAACCAAAAGCCCAAATACTAATTTTCAAGGATGTAAGTTCAATGTAACTTTAAAAATGACAGATTTTCTAAACTCTGATTCTAAATTCAACTCTCCATTTAACCCCTTTAGGGGTTGATTTTCCAAAAATCCTGAAACACGTCTTTCTTTATTTTTAACCGAAAGCCCAAATTCTAATTTTCAAAGATATAACTTAAAAAATGACGGATTTTTATTCAAATTTTAACACTCTATTTAACCCTCTTAGGGGGTGATTTTCTAAAAATCCTTTCTTAGTACATCCCTACGTTACAAAAGCTATCTACTGTAAAAATTTCAAGTTTCTATCCTTAGCCGTCTAGGCTGTGCGTTGATTGGTCAGTCAGGCCAAGCAATTTTATATACAGGGTGATTCTTTTAGGGCCTACATTAGAAACTTTTTAACTTCTAGTATAGATAGAATTTTAAAATTTAGTATACGATCCAAATCGACCATTTTGAGTTCAACTAAATTATTTTCAAAATGGCTGAACTTCCGGAACGAGAAGAAATTGGCGCGAACTTTGGAATTTTAAATAGTAACCACCTATTTTTATTACATTTTTGAATTCGCCTTTTGAAACTGACTAAAATATACTCTAGTTCTTAGTACTTATCTGTCATAGTTTTTGACGTATGTCAATTTTTTTGTGCAAATTTTCATTTACCGGGGTTTATTTAAAATATCACAGCTCTTGAACCCTTTACAGTAAGTGAATAATTCTTTTTGCATTTGATAACCAAAGGTTTGAAGGATCTTCTAAAATCTTCAGAATTTTGAAGTCAAATTGCAAGACTACTATGATTTTTTGAAAATGATGATCAAGAAATGATTATAATTCAGTTTTTTCAAATGGAATGACCTTGTTTTTTCAATGGCAATCAAAAGAACATCGATTTTTATGGAGACTTTTATCAACATCTTCTATATCTATCTCTTACAGTTTTTGAAATAATCGTAAAAAACTGAATTTTAGCTCATTATTTTCATTTTTAATCGAGTAAACTTTCGAAAAATGCGATAAAGTTGTGCTATTAATTAAAAGAAATGTTCGATTTGTCTACCATTTTCATTCAAGAAGTTCAAAATTCGATGGCATACTGATTGAGTTACTTTACATAATTCACTAAGTTATAATAAACCATAATTAAATATTATTGTTTTACTGCTTATTCGATTATGAACCATCTAAAAACTAAATAATTTGTTGAAGTTTGACAACTGTTGACTATTTTACAAGACCTACTTGATTAACGATGAAAATTACAAAGTAAAATTCGTTTTTTGTGATTTTTTCAAAAACTGTAGGAGACAGGTATAGGACATGTACAGGGTGTTTCAAGTTTTAGGTCAAGTCAAAAAATAAATACTTCTAGTTGTCCAAAAGAAAAAAAATATATCTCAAACGATAGAGTTTCTAACACGCTTCAATCTGATGCTTTAATGTTATACGAAATTTTCATGGTATGAGCGTGAATTGTGAAAAACTAGATAAAAAATTTTTTGTTTCCAAATTATTGCAATCGTTTTCTCATAATAAGATTCCTCCTATTTTTTAAGTGAGACTTCCGAAACTGAAACAGTAAAAAACCCAAGGCGTATTGAGCAATTGAAATTCCAATTTGCAAAAGATCAAATAAATGTTTTATCTTAGTCACCATTGAAAAAACAGAGCTCGTGTCTTTGCTTGATTCACAAAAAATTGAAACGTCATTAACTGTCAGACTAAAATTTTACTTGTCAATTAAAAAATGCACCTTTTTTTGCAAATTGAAATTTCAATTGCTCAATACGCCTTGGTTTTTTTACTGTTTCAGTTTCGGAAGTCTTACTTAAAAAATAGGAGGAATTTTATTATAAAAAAATTATTGGAATAATTTGAAAAAAAAAATTTTTAATGTAGTTTTTTGCGTTTTACGCTTATATCATGAAAATTTGGGATATCAGCAAAGCATCAAATTGAAGCGTGTTAGAAACTCTATCGTTTGCGATATATATTTTTTATTTTGGAATACTAGAAGTATTTGTTTTTTGACTGGACCTAAAACTTGAAACACCCTGTACATAAAAGTCACCATAAATGTCGATGTTCTTTCAATTGCCGTTAAGAAAATAGGGTCGTTCCATTTGAAAAAACTGAGTCATAGCCGTTTTTTGATAACCATTTTGAAAAAATCACACTACCCTTGAATTTTGACAGATGACAATTTTGAAAATTCTAGAAGGCTCTTCAAACCGTTATCGAATACAAAAAAAATTATTCA
The DNA here is from genome assembly GCA_939628115.1 of Tribolium freemani. Taxonomy (NCBI): domain Eukaryota; kingdom Metazoa; phylum Arthropoda; class Insecta; order Coleoptera; family Tenebrionidae; genus Tribolium; species Tribolium freemani. The sequence goes on along the minus strand of OW626792.1, from coordinate 10,801,146 downwards.
CTTATCGCAAAGGGTTGAAGGGCTGTCACATTTTAAATAAACTCCTGCTAGTGAAAATTTTAACAAAAAAATTGACAAATGTCAAAAACTATGACAGATAAGTACCAACAACTAAGGTATATTTTAGTCAGTTTGAGAAGGTGAATTCAAAAATGCAATAAAAATGTTGGCGCCCATTTCTCGTAGTTCCGGAAGTTCAGCCAATTTGAAAATAATTTAATTGAATTCAGAATGGTCGATTTAGATTGTACACAAAATTTTAAAGCTCTAGCTATATTAGAAGTTAAAAAGTTTCTAATGTAGGCCCTAAAGGAATCAGCCTGTATATAGATGATGTTTAGTGGACTATTGCTCAAAAATTGAATTGCTCATTTGAGTGAATAGTTTTGGCGGAGGAAAGGTTTAGTGACAGGCTCATCACATTGTCATTACGTTCGAGAGGTCGCTCATTTGAAATGCGGTACGAGTAGGAACCGTTACCACCACATGCCCACTGACAACTTTACGAGGAGCACCACTTCAAACCACATGTTACACTTTGGGTTGCTGCTTTATTCGCGCTACATGACATACCCCGCCTCTTTGCATACTATCGCTAAACGTGCCATCGCTGTAAATACTCACCACCTATATTGTGTCTTGTGGATTTGGTCGTAAAGCGAGCCTGTCTTTTTGAATAACATGTTTTATTACAGTTGGCATCGCTTTACACCCCTGCAAAAATGCCCCACGCCAAATTTTCAAACGAACTGCGCCAATCTCAGACAGCTGTTATTTGTACCGTCTACAACACCTAATATCGCGATGTGAAACATAAAACCGGAGCGCTTATTACTTTCCTACAAACTTTTAACAACCTTATTATACATAAAACAAACACCAAGCTTTCCGCGCTCGCATTATCGCACCATTTGACAACGCCAAATCGCTACACTGCCAAATGATGGCCCTTCAAGGAGCGCATCTCCTTTTTCATTTATTGGCAATCAACTATAACACCAGCTGCATCATTTCGTCAACTGCCATTAAAATTTACTGTGAATTAAATGCGAGAAAAACGGTGGAATTCGGTAATAATCAGTTGCAGGTGATTCAAAAGGAGTGGACTATAATAGGTGCATTTTTTATGTCCGCTGGTGTTTTTTTGTAAATTATATCCAACTTGTTTCCAGGGCCGCGCCAGGTCCTTTTAACGCCCGGGTGCATTTTGAAACATAGTGTATTAGGTACTGAAGTTATTTTTTGCACTTTGAGTCAAAATTGCTTAAAAATTATTGAGTTGAGTGGAAAATTGTGTTGTTTGTGCCTTTTTCGAGAATTGAAACACTTCAAAACACTTTTTTTGGCGAAATTTTGTTAGAGCAGAACGAAAAGGCACTAAATTACCTACATATAAATTATGTTATTATTTCTCCTTATTTCAAGCGTTTTAGCACGTGTTGTTCAGCCAGAAATAATTAGAAACCCAATTATTTTGCTAAACTCAATCAAAATTACGCCGAAAAATAACAGAATTATGTCGCAAATGGTGTTATTTTTGCTTTCTTCAAACCCCTTAAGCGAGACTTTGTTAAAATAGAACGAAAAGTTACTAACCTATAAGCTAAAAATTTCAATATTTTTTCTTCTTTTAACCTTTGTTTAACTAGAAATGCGACTATTTTTTAAGGAATTTCGTTCAAAATAAGCCTAGAAGTCAATAGCTTTATTTTGTACATGCAACGAAATAGGAATAGAGATTTTTTTTTCATTTTAGACGTGAGGTAAAACCGAGATGAAAAAACACGTCCCTGACGAATTGAACACAAGATTTTGCAAAATTCGGTAAGAAATTTCAAATTTCCAATTTTAAAAACTTGCCTTTTTCCATACTCAAATAAATATTGAAACCTTACAGAATTCCCCACCGAATTTTACAAAATATTTTGCTATCTCAAACGTTTTATCTCGTTTTACAGAAACGCAATTATTTCGCCAAATTTCTTAAAAATCAGCCAAAAAAATCTAAATTGGATCGAAAAGTAAAGTTTGGTTTTTGGTACATTTTAGCCTATTTTCACTCGAAAACGCAGTTGTTTAGTGTTTCACAAAAAATTAACCGAAAATTGTTAAAATTACTCAAAAATGAAACAATTATTTCGACCGTTTATCGAGATAAAATCGCAAATTTTTGCTGAACCGGTCTGAAAAATCAACAAATTATTGAGTCAAAATAATATGATATTAGCATTTTTGCATTTTTCGTGTGCTTAAAATTAAAAACTCAGTTTTTGCGAAAGTTTGAAAAATCACAGAACTTATTTTCATCAAGCGTTTTAGCACGTGTTGTTCAGCCAGAAATAATTAGAAACCCAATTATTTTGCTAAACTCAACCAAAATTACGCCGAAAAATCACAGAATTATGTCGCAAATGGTGTTATTTTTGCTTTCTTCAAACCCCTTAAGCGAGATTTTGTTAAAATAGAACGAAAAGTTACTAACCTATAAGGTTAAAATTTCAATATTTTTTCTTCTTTTAACCTTTGTTTAACTAGAAATGCGACTATTTTTTAAGGAATTTCGTTCAAAATAAGCCTAGAAGTCAGTAGCTTTATTTTGTACATGCAACGAAATAGGAATAGAGATTTTTTTTCATTTTAGACGTGAGGTAAAACAGAGATGAAAAAACACGTCCCTGACGAATTGAACACAAGATTTTGCAAAATTCGGTAAGAAATTTCAAATTTCCAATATTAAAAATTTGCCTTTTTCCATACTCAACCTTACAGAATTCCCCACCGAATTTTACAAAATATTTTGCTATCTCAAACGTTTTATCTCGTTTTACAGAAACGCAATTATTTCGCAAAATTTCTCAAAAATCAGCCAAAAAAAAAGTAAATTGGTTCGAAAAGTAAAGTTTGGTTTTTGGTATATTTTAGCCTATTTTCACTCGAAAACGCAGTTGTTTAGTGTTTCACAAAAAATTAACCGAAAATTGTTAAAATTACTCAAAAATGAAACAATCGAGATAAAATCGCAAATTTTTGCAAAATTTTGCTGAACCGGCCTGAAAAATCAACAAATTATTGAGTCAAAAATAATATGATATTAGCATTTTTGCATTTTTCGTGTGCTTAAAATTAAAATAGCTTAAAAACTCAGTTTTGCGAAAGTTTGAAAAATCACAGAAATGAATCAACAATGACATTACTTCCCGGCGTTTTATATTCTAAAAATTTTGTTACCCAAAAATACAATTTTATGCAAAATTTCAATAAAAATAGACCGAAAAATCGTCTAATTAGGGCGAAAATATTGTTAGTTTTATGTTTATTAAGAGCATGTATTTTATTAATGCATTTCGAATTCAGCTATTTTACCAAATTTCCTTGAAAAATATCAAACATGTTGTTGGAATAGATTTGCTATGTTTATGCCGCCCGGGTGCGGCACCCGGGTTGTTTCAATTCTTAGACAAAATCATTCATTAATATTGAAGTGGTTTCATGTCTGGCGAGTAAGAGGGCTCTCTCTAATATCAAAATTATTGAGTGGATAGAGACAAATTTGACTTTAGTGCTGAAAATTGTGGAGCGGTTTGTCGCGTCCGTCCGATCGGTGCAATCCATCGATGAGCGACTTATCCCTCTAACTTGGAGAAACTACTTTTTACGCGCTCGCAGACCAACTAAAACAAACGTACAGCTGCATTGAGGAAAAACTCAGTTTGAGTTGAGCCGACAATCGGGGGTAAGTTCATAGAGCGAGGCATTATAACCAGACATGTCCATGTTGGGATCAAGGTGAGTGTGGCTGGTATCTTTCGCTCACTGCCATTGCCACTGTCGCCGTTGTCTTTCTTCCAATCAAGCGACAATCTGCGATGATCTTCACGTATGCACTCAACAATGATAATCCTCCCGTACCACATACGCTACGATTCTATTACGAAAAGTTACGCACATTAAATATGTGAGTCATGTCAATTAAAGAATCATTTCTGAAGCGTGGGTCAGGTCATCGGGTAATTTTTTTATTATGCCGGTGCGTTTACGGCGAAACTTTCACGATATCAATGGTCACGATTGACTAGTAGGGGTGTGTGAGGGCAGTTGTTATTAAAAATATTTTTGTTGCAGGTATAGGGAAGAAGCGTTGTGTTGGACCGAGCGGTAAGTAATCTAATTAGCCCTACAAGTGGGAGTCGGACATGGTAGGCGCTTGATAAGTTTGAATAACGTGTAGGTGTAAAGCACCGGCGTGTTGTTTTGTAAAGGTGGCCGCCTTCCCAAAGTTCGAGTCGATGAGATGGCCAAATTTCAGATCAATTTAGTTTGAAACGAGTTGTCAGTCAAGTTTTTGTTTTGTCACAGCCATTATATAGACAGGCATCGATACTGGTCGGAGGTTTTTCTGTATGATCGCGGTCTGGCGGTACGTCGGTTAATGAGGGTGGCAAATAAAACAAGAAGGTTATAAATTATCTTCCAGTCGATTAGCCCGAGTCTATCAACCTTAAATCGAAACCTGTTATGAAATTACTGGACATGATTACTCCTTCGATGCTGGCGGATAATTTGCCTGAATAAGTGAAGGTCTTGCTGGTGTCAGAAGTTCGACCGCCGATCGACCGTATCCCAACTCCGCACCAAATTACATCGCGGTCAGCTTCTATCAAACTTCGTTCTGATCACGCGAAATTGCAACGCTATTTAAGGACACAGGCCTGTGCAATGATCCACTCATTCTAACAATAAATAATACAATTTGGTCATCATTAACATAATTTTATTAAAACATGCACAAGTACATTCTATATTTTATCAAATATTACAAAAACGCTAAAGGCTATATCTTACTTCTTTGTTGTATTTTGTAGTTGTATTTTCGAAGTAACATTACAGCGGAAATTTTTTCTGGTGCCGTTTGTGTCCCATAAGCCATAAGATCATAAAAATAGCATAGAGATCCTCCTCTATCTAGTGAACTTTTTCTTGGACGGTACGAATTTAAATTAATCAGGATTTGTCGCCTCGGACAAAACTGTAAAATGCCGTCCCCAGATTTTTTTTTTATAAAAGATATTTTTTTATTTATAGGTAAGTTCATTAATAACAATTATTATTAAATTCAGTGGTGACTGTGAAAGTCAAATAAAAAAAAATTGATTGTCTTTGAATTTTATTTATTATAAAACTTGAAAAAAATGAGCAAAGTGTAAAAGTAAAAAATTATTTTACATAAATATTGTATAGTAATTAAATTAAAAATAAAACACAACAATAAAAACAATTACGTAATTTAAAAAAAACAGTAAAACTAATAAATGAAATCTAAAATTGATTTTTTTGACTTTTAATTCAGCAAACTTTTTGATTTCACTTTTCAATTTGTCCAGCCAACTCATGTTCAATAGCCAATGTTACTAAACCATCTAATCGATCTTGTGATGTTGTGGAGGGTAAGAAATTTTATAATGTAATCGAATATTTCTTGCCGCTACAAGATTGCCAAAGCAAATATTATTGTGTGTGATTGTGCCGCTCCTTTGTAACAAAGCAGGAGCTAATTAAATCTTATCAAGTCACTTATCACGTTAAGAAGAAATACAATTACCTCTATTTAGTTATTACAAAGAATGTTCTAAGTAAATATTTAGTATTTTATTAAAAAAAATATTTTACAAATTTTAGCCAATCCGATTTGTCCGCCCCTAGAGCCGGCCCTGAATTCTGGCTTCTCAATGGTATATTGTAGGAAATTAATGACAGAATCAATTAGAATCGTAGTCAAATTAATAGACAATAAACACCCACCTAAAACAACTGGTGGTAAAAAATTTGGGTTAACGGAATTGATTTTTTATGCCAAAGGAAGAATGTATTCTTTTCCGAAGATGGCAGTAATTATTTCCTTCGACGGTTTTGTCAGAAAATATCATTTTTCCGAGGAAGGAAAATAAGGGAGGAAATAACGTACTTTCATTGGATATTTGGAGAGTGGAAAACGATACTTTCTTATGAGGCCGTCGAAAAAAAACTTACATTGAACGTATAGCACATGTCTGACGTTTATTACATAAGTACACAAGAAATAGTTATTTATTCGTGTAAATCGGACGCTTTATTTCAGAGTGGATTTTCAAACCACGAGTGGTTTATCAAATCAACAAGGCTTAAAATTGCTTTAAATCTGTTAAAAATAATCCGCCGTTTGGTATTGAGAAATGCCAAACACAGGAGAAAAACCGTAAATTTAGACAATGTCGAGGACAGGGCCGGATTATAATTGTGGCTAATCTGATACAGCGCCCCCTTTTACCCTTCTATACCTTTTTACTAATTTTTAATTTTATATGATTTACTAATTATTGTAGTTTTTTAACCAAGGTAAACACATATAAAAAATAAACAGTAAATATCTTAATAAAATTAAAAACAAATTATAAATAGCGAACGCAAAAAACATATTAATTGTTTCAAAACTATAAAAACACCAACGTCGCAATTTCTCTCAAAATTAGCTGTTATAAAATATTCATGCACTTCAAAACAATAATAGCTAATGTAATTCATACTTTCAATGAGAGATCTAATAATAATTAGTAACTATTTTACAATTTTATCAATCTTATTTAAAAAATTAATTCGGTAAAATGCAACTTTGGCGTTTTTATAGTTTTGAAACAGCTAATAGCAATGTCTCCCTTACCTTCTCCAAAATCGAATTTTACGACATTTCACTCAAGAAAATTCATTAATTTGTCATAATCAGACGAGTTTAAAAGCCTTTTACCATTTGTCCAAAAAGTGCATACTTTCTTCAAAAATTTTTATTAACCCACCTGTTGAGAGCCACTGGGTGGTTTATGGTAGTTTATTAGCGGTTAATTTTTTTTTAAAACAAATTGGACATAGTGACTCATGGACGTTTTGAGAATTTTACAAAAATGTAGATAGCATGCTCATTTATGTGGGAGGTTCGAACCCCAGTTCTGACATAAAATTTCTTTTTGTTTTTTTTTAGAAAATTTGATCATAAAACAAATTGAAATAGAAGAATTACGGAGTGGACCAAGGAGTTAATTTACCTCTGCTGTTTTGTCAATAATATTAAAATTTACGGTAATTTTTATGATTCTAGTTCAGCGGTTCTCAAAATTTTGGACTTTAATTTCAGAACGATTTTTTGGGAAAACTATACATTTTCGATTTACAAAAATTTTACTTAATCGATTCGTTTTGCCATTCTCTATCCACCTTTCAATTTTTGCTAAACCATTCCCTAACACGCTGTATGTGATTTTGAGAGTAGCAAGCTAGATTACACCAAGTTTGTTTTATTGGAAAGACACTAGAAATTACAAAATTCCGATTCCTGAATATTTCAATGTTTATTTTAATTAATAAATCTACTATTATTAAAATATTTTCAAATAATTAATTTTATGAGGAATCGTAGAAAAATTCTAAAAAAAGTCATATGTATAGAAAAAACAAAGTATATAATAGTAAACAGTAAACACTGATTTCTGTGAGACTCACATAGTATATTGTATAGAATTTAGAAACTAATTTTCTTTTCTTTCCTCAATCCTTACTCACAAGCTTTTATTATCCAAATTTTGACTTCGTATTGAGTTTTCATTAATTTAAACTCGAAAACGGTCGTAGACGACCGATACACAACTGAATCTAATTTCAACATGTTTCATTTGATGCTTATACTTTGCTTGAAAAATTCATTTCAAAAGATTTCATATCGAGAAAAGAAACAAAGCATGTTTAGGGTGTGTATGAATAACTGTATCAGTAACTTGATATTTTATTTTTATCAAGCACGTTGTCATTGATGAGAACGGCCATGTCTGTAAAAGGGCGCCTCAACTTTTGAAGGTTTTTTTTGTTTTACTTAAGTTAATTTTATTTTTAATTTGTTAAAAAATAATAATTTGTTTTCGTTGGCGCCGGCCCTAGTCGAGGAATATATTTTTCTTCACTTTATATACAGGGTGTTTCAAGTTTTAGGTCCAGTCAAAAAATAAATACTTCTAGTATTCCAAAATAAAAAATATATATCGCAAACGATAGAGTTTCTAACACGCTTCAATTTGATGCTTTGCTGATATCCCAAATTTTCATGATATAAGCGTAAAATGCAAAAAACTACATTAAACAAATTTTTTTTCAAATTATTCCAATAATTTTTTTATAATAAAATTCCTCCTATTTTTTAAGTAAGACTTCCGAAACTGAAACAGTAAAAAACCCAAGGCGTATTGAGCAATTGAAATTCCAATTTGCAAAAAAAGGGCATTTTTTAATTGACAAGTAAAATTTTAGTCTGACAGTTAATGACGTTTCAATTTTTTGTGAATTAAGCAAAGACACGAGCTTTGTTTTTTCAAAGGTGACTAAGATAAAACATTTATTTGATCTTTTGCAAATTGGAATTTCAATTGCTCAATACGCCTTGGGTTTTTTTACTGTTTCAGTTTCGGAAGTCTCACTTAAAAAATAGGAGGAATTTTATTATGAGAAAACGATTGCAATAATTTGGAAACAAAAAATTTTTTATCTAGTTTTTCACAATTCACGCTCATACCATGAAAATTTCGTATAACATTAAAGCATCAAATTGAAGCGTGTTAGAAACTCAATTTTTTTTCTTTTGGACAACTAGAAGTACCTATTTATTTTTTGACTGGACCTAAAACTTGAAACACCCTGTATGTACTAAAATAATGCAACACTCTTTATGTCTTAGTGCAAAACAATTAAAAAGCAAAAAGAGTACTTATTAGGAAGTGGCATTAATTAGGCGAGTGATGGTGGCGGTGGGTTTGAGCGTCGTGTAACGAACGGATGTACCTTTAAATACCTGATGGAATAATTCTCCAGAGTCCAAATCAGAGATGATTTTTTGTGCGAAAATATACAGTGCAGTTGTATTGTTGACCAGATAGATGCAATATTTATTGTGTCCAGCAGGCAAACAGAATGCGACAGCAGTCAGTCGAGTTGCATTTCCACATTCTCAACATACATGGGTTTTAATGAGCAAATCCTACTAGTTTTGCCGTGCGCTCGCCCGCAGCACCAAACGCACTCCCCGCTTTTTATATCAATGAAGAGAGACCAAAAGACCGCCAGAACTACAGCGGCCTTCTTTGGGCATTCTGTCATTCTGCAAAAGCCGATGCCGAGGCCGACGCAAAACCTCTGTCTCGAGGCTCGAGCCCACTTCTTGTTGCCGGATGGATGACGTTCTGGCCTCCAACTCCGGATTCCCTCTGCAATTCGAATTATTAAACAGGGAGATAAATCGAAACAGACGGCATACCTCCCCGTGGCCGTTCCTAACGTGGTTTTGATGACCGCTGCTGCGTCCCTCAAACATTTTTTACGCCAGCACGCGCCTCGGCACCTTCTCGCATTATTTGATGCGAGGAGACAACGGACAACCAGACAGCTGATTAGACCACGGCTCGATTTATTTATTAATCGGCTAAATAGGGCCGACTCGCTAATTAAAACCGCATTTATTAAATGCAATAAATAAGAGTTCAGAAAATCAATGTTGTTTCTGAAAACCAATTAGACCATAATTGGTAGTTGCAGATTGCTGAAGGCTAGTGACATATAAGGAGTTGTATTTGTTTCAAGAAACGATTGAACGGTGGCCGATATGATATTATCGGTAGAGGCGGCCGAAGACCGGCTATCGAAGACGAGAGAACGACTCAGAAAACCAACTTTGCCCAGTTCTTCGGTGCTTCGGTAGTAGCAAGTTGTAATAAGAAGGAAGCCACGCGAGCAGAACGCGCCCTAAATGCTCAGATGCTGATCACGAGGAGTCTGCGACCGGCTAGTGTTGTACACAATGCAATACAACTCGATAGTGACCATTAATCTCCCATCTGAATAATGCATGTCGTCATGCCGTTACCGTATGGCGATTCAACCAAACTAACTTATATCACAAGATAACCATGCTATAGCGCGTGCTGGATAAACACCATTAACCCTTAATTGGACACGCGTTAAAAACCGATCCGATATAATATACCAATCCCACTTGACAAAAATACCTTCTTCAAACTCATAGAAATGTGCCGTTATTTGCTCGTCCAACATCCAAACTTTCTTTCGATTTGGGGTAATTGGGAAAACATGGCCAAAATTTACCGGTTGATTAGCCGATACCACGACGTGGCTTTCTCGCCTTTAACGGATTGACTGCGCCCCTTAATTACACGCGCTTTCGGTAGGGTGTTGATTTATAGGGTAGTTACAGATCTCATAAACAGCACATGGGCTAGCTGGAATGCTCGCTGTCATATTTGATGGGACCATCGCACATTCTTTCTCCTCGTGAATCAACACTCTTTTCATTTTCTGACTTATTTCATTCACTCTTTTACAACTTTTTTATTTCATTTAGCTTGTGGTTACTACGAAATATTTCTGCGGTTTTCAAGTTGCTTCCTTTGTTGGCAGATTTAATTATTCTAACAAACGGAACACATTTCTCTAAGCAAAAGTTTCTTTTAAGATAGACAGAAATAAAATCATAATTCAGTAACAATACGTTCATATTTTTTCTGTTTCTTATCCATCCGACGTCTGAAAGTAAAAAATAATGTATTTCAATCACAGGAGAATATTTTTTCTTACAGGTTAAAATTCTAAAATTTATAAAAGCTTTGGGAGTTGTCAACTGAACAAAGTAATTCTGTAATGCCGTAGTTTTATATCTCCCAAAGCTTTTATAAATTTTAGAATTTTAACCTGTAAGAAAAAATATTCTCCTGTGATTAAAATACATTATTTTTTACTTTTTAGTGCATCTTTTAAATAAAACCTTTTTTTAAAAAACATTTTTTATATATTTTTATTTTTTGCTTTTTAGTCTTTATTTTTATTGTTATTACACTGTGCATCTACCGTGTCGGTACCTATAAGTTTCGGTATGTACAAATTGAGAACCTCTTTGTAAAAATAACCTAAAATTTTAAAACCCCATTTAACACCTTTAGGGGGTAATTAACTATATATAATTGCATTGTCACGCAGATTACGTAAGCATGTTAAATTTCATTTTATTGCGACAACAGGAACCCTCTCAAATTTACAAATCGACAACTACTTTGTAAACATAACCTAAAACTTCAAAACCTCATTAAACCCCTTTAGGGGGTATTTAATTACATAGGATTGCATTGTCACGCAGATTAAGCAAGTATGCAAAATTTCAATTCAGTGGGACAACGGGAACCCTTTTAAATTTGGCTCCGAAAAAATAACCCATTGTGAGTTAAATAAAAGCTTTTAAAAATATAAATAAGCAAAGTATATAAACTCTTGATTATCTCAACTTCTAAATAAACCCCTTACTGCATGATTTTTTTATTTTAGTTCAATTAAATATATGTTTTGGTTTTTTAGGTACAATCCAAGAAAAATAACTAAAAAAATATTGTCGACATTTTTTGATCACAAATTTCAAAAAAATAGTTTGTGCCAAATATGGGACAAATTGAATTCAAGGCAAAAATTAGAACATATTACAAAACTCAAATTTCATTTAAAAGTTAAACAAATTCTTTTTAATAATAAAAAACAATTATAAATTTTTAATTGCATTTGAATGGTTTTCAGCAAATCAACTCAGTCTAAATTCTAATAAATCTATCACTATGATATGTACACTAAAAAACAGTACTATAATCCCCATTGCCTACCCTCCACATACAAAATTTTTAGGTATATATCTTGATTATCAACTTAATTGGCAACAACACGGTGACTTCCTAGCAAAAAAGCTATGTAAAAACTTGTTCTGTTAAGAAACTTAACAAACGAAGTATCAACACCCACCTTAAGAAATGCCTATTTTTCTTTAATTGAAAGTCACTTATGCTACGGGCTGATATTGTGGGGTCACGCTAGTATAGCAAAAAGAATTTTTAAACTACAGCGGAAAGCCGTTAGAATTCTGGGAAATTTAAAATTTCGAGAAGACTGTCGTCAAATTTTATATGCTTTAAAATACTAACACTGCCTTCACACTACATACTTCAGTGTTTACTAGCTATAAAACAAAATATTAACAATCTTGAAACACACAAAGATATTCACTCCCACGATACGCGAAATAATGCCAAGCTTTGCTTAAAAAAAATCAGATTAGCAAAATCAATGAATAGTGAATATCTTGGTGTTAAATTATACAATGCACTGCCTGATAAGGTTAAATGTTTAGATATAAAAAAATTTAAAATTAGTTTAAAGTCTTATTTAGTCCGCAAAGCCTTTTACAACTTTGACGATTTTATTAATAATTGTAAAAACATGTAATATCGTGTAATGTCCAATTCCATTATCTTTGTTTTTATTTATTGTTTATTGTTTTAACTGTATTGTTTTATATTGACGTTTGTAAGACCTATATGGTTGTTAACAAGAATAAAGATTATTATTATTATTATTATTATTAATTGGAACACAATAAATAAACTTATTCTGTATGAAATGAACAATTTCTGTCTTTATTAAAACAGAGGTTCACTTGACATTTTTCGTAGTAAACTGAAGATTTTCCTTTACATTCAGGATACTTGCAACGTTGACGATCTTCTACCCATAGTGGTGAGTGTTTTTTGTAGTCAAATCGAACTTCTGCAGCAAGAATTTAAGCAAAAGTTTTGCTAACATTATCATATTATATCATATGACAGACATTATCATCATCGGCTAAATTTTCGTCTTCACTTGTAATCCCGTCTACCTACTACTACTACCTCATGTAACAACTTTTTTTTCCATAAAAGGTGCCTGGGTCATTTTCAAAATAAGACGTATAGAACCTAAAAATGTATCCCTAACATGAAATTGTTCCACATGTGGCACATGTCGTATAACAACCAAAAAACAGAAGCCATAAGACAGAACTGCTTTCCATTGACAAAACTGAAAAATGTAGGCTCTTACCTTTTGGCATATATTTTGTTTTATTGCGAAAAATGTTTTTTACGAAGTTATAGGCATGCGAATCCCTCCAATGTGGCTCAGAAACTAGTTTAGACAAAACGACTGTCGATACCCACCCAATTTTTGTTTTTTCATTGTGAAGGAATGCTAGAGTATGGAACAGATTGCAGTTACGGCAAAAATTGCATTAAAATTTAGAAAAAAATTTTTTTTTGTGGTGTGCCATATTTGGTACGGTATGCGGTAAGGGGTTAAAGAAATAAAATTTGACCTCCATGCCAAATCTATTTTGATTAAAGCTCAATATTTCCTTGATGACAGAATTTTTGTAAGTACAGATAAATTTTGTTCTTATTGTTATTGTTAGAAACAATAATAAAATAAAATATTCGTTTATAGTTTTACTTTAGAGCATTGCATTTGGTGGCGCCTGCCCTTAATGTAGATGTGGTTTAGTGCGAATAAAAATTGTATGCTTCCATTAGGGTAGTTGAGGACGAGCATTCTGCGAACGTAAAAACAATAAAGAATTCGGGTATTCTTCCATGACATGCACTATGGAAAATTAGACAGACGTGTCCCCACACGACGTAAATAATACAACGATAACGCCACTAGGATATGCGCTTCACGATCGCTGGAACTACAGGGATATAATCCCGCTCCGGTGGCATTTACTAATACAATTATAATCCTGTTTGGCGATTTTTTCCCGCACTAGGAATTGGATTGCAGCGGCAGCGGCTTAGTGTCGGAAGTTGCAAAGCAATAACCGTTTGCGAATAATTTACACCTGTATACTAATATGTCAATTAATTAGGAGTCGGGTTTGGTTCCAGTGTGTTGGAGAGAATCCGATGACGAAACGTGAGCCTCATCTAATCTGAAATTACAGCGGCTATTTTTATTAGAGGCCGTATCTCGGACTCAGAGTTACAAATCCTTTTGGCCATTGTATTTGAGAAGTCATTCCGACGTCGCGCAGCTCTCTATCTCCCATCTACATTACTTTATGCGATTTGCTATTAATTGGCATACGCTTTAAAAGTAGCCTTATTTGTGACAACACAATGAAATAAACAATTTTATTCCGCATCTTGAACTATTCCCATAAATTCAATTACTATTTGAAGATGTCTTGCTACGATTGTGTTCTGAATTAATTTAATATTCCGCTGCTAATTTACTGTTTTTGAAAAAAATCCAAATAAATACTCCACAACCATGTAATTGAATCGGACGTAATTATAGTAATTGAAGCGCGAACCAATCTCCTCAAGTGTAGAAAACTGCTACAAAGTTTACATTTTTTCAAGGGACGACCGATCGTATACTCGAGCAATTGAAGATTTTCCTATTTTATGCCGCCACTGCTCCGACATACGTAAATTGGTGCACGTCGCGACCATTAACATAAGTGTTAGCTATTAATTATTACATATTAAATTAATCATGCCTTAACACGTAATATGAGGTTAATTTTCTAAGCAATTTCTAATCAATAATGCAAACATCCGCTCAGACAAAACACGTATTTACTCTCCAATTATCGCAACACTGTGCTATTAGATCAAATTTTATGGTAAAATATGTCGTGCAGGATAGTTAGAATGACTACCAAGTCCACATTGAATACAAGATGACACATAACTTATTAGTACACGCGACTGACTTTGTTTTATTGTGCAAGATGTGTAGCAAATATTAGGACATCTGCAATCCTGCTCTACTCGAGAATTTTCTCGGCTTGTTGTATCTCTTGCAGGTACATAATTGGCGTCTGAATTTCGTTGTTTCTTTTCGGAAATGTAATCAGTATTGGCAAATGAAGTAGAGTGGGAGTACTCTCCCATATTAAGACTTATTTAGGGTAGCATGTAGAAGGGGATCCGAACGACAAGGGCAGTGTCAGATTATAGCACCGGCAGTTGCATTTTCAACGTTTCGGGTTCCACGTCAAGTGCAGTCGAGTTTCATCCGACTCCTACACGTGGTTAAACGAGTGATATGTTGTACGGATTAGCTTATCCAGAACTTTGTTTTTATTCCAGGAAACCAACAGTCGATGATGTTGGAAACCCCTCGTCAGTCAACGCTCGGTAAGTTTGCCAAATTTTGCCATTTTCCATTCCATTTCACAAAAATATGCGTTTATGTATTACAACCTTATTTGCACATAAACAAACGCATCATATGACATATGTTATTATTCTTTGATGATACTTCACTTCGTTACTGCAACAGCGCAAAGAGCAAGGAGACTGTTACCACTGATCAAATAGTTAAGCACCAGGAGCAATTTTCGCATTATCCGCATATTTTTAAAAAATTACGAAACCACTTTAATTTAATACTTTACATATTTGGAATGTGTTAAATGTTGGTTTAAAAAAAATAACTTTTTTTCTTTTGGAATAATTTGGGATAATGTTGAGGCAAAGATGTCCTCGACCGGCTTATTTCTTTTTACTATTAACTTTTCAGTAACCACCGGTCATCATGATGGGTAATCACCGTCGGTTAATGCAATTTTAGGAGATTGCGCCGTAAATCTTGAACCATGCTCCTCTGATCGCTACCTACACCTATAATTTAATGGCTCCGATCACTCCCCTAGGGAAATAAGTTTTTATACCAGTGCTGCCGAAAACAGGTGCATTCCGTTTAGAAGCTCCACATACTTGCGTACTTTCAAAGTCAATACCGGCCTTCCACTTCAAAACTCTTTGCTCTATCCTCCAGTCAAGTAATTGTTATTGGAAAAATATTTTACCATGAAATTAATTTAAATATCAAAAAATAGTTTTAAAACAATTTTTTAATGAAATGACCACAAACCAAGAAATTGTCAGTAAAGTGTCTCAAAAGCATACACTGTAAGAAAACTTAGAGTGTAACCGCAAAATTATGTTGAGTTAAACCTTTTGAGTTAAAACTTTGTGTTAAATTTGACTCAATAGTAATTAGTTTTTATATTTTGAGTACTTTCCACACGATGGTGAGTCAAAGTAGAATGATTGTGTAATTTTTGTGTTTATTCAACTCAATTATTGAGTTATTTGTATTATTTATGTGTTAAGTTACATAACACGCATGCGCAGCAAATAACTAGAACTTGTTTGATGTTGGCGTTTGCGCGGACCGCGGTGTGCTTTACAGTTTTGGTGTATTTTAGCTTTTCTTGATTTGACTGTTAAACAATATGAATGGATTAAGCTGGGATATATGTACAAAAAGGGTTTTGTCTTATTCAGTCGTCATGATTTTGTTACAAATGTTTTTTATTTTAGCGAAATTATCGATATAATGGTTATTGATACAACAATAATTTTAATCTTCCAGGAGTGGTACTCTTTAGTATTTAGTAATAATCTCAACAGTTTCCCCATTACTAAATCTGATGTGAAAGATGTTGTTTATCCGAATACATTATTTTATAAAGAACCCTATGAGTTTCATCAAAGTTACAATAGCAATGTTAATTTAGTTACACCCAAATATGAGTTTTGTTAATCTATAATAATTTTTGATAATACATTTATTCAAACTACATTTCTCTATTTTTTCAAAACCTGTTTATACCTGAATAAATATAATAAATTTTAACTCTATTTTGAGTAACAAAATTCGAGACGAGAAAAGTGTCGAGAAACTCGAGAATTCGAGAAATTGCGACTTGTGCTATACCTTCCCGCCCACCCGTCTGCAGTAATTTGATTCGTCAAATTTTTTGCAATTAAAAACATTCATAGATACAACCACTTCGGACAAGTTCGAAAAACCTTCCTATTGAGCTCGGAACGCAAATTTAATAATTTATTTAAGAAAAACCTCTGATTTAAAATTAATTAGTAGAAGCTATTTTTAGAATATAATCTTTTAGTAAAAAAATAACTGTAAAACCAAAATAATTTCGAAAAAATTTATTCTTGGAAAATGATGATCACATTTTTAAAGTAGTTGATGATGTATGTACTAATGAGTTTTTTCGTAAGGTACCTTTTTAGTTTAGGCACAAAACGCTTGATTTCATACTTTTCTCCAACGCTAACAAATTCACTCCCTATTTCAATATTCTCATGTTTATTTATGTAAGGCTGTAGTCAAATTTAGTTCCTGTAAATGTTGATAATTGTTAAATCGTTAAATTTTGTACAATTATAAGATTGCATTTATTTTTTGGAAGCAACTCATTGTTTAATTTTGTTGATGTTGATTTTGTCAAAGTAATTCAAATTTTAGTTTAAAAAACTGTTTAAATAATAAATGTTGATTATTAAGCGATATTTTATTTTAAATTTGATTATTTACAACATTAAAAATTTCTCGAAAATTCGAGAAGTCTGGAGAATTTCCAGTCGAGAATTCTCGGGTCTCGAGAAAAAAATTATGTCGAGAAATCAGAAACCCTACAAAAGCATCACTGTTTTATAACTTTTGAAAAATGTTTGTATTTAAGAAACGCTCTAAAGATCAAAACTGCGAACTATCTTTAGGTACGTAATTAATCAATTGATTGGTGCATTGAAGGGCCAATAATAATCATAATTCCATGACAAGTCCTGTGAAACAAACCGGTTTTCAATTTTTATTGGCCACAGTCCGAGTTTAAGGGACAAAAAGCAATCGTAGCGATAGCAGGTGTCTCCTCCCACTTTGCACAAATAATTACAAAATGGTGCGGAATCATTTAGCACGGAAAATCATGTCCCGTTATTAACTAAATTAAACGTTCACATTTACAAGGAATATCAATCAGAAATGTTGTATTATCGAGTGATATCGTTTTTTTCACAAAATCACGCCTGGATTTCCTGGAAGTGATTTTAAGGATTGCGTCCACAATTTCACGTTTTGACCACTAGTACACAGTAAAAAAAAAGTAAAGGTAAAAAACATTTTGGCAAGTGGTTAATTTTTCTAGTGTTAATTTTGGCACTAGATTATGTTTAAAATGACTGTTAACATAATACATCTTTTACAAAATAACTTATAGGTAATTGAAAAACATTTTCTCTCAGTGTCGAAATACATCAAAACTTGAATTTTACCTTTTAGAGTGCATTTTTTTACACTCTCAAATGATGCTTGCTGTTTATAGTGTAAAATATAACTGCACAGTGTCTTAAATCTTAGTTTAAACGAGAGACAGAATACGTACAGACTGCAGATAAGCACACATATTTTATTTATTATGATGGGTACTGGGTCCATTAAAATAGCTGATGTGATTTTCAAATTATGTTACAAAAAGCCAATAAAGTTTTGTAAAGTACAGAAAAATGTACTTTCGAAAATATCTCAGAATTAGGTAAGTTACTGATTCAATTATAAGAACTTTATTCTTGTTTTAATGCATTAGAGTAGGACTATTAAATATAACTACTTAGTTAAAAATGTTATTATTTTACACCAAAACCAAAATGTGATAACTTGAATTGTGAGGAAGGGGCCGAATTAGAAAAAGACTGTTCACTATACTATTAGATGATTGAAAATCGAAAAATATCGTACCTCCTATCAGTGGTTTTAAATAATGCAGTTCATGATTTCAGATCTTTTACAAACATATTTTTGTTAAATAGGTATGTACTCATAGTTTAAATTTATTCTTTATTTTTTGAATTTTTTTAATAAACGTTTGAAAATATATACCTATACATGCCTTTATGTTATTCACACTGTAACCACACTAGAATTCAATGCTTTGTACACTCAGGAAGTACATTAGAACATTTAGTTAAGTGTGTAAAACATTTATAAAATATGATCGTTACACTAGTTTAGGTGTTAAAAGCACATATTCAAAAAAGTTAATTTACACTAGAAAATATTACACTCTAGAGTGTGGTCCTCTGGGGACCACTCTTAGTGTTATTTTAGTGTGAATAACACCAGAAAATTTTTTACTGTGTATGATTACGAATTTCATCACGTTTTCAAGAATATTTTTTAAGTCAATTAAAAATTAATTACTAATATTTTAAAACTTTGTGTTCTTTGTTGTTACTTTTATTGAGTCATTAACTGGGTAAGTTAGGTACGCAATTGTCCAAAATTTTGATGTTAAGTTAAATCGGTGAAACAGAATTTTATTAAAACAGCATTATAATTAAGAAAACCAATTTAAGACAACGTGCGTTTTGCGTTTTGAACAATTTGCGTTGATAATGGCAGGTTGTCGGTTTGTTGATGGGGTGAGGAAAGTGTAGCGGAGGTCGTATTTTGAAGAGTTGGTCGATATCGGCGATGTGATCAGTTGTAGCAGGTTCGTGCCGAGTGCTTCTGTTGGCAAATCCAGGTCTGTGAGTACTGTTTACGTCTAAAGTTCGATGGCTGGTGTAAGTTGAAATTAGAGGCCGTGATCGGACGGTTTGCAATCCGAAAGGCGCTAATATGGGACCAGTAGAACCCCAAACACGTATGCAGACGTGACACAGCTGTACCGCAATATCTGGCTCTGATGACCTATAGACTGACGTCAGACGGCGAACCTTCGTGACTAGCGTACCCGGGACGCTCACGTCGGCGTCGGCGTCGGCGTCGGCGTCGGCGTCGGCGTCGTCTTCTTCATTACCACCACAGAGCACCGACCGTACGTTTTGGGTCAACACGTACTCGCCAACAATCCCTTCCTTGTTTCCGGTCTTGGTGTTAGTTATTCAACCACCATTAACGTTTTTTCTCAGCAAATTCGAAATCACCGACGGCTTACACAGACCAAGATCGAGACGCGGTTAGGTCAGTAATCTCACGTCAATGAATGATGCATAACCGAAAGACGGAGCCTACATGGGACAAAGCTACCGACCACAACAGACAGACGGGGGCCGCCAGCTGACCGCAACTCCAGCTCAAAATAAAACCTTCCGATCATTACCAGAGGCCATGCCTTCAAGCCAAATTATTTCACTTGTTTTGGCCTAAATTAAACTACCAATAGTTTTGACAGTAGTACACAGTAAAAAAATTTCTGGCGTTATTCACACTAAAATAACACTAAGAGTGGTTCCCAAAAGATCACACTCTAGAGTGTAATATTTTCCAGTGTAAATTAACTTTTTTTGTATAATATTTATTTATTTTATTTAGGTAACTCTACACATAGTAAAAAACCGTGTGTAGAGACCACGTCAAATACATTAAAATGACAATCGAAGTAGTACATATGCATACTTTCAACACTTAAACTAGTGTAATCATCTTCATCTATCTTATACCTATAGGTATATAAAATTGCTTGGCCTGACTGACAAATCAACGCACACCCTAGACGGCTAAGGATAGAAACTTGAAATTTTTACAGTAGATAGCTTTTGTAACGTAGGGGTGTACTAAGAAAGGATTTTTCGAAAATCACCCCCTAAGAGGGTTAAATAGGGTGTTAAAATTTGAATAAAAATCCGTCATTTTTTAAGTTATATCTTTGAAAATTAGTATTTGGGCTTTCGGTTAAAAATAAAAAAAGACGTGTTTCAGGATTTTTGGAAAATCAACCCCTAAAGGGGTTAAATGGAGAGTTGAATTTAGAATTAGAGTTTGGAAAATCTGTCATTTTTAAAGTTACATTGAACTTACATCCTTGAAAATTAGTATTTGGGCTTTTGGTTAAAAATGAAGAAACACGTGTTTCCGGATTTTCGAAAAAGCAACCCCTAAGACGGTTAATTGGCGTAATAAAATTTGTATAAATATTCGGAACATTTGAATTTGCATTGGTATTTGGGCTTTCAGTGAAAAGTGAAGAAACACGTGTTTTAGTTGGAAATACCAACCACAAGGGGATTGAACACGGGTTACAATTTGTATAAAAATCCGTTTTAATTTGTATCCATGCAAATGATACTTGAGCTTTCGGTTAAAGATGAAAAACGTGTGTTTAAGAACATTTGGAATTTCCACCCCTAAGGGGGTTAAATATAAAAATTAGTAAATTTTGAACTTACATTTATAAAAATTGGTAGTTGGGCATTCGGTGAGAAATAAAGAAACAGGTATTTTATTATTTTTAGAAATTCCACCCCCAAAGAGACTTAAACATAAAAAATCGTCATTTTTGAAGCTATATTAATGAAAAATGGTATTGATCTTTCGGTTAAAAGTGAAAAAAGACGTGTTTCTGGATTTTGAAAGTTCCACCCCAAGAGGGTTGAATATAAAAATATGTCATTTTCGAAGTTATAACCAAGAGAATTGGTATTTGGGCATTCGTCTAAATATAAAAAACGCGTGTTTCGGGTTTGTTGAAAACTCCACTCCAAGGGGGTTAAACAAAAAATCCTTCATTGTTGAAGTTATACCTACATATATAAAAAATTCTTTATTGTTGAAGTTATCAATTGATATCTTAGACATTCGGTTAAAAAGATTTTTAGAAACTCAACCCCCAAAAGAGTTCAACGCAAAACTCCTGCATTTTTGAAGTCATATCCAAGAAAATTGGCATTTGGACTTCCGGTTAAAAATAAAGAAAATGTGTTTCAGGATTTTTGAAAATTACATCCACAAGAGGGTTAAACAGGGAACGAGTTGAGAACAAGCAAAATTTACTCGGGTTCGCATTGGGTCACGGTTTTAAAGTTCACAATAAAATTTTGTGTTTCTACTTTTTGTTATACTCAATTTTGCCTTGTTTTTCTGTGTTTCAAAGTGGTTGTGGACATGCGTGCGAAGCCGTGGGCAACTGCAAGTATTTTATAAATGTTTTACACACTTAACTAAATGTTCTAATGTACTTCCTGAGTGTGCAAAGCATTGAATTCTAGTGTGGTTACAGTGCGAAAATGGTTTAACATAAAAGCATGTATACCTATATTCAAATGTTTATTAAAAAAATACAAATGCACAAAAAAAACAAAATAAAAAATATATTTAAACTACATACCTATTTAACTAAAATATGTTTTGGAACAATAATACATGAATCAGTAGAACCGTAAGGTTGTTTTCACTTATATACCTAGTTCTTTATATTTAAGCAATATTAAATCAACACAATATTTGTGCTGTCTCATGAACTGCCTTATTTAAAACCACTATGGTAGGAGATAGGATGTTTTTCGGTTTTCAAGTAGGTATCTAATAGTATAATAAACAGTCTTCTTCTAATTCGGCCCCTTCCAAATCCGCGAAAGTTATGTTTTCCTCACAATTTAAGTTATCAGATTTCGCTGTAAAATAACAACATTTTAACTAAGTACCTACTTATATTTAATAGTTCTACTCTAATACATTAAAACAAGAATAAAGTTCTTATAATTGAATCAGTAACTTACCTAATTCTGAGATATTTTTTTCCTTTACAGAATTTTATGGACTTTTTGTAACATAATTTGAAAATGATATCAGCCATTTTAACTGTCTTACTAGCCGTAAAAATAAAATATGTTGCCCAAAAACGTGTGGTTATGTGCAGTCTGTCTCTCGTTAAACTAAGATAAGATTGTTAACACTGTGCAGTTATATTTTGCACTGTAAAAGGTAAAATTCATGTTTTTATGTAATTTCGATACTGGCAGAAAATGTTTTTCAATTAGGTATAAGTTATTTTCTAAAAGATGTATTATGTTATTAGTCATTTTAAACATAATCTAATGTCAAAATGAACACTAAAAAAAGTAACCACACACCAAAATGTTTTTTACCTTAATTTTTTTGTGTATTCTAACACAATTGAATGCATTTTTCAATTTTTATTTTGTCTATCTTCCGCGGTAACAATTTTCCTTTTATAGTATTAGACATCGGAAAAAGAACAAATAAATATTCCGCGTAAATTTTAATACAGACTGACTATAAATGTTTATCTCATCTAGTTGATGATGGAATTCCTTGTTCCAATGCTTATTGTAGTTTCTGAATATGAAATAAAAATTTGATTAATAATGAAGCCGTTTTCTATTTCTTGCATGATTGGATAAAGCTGTTTTAATTTTTTTAACCCAACAACCGAATGCACAAAAATGTAAAACACAATAAATCAAGACAAACTTTAACCTTTTTTTCAGAAAGACACATTGCCGCAAAATTCAGTGATACTTATTAATAAAAATGTAATATTTTGTAAGTTTTAAGTGTGTTGAAATAGATTGTCACCAAACTATTGTGGAATTTGCAATCCATTCCTGCTTATCTGCCTCTTTGAGACCTTATTGCTAAAATGTTACTTTAATTTTAATTTTTTTGTACGATGTAGCCATCCTACCCTGAAAAATTTTATGGGAGAGATGCTACCTTAATAAAAAATGTCAGGTTTTTAGAAGATTTTGTACTTCGCTTAAACAGTGTTAGAACTTAACCACCAAATAATTGAATACGTTCATATACCGCTATTTTGAATTATAAGCAATAATAAGAAGATCGAAATACTTAACTTGGTTTTGACGGAACGTCATAAACTAATCAAATAAACGAACCATTACTCTGTGTGGTGAGCTGTTGCCATCTCTTCCCCGTGGCCATCTTTCCCAGACGTACACTCACCCAAAATGAAAATGACGCGTCCAACCAACAAGAAATCCTTAAACATTTCAAAAGCCGATAAATGAAATGTGGAACACGACTCAAAACTAGTTTACAATCTCTAATGATTTATGGCAGGGGTTGGTTATGGACGCATCATTTTCATTTTGGGTGAGTGTACCTTTTTTAAATTGTGTTTAGCCTAGTTGTTTAAATTTAGTTTTGTGATTTTTGAAGCAGCTTGCTGGTCGGATGCAGGTTTATTTTGACGGCTTCGCTGGCGTTCAAGTCGAGCATGTGCTGTCCGGCGGTCTGACATAGCCAGACACCCATTATTTCGAATTTTTGCTTAGCAAATTGGTTTTTATAGGTCTGTCCAGTTGCGATAGAATCATCGGAATGTGGTAGTTGTCGAACAATGGCCATTGAATCTCATATTGGCCGATAAGTTCAAGTTGACGATGATCGGTCGCGGTTGCAATTTTCTGTAGGATTACAAATTCGGATATCCTACATCTTTATGGCATCTGTATTCGTTACACGCGACTCAGTTAGACGTGGTTAGGTCAGGGATGGGTCCATCGTGCATGTCGAGCAGGCGCGCCCGTAACGGGACCGCAACATAGAACTTTATAAGTATATTGTTTGGTGGTGCGACATTTTCCGTAATAAATGTTTTTATGGAAATGGCATTAGCCGGGAAATCCGGGCAGTTGTCAAAATGTGGGTAAGCCGGGTCTGATTGGAAACCGCAGTGGAACATTAAAAACTAAAGCTCGTAGTAAGTCTCGTGACCAATGCGGGGATTAATGCGAAATAATGTGCGTTCCATCTGCGTGTGCCTAGCGTATCGAATTTCCTCGCACCCTGTTGTGAAATCCGGTTTAATTTAAGTGAGATTGTAGGGGTGAATGCAAGTCGGTAGCCAAGGGTCAGTTCTTGCGAGCCACGGATTCGGCCCCCTTATTCGAGCGGATTATTATTATTTCAAGTCAATCATAAAATATCACTGCTCTTTCTATCGCTGACATTTCCATGAATTCTAAATATGTCCTATCACAGTGGACGACGCTCTTTACTCTGCACACATTCCCGACCTCACGTCCATTTATAAAGACTGATCTCACCGATGAACATAACCATTTGTCAACTTCTGCATCATCTTGCATCAAATCTTACCCCTACCTAACGTTCACTGACTGTGTACAACCAAAAGCAAAACACACGAGCTGAATTTTTTCGAATTTTGTTTACTGAACAAATCAGTGATGATAAATTTAGGAGTTGCCTTTATTGAACGAACCGGTATATTGTCGTGTTTGAACAAATGTCCTGTCAAGCTTACACGTTATTGGCACAGCAATACAAACGACAGGATTCCGGGATTAGGTGTTTGATGAGATGCAGACTTCTCCACCCCCAGCGGGACCCAGTTTTAATGACTAGCATGTCTCGCGCTCTGCCAATAATTAAGACAAACACTCATGGGATATAAACTTTACTTCCTGCTGCTACCTCTCGAACGCCGCAACCAACACTCACTTTTTACGCCGCCCCTGCTTTGTTTCATGACCAAACCTGCCCTGCTAAGCAAAAACGGCGTCACTACTTTTAAGTAATTTTTGAGTTATTTGATGTTTTCTATATTGAACGATTTATTTATAGCATAAATTGAAAGGTAGATAGAGAATGGCAAAACGAATCGATTAAGTAAAATTATTTTTCCCAAAAAATCGTTCTGAAATTAAAGTCCCAAATTTTGAGAACCGCTGAACTAGAATGATAAATTTTAATATTATTGACTAAACAGCAGAGGTAAGTTAACTTCTTGGTCCACTCCGTAATTCTTCTATTTCAATTTGCGTTTTATGATCAAAATTTCTAAAAAAAAAACAAAAAGAAATTTATGCCAGAACTGGGGTTCGAACCTACCACACAAATGACCATGCTATTTACAATTTTGAAAAATTCTCAAAACTACGTCCACTTTGTTTAAAGAAAAAATTAACCGCTAATAAAGTACCATAAACGGCTCTCAACAAGTGGATTAATCAATTTTTTTGAAGAAAGTATGCACTTTTTGGAAAAATGGTATAAGGCTTTTTAACTCGTCTGATCATGACAAATTCACATACCAAATATTGCTAAGCAATTCCCTAACACCCTGTAAAAATGATATTGACAAGCAATTTTCTGGATCTTTTTAATTAGGTAAAACGTTTTTTAATATACGACAATTCAAATAAAAATTTTCTTGGAATGACTACGCAAAAAGGTCGTAACTACAAATAAACATTTATTAACGAAATCTGAACAATTGAAAGCTAGATATTAAAATAATAAATTCACGAAGAAAAACAATGTCAAAGAACAACTAATGCTTATAAATATAAGAGTAATATTAGAATAACTAAAAATAATAATAATACCTAGATACTTAATCAAATAGATAATTTTAATTTTATTTTTGGGGCAAATTGTTCCAAAAAATTAAACGATAGTCCGTTAATACATTTTTAAATATTTTTAAGAGTTTCTGTTTTTTTTTTCAAAAGAAACCTACCATTGGTTCTGTTTTCCGAGCGGGTTTTATGAAAGAAGTCATTTTTCGAAATTTGGAAGTTAAAAAATTTAATTCGATATATTCTTTGTCGAATCCACTCGTACATAACATAACATAACATAACATAACAAATAATATATATTTTTACCTCTTTCAAACTTTACATTATAACCACGTCACTCAAATTAGGACGAGGGTTAATTTTTGTTAATTTGTACTGTCTGAGTTGAAAATTATATTTTCTTATAGAGTTTGATTGCTTAAGTTTAGAAAAAATATTGAGAAAAATCCGTCACGTCCATTTCTGAAATATTTAGTTAATATTAGGTACAGCCGGGGAAAAAACTATTCACCAGTCAAACTCTATGCTTACGCTGCGCTCGCTTGCAATAGTGGTTGCAACTAACTAGTCGAGAAGCAGGTAGGTATAAAATATAAATATCGAGAAACCCTTATTTAGGAAGTCTGGTTCGGAGTCGTCGATGACACAAATTTTTTGAAAAAGGTCTCTTATAGAAAATTACCTTTGTCAATAATTATAACATATAAATCAAACTGTAGTTATAATAAACAAACTTGCTCTTTGCTAATTAATTAATTACTAATTTAATTAAATTAATTTATTTTATTCGAATTTGCCCTATAAACTTACGTTAATTAATTAATTAGTATACCGATTAGTAAGCAAGTTAGTATTCATAATGCTCTAGAATAATTTTGTCACACCAATAGGTTGTCAGTTTCACTTAACGCTAAACCGGTAAAAAATACAAAAAATGAGTTTGATATCCGAATAGCAACAAAATAAAATGGTTAAATTATATTTTTGCATTACCATTTAATCTCTAATTTTCCAACCCTAAAAAATTGACATTTAAATATAAGTAGTAATTAATATTAATATGCCTCCGTGAGTTAATAAAGTCCTTTTTGTAATGTGACACCGTTTTGATAGTTTAATAGACATATTACGAAATAAATAAATATTTTACAAAAATTTTTGGATTAGCAGGAAGCAAATTTGCGACCGTATTTTTGCTAATTTCACAAATTTCAGGTGCGGCGTTCATGCAGGATTACCTTCAATATCATCCATACTCGTGTTTTTTGTCAGAATTTGGGCAAAACAAAAGTTTTAGATTAATTTTTCACATTCAAAATTAAAATTAAATTAAGAATCGTCACAAAAATCCCTAAATCAACAAAGCGATCAGAAAGTCCTTCTATCAAGTAGGCGTATCACTTGAGAACGTGTGTCCAGTGTCATGTATTAGTTCAGCCTACTGGCAAAATTTAAACTGAAATTACCTCACACGTAAACATGCCGTGAATCCGTGGCACAAATAACACTCGAATGCTACACGACCCGTAAATGGTGTCTATGGGACAAAACTGGATTCCAACAATAATTTAATTTGATAACTTTTTGACATTTTTGCTTTGACATTAGGCTTGAGTTCCGCAGACATACGTCCTTTAATTTCTAAGCTTACTTGATAGAAGGACTTTTTGATCGCTTTGTATAAAATAATATAATATAATATAATATAATATAATATAATATAATATAATATAATATAATATAATATAATATAATATAATATAATATAATATAATATAATATAATATAATATAATATAATATAATATAATATAATATAATATAATATAATATAATATAATATAATATAATATAAGTCGTGTTGAATAACTGCTAATGCGCTTTAGATGCGAACTGTCATGTTACCTCAAATTTGACAAAAAATGCAGATACGACGTTCTGGCTTAACGAGGCAGAAACGGGGTCCAAATATGTAGTAATAATAATCGCACTTTTTGTAAAAATTACTAAATGTAATTATTTAAAATTTGTGAAAGTGCGAGTTGATTCCAGTTTTAGTTTAAATGACAGGCAAATTTGGAACGTTACGTCGGTTCTATCAGAAAAATCCCGAGAATAATTCTTACAGTTTTAAAACGAACAGAACGGCAAAAACTTGAGTAAATAATAACAAAGATGAGTCGACAGAATACTGTAACACTTTTTTGTAATTTTTTCTGTTTCGTATATAGGATTACTTTTCTGAACAGGAATGAGCCTCTGTGTTGAATATTTGTAATATTTGCTGTAACAATGTGTCTGATAATGGAGTAATTCTCGTGTTATGACAACCGCATTATTGATAGCCGTCTCGTGTGTAAGTGAGTGTTGTTAGTTAGGAGCGTCGCGTTTTTTGAGTTATGGGATTTATTTGCAAAGCAGTGTATGAATATGAAGGGAATAAATAAGATATAATAGCTTGGAGATATATACGTTAAGTTTAAGAAGAAAGGTAATTTTTCGTGTAGCATCCAGATATGTGTTGTAGATAAGTATCATGAGAAATGGGTCTCTTGAGACGTCAGAACTACACGTGAATAATTGATAAACATTCAGATTTAACATTCCGTATTCCCGTATTTCCGTATTATGTGGCTTTTCCAATACAACAGAAGCTATTCCGATGCGGTCCCACTTCAATTCTGCCACTTTGAATGTCGCTCTTACTTGATTTATATGTAGCTCTCCCGTATCTATCAATTTTATATGTCCTTATTGTGGCGCCCTTCGGCCCTTCACTCCGAAACAATATCCAAATCATGCGTGTTTTCTCTATTAAATACAATTTTGAGTTTCTAAATGCTCCGTGATGTAAATCGTAAAGCGGGAATAAAACGAATTGAGAAATGTTGATATTAATGGTGCATGCATTGACATCGGGGCGTGCGGCGGCAGCCTGCTAAAATAATAAGAAGGAAGAATTGCGCAAAGAAAGATAATGAAAGAGTATTCGAGACAAATTCGAAACAATCGAGTTCTTCTCTGTTATTCGGCATGCTAACGTCTCGTAGGATCCGCTTGAGTTTTTTTATTCCGAGATATTTCTACAACATTTAACATGATATTAGCCGAGTTAGTTCTGAATGGAAGCTGCTCCGTAATTTGGAGAATTTAAACAAGTCGAAATGAAAGAAATAAAGAGCAAAATGTGTCGGTTTAAAGCAGCGGACAAAAAATAAATGGTTGACTCGTCGTAAGAATCGCAAACAGGGCGTTGTAAACAAATTGCAGAATGCAGATACACCCTTCCGCGTTAAAAAACCCCATAAGTTCTTTTAATTAGTACAGCTCTTGAGGGTGACTGCTCCAGGCTCCAGACCAATCGCGGATTCACACTCAAAACAAAAAACTTTCATTAACGAAATTTACAGATGATAAAACGCAACATCAGCGAGAGATAATTAAAAATACTGCCGACAAGAGAATTATTGCTGCTCGCACCCCAACCTGGCCAAGGGGCGCTCGACTTTTTATTATCAAATTTAACCTCGCGGAAATTACCGTTTTACAATATTACTTGCATTCACAAATCGGATCGCGGCAAGAATGCACTTAAAACCATTCGATTTAATTTGCACCCGTATCAGCACGACTAATCTGTTTCTCAATATTTGATTATTTGCGCACTCCAACGCATAAAAGGCCGCCTTTTTCATTTATTTCATTTATGCTTTACGGCGGCAAACGCCGGGAGGGTAATTGTAGCGTAATTACGTCAAAGACAAATTACATTTTTAGGAAAAAATTAAGCGCTAGGCCACTACCTCTTTTTATATTGCCAAATATTATATTTCTTTCTGTTCCTTATCTGGGGGTGTAACACTTTATTTAATAAAAACACGTTTTCTCCCTGAGTTGTTTATTTTATTTTTATTTTTTTTAATTTTTTCAGTTCCTAGGTACGTCAAATGTTTCAATTATTAAAATTATTAAAAAATTATTGAACAATTATTACAATTATTGACAACAGACAGTAGTCGCTTAAATAAAATGTTATTTAGTACCTATTGTCAAGTATTGTTTATTTATATTGTTTCCCGCTAAAAATCAAAATAAAAAACATTGTACTATACATCCTAAAAGTTTAAAGGTTACTGATTACAAGAAAGAAATTTACACAAAAACAATGCAAAGGTAAACATCAATCTATACTTTTTTCTGTGGTCAATAAATTTGACACTAAATTCAAAAAAAACAAAAATAAATTTGAAACTAAAACTTTTAATTTTTTTTATACAGTGCTCTCATTTCAAAACTGGCCAGTCTCAATAACTTTTGAAATTGAGTAAAGTAAATACAGCTTGAGTCTGCTTCGCAATTAATTTGATCTTTTACGAGTAAATTGCAACTTAATTCATAAGCTAGGTTCATTATAAATTAATTAATTCTTAGTGTTCAGTGTCCTCGGTTTACAGAACATTTTACGAAATGTAGTCAAATTTTGATTCACAATTAACATGATGCAGAGCCATGTAAGTGGCAACTTAATTTTGAATTAGTGTAATCTTGTATTATGAAAAAATTCACATATCTATAGGAGTACATGGAGAAAAACACAAAATAATTTAATAACAAATGCTGATTATTGTATTGTTAGTTTTTGAGAATAGGTACAGTAAAAGTAAAAATTATAGAAACGTTAGTTATGTTTAAGGTTCCATTCTTCAATTGCTATCCACTTTAATTTAATTTTAAATGGTCCCTCTATTTTTTGAAAATTTTTTTTCACTGCTTTCGTGTTCGTCATCAAAAGACGAAAAGCTTTCAGTTATTGTTTCGCTTTCACTTCCACTTATGTTTTGTTGTTTCTTCATTACCTTTAAGTTTTACTTATTTTTAAATCATTATTTTTGTTTTTTGTGTTTATAATGTTGCTAAAAATCTCATATTTAAACGTTTTTTTTTATGAAGTGTAATCTTTCAAATTCAAAACGTCAAATTTTCTATCTTTAGCTGCTCACACTCTAAGATTTTATAGATGTATTTTTTGAAGATGTTGACAATGCTTCAATTTGCTGCTCTAAATTTATTGCACCTTTATCTAAGTCATCCTCTGCTGAATTATCCGACTTTTCGGTTTCTTTTTTCATTGAAATTCATACTTTTCATCACTTTTGGCTTTATCTAAAAGTTTTGATAAGGCTGGTATTATTTTTAGAGCGGAATGTACAGGATGGTGCATTTTGGAGGTATAGATAAAAACTCTAGGGTTCGTTTTTGAGAAAATAATTTTGGTCAAAACCGCATCCCGCTATCGTCTTTTGTTTTCGATTTACAAACAAAAGTTGACATTTTAGCGAAATCTTAAAAAATTCATATCTTTCCTATTATAAAAAATTTACATTTGGAACAAAGACATTATAGAGGCACTTTTTTACAGAGAATTTCATAACGTTATCAGCGATTTTTTTTAACCACTCGTTTAGCTGTAATGATATAAAGTTGTATTTTTTTAAATAGAAATCATATAGTTGACTATGACATTTTCGAATAGCTAATTTTTTTCTGGTTTGATATGTCTATTTGTGTAATTTTTAAATATTTGAAAAAAACATAACATTTTGCTTTTTTTTATATAGTAGGCCATGAAAAATTTTTAGATTTTTAATTAAAACCATGAAAAATATATTACCCAACTAGTATTTATAAATTTCATGATTTTTTAAACACTAATTAATTCAAAAACAGCATAATAAATTATTAGTAGATCAAAGGTTTGGGATTAATAAAAGTTATTTGTTTTTAGATTTAAAGGCAAGCTTTCTATTTTCTAATTAAACATGAAATGTCGGAAAAAGAGAAATCTTATTAATTGTATGATTGCCTTTCAATAAAATTTTATGTTACAAAAAAATGTCAATCCAAACACCAAAATCAAATCTCCATAACATTATCAACGTTACCTTCATTGCACTTCACTAAATCATAAAAAAGTGTTATCAAATCGTAATGACACATCGTTTTCAATTTTCTGCACATTTTTTATGTCATTAAAATCTGCGACGATTCAATTGAAAATAACTTTAACTTAGCTTATTTTTGTAATTTTACATTTTTTAATTTAATGACCGTTCACAAAATTTCTGGATTATTCACACCTTTTAATTTTTCCATGGCCAACTACTTTCAAAAAAATATCAAACTGTATTTATATTGTTTTCAGTTCAGAAAAAAATAAGCTTTTCAAAAATGTCATAGCCAACTATGATTCCTATTAAAAAAAATACAACTTTATGTTATAACAGCTAAACGAGTGGTTAAAAAAATCGCTGATAACAATATGAAATTTTTTGTAAAAAAATGTCTTGTTCCAAATGTGTATCTTTTATAATAAGGAAGATATGATTTTTTTAAGATTTCGCTAAAATGTCAACTTTTGTTTATAAGTCGAAAACAAAAGACGATAGCGGGAATCGGTTTTGACCAAAATTATTTTCTCAAAAAACGGACCCGAGAATGTGTCACTCGTTTTTCTCTAAACCTCTTAGTTTCGAAGATCCCCTATTCGGACATCCAAAATGCACCACCCTGTACACTTATTGTCGCGTGCTGGGGTGCTAGGTTATTTGTTTGTTTGTCTGTTTCGTTTCATTATTGCATTTGCAATAGTTTCGTTATCAAATGACTATTATTTAGCACTTTATATTAGAAAAAAAAGTCGGTGGAGTGTGTTGGGAATGTGGCTTTGCATTTTTCGGCCATTTCCGTGTAGTATGATGTTTTATCAATATGGGATGAAAATTTGATATCGTAATGCTCTTTGGAATGGCATCGGGCCGGAGGCAGAGAGGGGCCAGGTCCAATGGCGACTTGATTCAATAAGTTCACCTCGAGCGACCTTTGGTCGGCTGCCCTCTCGGCTCTCGGTCGTCTTCTTGTTTACATAATGACCGTCGTTTAGCTGGACAGCGGTCTGTGCCCCTTTTATTTCACCATATAAGTGTCCCAAAGCTGTAATCGATTTTTCAATAATGTCTGTCCGGCCCTCGCAGCCGTCCTGCGGCCGTCCATCTATACATAAATATGCCACATACGGCACGTGCAACGCTCACTTGCTTTATTAAACGCGATTTACGATTTACTGTTTTACATACATATACACCGAATTTCGAATTCTTCGACTCAACTCTAATAATCTTGGAACTTTACCCCCGGACACGCTTCCACTTCCGAACAGTTCGCATCAAATTTAGAAAATAACTTAAACACTTATGGAGATGAGGGAAATATATTACGGCATATACAATTTCCACCACTGGCCTAAAAGCCTAAGAAAGTTTTAAATAAGTTATGCACTGCTAGCACCACAAAACCCCAAAAACATAAAAGAAACATTCAATGAAACGTGAATTATGCTTTATGGCGAGGCTGCAGGCCCCCGTTCTAATGTAGTTTTATTGTACACCATTCGGCTCAAGTCGACCATTATCATCGCATTAGCGCACTAAATTGACACAATTAAACACTATTATAACTCTATTAGCCACGCGATTACCAACTTTTATCTTAATAAAAAAATTACAACGAACCTCCGACCTACCTCTACACGCATCTTCCTCCTGCTAACCAGTTTTGACATTTTTACTGCCACAAGGGATGTGTGATTCACTGTTGAGCGCGGTATTAGTGGACTAGAAGCATTTAGATGATACGTGGTGTTAGTTACCACTGTATATATTGCCTTCGTCACAATCGCGGCTGTTGCTACAAGTATTGCACTAGCAATTTATATTAGGGTCGTGTCCAATCTGTCGCTAACATTAAGACAATAAGCTCAGACTTTATCACGCCTCGTTACGGACGAGATTTACGCCAATACTGCATCACATCACTAAATACAAAAATGGCCAGTTAAAGTCTATCTCTCAAATAAAAAGCGCTTTGCAAGTCAAAATTGCCCCCCAAGTGAATAAAATTAAAGAATAATAAACAG
Source organism: Tribolium freemani (assembly GCA_939628115.1). Taxonomy (NCBI): domain Eukaryota; kingdom Metazoa; phylum Arthropoda; class Insecta; order Coleoptera; family Tenebrionidae; genus Tribolium; species Tribolium freemani. The sequence goes on along the minus strand of OW626792.1, from coordinate 10,767,334 downwards.
ATGAGGAGGCGAAGTCTAGCTTGAAGCTATTTAACTTAACTTCAGAAAAAATAATAAAAAATATAAAAATTATAAAATTATAAACAATATAGAAATATCACTCTGTTTGTTTTCTTATTTCTTCTTTCTCGAGAGGCTGGCAATGGTTAATTCTTAAGGTGGCGCTCTGCGAAAAAGTGCTGATTTTGGTCAACTTTAACTACCAATATCTACTAAACTATAAGAGATACGACTTTGATTTTTGTATATGTTACTAATACCATCTTTTACTAAGTATTTACCAAATTTCAATAATGTACATAAAAACATAATTGACATAAAAAATCACAAAATATCCATGTTTTCAACACTTCATCGAGATAATCTTAAGAACCATAATACGTAGATAAATCGGACTGGGACCATTTGAAAACACACAAAAATATCTAGTGACATTACCCACTTCCGAAAAAAATTGACTTTTAATTAAAAAAATACGTTTGATATCTCTGTGAAAGAAACGAAATTTGTTGTAGAAAGTTGGTAATCTCACTAGATATAGTCGATTGAAACGATTTGGCGTTTGCCGTTTTTAAAAATGTTTGTTCGTTCTCAAAAAACAATTTTTTGTTAGTTCTGGCACCGGCCGCTTCAAATTTGAGCTGTCCGAATTGTCGCCTAAGGCAAAATATCTCCTCGGGTCCCTTCAGGTAGTGGAGAGTCAACGCCTCATTGTAAATTTTATTTGTCCTCATTGTTGTGGCAAAGTTGGAGTAAATAAGATGATTTCGGTACTCACTGCTTGATTTTTAAAAAAGGATTTACATTGATTTATAAAATCCTTTTCAAATTCATTATTAAAATTTTGATTCCGCCTGGGTCGGATTTAACATCCATACGTGTTAAAATCAAATTTTAATTTCACTTTCTACAAATTGACCGACCCCTAGTAGTAATTTTTTACTTAACAGATTATACCACTAATTTTTTGCTGTAACTATTGATTTTTTGGATTTTTGTGAAATTCGATTAGAAAATGTTTTTATACTCGTTTCAGTTAGTAAAACGTCAATTTTTTAGCAATCTAAAAAAATAACTCTTATAAAGTTGACAAATGTAAAAAAATAGTTAAAATGATAAGGAACTTCTTAGGAATATTTTTTTAATTAACGTTTGTTCAACCAAATCTATAAATTTTTGAAACATGGGTAGTACTATGACAAATTTAAAAAATCGAAAAAGTGTCTTATTGAAACAACAAAAAATTACTCATCAAATACTACACGAGAGTTTGACGAAGAAGAACATTATTTTCCAAAACATTTCTCAAACGGGTTGTCATTGGTCATTATAATTTGCTTGGAACCCTGCGGATACAACGTTTACAAAAAGTTTTATCAAATAATAATTTTTAATTTATTCACACTCTGTTTTATACAATGGCGAGCAAAAATTTTTGGACATCTTTGACATTTCACTGACATAATCGTGTGTAATTCTCTATCCTTTTTGACAATGAAATGACAAAAGTGTCCGAAATTTTTTGCTCGCCATTGTACGAAATCTGTCGATAAATAATAATAATTATTACTTCATCGATAATAATAATAATACTTTAACTTGTATGGAGACGCTGATTATCATAATTTATCAAGCTGAAGAGTCAAATAAAACCATTTCCACAGGTAGTGTTTAGTTAGAATACATTTTTTCCCTCAGTTTGCATTAGTTTATCATTCACAAAGAAAAAAAAATTACAATATTCTTAGGAATATTATAATAAATTTTGGCAACAGTTATCTTCTTTTTCTATTTGATTAAAAATTTAATAATAACAATTTAAAAATTAATAATTATAATTAGCAAAAATTAGCATAAACTCTCAATATTTCGTAAATACATGCATACGATGCCTCTCTGAATCGAACATTTTTTTTGGATTTTTGTGAAATTCGATTAGAAAATGTTTTTATACTCGTTTCAGTTAGTAAAACGTCAATTTTTTAGCATTCTAAAAAATAACTCTTGTAAAGTTGACAAATGTAAAAAATTAGTTAAAATGATAAGGAACTTCTTAGGAATATTTTTTTAATTAACGTTTGTTCAACCAAATCTACAAATTTTTGAAACATGGGTCGTACTATGACAAATTTAAAAAATCGAAAAAGTGTCTTATTGAAACAACAAAAAATTACTCATCAAATACTACACGAGAGTTCCACAAAGAAGAACATTATTTTCCAAAACATTTCTCATTGTCATTGGTCATTATAATTTGCTTGGAACCCTGCGGATACAACGTTTACAAAAAGTTTTATCACATAATTTTTAATTTATTCACACTCTGTTTTGTACGAAGTCTATCGATAAATAATTATTATTATTACCTTATCGATAATAATAATAATACTTTAACTTGTATGGAAACGCTGATTATCATAATTTATCAAGCTGAAGAGTCAAATAAAAACATTTCCACTGGTAGTATTTAGTTAGAATACATTTTTTCCCTCAGTTTGCATTAGTTTATCATTCACAAAGAAAAAAAATTACAATATTCTTAGGAATATTATAACAAATTTTGCCAACAGTTATCTTCTTTTTCTATTTGATTAAAAACAATTTAAAAATTAATAATTATAATTAGCAAAAATTTGCATAAACTCTCAATATTTCGTAAATACATGCATACGATGCCTCTCTGAATCGACCGATTCCTCGTGAAAAAACGATGAGTAATATTTTGAATATTTCGATTCATAACAAGCCACTAGCCCTGTCCGAAGTACCTGCTTGAGATAAAGGTCTCAACGTTTGTTGGGGGTTGTAAATTATTAGACAGAGAAACTCAGCCCTGTTATAAATCATTTTAGGCCCAAACATTTTCGGTAATATTCCGATTTGAGCGACCCCTGTGCGGGAATAAGTGTCGTCCTCATCGACTTTCGCCACCTTAAGTTAAGTTCTATATTAATTTTATTTCTATACCTATTGTTTATAATTTTATTATTTTCTATTATTTTTTCTGTGAGGATAAGTTGAATAGCTTCAGGCTAGACTCAACCGTGTGATATTTTTTGTATTTGGTTTTAAAACTTGTGGGTCATAGGCAAAAATCTTTCCAGGTGGCGAGCAAGAAAAATAAATAGTTTAAAATAAAAGTGCTAGAAGGAACTCATTGACCGGCTTAGGGTTCGCTAGGCCTTATCGTGGCGTAATGGCAACATTAAAGAGTGTCGTAAAAGTGGCTAGCCGACGTTTGGGATATCCACAGGAGCTCTGCGTCCGATGAGTCCCCGAATTATTTATAAGTCTAAAAGTTTGCCCCCTTATTTGGGATCGATTAAACAAAATGGATTAGTCTGAGTTCTTCAACCCTATTGAGCATATGGGAGAGATGAAATAGTGGATGGGTTGCGAGTGCGGTCGGTTGAGTGGTTTGTGGCTAGCGGTCAGCGGTCAGTCTCTGAGGGGTCAAAGTAAGAGTCCTATCATTCTGCAAGGGCCCATCTGGCCGCGCCATCAACGTGTAAATGCCCTATTACAGGGGCAATAAGCCCCAAACTTATAGCATCATTTCAATTTCCAATTGTGATGGTGATCGTTCGCTTCGTATTCACTGTATTTTATATTGCTAAAAATTGCACTCTTTTATTACTCGCTCGCCCACTCGTTTATGAATTTATCCATACAAATTGTGCGATCACTCAAAAACCGATAATTAAGTTATTAGAATAGTGAATTAGGTGTGCGTTACAAGGTCGTGAGCATTTCCGAAAATGTGGGAAACACTAATTAAAATAATTTATGATGTATCTCCGAGGAGTTAGTTTCTCATTCGTTTGCGGGCCGTGATAGAGGCCCACCATCAGCATCATCATCAACGAGCGGCTTCTATGACCAACCTCTGGTTCCCACGGCGATGATTTCGTCACATGAGACATGAGCACCGCAACGTGACCCCGTCATCGTTCAGTACTGGAAACGGTGGTATAATACGACTTTAAGCACACAGACGTTACGAGCCGCCGCTGTATCTTAACAAACTTCTTCCTTATTACGGCATTCTTAAACATATCGCATCGCCAGCTGAATAAACGCTATTCCACTAATCAAAGTTATCTATTATCTTTGCACATCGCCGCGGTTCTGTTTTATGTCAAATTTCAGGTGATTTATTTTTATGTGACACTTCTTGTGCCGACAGGTCGCTCAGTTGTGATTTAAATTCAGTCCTTGCAAACGTATTTATCGCAAATTGATTTTAAATTACACGCGCAGTGTAATTATAGGAACGGCTTATTCTTTCTTGTGACTTAGCTGTCACCTCTTAAATACCACGGATCTTGAGACATTCACAGCCTTATTATTGTGTTAACTCTGAGATCAATTACTGCAATCAGAGTTAATTTTACAATAAATTCATATCAATTATGTCGAACAAGGTACGGTTTTTGTAGCATTAATTATGAAATTATTTATGATTGACGTAAAGCAAAACACAGAATTTTCTTAATTAATTGTTGACCATTATTTTGGCATGTCCTGCGCAATTAATGGTCGCCCCTTGTTAGTAATTTATAAACTTTAACCATTTCTGCTTATCTTGAAATGTGTTATAGTATAAAGAGCAGAATGTGTTTTCTGTCCGGGGAATTAATGTTTCTTGGAGCTTAATTCATTACTCTTTTAATTATCCAAGGAGCGAATGAAACGTCAACAAGAACGCAAAATCGGATAAATCCGTCAAGTGTTTATGTTTACTATAGGAAGGAGTCCTTAATTCATGGCACTTCGGCGTCGGGGGTGTTTAAGTTATCAGGATTTGGCGGTAGGTTAGCAAACAGCCCCAGGTCCGTCGTCCTGTGATAGTCGCTCGAATGCCAACGGGTCATAAATAATCCGTGTTGCCTCTACGTATATTAAAGATGATTCATTAGCTTCTTTCAGTGGAACCTTAATAAATGTTAATATCGTTAATTATACTCCACTAAAATCTTCGGTTATCGATCATTTTCAATAACCACTTCGAAATAAAATCAAAAACCAATTATTAATTACATCGGAGTGCCTCGAAATTAGCCCTTGCGCGCTAATTGGAGGGAATCAATCTTAAAATATTATTTGTCAATAACAAATCTATTTTTAACGAGCTAATAGTCTCGAATTTTGTATTTATACGAAAACGCCCCGAGCAACGTTCGTGAGTGTTGGACACGAGTATGTAATTATAATTTTGTGTTGATGACCAGAGAGAATTCTGAAACCTAATACGGCACTGATGAAAATTTAAATAACACTATCGAAGGATGTCTGTATTTTTATTGTAAGTAAAACAAGAACACACGACTTTTATTGCAAACCGGGAGGAGAGGAAAACTGACCGCAGATCAATCATTCAACCCATGATAAGCGTATTTTTGTTGTTGATGGAGCAATTCGAAACGAAGATTTTTTGAGTGAAAGCTGGACCCATCCACCGTTTATTATTAAATTAAATCACATTCTTGGACTATTATTAAAATTAAGTTGGCACAATTATCCTCTCATGTCCAGTTGCAGTGGCAGTTTAACTGGCAAATGGGGCAATTTCAAAATCGGAACGAAAAAAATCGAAATTAATTTCACACATCATTAAACATATTTTCGACATGAAATAAAAAACTTAATCAAGAGTACGGCGATGTTGTCTACAGTAATTTTCTTAATTCACTCGGGGATTGCAACGATGGGAGGGTTAATGTACGGAGGAGTCCAATTTAAACGTCGATTTGTACAAAAATTGTAACAATTAAGAAATCTGTGTGAATAATTCGTCGTTTAGCACGTAATTAGGCTTCTCCCAGGAGCTAATTATCGGAAATAAATGTAACATTTGTGTTTTGTGCCGCCTTAAAATAAACCCGTTTTATCTCCCAACCGATGAGACGCACAATGTAACATAAAAAGGCCCGTTTCAGCTGAGTCAATGTCTGAGTAATCGAAAACTTCGATTTTGGATCAAGGTAAATACAAAAAATAGTAGAGGCACAATATTCATGAACACAAAAATTACAATCGAGAAACACCTCACGGTAATAAAGCAGTTCATTTCATGGATGTTTAGGGATAAAAGCTACACAAAAACCATCACTGTTTCATTCTATACTTAGAATTCAATTACACACTTTTAAATATTTGATTTTATTTGGGACACAAGCGCAAAAAGCTTTGTATTTCAGTGTTACACAGAAATAGGTAGAAATTCGCGAGTTTTGAGCAATTTGCCCGGAGGCCTGTTTTTTCAAATTACTCAATCATTGCAAAATTCGTGGCTAATGCACTTGATACGGTATGTGCGCTTATTGCCAAATCAATTAATTAAGGTGGAAATTAAATCTGCTCGAATAAAATATCTTTCCAGTATGGAAAAAGACGTTACTAATGATCCTAAAAATTTTTTGTCTTATATAAATAACAAAAAATGTACTAAATCTATTCCCAATATTATGCATTTTGAAAGTAGATGTTTTAATACTCCTATGGATATTGTTAATGGTTTTGCATCTTATTTTCAGAACAACTTTCCTGCATCTAATAATTGCTCTGCTTTTGAAAATCGTTCTAATAATAATGAAATATTGACTTTAAATTTTATTGAAGAGTCAGATGTGCTTTCTTCTTTAAAGCCTAAGAGGACTGTTGGACCAGATGGAATTCCAGTCTTTGCCATAGTACATAGGTGTGCTGATATATTGTCTTATCCTTTTTTTCCAATTGTTAATTTTTTTTTTTCCTGATGCATTTAAATTATCTTCTGTAATGCCTATTTACAAAAAGGGGGACAAAAGTGACATTACTAACTACCGACCTATTTCTTTAATTAATAACTTCAGCAAGTGCTTTGAAACGCTTATTTACAATGTAGTAAGTGTTCATGTTAAAAAATACATATGCAATGAACAACACGGTTTTGTGTCTGGTAGGTCTACTGTAACAAATCTTTCCTGTTTTTCCCAGTATCTTGCCGAGACTTTAGATCTTGGTATGCAACTTGATGTTTTCTATGCAGACTTTCAAAGGCTTTTGATAGCGTAAACTTTAATATACTGCTTTCCAAACTTTATCACTTTGGTCTTTCAGACTCTTTGATAATTTTTTTTCAATCTCATCTTACTAAAAGAAGACAGTATGTTTTCCTAAATGGTTTTGTTTCTGACGTATTTGAAGTTACATCTGGAGTACCACAAGGGTCGATACTCGGTCCGCTTCTTTTTGTACTTTTTATTAACGACATTGTAACTTCTTTTGACATACCTTGCCTCCTATGCGCTGACGATTTAAAAATTTTTTGTAGAATAAAAACTTCTCTGGACTGTAATGTTCTGCAGAAGAATATTCTTAATCTTTTAGAATGGTGTCAGAAAAATGAGTTAAATCTTAATCTGTCAAAATGTTTTTTAATGCAATTTTCTAACAAATCAGTCATAAAGTTTAATTATTTTATTGATTTTTTACTCCTAAAAAAACTGGATTATGTTAAAGATCTAGGTGTTACTTTTGATCCACAGTTCACGTTTTCTAATCATATTGATAGTGTCATACTAAAAGCTTCTAAGATGTTGGGTTTTGTTATAAGAAATGGTTCTGAATTTTCACAAATTAACACTTTGAAATTACTATATTTTTCATTTGTTAGATCATGTTTGGAATATGCATCAGTTGTTTGGTCTCCTATTTACGTTACCTAACAGGAAAAACTTGAAAATGTACAAAGAAGGTTTTTGAAATTTCTGGCTTATAGAGATGATGGAACTTATCTTCCAGTTGGTTTCCCGCAAGAAATATTATTAAATAGGTTTCAAGTATCTAGTCTTGAAATTAGACATAAATTTGCTGCATTAACGTTTCTTTTTAAAATTATACACAATAAAATTGATTGCCCTCAACTGCTAAAACAAATAAATTTTCGTGTACCTCGTCAAAACTCTAGAAATAAACAATTATTTTACTTGGATGCTAGTCGGACAAACTTCAAAAAAAAATCACCAATATTTAAGATGTGCTCTGAAATGAACCGAATTAATAATATAGACATATTTTTTATGAATTTCAATTCTTTTTGTAATATTTTACGTACTTATCAAATCAAATCAATAATAATAATGATAATAATAATAATAATAATGATAATAATAATAATAATAATTGAGCCGTGACAATTCGCTAATTTAATTTGGGTATAGTTTATTAATTTGTTCACAGTTTCTCACTGTGGCGGTTGTATTTAAATATGTGATTCGGTAGTGACTTGGTAGCTGTTAGCTGCACGAGTGGTCATATATTAAGAATAGTGTCGGAGAGTGCCAATCTGGCCGTTTTTAACGTCTTCAGTGTGTCGCCTCGTGGCCGCTAAGAGATTGCTGAGTGCAAACTCTTGTTAACTTCCCGAGTTATTTCTCGAGCTTATAATCCGCAATGCAAGGGGAGCTGAGAGTCATGATGTCGGATGTTCCTCCGCCTATTCCTTCTTTCCCAACGGGTTAAACCGCTAATCCGGAATCTAAGTCTAAGACGACACGTCTTGTTTGCACCTCGGGATCTTATTATGTCGCCCAAAGCGGCGCTAACTGCTTAACGGGGCATTACAACTTCCTCAACTTCCACAAACTTGAGAATGGTAAACAGTTGCTGCTACCGACTAGCTAATGTCGGTAAATTCGCTCGTAAAAACTTAGCTTAATAGCGCTCGCGGTCATCATTTGGTAATGAGGCATCGACCGGCCTTAAAACGTTATTAGTTGCCCGGATCCTTATTCGATTACGCTCCCTCAGGTACTCGTCTGCAGCTCGGGATCGGGAACGTTGCAGGTTGCAGGTTGCAGCACCCGCGCTCGACTCCTTCGAGATGCACGCTACGACCACCCAGGGATTTGGTCCGACACGATTCCCGATTTATTGCACCATCAAAGCTATTTATGAATACTCGTGAAATTGCAATGATACATATATGAACGCGCACCGGCTTCCGACTGTCGCCCCACTGCCTGATTTCCCGGTTTTTCTTTGTGGGATAGTAGTGTTGGTGCACAGAGAAAAGCATTTCTTTAATTTTAGTATTTGTGTTTTGTTTGCCAAGTAAACTGAAATGTTTGATGAAAATAATGCATTTATTTCATGATAGTTGACCAGTATTATTATTTCAATGCAAAATTATTTTGAAGTAAAGAAATAGACGGAAGAAATTGTTTTTGGTTGTTTAGGGCAGGGAATAAACTAAACTTTATATTATTAGCGACGTTTCGATTTTAATTAAATCATCGTCAGGCTGCAATATTGATACGTCTTGCTTGAAGGTGACATGGCACGACCACTAGTTTCTTAAATCAAATTATTGTTTTAATAAATACAAATAAATAAAACTAAAGAAACAATTTTTTTCTTGTCCATATAGAAACAAGAAATTTTTTTGAACTAAATAAATTTTATTTGAAACAATTTTTTTTTCTCTGTGTGCTATTTTATGTATTATTCACTCGCGACTTCGTCCGCGTAAATTTTAATACAGACTGATTACACTGGTCCCAGAGGACCACACTCTAGAGTGTAATATTTTCTAGTGTAAATTAACTTTTTTGTATATGTACTTTTAACACCTAAACTAGTGTAATACACGTAATCATATTTTATAAATGTTTTACACACTTATATAAATGTTCTAATGTACTTCCTGAGTGTACAAAGCATTGAATTCTAGTGTAGTTACAGTGCGAAAATGGTTTAACATAAAAGCATGTATATATATATTCTAATGTTTATTAAAAAAATACAAATGCACAAAAAAACAAAATAAAAAATAAATTCAAACTACGAGTACATACCTATTTAACAAAAATATGTTTAGGAACAATACATAAATCAGTAGAACCGTAAGGTTGTTTTCACTTATATACCTAGTTCTTCATATTTAAGCAATATTAAATCAACACAATATTTGTGCTGTCTTGTTGTAAAAGATCTGAACTCATGAACTACCTTATTCAGGGCCGCGCCAAGTCCTTTCAACGCCCGGGTGCATTTTGAAACATAGTGTACCTACTAATTTATAATAACTGTAGGTACTGAAGTTATTTTTTGTACTTTGAGTCAAAATTGCTTAAAATGTACTGAGTTGAGTGGAAAATTGTGTTATTTGTGCCTTTTTCGAGAATTGAAACACTTCAAAACACTTTTTTTTGGCGAAATTTTGTTAGAGCAGAGCGAAAAGGCACTAAATTACCTACATATAAATTATATTATTATTTCTCCTTATTTTCATCAAGCGTTTTAGCACGTGTTGTTCAGCCAGAAATAATTAGAAACCTAATTATTTTGCTAAACTCAATCAAAATTACGCCGAAAAATCACAGAATTATGTCGCAAATGGTGTTATTTTTGCTTTCTTCAAACCCCTTAAGCGAGATTTTGTTAAAATAGAACGAAAAGTTACTAACCTATATGCTAAAAATTTCAATATTTTTTCTTCTTTTAACCTTTGTTTAACTAGAAATGCGACTATTTTTTAAGGAATTTCGTTCAAAATAAGCCTAGAAGTCAATAGCTTTATTTTGTACATGCAACGAAATAGGAATAGAGATTTTTTTCATTTTAGACGTGAGGTAAAACAGAGATGAAAAAAACGTCATGAATAATAAAAATAAGTTTCCCTGACGAATTGAACACAAGATTTTGCAAAATTCGGTAAGAAATTTCAAATTTCCAATATTAAAAATTTGCCTTTTTCCATACTCAAATAAATATTGAAACCTTACAGAATTCCCCACCGAATTTTACAAAATATTTTGCTATCTCAAACGTTTTATCTCGTTTTACAGAAACGCAATTATTTCGCAAAATTTCTCAAAAATCAGCCAAAAAAAACTAAATTGGATCGAAAAGTAAAGTTTGGTTTTTGGTATATTTTAGCCTATTTTCACTCGAAAACGCAGTTGTTAGTGTTTCACAAAAACTAACCGAAAATTGTTAAAATTACTCAAAAATGAAACAATTATTTCGACCGTTTATCGAGATAAAATCGCAAATTTTTGCAAAATTTTGCTGAACCGGCCTGAAAAATCAATAAATTATTGAATCAAAAATAATATGATATTAGCATTTTTGCATTTTTCGTGTGCTTAAAATTATTTTCAAGCTTAAAAACTCAGTTTTTGCGAAAGTTTGAAAAATCACAGAACTGAATCAACAATGACATTACTTCCCGGCGTTTTATATTCTAAAAAATTTTTTTATCCAAAAATACAATTTTATGCAAAATTTCAATAAAAATAGACCGAAAAATCGCCTAATTAGGGCGAAAATATTGTTAGTTTTATGTTTATTAAGAGCATGTATTTTATTAATGCATTTCGAATCAGCTATTTTACCAAATTTCCTCGAAAAATATCAAACATGTTGTTGAAATAGATTGAAAATTTAGTATGTTTTTTTCGATTTCATGCGCTTAAACACGCATTTGGAGTAACAACTTAGTCTTTTGATAAAGAGAAAACAGTAAGTTAGGTCAAAAATAATTTATTTTCTCAACTTTTGGGCACGTCTTTGAATCAAAATAAATTTTTGAGAAAATCTTTATGCCGCCCCCTGGCACCCGGGTTGGCGCGGCTCTGACCTTATTTAAAACCAATATGGTAGGAGGTAGGATGTTTTTCGGTTTTCAAATATCTAATATTATAGTAATATTATAGTAAACTAATTCGCCCAATTAATTATCAAATTTTGTTTTCGCTGTAGAATAATAACATTTTTAAGTTTTTAACTAAGCTCTTATATTTAATACTTCTACTCTAATATACATACATTAAAACAAGAATAAAGTTCTTATAATTGAATCAGTAACTTACCTAATTCTGAGATATTTTCGAAAGTACAGTTTTTCTTTACTTTTTTTATGCACTTTTTGTAACATAATTTGAAAATTATATCAGCCATTTTAACTGTCCCAGCACCCATAAAAAAATAAAATATGTTGCCCAAAAATGTGCAGTACTGTGTACCTTATTTATTGAATACTGTGCAGTTATATTTTTAATATAAACTGCGAACATCATTTGAGAGTGTAAAAAATTCACTCTAAAAGGTAGAATTCATGTTTTTATGTAATTTCAACACTGACAGAAAATGTCTTTCAATTATAAGTTATTTTGTAAAAGATGTATTATGTTACCAGTCACTTTAAACATAATCTAGTATCAAAATTAACACTAGAAAAATTAACCACATGCCAAAATGTTTTTGCTATTAAATTTTTTTAGCAATTGATTCTATATACTTGTGCACCCTCTAAGGCTGTGCGTTGTCCGTCAGTTAGTCAGTCACGGAACTCTTTTATATGTATAGATTATTAGATGCATTTTTTGTAATTTGCGGTTGCTGGCTGTGATTAGTCGTTCTAATCGGTTGATTATGATAATGGTTTGGTCATTGCGTATTTTTTGCCGAAGCCGGAGTAATTGGAGTGAGTTGAAGGGTTCCCATCGTTCGTGGTGGCATTGATAAAAAAGGAAAAACAATGGACGTTTCGTCTCATTTGCACAAATTGATTTCACCGATTTTTTTGGGTAACTTACATTATGTTTTGGTTTATAGCCTCAAATTATACGGTCGAAGTTTGTAATTGGTTGACAGCGAGCGGAGGACGGTAAAGTGACGGTCTTAGGTTGATTATACGGCAGAGGTCAGGTTCGGGATGGAATAAAAGAAAAGAAGTACAGTGGCAAGTGGTGGACGGTAATCCGGAAGGGCATCAGTATCGGCCCTTGGCCCACATCCCGCAATATAGGGACGGGAGGGCCGACACCCGGTGGCCGAGCAAACGCCCAGCAATATGTTAGCCTTCATAAATCATTGTTAGAATGACTAACAGCCTCCGAAGACGCGTCTTCCAAAACCCCTAGCAGACGCCCTTCTTTTCAGAAATATGATGTAATTTATATGGAAATGCATCGAAATCTTTGTCATTTGGAGATATGAATGAAAAATTCAGTGTCCTTCTGCGGCCGAATTCTGGCGGTTGAAGCATGTGTTGGCTCAGATAGCGGCCGCCTACTGATTTGTCAACTTATCTGTCCTCGTTGTTGATTTTGCCTACAACTTGCCATGATTTATGCGGTAGACCTCTCGTTCCGTCCTCTTCTTTATGAAACATACCCTGCAATAAATGCGTTCCTGAAAAGCAGTTTGTCACTCCGAGTGCGAACTGGAATTCGTCCATCACTTCAGATGCAATGCAAGAAAGAATTCTACAAGCGCGCTCTAATTGCGCCACCCTATTCTTATTCATTCGCATTCTTCGCACACCTCGCAAAATGTGAACCTAATAAGATATGCATGCGCCAGGACCCGAACACCGACCAAACCAGCCCTTCTTCCGACAAACTTACGCACTTCGTCATTATCATATCGACACCTCCATACATATTAATACCAACACATCAACTTTTCCCCAGATTTGCAAACGGAAAACGCCGTCATAACGCGACATAATAAGGATATCCTTATTATCTCTCTCAAGATTCCGACTCAAAATGTAAACTCAATCGATATTTGTGGCGTGCTGGAAAAATGAGGGTCCCTACTGCTAATTTACCAAACCAAATCTCAATAAAGTAGGGAGAACAACATCTCTATATCATTTTCTATTACGTACCTTGTGAAAATCGCGCCGCCTTGGCTTATACATATTGCAATTTGCATGTTAACTAGATACCATCTTCAAATATCGACAGAAACAAGGGTATGCAAAGACGGGAAGCTGTTACATTGCCGCGATATCTTGTCAAGACTCGATGATCTGGTCCCGGCAACTTAATCATATACATAACCACTCCAAACGACCGCCAGATTATGCATACATTTGCAAAACATACAAAAAATGAACCCATTTCCTCTCATTGTCGAACTGATCATACCGGTGACACGTTTGACTCCAGTTTTATGGTTTTAGTCAAAATTACATGCTTTGCTAATCATAATTTGGAATAACGCGTTTTCTCCTAGCTCTTTTAATTTCGCCGCAATCGAAGTTTGAAAATTGAAAAAAGTGAAAATTGCAACGTTTCTTGCGTTTTCCTCGGAAAATATAAGACTTTAGAACAAAAAAAAGCAAATAGCGCTTGAAATTATCTTTTTTCCGGGTACAGAGGCATTTAAAGTTTTACTAAAAAAATCATAACTCAAAAACTAAAAACCGTAGAGTAAAAAGGTTTGTTCTAGTAAATTCTACGGCTCATTTTACATATTATATCGGTTTTTTACAGGATTTAAAAATTTGAAATTTTTGGCTTACCTAATATTTCATAGTGGGATACTTCATTCTTCGACAAAAAAATTCGTAACTCAAAAACTAAAAGTCGTAGAGTAAAACGGTTTGTTCCAGTAAATTTTGCAGCTCATTCTACGTGTTATCTCAGCTTTTTACGAGATTTAAAATTTTGAATTTTTTTTTTAATTTTATTGGTCAACTTACCTTCTCAAAAATGAAAAAAAAAAATTTTTTTAAACTCACTCTAGCAAAGTTTTATGGACTTTTATATGTTTTTACAACCCTTTTGAGTTATTAAAAGTATAAAAAAAGTCAATGTTTTCGATTTTTTAAATTTTGATTTTTCCGATTTTCGTCGCGATTTTGGTCGATTTCCGGTACCCGGAACATTTATCGAGCAATAACTCCGGAACTATTAGAGATAACCCCTTGAAGTTTATTATCGTTGGAAAGCTCTTTTCATTGTCTATCTTTTTTAAAAAAGGTTATTGTTCTCCGACTAATAGTTTTCGAGAAAATTGCAAATAAAAGGAAAAATTGGTAAAATTTTAAAAAATTCATAAGTAAAAAACTATTGGGAATTTGGCGATTTTCTCGACGCCAAACGATTCTCCGGATCATTTTACATAGGTATAGACCAAAATAGTTCGACTTTTTCGAATAGTTTAGCCGTAATAGAGAAAATAAAAAAAATGAAAAATTTGTTAACACCCCCCCCCCCCCCCTTAAAAATGGCCAATTTTTAAAGTGTCTCAAAATCAATTCAAACCCATCCTATCTTATAGATTTTGATGTGCTCTTTACAATGGAACAAAGCGTTTTCCTCTAACTCTTTTAGTTTGGCCGTAATCGACGTTTGAAAATTGAAATTTTTTTTGCGAGATATCGCCTTGAAACCTATGCCATTAGGGCTTTTTATACCGGTTCTAATCAATTTTACCGTTTTTCTCTAGCTCTTATAGTTTCGCCGTAATCGGCGTTTAAAAATTAGAAAAAAGTGAAAATGGCAACCTTTTTTTGCGTTTTTCTCGGAAACTATAAGACTTAGAACAAAAATCGATGAAGCATCGGATAGCGCTTGAAATTCTCTATTTTCTCGTGAAAATCCGGAGTCGCTCCGGGCAACGGTTCCGGGTACAGAGGCATTTAAAGTTTAACATTAAAAAAATTCATAACTTAAAAACTAAAAGTCGTAGAGCAAAACGGTTTGTTCCAGTGAATTCTACGGCTCAATTTACATATTATATCGGTTTTTTACACGATTTAAAAATTTGAATTTTTTTGCTTAAAATTAGGGTAGCCTATTGCATACTGGTACTTTATTCTTCAACAAAAAAATTCGTAACTAAAAAACTAAAAGTCGTAGAGCAAAACGGTTTGTTCCAGTGAATTCTGCGGCTCATTCTACGTATTATATCAGCTTTTCACGAGATTTAAAATTTTGATTTTTTTTGCTTAAAATTAGGTCAGCCATTTCATAGTGGAGTATTTTATTCATCAACAAAAAAATTCATAACTTAAAAACTAAACTTCGTAGAGCAAAACAGTTTGTTCCATTGAATTCTGCGGCTCATTCTACGTATTATATTAACTTTTCATGAGATTTAAAATTTTGAATTTTTTTGCTAAAAATTTTAATGGTCAAGGCACTTACCTTCACAAAAATTTTAAAAAACATTTTTTTTAACTCACTCAATCAAAGTTTTATGGACATTTCTATGCTCATACAACCCTCTAGAGTTGTTAAAAGTAGAAAAACAGTCAGTAGGTTCGATTTTTAAAATTTTGATTTTTCCAATTTTCGTCGCGATTTTGGTCGATTTCCGGTACCCGAAACATTTATCGAGCAATAACTCCGGAACTATTAGAGATAACCCCATGAAGTTTATTATCGTTGGAAAGCTCTTTTCATTGTCTATCTTTTTTAAGAAAGATTATTGTTCTCCGACTAATAGTTTTCGAGAAAATTGCAAATAAAAGGAAAAATTGGTAAAATTTTAAAAAATTCATAAGTAAAAAACTATTGGGAATTTGGCGATTTTCTCGACGCCAAACGATTCTCCGGTTCATTTTACATAGGTATAGACCAAAATAGTTCTACTTTTTCGAATAGTTTAGCCGTAATAGAGAAAATAAAAAAATTGAAAAATTTGTTAACACCCCCTCCCCCCTTAAAAATGGCCAATTTTTAAAGTGTCTCAAAATCAATTCAAACCCATCCTATCTTATAGATTTTGATGTGCTCTTTACAATGGAACAAAGCGTTTTCCTCTAACTCTTTTAGTTTGGCCGTAATCGACGTTTGAAAATTGAAAATTTTTTTGCGAGATATCGCCTTGAAACCTATGCCATTTTGTAGGGCTTTTTATACCGGTTCTAATCGATTTTACCGTTTTTCTCTAACTCTTATAGTTTCGCCGTAGTCGGCGTTTAAAAATTAGAAAAAAGTGTAAATGGCAACCTTTTTTTGCGTTTTTCTCGGAAAGTATAAGACCTAGAGCAAATTTTAAGAATGCATAAGATAGCACTTAAAATTATCTATTTTCTCGATTAAACCCGGAGTCGCTCCGGGCAACGGTTCCGTGTACAGTGGCATTTAAAGTTTTACACTAAAAAAAATCATAACTAAAAAACTAAAAGTCTTAGAGCAAAACGGTTTGTTCCATTGAATTCTACGGCTCATTTTACATATTATATAGGTTTTTTACCCGATTTAAAAATTTGAAATTTTTTGCTTAAAATTAGGGTGGCCATTTCATAGTGACTTCATTCTTCAACAAAAAAATTCGTAACTCAAAAACTAAAAGCCGTAGAGCAAAACGGTTTGTTCAAGTGAATTCTGCAGCTCATTCTACGTATTATATCATCTTTTCACGAGATTTAAAATTTTGAATTTTTTTGCTTAAAATTAGGTTAGCCATTTCATAGTGGAATACTTCATTCTTCAACAAAAAAATTCGTAACTCAAAAACTAAAAGTCGTAAATCAAAACGGTTTGTTCCAGTGAATTCTGCAGCTCATTCTACGTATTATCTCAGCTTTTTACGAGATTTAGAATTTTGAATTTTTTTGCTTAAAATTTTATTGGTCAAGGCACTTACCTTCACAAAAATGAAAAAACATTTTTTTAACTCACTCTAGCAAAGTTTCATGGACTTTTGTATGTTTTTACAACCCTCCTGAGTTATTAAAAGTACAAAGTCAATGTGTTCGATTTTTGAAATTTTGATTTTTCCAATTTTCGTCGCGATGTTGGTCGATTTCCGGTACCCGGAACATTTATCGGGCGATAACTTCGGAACTATTAGACATAACCCCAATAAGTTTAAACTATTGAAAAGCTCTTTTAATTATCTGTTGTATAGCAAGGATCATTGTTCTCTGACTAATACTATTCGAGTAAATTGAATTGAATAAGTATTAAAGGCGACTATTGCAGGTGGCGTTAACATTTTTTACCATAGATGGGATTTGGGTGTGTGTTGGTCATTTTTTGGTAAATAAAATTTTATTGGAATGAACGGAATGAATAAACGTTTTCTTTTTCCCAGACTTCATGTATTCTAGTATTTAACCAGAAAATAAGTAGGTAGATTTTAAGTCTAAAAACAAAGAATTTTTATTAATTGCAAAAAAGTTGATCTACTAGTTATTTTGGTGTTCTTGAATTACTTATTGTTTAAAAAAAACATCAATTTATTACTTATTACTATTAGTTAACTTGAAATAGTTTTAATTGAATTGTACATAAATTTTCAGTTGGGTCCAGATTCGCGACACTAGCTGCCACCGTATCGTAAATCGATGCATATGAAAACATTTAGTCGGAACTAATTTGCATTAAACACCCCCTTTCAGCTGTCACTCACTATTACTTAACAGCGCGTTTAACCCCCATTTTGTCATACTTCATACGCTCTCATTAAATTGGGCAATGAAGCCCGCACAATTAGCAATATGTTCCCCCAATAGTTCTGCCAGAAATCCAGTTCAATAACATAAATCGAAAAAAAAAAATACGATGAGCCAAGCTTGCAGGAGGATGTCCAAAGCTCTGCAGGAATTGCAAGCGCTCCCTCAAGCGGAGACATCCGAAACTTGTCGCTTCGCGCGGCCGCCTCTAGGTGGCGCAGGAAGCGAAGTTCAAAGCTCCGGAACATCCATCACATACCAAATATAATTAAACGAAGAAAATTGTTTCTTGATCAATCGATAGTTTCAAATAAATAAATAAATAAATATTTGCTACACCACGTGTTACAAATTGTTTTGCCTTTTATTACTATCTCATTATTATTCCTAATTGAAAATACATGGAGTCGTACAAATAAGTAAGTGTTGAAAGGTTTAATTTTTGCAAGCGGTATGTTCAGCATTCGGGTAGTGTTCGCAGGTAAATAGGCCGCTATAAGAACCGATCCTCAGGTTTTATGACATGTGTTTGCAATCTCTCAAGAGGATAACGTATACACGCTGCTTATTTCGACAATTCGAGATCAGAGTAGATCTATCGTGATTTAGTTTTACTGCACGCAGATTTGCATAAGTTGGATTCCGCAAGTTGATCATGGATCAGTTTTATTCGTTTAGGTATTTTGGCACTTGAGAGCCGTTTTCGGTCGAGGAAAAGTGCGGAGGGCTCTCCTGTGCCCAATCCGAATGCATATTTAAAATGAAATTGCTCTTTTAAACAGCCAGTAATTTGGAATTGCCACGAAAAATCATACGTTTGAGGCGAACCAAGCAACCCTTTTCTACTTCTTATATCCGAGCGTTATTGTGTGTGAAATTGAAACGTAAATTCAACCCTTAAAAGACAAACAAATGCACTCATTTAAAGTTAATTTTGCATCTTGGATGTCGCGGGAGTCGAAAAAGGGGATCTTCACGCCTTTATGACACTTTGCTGTTTTCATTCTAATCGCTTTTTCAGCCTGCGCTAACCCTACAAGATTGCCTTTAAAACAAAACATCCATTCGAAAGATTTGCCGCGCGTCTTATTTTGATTTGCATCATTTCCAAGGTAGTCGCTTCGTGTAATGGAGCACGCGATTTAACGTTCCCTCGAGTCATTTTCTGCGATAATTTAAAAGTCATATTTTCCTAAATAAATTTTTACAGTACATATTTCCTGTCACATGCTCGTTACATTTTATTGTTACAGATTGACTATTTCTCTATGCAAATTCCTTCCCTCCTCCCCTTCTAGCAACTTCTCCTTTAACCATCATCAGAATGCTGATGTGTCAAAAATTCCAAATGACACTAATTGAATGAATGAAATTCTAATCGCGCCGTAATAATGTTATAAAGGGAGCACACGCATCATAAAGTAAGGATGTGGGTGAATTGCTCGACACCTTTTATTAAATGATTTGCATTTTAGTACGATACATAGAGAACTAGCGAGATTACAGCAGTTACGTCGTGTTTTGTAGATTTAAATTATCTCGGGGACCCATAAGTGTAGTGAAGCTGAGATGGGGTCCGGATTACATGCATTGCTTGACGTAAGCACACATAATTTCTGCAAAATGACTGCTACTATCTCCCTCTGCCCTGCTTACGTGCCACATTTCAATAACACACTCACCCGAACGCTTAATTTTTCCTTACAACAAGCAAACTTGGTTTATAATTGAATCGCTAAGCCGCGCTTATCGGGAGGCAAATCAGAATGGGCGCAATTTAATATCAAGTAGTTTATTATATATGAAGATCTGAGGGACAGGAGTTATGTTTTCATTTAAATGGGCAAATAGTCGATAAGCATCAGTCGTTAAAATGAGAAAGTAACGGAGTAAGAGATATATGGCGACAAGCGGGGTTCAGCTTTGCAGTACCGAACGGAAGAAGAGTCCAACCCTCGCGTTACCTGATGCCTTCGCGTGATTCATTTGCGGCATTATACCTGTCAAAGCAACATTATCTGATAAGTAATTGTCAAGTTCTTGAAAAAACGCCGCATCTGTCAAAATATAATACCGAGCCGTCCTTCCGTGAAACTTGTTGTCGTAATTAAGCACCGCCTCCGTCTTACACGACCAAATTGATTACATGTAAAAAATACTCTCACTAACCCTTGATGTGAAAAACGCCGACGTTGATTTATCACTCACGAATGCAGATTACGTGTGATTCCCGAAAGGAATGCGAAGAGGGTGTTAAGAAAAAGGGTGGTTCGACTTCGCATGGTCATCTTGCTCTTTGCTACTCATTCCTTTAGTTTAGTTGACCCCCGGTTTTCGGACGCTTTAGCTGCAGGCGCGAAACTGCCGCTAGGGACCTGCCAGACATTCAATACTGCTCGCCAGCAGGAAACCTAATCAGCCACTATTGGGACTGCCACATCTCGATATAGAATTCATTTCTAAATTCAACCCTTAAATGTTCGCTCGTTAAAACAACCCGATTGTGATTTAAAACGAAACTACTAAACTATGTTTATTTTAAAGTCATTTATCAATAGGGTGAGTCCTACTAAGGTGGAACACAGTTTCAATTGTAGCGATAAACGAACCTAATTAATACAGTTGCTTGAATTTTAAAAGTTTGAAACTTGATAAGAATGTGTCAAAAATTCTTTTCACAAGGATGATTATTACCCATTTTAGAATATAAAGTGAAAAATATAGTTATTATTTCCCCGCATGAAGAATAGGAAATAGTTTACTTTTGTAGCCAATGCAGATTTAATAGAATTTAGATTTCTAAGTTTCATAATTTCTCTGAAAAAACTTCTTTCCTCACTAGCTACAAGTATACAGAGATAGAGTGTGTTAATAAAATTCTCAAAGCAACACAGGAATATTCGTATACAAAATACTTAGTTCAGAGGCGTATTTTGGTCAATTGCCGCCCCTTCCTATGACAACATTTCTTAAAAAAAACATTATTGTTTAATTCGGAAAATCAGGAAAAATTTGCAAACCCCGAAAAAGGACAATTTTTATTGATATGGGAATATTTTTTGTCGTAGTGTCAAAATGAACTTCTAAGCTGCATAAACTGCTCGAAAAATATTAGAAATGTTGATATTTTAATATACACTGCTCCACAACAGTTAAAGGAGTCTAATTATTCTAACATAAAATATATGAAAAAAGTGTTTAAAAAAAAAGATGCACTAAAAAGTAAAAAATAATGTATTTCAATCACAGGAGAATATTTTTTCTTACAGGTTAAAATTCTAATAAAAGCTTTGGGAGTTATCAACTGAACAAGGTAATTCTGTAATGTAATTTTAGAATGTTAACCCGTAAGAAAAAATATTCTCGTGTGATTGAAATACATTATTTTTTACTTTTTAGTGCATCTTTTAAATGAAAGCTTTTTTTAAAAATTTTTTTTATATATTTTTATTTTTTGCTTTTTAGTCTTTATTTATTGCATAGATTTATTGTTATTACACTGTGCATCTACCGTGTCGGTATAAGTTACGGTATGTACAAATCGAGAACCCCTTTGTAAATATAACCTAAAATTTTAAAACCCCATTTAACACCTTTAGGGGGTAATTAACTATATAGAATTGCATTGTCACGCAGATTACGTAAGCATGTTAAATTTCATTTCATTGCGACTACAGGAACCCTCTCAAATTTACAAATCGAGAACCCCTTTGTAACCTAAAACCTAAAACTTTAAAACACCATTTAACCCCTTTAGGGGATATTTAACTACATAGGATTGCATTGTCACGCTGATTGAGTAAGTATGCAAAATTTCAATTCAGTGGGACAACGGGAACCCTTTCAAATTTGGCTCCGAAAAAATAACCGACAGACAGACAACATTGTGACTTAAATAAAAGCTTTTAATAAACAAATTTTATCAATTTTCGAGCAGTACATTTTTTATCAATTGATTTTATCTAGAATTCAATAATATCCTTAACTTTTTTTCGATCAACTTATTTAAATGAAATAGCACACCCATTTCTAACACAAATTCTCTAAAAATGCAATATAGTTCTGAAAAAAACCAGAGAATGTGTGATAATTCTACCACGTAAGTACAACAACTTTTCTATATAACATTTTGCAAAATTCTTGTTTATTATTTTCACTGTTTTTTTCCTTTCTTTTGTGTGAAACGAGCCGGTCATTGTTAAATAATTAATTTGAGTTACTTTTTATATTACATTGATTCTATCGTTTCTATCACAACGAAAATAGTTTGGCAATTTTATTTTTGTACCCATAGGCAAATACACGTTTCAGTATATTATCTTTTCTAAATTTTAAGTAAATTTGCGAAACTTTCATCGAAAAATTCAAAATAGAAAAAATGTTTTATTTGTTGAGCTCTGTTACCTGTTAAAATTAACACATTCTATATGTCACCAAACAAGCACTAAATTTTTAAATGTTTACTTTATTTTCTAATTAAATATTTATTAAAAAAATCACCGTGAATTTATATAAAAAGTTTTTGTTTTTCAAAACAGGCAGCCATTTTTACACTTTTTTCTATAATATTACGTTGTCATTGACTTTTTTCAAAGACATGTTAAGTTATTTTGGCACCAATAATTTAAATAAATAATAATTTAATAAAACATCTTGAGAGTTGTTGGAATATGGAAGAAACACGTAATATGCTAGATTATTTTCGATCACAATAACGTTTGTTCTTTATTAAAAATTTCTGGCATGGGCTTAATTTGAAGAATTAAATGTCTTTTTCCTGTCAATGAATACTTTTTAAAAGCTTTTATTTAGCTCACAATGTTATCTTTCTGTCTGCTATTTTTTCGGAGCCAAATTTGAAAGGGTTCCTGTTGTCCCACTGAAGTGAAATTTGACATACTTACATAATCTGCGTGACAATGCAATCCCAAGTAGTTAAATACCCCCTAAAGGGGTTAAATGGGGTTTTGAAGTTTTAGGTTATGTTTACAAAAGGGTTCTCGATTTGTAAATTTGAGAGGGTTCCTGTAGTCGCAATGAAATCAAATTTAACATGCTTACGTAATCTGCGTGACAATGCAATTCTATATAGTTAATTACTCCCTAAAGGTGTTAAATGGGGTTTTAAAATTTTAGGTTATGTTTACAAAGGGGTTCTCGATTTGTACATACCGTAACTTATACCGACACGGTAGATGCACAGTGTAATAACAATAAATCTATGCAATAAATAAAGACTAAAAAGCAAAAAATAAAAATATATAAAAAAAAATTTGTAAATAAAGCTTTTATTTAAAAGATGCACTAAAAAGTAAAAAATAATGTATTGCAATCACAGGAGAATATTTTCTCTTACAGTTTAAAATTCTAAAATTTATAAAAGCTTTGGGAGTTATTAAACTACGGCATTACAGAATTACTTTGTTCAGTTGACAACTCCCAAAGCTTTTATTAGAATTTTAACCTGTAAGAAAAAATATTCTCCTGTGATTGAAATACATTATTTTTTACTTTTTAGTGCATCTTTTAAATAAAAGCTTTTTTTTAAAACATTTTTTTTATATTTTTATTTATTTTTTTGATTCCTGCTGCCGCCCTTCCCTTGTGACGCGGCCTTCGAGTGTTTACTACCTGCTTGGGGTAGGTGCAGAAGACGAGATTTTATCTGTCACCACTTTAGGGAATAGAGTTATCGTACTTAAAATATGTTTATTTCGTTCGGCTTATCTGAGAAAAAATTTCGAGATGACCTGGACCTGATTGTGTTGTGGTGGATGGAGGAGCATGAATTAAGCAGTTGCAGAAATTTCATTTCAAGAAAAGAATTTTCGCGAACTGTGTCCTAAATATCTAGCAAATTGCATTTGTGAGGTTTTTATCGTGGCAAACTGGATACTGTATTGTTAATGAAGTTGGGCGAGAACGTTTCGCTGTTTCCTATTTAGTCCCAGTTTTCTTTCTTCCGTTTTCTCCGTCACGCGCACGCTGTATCGTACTGTTTGCATCTTGTACAACATTTTTCACTTGCTGTATCAAGATTTTAATTAAAAAATCATTATGAATTATAATCTTTGATTGCGTCGGGACTTTGTGACAACTCGCTTGTTTATTGCCTCGCTCTGGAAGTATTTATCTGCGGAGGCGCATATTTTAGCGGAGGTCGTTTATTACTTCAGGTCCTCCTTATTGACTTTTGGTTGGCTCTAGGTGATGTGGGACATCTGACCCGCACTGCGTCATATTTTTGCAAGTTGTGACTAGGTCTCTGGGGTGGCATAGACACGCAAACAAATTCGTCAGAAGAGTGCGACATTAATATCCAGACTTTTGTTAATTCATTTTTATTATCATCGGAGGAGTAGTGATAGTAGTTAATCGCGAACCCTCCGGTGCTATATAAATATTCCTGTCGCGTCTTCAGACGGAGATAAGTTTTGTGCAGTAGCACGTACATCAACCCAACAGTCCGGCTCGTTCTATCCCTTTTTTCAGACCTTTTCGCCTTGTCATTGTTTTATTTTTCTTGTTAGGCTCTAAATTATTTTGTGCAACGTCGATAAAGGCTCAGACTTGCTGTTCCAGACTTCCAAACGGAAGCACTTCGACGGTGGAACAAAACAACACCACTGAACTTCGCGATTAATAATTACCCCCACATGCAAGCGACTTTTGCCGAAACGATTAAACCCACTGTTCTTTTATCAAAAACATATGTCGAGCATCTTTTAAAATGCAATTTTGTGAGATAATGCGAATAAGCACGACCCCGATGCAAGAAATGGGGGGCGACAAAAACAAATGTGAATTGCATTTCGTATTCATTCGAGCGTATGGAACGCGATCTCGTTTTCGAATGCTAATAAAACTATGAGATTTGCTAAATTACTACCTTACGCGAACATGAATGACGCGGGCAAATAAGCTATCATAAGACTTAGGGCGGCATCCCCGTTGAATTGGCATCGATTAGGAAAATTCAGCCGTATCAGGTAGGATGTCAATAATATTAGTTTCACGTTCTCTGATGGGCCGATCAATCACCCTTGCTACAGTGGGGCTGAACGAGATTTCGATTGTGGTATGTATTGGTTATTTCACAGAGCATTGCTCTCATTGCATTTTCTGCACAAAATAAAATAGACTGTCCATCAGCCGGTCCATCAATTTAGTGCAAATGACACGATGGAAATGCTCCTACGTGCATTCGTTCTAAAGTTTTGCAATTAATTACGAGTATTGCGCCCACTGCCGATCAGATATGATTTAATAAAGGGTGAGACCATCACTGTCTTAATAGTTCTATACAATTTCCGGTGAAATAAAGGGGTATAGGCGCAGGCCGAGATCAATCGATTAATTTATGTCGGTGATTTACAAAACGAATTAACACATTGATGAGAACAACTCAACTGCAAAAACTTGATTGGTAATTAATGGAGCAGTTTT
The DNA here is from genome assembly GCA_939628115.1 of Tribolium freemani. NCBI lineage: Eukaryota > Metazoa > Arthropoda > Insecta > Coleoptera > Tenebrionidae > Tribolium > Tribolium freemani. The sequence goes on along the minus strand of OW626792.1, from coordinate 10,741,698 downwards.
CCAGTGGAGCTAATTAATTAAATTGCTATTACAGGGAAGGAGCGGTGGCTCCTAATTGTCTAATGATGAGGAAAATGAGAGATTGATCAACTTATGTTTTCAAAAATGAAACTTGAAGGGAGTTTTCTCCACATTATTTCGTCCCCTCGGCACAGTTTCACTGTCACGCATAATTGGAAAGACAAATGTAATTATAATCGCTTAATGAGAAGAGGGAATAAAGGCATGATGCCACTTGAGAAAATTGGAGGGCTCACGCACAACTTCTATGTTTACACTTACAGTCACCCGCGACTTCGACCGCCTAAATTTTAATACTTTGGTTGATTCAGATTCTGAATATTGTAACCTCCATCAAATAAAAATTGGCTTAACAGTGAAGCCTTTTTCTCTTTTTTGCATGATTGGGTAGTTGTTTTAATTTTTTTAACCCACAACCGAGAGCACAAAAATGTAAAACACAAATCAAAACAAACTTTAAATAATATTTGAAATTCTTGTACAATGGTTTTTTGTTTTGACAAATCAATTATGCTTTTTTGTTGTCACTTATAATAATTTTCACCAATGGTGTATACAAAGAAACATTTCTGAACAGTCTGTACAAACTTTGATTTCAAATGAAGAGGGTAAATTTATGCTCTTTATCTATGAGTTTTATGATTTTGCTAACTCAACCAATGCGGGACCCCTTTTTAAATGTAGTTAAATAACACACTTTTTCTCAGAAAGACACATTGCCGCAAAATTCAGAGATAATTATTAACAAAAATGTAATATTTTGCAAGTTTTAAGTGTTGAAGTACATTGTTACTAAACTATTGTGGAATTTGCAGTCCATCCTGTTTATCTGTCCCTTAAACAAAGCTATCTTTTTATTACTAAGGATATCAGATTTTCAATAATGTTACTTTTGTTTTTAATTTTTATACCTTGCGTACGCTCAAGATCTCGCAGAAACATTACATTTTGCCGCCTCTCTTTGAAACATAGTGTACCTACTAATTTATAATAACTGTAGGTACTGAAGTTATTTTTTGTACTTTTAGTCAAAATTGCTTAAAAATTATTGAATTGAGTGGAAAATTGTGTTATTTGTGCCTTTTTCGAGAATTGAAACACTTCAAAACACTTTTTTTTGGCGAAATTTTGTTAGAGCAGAACGAAAAGGCACTAAATTACCTACATATAAATTATATTATTATTTCTCCTTATTTTCAAGCGTTTTAGCACGTGTTGTTCAGCCAGAAATAATTAGAAACCCAATTATTTTACTAAACTCAATCAAAATTACGCCGAAAAATCACAGAATTATGTCGCAAATGGTGTTATATTTGCTTTCTTCAAACCCCTTAAGCGAGATTTTGTTAAAATAGAACGAAAAGTTACTAACCTATAAGCTAAACATTTCAATATTTTTTCTCCTTTTAACCTTTGTTTAACTAGAAATGCGACTATTTTTTAAGGAATTTCGTTCAAATTAAGCCTAGAAGTCAATAGCTTTATTTTGTACATGCAATGAAATAGGAATAGAGATTTTTTTTTATTTTAGACGTGAGGTAAAACCGAGATGAAAAAACACGTCCCTGACGAATTGAACACAAGATTTTGCAAAATTCGGTAAGAAATTTCAAATTTCCAATATAAAAAATTTGCCGTTTTCCATACTCAAATAAATATTGAAACCTTACAGAATTCCCCACCGAATTTTACAAAATATTTTGCTATCTCAAACGTTTTATCTCGTTTTACAGAAACGCAATTATTTCGCAAAATTTCTCAAAAATCAGCCAAAAAAAAAAACTAAATTGGATGGAAAAGTAAAATTTGGTGTTTGGTACATTTTAGCCTATTTTCACTCGAAAACGCAGTTATTTAGTGTTTCACAAAAAATTAACCGAAAATTGTTAAAATTACTCAAAAATGAAACAATTATTTCGACCGTTTATCGAGATAAAATCGCAAATTTTTGCAAAATTTTGCTGAACCGGCCTGAAAAATCAATAAATTATTGAATCAAAAATGATATGATATTAGCATTTTTGCATTTTTCGTGTGCTTAAAATTATTTTTAAGCTTAATAACTCAGTTTTTGCGAAAGTTTGAAAAATTACAGAACTGAATGAACAATGACATTACTTCCCGGCGTTTTATATTTAAAAAAAATTTTTTGTATCCAAAAATACAATTTTATGCAAAATTTCAATAAAAATAGACCGAAAAATCGCCTAATTAGGGCGAAAATATTGTTAGTTTTATGTTTATTAAGAGCATGTATTTTATTAATGCATTTCGAATTCATCTATTTTACCAAATTTTCTCGAAAAATATCAAACATGTTGAAATAGATTGAACATTTAGTATGTTTTTTTTTCATTTCAAGCGCTTAAACACGCATTTGGAGTAACAATTTAGTCTTTTGATAAAGAGAAAACAGTAAGTTAGGTCAAAAATAATTTATTTTCTCAACTTTTTGGCACGTCTTTGAATCAAAATAAATTTTTGAGAAAATCTTTATGCCGCCCCCCTGGCTTGCCGCCTGGGTTGGCGCGGCCCTGCGCTGACTAATTAAAAAACAAAGAAATTATCGTCGTATCTTCTTTATAATCAGCATTTTATTAAGGTGTTTGAGGCTAAAACTTCTAAAAACAATGCATACCATCACTTGTTAAAAGTAATATTTCAACTTGGCCAACACCCTCCATGACTTTTTACAGATTTTCATTCAAACTTTCACCCCCTATACTTAGCCCCATTGCGATTAGATTTTCAGTAAACCTTAGAAATATTAATTCACACGAATATAACTTCAAGAGTATTTCTTTTATATTTAACCCTTTTGGGGACAAAATTTCCAAAAAGTCTAAAACACGTGTTTCTTTTTTTTAAGCCAAAAACCTAAAATACCAATATACAAATTTTTATAGATATATCTTAAAAAATAATGGATTTTACACATCATTTAGGGGATGATTTTCCAAAAATCTCTTCTTAGCTACACTCTCTACAGAACGTGTCTGTCAAATTTCATATTTACAGCGCAATGGTTTAGGCTGTGCTTTGTCAGTCAGTCAGCTAAAACATGTTTGGCATTTTTTAAACGCACAATACTCACTGATCCATTTGCTGCGTTATTACTGAAATAATTTTTTTGCCATACAAAACTAAGAATTGACGCTAGAAAAGCGTTACTTTTTGAACCAGTAATATTTAATTTTGCGGGTAATGAGTCACGAAATGTGTTTGTATTTTGCATGCGATGAGCGAGCTTTCCGAGGCTTTAATTTGTATTATTGGTGCCCTCGTGAATTTTTGCCGATGAATCGTGAATAAGAGAAATTGCAGATTTGTGCTTATTCTGTGCCCCTTTATTCTGGAGCTATAATTTCCCATAGGTTGGGGTTGTGGTGGGTTGGGGTCGCCTCGATCTAATGAACTTTATGATTGCTCCGTATTTACCTACTTACACACGTTGACTGTAGCTGGGGGAAAGTACATGAGCAATCATCTGGTTGAGAGAGAAATTAAGTGCAACCCTCCTTATCTGTCAACATCGGCTCGAATTTAAGCAGTATTTAATTAGCAGCGATTATTAGCGTTTTCTAGTGGTGGAAATTCTTGAAAGCGCTACCGAAATTAGATTGTTCCGGTATGAGACCCGTCTTATCTCACGTATCACCATAATTATCATCGTATAATCAGGACAAATAATAAAAGAACATGTGAGCGCGCATACCAAGTAACGGAGCTTACGTACACAGTCATACATGATGCACTCACATATCCGAAGGGATGCAACTCGGGCTCGAATCGGGGCCATAAAGTGCGCGCTTGAGAATAGATAAGGTTATCTGAGGACCACTAATTGAAAGATAATTGAGCAACTCTCGCAGTTAGAACAGAATGAATGCTGGCCCTCGGGCGTAATGCAGATTTAGTGGCCCGTGTGTGGCACAACTTACTGCCCTCGGGGCTTGATAAAGTGCTAGTTACTATCGAAATTACCGCAGCGATCTAATTGTCTGAAGATTTAACCGTTTCACAAATTACCCGTTTTTGCAGTTAATTTCACTTCACCCCAAACCCCAATCGCAAGAACTTGCAACGTGACCGCTTATTGCCCCAGTTTGTCCAGGCACATGTGAAAACTACCCAAAAATCGCCCGAATTTGGACTATATTTTAACTTGCTTCCAGGCTGGAATAAAATTATCTTATCCAAAAGTTCCAAAGTAAGATATCGGGCATGACACATGACTTGAACGCTTTACGGACTGGATATTTTATTCACGTACTTTTTCCTACATTTCTTTGCGGGTGTAGAACAAATAAATATAATAAATAATACCGGTATGGCATTTAGACAGAATGAGGGTCGGTAGCGTACCCTCCCTAATTATCCATTGACTTTAACAAACAGTTGCAATAAGGAAGGTAATGGGGGTCATACATAGAAATCAAGTGAAATTTGCATACTAGAAGTGGAGAGTTGGCCGAATATGAGTATTAAAGAAACGACTGGTGATAGAGGCCGAAGATCAGGGTGGCGATAGGGAGTATCGGAACCCCATTATCGATTAGAACCGAACGTTTCGTATGGAGTTTATTCAATAGGATTCGTTAGGGCCAATTTAAGGTTACTATTTTCTCGGTAAATAATAACAGAGGCCGAACTTGACATCAACTAATTTCGTTGATTGCTCAAAATTTCGGTTATTTGAGACGCTGCAATAAAATCCTGTTTAGATTATTTCGGGAAGAAGGATGTCTATCTTTTATTGAATTAGCAATGTTGGAACGGGATATCAGATCATCAACAGACCGTTCTACTAGAAACAGGAGCAAATGAAGACTAGAACAGGGGTTTGTCGGGGTTCTTGTTACGCGCGTAATTAGAATATCTTAATTTGTATCTCAGCTATCGGCTTGACCCTCGCTTTAATATATTCCATGACTTTTAATTTATCTACTGTGGCACAGTCAATGTCGCCACTAAAATCAGTCTTGCCCCGAATACCCCCAAGACCAATAGAAAATAATCAGGCTTCTTTCGTTCTACCCCAATTTATATGTATAATATAAGGCAAAAAATGCAATTGGGTTAACCCAAATCACACCGACAAAAAGATATCTGCAAATTGAAAATAAATCTTGAATTGTTTGTATCTTTGTGACGATCACTTAATAAATTAATGATTAATAAAAAATATAGAATAAATTATTAATAGTGTTCAAGCAATATCAAGATTATTTGACAAATTACCACGAAACCTAAATAAAAAAAAGTGTTTTTTAAATAGTAAACTAAATGTATATTTATTTTAATACATAGGTTTCATTAATAATGTTTTAATTATTTTTTATATTTTGCGTTTATAATACGTTTATTAACGTCTGTCACTAGGAGTCGTGTACTTTAATGAATTTAGAGATATTTAGCTTTTAAGAGTTTCATCGATAATGCGTGGAATACACGTACGATCGATTAATCATAATTTCTTCTTCATTTATTATTTATTATTTATTACCGTTACCAACTGACACAAAATTCCCTATAGACGACAAAAAAAAATTATTAAAATAAGAAAAAAGGGGGCGCAAAGTATAAAAATAGCATTAAATACTCGTTTTATAAGGGTTTTGGCGCACTCATCCCATAGAAAACTCGCCTTAAAAACCCTTACAATCCTTAAAAAACTTGTTCTTTAATATACTATAATCGTACTGCAGAGGGTGTTTTGAAGAAAAAATTCACGATTTTGTATTTATGTACAAGTTCATGTTTTTATTTACTTTTTATCAAAATAGCTGTCGAAGTTTATAAGGAGCAAAAGTCCAACAGAATTTTCTTACGTTTGTAGGGTTTTTACGATAGGCAAAAACTCAGAGCAATTTGGCTCCTCCTCATTGAAAATTATTAATTATTTTGATTCATTTTTCCCAGAGTTCTAGCAAATTTTGAAAATATTAAAAGTTTATACTGTAAAAAAATAAAACAGAAGGAATAATTTGTAAAAAAATGTCATAGTTGGATTACTGACAAAGTTTGAGCGTAAAGATTCCATTATTTTATATAGAACAAACGTTAAAAATTACAAAAGTCTCGAGGTATATAACTCATATTACGCTAAAAATTAATTAAAAAAAAAGGTCACACGTATAATTATGGAGCGTTCAGTACTATAACGAATTAAGTCCATTAGACGAGATTTGAGTTACGTTACGAAGGTCCAAAGTTGGCTGATTTTTTGCAAATCTGTTTTATGTTGAAAGGACATGCTTTTTTACATAAACTATACAACAACATAATTAGAACAATTCAATATTTTGTTTGAAAAATAAATAAATAAAAGTTAGTATATAAAACGCGAATTGGAGGAGAATGCAGTAGAGAATTTATTTCTTTGATTTTGTTAGGACTCTTTAATCTTTAACCCAAGTTTTCTCCATCCAATGCTACTACTGTCTTTGTTCCTCTTTGTTTTTTTTTTTTTTCGAAAACCTTGCTTCCACATAAGTTATAGTCTGGAAGCATGTAATAAAAAAAGGTGTAAGGAATTTTTCCAAACTCTAAATTTGAGAATAGATTGTTTTTAATGTACCTAAATAAGTATACTTATTACTTAGTAAAATCAACTTTCTAGCGGACAGGACACAATACGGGTTGAACAATCCTTAAAAGTTTTTTTATTTTTTGTACCTATAGGTACTTCCTCCATTAGGAAGTGATCATAAATTAATGAAATTTTTACAGTAGTCTCTAAGGCCTGTTTATTTCAGCGTCGAGTTAATTTCGAGTTAATTATAAACTAGGTACAGATTAAAGTCAAAAAACAAATTTCCAACTTCGAAATAACCTGACCCTTGAATTAACTTAGACTTTTTCTAACTCAGATCTAAAGTAGATACTTGAAGGAAATTGAAAGAGTCGTAGTTATTTAACTATAAGTTAAAATTAAGTTTAGGTTGACTAAAAGTTATTTGCCTATTGAAATAACGGGCCTAAGAATGAAAAGCCAGAACAAATTATTTATTTTAACATTTTTGTTTAATAAAAACCACCCCTTTAAAAATAGTATTCAAATTTATGGAAAATATGCACTTAAAATAAAATGTCAGATATATAACACTAATTTATAACTTTTTATATTACTTAGACTTACCTATAGAGAAAAAACGATTGATGGACTTATTTTATTATTGCACTGAATAAATGTTTTCGGTGTTACAACAAAATTGTTTAATAACATTAAAATAAACCAATCTATTAGGTAGCTATAATACCAATTATTGCATTTAAAAGAGAAGTTTTTGTAGCATACCTACTTATTACCTGTTTCAATACTATAAAAACGTCGCATTTACTGAATTACTTTTTTAAATAAGATTGATAAAATTGTAAAACAGTTATTAGTGATTAGATCTCTCATTGAAAGTATAAATTATATTGGCTATTATTTTTTTGAAGTGCGTGAATAATTTATAACAGCTAATTTTGAGTGAAAATGCGACGTTGGCGTTTTTATAGTTTTGAAACAGCTAATACGTTTCTATATTTTTCTCAAAATGACTAAAATTGGACTTATTTCGCTATATAGCATTGAACACCTCATATATACGTGAAATTAATAACCTTGCTTTTTAATCAGGGTTGGTTTTCGTGTTTTTTTTAACAAAAGAATCCCCTTCACAGTTTTACAACAATTGATAATCTCTATTAGCCAATAAAGATAATGGATGAAAGTCATGACCATCGATCATCTAGCGAATAACTGTCTCAACAACAATTTATTTGAAAAATTAATTTGTATTTGTCTTGTTTTTGTTGGTGCAAATTTATACAGAATTGAGTTTTTAGCTCACACCATTTTCGACCCATCATTCAAACTTCCCTGAAATAATTTCGTTCTAAATGAAAAATGGGCCAATCAATAAACCACAATTTTTGCAAAATCCAGTTTTGAGAAAAAAATTTGTATCATTTGGTGGTTTTGGTCCTTGACCTCATTCCGGGTTTGGACCCGGGGCAATATCCGTCACATAAATATTAGTTATTTAATTATTAATAAACGAGTCGCATTTGAAGACGCCATTTTCGCCCATGTGAAGCAATTTGTTATCGAATGTGTGAAGTTCGAGCCAGTTTTTATTGATGATCTAAGATGTATAACGTAGTCATAAAGCGTGAATAATTCAGAGGGAGCACCTCCTTCGACGTCGTTTTTTGTTGTTAAATCTCAGATAAATGTCAGTGCAGTTTGCAGTTGTTGCGCATCGCGGGCTGTAAGCTGTGTAATGATTTTTTGAGGAAGGCGTTTAGCCCAGTTGTCCGGCGGCGGCGAAAGAGGAATTTGCGGCGAAGCGACGAGACAATGAGACCAACATAAAGCAGAAAGCGCGCACCAGCAGTGCATCTCATAGATTAGCCGCTATAGCGATAGCGGCGAGGTTAGGTGACGGCGGTGGTGTATTGGCTACTTGTTGCTACTCGGCGTGGGGGCGGCGAATGGCCTCGCGGTAAATAGCACAGCTGCGTGCCCGCGACCAATCAGCGGCGCTCGCCCCGCCCCCTCACGCCCACCGCGCCGTCACTCGTTACTACAGTCATTAGTCACTTGTTGGTAGTAACGGCAATAGCTTAGCATCGGTTCTCCGCGACTGAGACCTCGTGTGCTGTGGGTGCTGTGGGTGATTGCGTCTTCAGCATGCTGCCTTACCAGGCGGTCGCCATGGACTACGCCGTCTCCTCGGGCTTCCAGAGGCACCAGGCTCCCATAGGCATCGGAGTCAACATCAACCCAGCCTTCACCCACTCCTGGTTCGTACCAGCGGATATGTGTGTCTCCTACAAACAGACTCCTCTCCTCGAACCAGGGCATGTCAACTTATTATTCTGATTAAACACCTTCATACGCTGAACGCCTGTTGAGGGATTCCCCCCGATTTTTCACACTAACACACACAACACCGCTGCACCAATTCAATAGCTGAAATTTTATGTGGCCAGCTATCTCTCCTAATCTTTTTGATTGGCGCCAAATTCGGGTGAACCCCTTGCTGGACCTTTCGATGCCGTCTTCATGTCTTTACAAAATAAACCTACCCAAAAAACAAAATGCACGACTTATTTTGTCGTTGTTGCAAAAAAAAACAATGACAACGTGCACCAAGGTGGGAAAACCCCAATTCGATTCAGATCTTAGGGTTTTTTCCCTTTTCATTTCATATACCTAACTGTAGTTACGAATTTTATACTATAGTAGGGAAATTAGTAGCAAAAACTATTATTTCTGGGATGTGGGGGTTTTATAGGCCAAGTCTCACATTTGGCCAGTAAATATTGTAAACGAAATAAACATGATCTCTTGGCTCAGTTCAAAATCTATTGTATTGTTTAATAGTACATTAAAAAACAAGTTTCATAAGACCACTCTTGGAGCACGAATTCAGTTTCAACAACGAGTGCCGTTAGCCACGATTTTTTGAAAGAATGATTGCTTCAAGGCCTTATGAAACGAGTTTTTTATACTAGTTTTTGTAATTTGCCCCCTTTCTGCCGATTTTAAACAAAAATTGTTATTTTAATCGACTTAGGCATTTTTGTGACGGTTGGTAATGTCTCAATTTTAAAAGTGAAAAATTGATTTAAAATTTTCGTTTTATTCAAATTCTGCTAAAAAACACGAGTATGAATGATAATGAAGGCAATCTGCATGAACGCCCCCTAAAATTTCTGAAATTGGCAAAAACACTGTCGCAAATTTGCTTCCTGCCAATCTAAAAATTTCCGTAAAATGTTCCGTGAAATTATGGCTATAATGACATCGCGAGCTTGATGACGTTGCGTGATTTTATATGTCTCTTAAAGCATCCACATGGCGGCAAAGTACAAAAAAAAATATTTTAAACCTCAAAAATACAGCTATGATATTAAAAATAATAAAAAGTCCCATCAAACATTTGGGCAGCCTTTTAAAGTGTACCGCAGAACTATAAAGATTTGAGAAAAATCAAATTTAGTTATTTCACCGAAGTGTATTCAGTTTAAAAAAACGTGTTTTTGTTATGTACGAGGACATATTTCAGTTATTAAAGTTATTAGACTATTTTGTGTTTTAATTTAAATGTGGACCCATTGTTTAAACCTAAAATCCAGATTTCAAAGTTACTATCCGACACTCATGGTATAATATAATCCTTATAAAATGTCTGTAAAATGTTTATTAAGCCCAGCAAAAAGACGACAAAAGTGTTATACCTGCGATTAGAATAAATAATGGAGATTATTATATACATTATTTTATAAGATTTTCCGATCCCCTCACGTGATTATACAAATTTTTTACTCGACAACGCAAATCTGGATTAATTTTTGATTCCTTTTCTTCAAAAATTACTCAGTCGAATTAAGATCTCCTAAGAGTAGGTATACCTATACCAACTATAGATATGATTTATAAAATTAGACAGTAGGTAACGAATTCTTTGAGCCCCGTATTTTTACAATAACATCACTTGTTTAAGTGATGGTAGAATTTAGAAAATCAAAATTTTTTAGTCGTACTACTCACCAACCAAGGTTTTTGTCATTTTGACACATTTAAAGGAAATTTTGTTCAAAATTTTGAATCAACTTTTATCATTTCTATGTTGTCGAAAAAATCCAACACAGAATCATCTATCTATACACAGGAAGATTCTTTGGGGGCCTACATTTAGAAATTTTAACTACATTTTTACTACATTTTTTAATTTTCCTTCTCAAACTGAGTATTTACACAAGTTGTTGGTACCCATCTTTCATAGTTTAAGATGTATGTACTTTTTTTTGGCAAAATGTTTATTTGCAGGGGTTTATTCAAAACATCACAGCTCTTAAACCCTTTACGATAAGTGATTATTTTTTTTACAGTCCATAACCAAAGGTTCGACGAGTTTTTTAGAATTTTCAAAATTGTCATCTCTTAAATTGCACGGCTAGTATGATTTTTTCAAAATTATGGTCGAAGAACGGCTATAATTCAGTTTTTCAAATGGATTCAATTTTTCCTAAAAAACATCGACCCTTATGGTGACTTTGATCAACAAATTTCTTACAGTTTTTGAAATAATCACAATAAACGGATTTACCTTTTTACCTTTACCTTGCAAAATGGTCAACAATTGTGAAACTTCAACATTTTGTTTAGTTTTTAGCACTCATTATCAAATAAGCAGTAAAAGAATAATATTTAATTATGGCTTATTATAACTTAGCGAATTATCTAAAATAACTCAGTCGGTCTACTATCCAATTTTGAACTTCTTGAATGAAATGGTGGATAAATTAAACATCACCACAACAAAAATGAAAATATCTAATGACCTAAATTTTTTTTGCGATTATTTCAGAAACTGTAAGAAATAGATTTAGAAAATGTTGTGAAAAACCTACATAAAAAATGATGTTTTTTATTGACATTGAAAAATCAGCCATGCCATTCCATAAAAAAACTGTGGTTTAACCATTTTTTTATTCATCGGTCAAAAAATTATACTAGCCTTGCAATTTGACAGTTAACAATCCCGAAGATTTTAGAAGACCCTTCAAACCTTTGGTTATCACATGCTTATCACAAAGGATTCAAAAGCTGGGCTGTTGTGAATGAAAATTTCGACAAAAAATTGACTGAATACATATGTCAAAAAATATGACAGAGAGGTACTAACAACTAGGGCACATTTGGCTCAGTTTGAATTCAAAAACGCAATAAAAATAGGTGGTTTAAGTGGCCCTTAAAGAATCAGTCTGTTGTTGAATCAATCTCGTTTTGCGTAATGCTGGGCGTCAAATTAATTGCGTACATGGTTCTTGGAAAATAAAAGTGTCTCAAGACTGAAATATTTTTCCTTTGTCTTTCTTGCATTAAATGTAATGATCAAATTGATAGCCGATGTCCATATACCACAGGATGACACGTTGGGTGAATATTAATCGCTGATAACCATAAATAAGTTTATATAATGTTTATATTTGGGCATGAATACTTATACGTACTTGGTTGCAAATTGTTTAAAGTCTAATCGTTATGAAATGATAGGTATATGAAACATTCGAACTTGTAATTGCAAGAAATTTTTTGTTTGAAAGTAAGCCATGTGTGAAATGATTTCAATTCTTTCCATTGACAAGTCCAGGTTTTTGTATGACCGCATCGCCGTCAAAATTACAGCCACAGACATTTTAGAGCTTAGCGTTTATCCCTTGAATTTGAAGTTGAGGCTCGTAAAGCACTTACATGCATCCTCGAATAATAAGAATCCGCTCCATTAAAATAATGTAATGCGAGATAGGGGTGCTATGTGATAACCTGTAATCTCATGATATATTGCACTTGCCGGCTCAAGAATACTCGTATTTCAAAGTAAACCACATTTATGATTTATGACAACATGTGCCTATAAAAACAGATCATTTCCAATTAGAAGGTTTTTACTCAGGTGTTTATATTTATTTAAATTGCCTTTCATTGCATTACATGCACAATTAATTGTGGACACCTATTTGCACGAAGGCTTAATTAGCTCTACATTGCTTATACGCATCACTGACCACGAGCACTCGCTGTCACTCAGATGAGACAGATTATTTTCATTCTTCGCTTTTTCATAGTGAGGAAACGAGCATTCTTAAAATAATTGGCTCTCTTTTAATCCGTCAATCCCCAATTTATCGGTTATTGTCAGAAGCCAGGAGGTTTAGTTTAATTCATTTCAGAAAGCTTGAAAAAAGCGCAGGATTTTTCGCTCCAAATTGCTCCCAAACAAGTTTTGTTTAGTATTTTAGGAACTAATTACCATTTGGCTTAAACAAATTAAATATAGAACTTTGCGAAATAAATTTCATTCAAAAGTATAATAATTTTGTTCCCATTGGTCACTTTTCTCTGTATTTTCGTATCTTGTAAGATGGTGTATTTAGAAAAAATTATGTTCCAATTAAATATTGCTATTCGAAATTTGCTATATTTGACTCATTAACTGACTCATTTATTATGACAATCAGCTTTACCATACGAGTAAACAAATTAATACCTACTCTAATTATAAATTCAAATGATTACTTTAGTTAAGAGGAACAGCAACAAGAAAAGCCGAAATTTTTTCACTATTTGGAAAAAAGGTGAGCACTATAAACTAAACACTTGTAAATTTGCCAATTTTTATTTATTCGTTATATGTTTTTGTCTAAAGTGGGATTGAGTTAGGTTATGCTGTGCATTTTATCTGATGAATTGTGTATTGGATGGGGGTCGTTGGATAAATTCGTTGGTCAAATCTGTGTGTCGTGATTCATTTACATCTGGAAGAATCTCAATGTGTGATTGAAAGAGGCTCAAGGGGCCGAGTAAATTACGCTGAAGCAGCGGAATCAACAAATCCAGAGCGTCGCGCCGGCAATTGGACTTGTTTTCATTTTATTTTAGTACACCCCTATAAAGCGGCATTCCCAATATAATCGCATTATCTCATACTACCCTCCTTTAGTCCAATAAAACGAAAAAACTATAAGAATTGATCATAACAGGACCGCAATAACAGAAGGTGGCGAGTAAAAGCGACCGCTTTGCCGGACTCCGGAAAGAGCGGATTCCGGGATTCCGGTCTTCGGGGACCGGAGCCGATAATTGAACCAAAGAATTGTCTCTGTCGGCATCGCGTCTGCCCAATTTACGGCACTTGCGAGGGGCAGCGTGTGAAAACAAAATTAAGGCGAACTTTCGCCGAAATTGGTAGAAATTGGCCTATGCTACTTCAACCGTCATTTCGGCCCTCAGGGACTCTGCCCTCGGTTGCCGATTATTAGGTTATCCGTCCAAAGGGCCGAACATACCTGGCGACACCTCCCCGCCAGGGCCGGATTACGCATAAACTGTTTTAAGCAGAAAACATTTCATTCAGGACTCTAGAAGTCTGAGCCGCCACAAGTGAAAGATACAAAAAAAAATGAAAAAAAAATTGTTTAGTGTTGGCGCCCCGTAAATTCGGGTAATCCGGGCCTGAGGCCCCCGATGGCCGTCCCCGGGGACGTTTCGGACGCCTTTCATCTCCTGTACTCCTCTCAAGTGCAAGATCCCTTGCATAGACGATTGACCGACGAAATGGCCCACGTCTCTTTCTTAGTCTTCTAGAAAGACGTTTTCTGCCGGAATGCTGACTGGCAGCCGCGGATGGTCCGGTTTATGGCCGACGTACGTGCAATCGTATGTCGCGCTAATGACCGGACCTCTCCGGGGACTCACACCCGGACCGACATCAAAAAGCTTCCGGATCTAATGTTCTACTATGTTTACGCGCGCTTCCCATCAAACAATGACGCACAACGCTTCAAACGCAACACGAAAAAACAAACTAAAATGCCAAAGAAATACTTAATTAAAGTTTGTTTTTTGTATTGACTGATTCCTCCCTAAAGATTTAGGAGAGATCTTTTTTTTTTCTAAAAATTTGTTTCTGGAATCTTAAATTATCTTTAAGTAAACATACAAATTTTGCAAAATGTTTCGCCACTTTTTCGAATCCTACTGACTGCGCCAATTACGTAAGTTTGTATGAGACTGCAAAACAATAAGCTAAACACTGTTCACTGCTCCACAAAAGTTAAGGAAGTCTAATTATTTTAACATCAAATAAATTCGAGCACTTTCTGAGCATTAGAACCTATAAAAAAAGAATGAAGAATGAAGTTTAATGGTTTTATTATTACGGAGAAATTGAAGAACTGAAAAAAATCACAGGCACAGAAAAAAATGTAAAGTATCTAACAGCAAACGCTATTAGTTTTTGAGATATTTTAGTAAAAATACACATAGATTCAAATGTTTTGCATCACCACAAGTAGCGTGAGGAAAACGCCCGTTTAACCTGCTGTGCTTGTTTCTTTCGACGTAAACTACGTTGAAGACGGTTGGAATATACTTTCTGAAGTCTTAAGAGCTCACAAACACACTGCTAGAATTCATTCGGAGCTTGTTATTGCTGCTAGAGAAAATCTACAAGAACGAAATCTGTTTTTTTTGGAAACACTTGGCGGCGTTTTTAAGTTTGTATTGATGCCAGAAGAAGAATTTCGCTGTGTTAGTAATCATTTTTTGGTTTGATGTGGTACATGCCAAACATGCTCTTTTGTATGAATTTTTTTTTAATGTTTAAAATTGCTTTAACATAAAAAAATGGTTGAAGTCTTAGTCTCAATTACCAAAGATCATCCTAAACTCATAATTATTTTATTTTCGATAAGAATTAATCTAATATCCAAAAAATAAAGTGTTGCAAAACTTTTGAATCTGTGTGTATAATAATAATAATGAATAATAATGTTTATTTGTGTTAGTAGCTCAAAAGCTTTACACACGTCAATATAATATTATAGAGAAAAATAAATATACATTAAATATATAGATAAGTCACACAAAACAATTAAACTGTATATCACAAGGAACCTAATCTGGAGTCAAAATTCAAAAAGTTTGTGATGCTATAGAAACTCCTTGGCAGCAACGTATTTTTTGTCTTACTCTGTGGGTAATTTATTATAAAAAGTGGTAGAGAAACAATTTACCGAAAACCTACTAGTTGTTAACCTAGTAAAAGCGACTTTTAATTTATCTGTATTGCGGGTGTTATAATCATGCGTCTCAGAATTAAAAGTATATTTTAATAAATTGTTTTCTGTATATAAGAGACATTGTATGTACTTAGTATTTGGTTTTAAATAAAAGCACTTTTTACATCGTCTCTATAATTAAGACCTGCCATCATTCTCACTATTCGTCTCTGAATTTTGAAAATTCTATCGGTATGACTACTGTGAGCCCAAGCCAATATTTCATAGGCAAAGGTATGTACCTTGAAATATGGAAAAATAAACCATGCGATCAACATCATCGTTTACTAAGTTTTTTAAATTGCGTAATAAAGCAGTGGTTTTGGTTAATTTATCTGCTATAAGTATAATTGATATAAACATTTTGATTGAATTAGGATTTTTATTTAAGAATATCATATTTTGTGTTTTATTGATGTCTATTTTCATTAAACCAATGTTGAACTTTTCCAAAAGCTTTGTCCATTTTATTGTTTAAAACTTCGAATTCTTTACATTTATTTGACACTGTGATATCATGCAAACATTACACATGTGGTATCTTTGATATACGTAGGCAGTTCATTGATATAAATTAGAAATAGGAGAAGTGCCAGAAATGATCCTTGTGGAACCCCTAATATAGACTGGTAAAGGTGAAGTATATTCATTTTTGTAGTGCGTGTATTGATTCCTATTGTAAAGATAGTTACTAAATTTAAACTGGGACCATGAATTCCAAAAGTATAAAATTTATTTATAACTATATTATGATCAGCGCAGTCAAACGCTTTAGATAAATCACAGAAGGTAGGTACATCCTACAAATTCTCCTTGTTCGAAACCATTAACTCAATTCAAAATTAATTCATTTATTGCATCTCCCGTGCATAAAGCCGAATTGTGATAACACAAGATGATTTACTAAGCGTTTGTGCAACAATTTTTCAAAGATTGGTGTAATGGAAATTGGACGGTAGCTTTGTTCATCAATAAGTATTGACCTTTTGATGAATTGGCAGAACCTTGGACACTTTTAAACAATCTGGAAATATACCTGCTTTGATTGCAATATTTATTAATTTAGTTAATGGTATTGAGAGAAGGTCTTTAACATTTTTTATTAATGTAGTGTTGACACGATAAATATCAAAAGTTGTATTTGGTTTTAAAGAATTAATCAAATCTCTCATTTCAATAAAAGTTACTTCTTCAAAAATAAATGGATTTGTAATATTTGGAGTTTCCGTCGTTTGCGTATTAAACTTTTGTACATTATTTAAGATATTTGCTGTTTACAAAAAAGGTATTTAAGTGTTTGTCGGTCAATATTTTTTAACTGCATTTATTTCAAGCCTTGTATCTATTTATTAATTTTCATTTTTGAGGAATCTATTATTCGCGTCTTTTTTTCTTTGTTAATTTTATTTCTATACAACTGCCTATAAAATGGAAATAGAATTATTGTTATATTTGATTTGTTTAAGGAATATAAAAAGTTTTCTCTCATCTCTATAGATATATAGATATATCCTTTAGTACCTATAGGTGGTGAAATTACAAAGGTTGAGCTAAAATGTTTAGTTGTTTTAATTTTGTCGAAGTGTTGCAGTGCAAGTGTCGAAAGTTTGTCCGAAGGGTGTGTGGGTGGTGATAAGAGATTGGCGTTGTTGTACGTGTCGTCGAACGGTCGCGCTCCAAAGGCTCGTTAACCTGCCCCTTTCCGTCCGCCTTAATTCTAGTTCTAGTTCTCGTCTTACTGGACATTTCATTTTAGGGCCGCCTAATCATCACCGTCAGCTTTCCGGTTTTCGTATTTTCCGTTCCGGATTCTGATGCGAGAAGGTTACTTTTCACTTTTATCCATCCTCGGGGACCGTTGTCCGGCCCGATTTCTACTTCTTTTCATTCGCGACTTGTTCCTTTGGGAGCTTTGATTTCAATACAGACTTGAATATCGGCGTGTTTTCCGATAACAGTTAACACTTAAATTAAGGGTAGCTAAATAACGGCGAAAAGTTTTAGGCCGTTTTCAAAGACCGTCTCCACTAAATGTGCTCCTTCTTTTGTTACAGTATCCTCGAACTTAGGAAAGAGAAAAGCAGAGACGCTGCTCGATCGAGGAGAGGAAAAGAAAATTACGAATTCTATGAATTAGCCAAAATGCTTCCGCTTCCCGCTGCCATCACCTCACAATTAGACAAAGCTAGTATCATTCGACTCACCATTTCCTATCTCAAACTTAGGGACTTCTCAGGGCATGGAGACCCGCCATGGAGTCGCGATGGGCCCCCTCCCAACAAAACCCTAAAAGGTAAGGACTATTTCGAAAAAATCCAAGAAAAATACCTTCTTTAAACGCCTAATTAACATTCCTCGCATATAACCTGGAATAATGGACAAGGAACGTTACTGTTATTGCCTGAGCTGTAATTTATTCATTCTCAATTCATTCTGCCATTGCCTCACTAATCAAAAAATCGTGTGTAAGAATTCTAATTAGATTAGAAAGTTGAAATCTGCATAATTAATTCTTTTATGATCTTAAGCAGAGCACGTATACACAAATTTTACTACGAATCCTTGTATAGCAATCGGACAGTAATGAATTTATCGTGCTTTCTAGCTTATTCTTGACGAACAATGAGCAATGAGGTTATGACACTACACTGTTTCAAAGCTTGTGACTGCAGAATAATAAAATAGGCGACCATTTTGTTTTTATTTAGTTGATATTTCAGTCCATTCGTTGCTGTGCTACGTGATTGTGAATCGTAATTTGAAATTTTGCTTAATGTTTATGTTCTTGAGTTGCATACTTAAAGTCACCACACAGTCAAAAGCAGGAAATTGCATTCTAATCCCTACAGCCGAAATCACACCGCTCGCTCAAACTAATTAAACACTCAATCGAACAGTATTTTGGTGTTGGACATTCAAAGCCACAATAAAGATAAAATTGCCAAAAATTATGCTTTGTTTAATTGGGTGGAGCCATCCGAGCGCTAATCTGAGTCATGCCCCTTCAAATGCTCAACGAATGAAAAGTAGAGATAATGCAATAAACAAAAAATTTCAAAGCGAGTCTATTGGTCGAAGTCGCAAGCCGATAATAAAATGGTTTGGAGGACTAAATTGCTAGAATAATCAATTTTGCTTGAATTTTTCTGTGCGATTTCGTTCAAAAATATGAATTGTTTGCCGTTTTTCGTCCGGTGTTGGACAGTCCACATTCAATCAAGCAAACAAAACTAACATAAAGGAGAATAAATAGTGCGATAAAATATTATCACCGATAAAAGGGATTAATAGGGACATTCCCATTTGCAGCTGCAGATGGGAGCAACATCTTTCATAAAAACAATATTGAGGCAGTCGAGGACTTCTCTCCAGAGAGTTTTTCTTCGCCTGGTCAGCCTATAGTCCGGCTTGTGTTCTCCCGATAATTCAATAACAGACCTTTAGCTCGTCAGCGGCGAAAACAGCCCCCGCCTTTGTTCAGTGAATCATTAATCGGATTTTTCGCAAAAGAAGCACTAAAACAATTTTGAATTTTTTTATTGACGCGTCGCGTCGCCGAGGAACTTGCTAAATTGCTCCAGCGGCAGTTCAAAGTTATGCAAATGCAATATAATATCGAATTTGTGTAATTCGCGGTTTGAGTTGTTTGAAGAGCTTCGGTAACGGAAGCAGAGTAAATTTCATTTGAAAATTGAAACAAAACCCCCTAACCCTCCAGATCAATGTCAATTCATTAAAAGTGTGCAAGTAAGAATGTTCAAGCGCGGTCTAATTCTCCATAATTATTTCACTTGGAACCCTCGCTGCCACAAGTACACGAATTACGGCTGTGAATTTTCCGAGTTTGGTTTACAATAAGCACCACCTAATTTTATCATTCTCGGCCGGGGATAGAATTGGATTTGCGAGTTTAACAGCGAGGGTTCATGATTAGATTTACATGTTGTAGTTAGGGGCCCACCGCTCTAAGCGGAACCGAGTTAGCATGATGACACACTTTCAATCAAGCCTAACATACACGTCAGATTGACACTATGTTAGTTAAAGGCAACCGACCACCCCACACCCCAACCCGACACTCCAGAATTCCTCCAAACAACTGCATATTAAGACAATTTTTCAAATAGTAATTTGTTGTAGAGAAATTGTACGTTAGATACAATTATGAAAAGTTGGTTGTAATCAGATATTGAACACCGTACTTCGTAAATATTTCTCATTACTTGTCCTTCTTTAAACACGTGGAAAGATTAGGTATCAAGAAGAATATTAGGAATTTACAAAAGACATCCAATTCAACTGTTGTTGTTTTAGAAGAAAATGTATTTAGTGATGAAGAAATTAAGTTTTGATATGCGGCGTCTGTTTCGTGGTTATTTACGTTTTCAATAGCGAAATCCGGTTAACATTAGTTTGTTGACTTGTTTTAACTAGGGAGGCTTATCATTAACCCTATCCATGTCGGTAAATATTTGGTATGTTTTGTGAGTAATGTGTAATAAAGGGTTTCTTTCTTGATCCGCGTTAGCGTCGTGAGCTCTTTGGCAGTCAATTAGCAAGTCGGGCACGTGCTCTCGATGTAGGTAGTAGAGCTGAAGAAATCCTTTCAATTAATTAAATTTCCCGTTGTAGTAAAATTTTGATTATCTACGTGAGAAATACTAGTTATGTCAAATTGGCACTGGGGAATTAGGGCTAAAGATGTGTAGTAACATTTGTTATGATGGGGTGAGTCAATCGGAGAGATAAGTCAGCAGACTACATTCTCAGTAAATGTCTATAAAGTTAGGTATAGGGCGGTAATATTTTACAGATGACATTATATCCAATTTGTTACAGGTTTTGAGCGTGTATCAGACGGGGAATGTCTGCTTCCGTGCGAGGCTCATATATTATGTTAGAACTATAGATTGTAAAAACTCCAATATAGCAGCAAATATATCACGGCGAAATTAATATATCAAAAGGGCCATTCTTCAAAACTATCACAACAATCATTTGTTTCATGAACAGTAAAACAGACATTGATGTCAATATAGGGCTCGTTTTTCGCTTTAGTCCAAATATTTGCTCTTAATTTATCATCTGTAGTGAGATGGAGAGATAAAAACTGCTCGGCAGTAAATCCCATTCAGTGTGATGATATTCATAGCTTTGTTACCCTTTGCTTGGGTTTGACTCATCTATTAACTTCGTTGCAGCTGGAAGGAGTCGCTCTGTGGCGGGGATCGCAATGGATATGTTCGAGCAACATCAAGGAACGCATATCCTTCAGGTGAGGATTTACCCGACATTATTTATACATATATTTGTCAAAAAAGTATCTCGAAAATGGCATAAAGTCTCACAGCGTTGTGGGACAAGTTACTTATTCCTGTCATGTCTTGACGGTCATTCTTTATACACCGAAGGGATCAGACTTCAGTCGGGGAAAATTGGGTGGAAGGAAGTAAAAGGCTTGACGAAACGAACGGTATTAGATCAGCAGTCTTCTTGTAATATACGACACGTATAATAAAAGTCACTTTGTATGAGTCATCCTTTTATTGAATATTGAATTGTTGACATGCTTCGAGATGTTTGAAAGACGTTCTTTTCCAGTCTCTGGATGGGTTTGCGTTGGCTTTGGCGGCGGATGGACGCTTCTTGTACATTTCCGAGACGGTCTCGATATACCTCGGCCTTTCACAGGTAAGGATTTACTACACTTCCAGCTACAATATGTAATTTCGGCGAACTAAAAGTAACTCGCGACAGTCGACACTATGCGCCTGTTTCTCGCTATATTCCTATATTCTACTGCCAACCGCCCCGTTGCCGAATGCTCCTCACGTAGTCCTCTGCAGCAGCGTGCCTGCCATTCATAATAGGACTGGCGGGTTCCACAATCAATAGGGTATTTGCAACTGCGGGAACATGGCAGACCTTAGAAGAACACGTACACGTTATCACCTACACTCGCCTCGGACAAACGTCTTTATACTTCAACTGCCTCAAATCGCCCATTTGGCAAAATAACACAACACGACGCGAGATTTTTAAAACAATTGCTCTCTTCGACTCACTCCCTACTTTTGAACTCTACTATTCTACTAGCAATTTACCACGAATTTAATTAACAAAAATCCTGACAAGGGTTTGGGTACAGAAACGTTTCACAATTTTAAATATTCGCAGGTGGAAATGACCGGGAGCAGCGTTTTCGACTACATCCACCACCTGGACCACTCGGAGATGGCAGAACAGTTAGGTTTAGGGCTTGCCCAGGGGCAAAATCTAGCATCGCCTGGAAGCGGTTCCGAAGAGAGCGCTTCCACCGCAGGTACCAATAACCCCGACGGTAAGAAAGATGATTAACGCGAGCTTGAATTGATGATTTTGTAATAAGCGCAGTTAAGTTTGGTAACTGTAGGTCTTAAATCGATGAAAAGTTCGATGCAATCGTATGATTCCGACAGGAAATAGTGGTTAAGCATGCAGAAGCTGCCTCATGTACGTGGTCAATTGTTATTCCGTACTGGTGTTATGTGTCACGCCCAGGAATGCTGCGGCAGCTTGTGTATACCACTGGATTTCATTCAATTGCTTGACTGGACACAATCTAATATTCAACCAAATTACAACTCATCAAGTTCTAGCCAAAAATTCGGCCTCTGAGCTAATACCGTCGATGATTTGCAGTTTCAACGATTATGTCAATTGGGACGAATCCGCCGTTCAAGGGGTTAGACCGAGCTTTCTGTGTTAGGATGAAATCAACGTTAACCAAAAGAGGATGTCACTTTAAATCATCCGGATATCGTGTATGATAATTCATCACTTGCGTAGACTTTGCTTTGCAATGATTGTTTTGTAGGTTGTTTTAATGTTATGTAGGCTACGACCGCAGTATACTTTTTCACATTCTCGAAAATCCCAGCCTCCGCTCCTAGGAATGGTCGCTTTAGCAATTGCGCTCCCACCCCCAAGTGTACATGAAATTCGATTAGAGTCCGACATGTTCGTAACTAGAATCAACTTTGACTTTCGAATAGCACACTGTGAACCGAAAGTCTCAGACCTCTTAGATTACACAGCTGAAGAATTAACTGGTAGAAATTTATATACTCTGTGCCATGGTGAAGATGCCAATAAATTAAGAAAATGTCATATTGACTGTAAGCTAATTTACACATCTATTCATCTACGACACCCTTTCACTCACTGTCTTCTTTCCATTATTCTAGTGATACACAAAGGACAAGTATTAACGCATTACTACCGACTAATGAACAAAAGCGGGGGTTACACTTGGATGCAAACGTGCGCCACAGTCGTCTGCAACTCGAAAAACGCGGACGAGCAAAACATTATCTGTGTAAATTATGTAATAAGGTAAGGGCCCATCGATTGTGAAACCAATTTGGCTTAATGATGCTTTCCAGTGGTCGCGAGTACGAAAATATGATAATGGACTGCTGCCAAATGGAGGATAACACCCACATGGTGAAGCGGGAGGAGGCGAACAGCAACGACCCCGAGAACGGTTCCCCCGACGCCGATCGTGGAGGTACGTTACCGTACCACCAATGCTAGTTATTTAGTATTTGAATATAGTGTTAATCTGATTCTGTGGTAAGATGGCCGGAACAGCGGAGGTCCGCCCAATCCGCCCCAGGACACGACGCAGAACCTGGAGGACACCACCACGGCCCCAGGGGGCGGCGGCGGCACCATCGAGGAGTCCGGCGATCCGCGCACCCGCCGTCTGGAAGTCTCGAAACTCCAGACTCCAACAGACCAAAGGAAAACTTCGATTTCGACCCGCCGCTCCTCCAAACGGAAGAACGCTTCCTCGGAGGAGGACGAGGAGGAGGAGGTGCACCGGACCAACACGGTCATGAGCCCGGCGTCCTCCTGCCACTCCATCAGCGCGGTCTCCTCCGGGACTAGTCCCAAAAACCTGGAGGAGACGGGAAGCAGCGGGACTTCGGTCAAGGACCTGGAGAACGCAATGTCGAAGCATTTGCCTTCGTGCAAGTCACCGCCGCACCAGCCGACCGACTTCAGCACCGACGCCCTCCTCAAGCAGCAGCAACGCACCACCATACAGTGGATTGGGGCACACCACCACCAGCAGCTCCAACAGCAAGGGCCCCTTCCAGCGTCGGCGCTCCTCCGCCAGTTGTACGCCAACAGAGAGAGCGTAATTCGAGCCAACGTCCATGGGATCACCAGCGCGTCCAGCCGCTCCAGCAGCTCGACGGGGTACTACCCCGGGGACGGGCAGGTGGGGGTGGGCCCCCTGCCGACGCCCCCCGGGAGCGAGGGCTCCTCCTCCTACAGTGAACACCAATTCCTCCTCTCGCAACACCAAAACTACCCGACCAGTTACTCAATGGACTATCACTCTGCGATGACACCTCCGTCCAGCGTTTCTCCGCGTGATAAACATCAGCAGTTGCATGGAGGAGTTGCTTTTGACACTCCCGTGCCGTACCAAGACGTTCTGCGTCATCAGTACCCCGACAGTCCGCTCCCGCTTAAGCCCCAGGTCTATTCTTACGTCGAGCAGCCCCAGTTCTACCACCACGGGGCTGCTAGTGCTGGATTCCATCTCTATCATCCCGGGAAAAGTGCTCCCACGGCTCCCGCCAACTGGTATTCCCCGTCATAGTGTAAATACGAACGAATGACTTCCAGTGAATTTGACTATGTTCCTTATATAATTTATGTGAACGATTTATAATTGTTAATACTGATGTGGTACTATTATTTTTACTGCTAGTGTAATATTAGTACTGTTATTGTATTTTTTAAATGCAACAAATATGAAATGTAGTCGGCAAATTAACGAAAATGCTCGTTTAACTATTTTTAAACCAAAGAAAATAATATAAAATGACATGATTCGTTCTTCACACAACTCTATCTAGGTAATACTCTGACATATCAAATATGTTAAGGTTTTTAGTTTGCGTTATTATATCATGTTATTTCGTATTATTTACCATCTACAGTGTCATTGTCACAACTTATTTATTAAGATTTATTATATCGGAGTTTCTTTGCCGCGCAAAATTCAACTAAACAATGTGTCTGATGGAAAAAACGACTCCTATATAGTAAATGTGTTGTATAATTTAATAATGCTGATGATCCAGCATACCAACTGGTATATCATACTATGTACATAATTTTAGATAGCTGTATGTATATTATTCTTTTGTTGGGCATTGGTGACAGTATTTTGGGCTATTTACATTGAAAAAAAAACACTTGCTCTTGATAATAAACGACAGGTCATATCTACATTCCAGTTTTGATCGGTAAATCAAATTTTTGGAGATGTGAGTGTTGAAAACGAAATCCACTATTATTACGATCACGAAAAGGTGCTGACGACGTAGGAATGTGATATTCTCTTTAATTTGTTAATTTTTCTTGTTCCAGATGTTAGAATTAGTTGTGTTATGTTGTCACATGGTGTTCAGTACAAATTTAATATGTGAATTAATATGACAGCTTCATGGATATGTAGCAACATATTTATGTGCAATATATACTTAATTCTGATTTTGTTTAATAAATTACCTTCACAATTTAGTCGAATTCGATAAATCAACCTACACTAACCCGCCTAATTCATTTATTCTATGGAATTACCAACTTGGCGCAGTCGGTAGGTTTTTTTGGGTTGGGTCAGGAATTAAAGCTCAAACTACTTGTGCAAAAATTTTATTTCGAAACAAATCACCATGTGAAAGGCGCCCTTTCCCGCAACACCCGCACCCCGTATTTCTCCCACTCAGAGGCCAAAATCCACAATTCATGAGCCGTCTCCAGACAGGACATTATGCAAGCGCCTTTCCATGCCACCATGGCCGGATCCATATCTCTGGGATTTGTTATAATATCAAGCTGCTCTAAAGCGGACATGTCAACGGCTTTACCAACATTTGATATAAACATACCCGCGCGGTATAAGTATGGAATTTGCAGTGAAATTCGGTTCTGAAGCCACGTCCCTATTCCTGAAAATTTCATTCCGCCGCCAACTATTAAAATACAGCCGTACATTTTGCGTTTGAGGTCCTCATTGGCTGGAAATAATCGATTGAATTTGCAACGCTACAACGCTACAACTTACGACATCTATCGATACTTTGCAGAACCGCCTGGTCAAGACCCAAGATCTGACCTGGCGCGATTACAAACTCTTTGTCATAGCTGGGTGCGACCGTGTCGATTGCATCGACAACGACGTCATCCTCGTTTGTGGGATTTTGCGATTGCTCCAAGTACGGTTCACTGAGCAGATCGGAAGTGCTCGGTTCCATATTATCTTTCATTCCTTTCCGCTATCAGGCGATTAAAACATAAAAAAAAACAACGGGAAAGCCACTCACTCTTATATCTCGCAAGTAGTTTTCATCGTGGGGATCCTCCGGATCGCCACTTGACGCCTTCTGAGTCCTTATAGTCTTAACACCCGTTATTCCAAATAGTTCCGGGCTAAACATGCTAAGCGGCGCCACTATACACTCATCGCCCACTTGGATGGTATATTTCAAGATTGGCTTTCCCGGCTGTTTCAAAATCAAAGTCTTTTCTTGCGAACCACAAATATCCTAAGGAAAATCTCATCTGCGGAAAGCAAAACTCACATCTTACCAAGTTAACATGACAGAAGTCTTCCTTCAATTTACGTAGTAACATCGAATCTAGCTTATTTTGGTCGTTACATTCCTTGTAAGGAAACGCACACTTTTGTAACAACCAGTAGAAAATCTGCGTAATGTCGCCACCTCCGTACTCTAGCCGAACCTACATAGTTTTTTCTATTTGTAGCACTCGCCACTACGTGGCTCGTGCCACAAACTTTGAAAACAGTTATTACCCTGGTGTTGGGGTGACAAATGCCATCCTCAACGCACGAAACCGAAGTTTTTTGGTCCCCCACATCCACCACGCATGCATAGCTTAAACCTGAACCGAAAGTGGCAGCAACATGATCCTTAAATTAACAATAAAAAACAAAAAAATGAATTAAACACCAAAATACTTGGACAAGAAAACAGCTCCCGAACCCCATTTTCAGCAACAATAAATACATAAGTTCCCTCAGGAACGTCCTATTATAGACATCCGGTATAATAAGCACGGCTTTGTGGTGTTTGAAATCTTTTTTCTCGATTTGAAAATGCGTCTCGAGGACGTGCGTCCAGATGGTTTCTAAGTCTACTAATACTGAAGTCATGGAGCCCCCCGGCCCGGGATGAATGTTAAACTCGCCCCTTTTGAACGGAAAATGAATGTTGAAATTTTCTTTAGGGTCGAGTTTTAAGATCTACAAGTTTTGCTTTAGTTTGAAACGTGAAACTTTGGGCGTATTACGTCGTTTCCGATTACTGTGTCCCCCTCAACTTTGAGCCACTCGCCGCCACTGGGCCCCAAAATCTCGGGCTTGGCCCGCCGGTTGAAGGCGGCGATTTGTTGAGGGGGCGTCGCATAGCGTCGCCGGCCGTCTGATTGCAAGCACGACTGCAAAGTGTGCGAGACAGAAAGACGGGCGTCTTCGAATTCTTGAGGCTGGCTCTAAGGCAACTCTAACAATTGGGCTTAATTATGAGTGTTTTTTTACCAAATCTATGCGCGGGGGGAGAAATGAGTCTCTGTATTGGTATTTTTTATTCAGACAACGGCGAGCTATAGCGTGCAAAATTGTTAAGGGGTTCAGGTCAGACGCTCGCCCTATTCGGAGGTTTAACGAGCCTGGATGTATCACTATAATTGTCTTAGACTGGAGGTGCTAAAACAGTGAATTATTTACATGCGAGCAAAAAAAGGCTTACCTCTGGAGGCGTTTCGCAATACGTTGGCATCATTAAGTAGAAAAAAGGACAAACGCTTTTTTACAGAAATGATTACATAACCCCACTTTTTGTACCGGTATCGGAATTAATTTTAGTGTTATAAATTCATCACGATCCAAATATTTAACAAAGAACGAGACAAAGCAATTAATTTGTCAAAAAAAAAATTTTTTTAAGGGGGCCCTACCAAATTTAAGTGTCCAGTCCGGTCCTATTATTTGTGAGGTTAAAACATTAACACAAATTATAAAACGTGTATCATAAACCTAGCCAATTTTATTTAAAATTGCCATGAAAAATAAAAACAATTTAAATTTTATTTTATTTTATAAAAATTTGTGTATTTTGAGTTGCTTAACACTATTAAAAAAATATCTGTATAAGGGGTTGCCTATCATCATCATCAACCAACATTCCCCAATAATTAAATTTCGATACAAAACTATAAGTCTGATAAATAAATGGTCAGTAAGATAAAAGATAAAAATAAAACATATAGGAAATAAATATAAAACAATAACAAAACACAACTAAACAACTTTGTCGTTAAGTCGTTATATAGGTGAATCTTAAAAACTTTTCGTTAAGTATTTGTTATTATTTGGCAAAAACTATAATTCCCGAAATTTATGCGTATAAGTGAAGACTCACTCTATACAATCTTTTACTACACTTCACTGAGTGAATGCTACAGTTTATTAGAATCCTTAACAATAGTTTACCAAAATTCTCATTATAAAAGTGACCACGTTTAATTACTTCAATGATTACTTGTTTTTCGAAAAATTACGTGTTACAATTTGAAAAAGGGTACAAAGTTCGACAAATAACGTTGTTTATGATTAATTATATTAAATTTAACAACACTTATCAGTATTATTACATCTACAAAATACAACAAATTGTTCCGTCAGAAATCATTTGAAAAATACTTGTCAACTAAGTAAATTAATATCATGCCAAATGTAGAAGTTTGTTTTTATCGTGCCTCTTGAAAAACACGACTTTCTGTTTATTCTACATCAGAAAATTGATTCATTTTTTATCTTCGTCCTTGTTTCAAGTTCAAACATAATCGCGTTCCTCAGACTTATCGTATAAAATCCATCAGATATACCAGATAGTATATCACTTAAAAATTATTATTTTATCCTGTACTTCTGATATAATTTAATTTTTCCAATTATTATTTACCAAATTCTCTGAAGGAAAGGGAGGAGGCATGTCATACAAATAAATGAACAGTTTGTAATTTGTATCATTATTTATTCCATCTTATTACAGAGCGTGAAAGTTCACACTTAATATTCAATTCAGACAGGCAAATTAATTACAAAACACACGTCCAAATGGCAATTAAATATTGAAATTTGACAATTACTTAACAGTTAATACCGAAACGAAATAAATTTTGTGCAGTTTATGCAGTATTGTATTAAATAAGTTAGTTCACGGTTACAGGTTTTGTACTTGTGTTATACTCCTTATTTCGTACAACTGGTTTGTTTTTTTTAATCCCACGTTCATTTCGCGACAGCAAACACATGGCTAGTTTCTTAACCATATTGCTGCAAATCCTTTGTTTTCAGCGATTTCCTTAAACATGACTTTTTTCATCGACACGTAAAAATTGATACTTGGTGATGACGCACACATTAAGCAAGATTTTGTTAACAATTTCGAAGAATTGTAGGTACTTTATGTACGTAGGCGACCTTCTTTTCTTGACCTCGGACTGATCTGTTTTGTTTTTGTTAATTTTAATAGACACACAAAAAGGATTTTCTCTTTTAAGCTCTCCACTTTCCTCAGACCCACTATGGAATATTCGGCAACTATACTAAAAATTATTACTTTCGTCTGATAAAGCGAAGAGGTTCAAATTCGCAAAATGCGAACGTGATTTTGAACATGGATTAATTACACAACAAATCAAATAAATGTTCCATTAATTACATCTCCAGATATTATCTCTAGACTGCAAGTCTATTGTGAAAGCGAAGCATCAAAGTGGCTACTGTTATCAATTATCATTTAATTAATTACACAAAACAAAAAACAAGTAACAGATGTTAAAGAATGTTTCACGATTTATCACACGTTCCTGCAATTCGTTCAAGACCATAAATACGTAGTTTTAGGTTATCAACGCATGGAAAAGGAATAAAAGATTAAAACCTCATTGTATACGTACTAAAATACGATCTAGAAAAAATACAGATTTATTTTTTGGACTGGGAGACTTGAATGCGGGCGCGTAACCCGAACGTAGAATTGTCAATAAAAAGCTACAGGGTGTTAAAGAAAAATGCGAAAACCGACTGACGTGCCAATTTACACGTGGATTGTAGATAAACCAAGATAAACAAACCTACTTTACTATCAAAGTGGATTTTCTGACGAAAGTAGCGCTCGAAACAAAAAGTTTTAGTGCAAAATGTTGTATAATTAATTGCTTAATTAGTTAGCATAACTAACACATGTTTTGTTGTCTTGTATATGTATATGCGTTAAGTTGTGGAGATTCTTGAAAATCTTCAAGTTTTTTCGTTTCTGGCACGGAAATCCTGAGATGCAGGTTTGGAGGCTTGGAGCTGAGCTTGGAAGACTAATCTAATCATAGAATACAGAATGTCTGAATCGTAAGATGGAGCTGCGCAACCGGATAGGCAGGCCAGAGCTGAGAACAGTTCTTTAGAACAGTTCATAACCCACTCCATGCAATCGAATACCGTTCATGCAATGAACCTAAACGTTTCGCTTCACAGAAAGGCAACACAGTGTTTATACCCAAACAACCTAGTCAAGGTCGTTCCATAATTTCATTATTTACCGACATCTGTGTTATATTTTTATGCAGATAGGGGGTTTTTCGGACGAGTGGTTCGACTAGTGACTGTGATTTGTGTTTAAAATGGACGTTTTTAGTGATATTTGCAGATTTATAAACAGATTTTTGATGTGATGGAAAGTTGGACGATGTCTTGCCGCTCTCCCCTCTTTACTGACCTGTCTACCCAGCTATGCTCATAGAAAATCATACTTGTAAGTTTTCTTGAATTAAATGAGACACATCTTGATTTTAATTCAATTTGAATCTTTCAACAAAATTATTAACGCACGATTGAGACGGAACATGCCATACTTACCTTAACGCTCATTATTAACACATCTCTGACCACGCACTATTCGCAGAATTTTTTTATTATTAATTACCCAGGCGAGGTTTTTCAGTATTCCAACCCACCTTTAATTCATCACAACTGCAACGACTGAAATTTTCATAGAAAAAACGGAAGCAAATCAAATTTTAAAATTTAAATAGACCACAAGGTCGCACAATAAGAATACTACAATAGAAAAGTTGGAATAACATAAAACAAGTTTTTAAATTGGATGCTACACACGAATTATAATTTAAAAGTTGCGTGACGATAATGAAAGGTCCGAAAATTTATTTGTCGTCAGAAATGTATCACCGATAATTAGGGTCCGGATTTAGGTTTTTAACTGTCTACATTGAAACTCAAACAAACGTATCACTAGCCCAAAAAATAATAATCAAGTAAAAATTAAACGTTATTTAAAAATTATAAAATCTTTCATATTTTTAACTAATTAACTCATTAGTCAGTATTAGTTTTTGAGATATGGTAGCAGATTAAAAAATTCTTCATTGTTTTTCGTTAAAAATGGCCTAAAGCTTTCATGTTTACATGTACTTTTATGTAACACTATTATCACAAAATCTAGAACCTAGAAACGGAAATATTTGAAGAAAGAAGCTTAATAATGTGCTCTGTCGTTATTTTCTTTCTGTTTTGTGTAGTAGGTAATAATTTCCCAGCAACAAGCGTTTTTGCGTTTTCGCAAACGCAGCTTTCGTAATTTGGTTTAAAAGTTGCGTTTGCGATTTGCGTCTGTTTTACGGCATAATTGTTGTCAATATTGATAATAATAATATTTTGCAGATGTTGAATACACTTGCTTATCACATGTTTACGAGAAAATTTTTCCTGCTCAATATTTCCGTGTATCTTTTGAATCCGAAGCGACTCGAAGTGAAGCATAACCGAAAAAACCTCTTCAAATGTAATCCAATCCAACCTTCACGATTATAATGATTGATTATGACAAGCTGCTTTATCAATTTAGTCAAAGACATAGAACAGAGTCCCTGATCTATTTACTCATGCTTTAAATATTTTCGAAACAACGAGCCGATTTAATTCATTTATTTTAATTGTTAAAAGATTGTGTAGCAGCATATCATTCAATAGAAAATATGTGACTTCAATAAAGTGTTAATTGCGTATTTCTAAGAAGTCAATGTATTAAATATTCCTTGGGTCAGGAGGTTAGAGTCACTGCGTTCATGCCTTTCTTAAGATAATAATTCCGTGAATAAAGCGCCTCATTCACACCACCGAAATGACAGCTTTTTAAATGAATCAAACATGTTTATGTGTGGAAGAAATTCTTCCAAGTGACAATGACTCGTAACTCACCTTTACCTCAATTACCAAATTACAAAGGCGACAAAATTGCGCACGAAAAACACCGGGGATTAATGTCAGGACGGCCAATAAAAACTCTGACGTATTCTCTGCTGATGAGCCACGTAGTAAATAAAAATGAAAGCAAACTGCAAATTTTTACATTTTTACAATCTCATATGTGCCTCTTTTAGATTGTGTAGATAATTTTTCCTAATCCTGAGTGAAAGGAAATCGTACGATCTGAACGTGTAATTAAATTTTGAAAATGAGCGAGGAAGAGGAAATCGCGTGAAGGCCGCAATTTGTGCATTAGTTTCTTTCGGAGCAATATTTCCATAATTCCTTGCTCTGCGCCCACTGGGCAAGAAACATTGGTTCGTTGTTAGAAGCTTTTATTTAGCTCACAATATTATCTGTCTGTCGGTTATTTTTTCGGAGCCAAATTTGAAAGGGTTCCCGTTGTCCCACTGAATTGAAATTTTACATACTTACTTAATCTGCGTGACAATGCAATCCTATGTAGTTAAATACCCCCTAAAGGGGCTAAATGGGGTCTTGAAGTTTTAGGTTATGTTTACAAAGGGGTTCTCGATTTGTAGGTACATACCGTAACTTATACCGACATAGAAGGTATGTTGGTCATTTGGACGTCACGGTAGATGCACAGTGTAATAACAATAAATCTATGCAATAAATAAAGACTAAAAGCAAAAAATAAAAATATTTAAAAAAATGTTTTTTTAAAAAGCTTTTATTTAAAAGATGCACTAAAAAGTAAAAAATAATGTATTTCAATTACAGGAGAATATTTTTTCTTACCTGTTAAAATTCTAAAATTTATAAAAGCTTTGGGAGTTGTCAACTGAACAAAGTAATTCTCTAATGTAACTCCCAAAGCTTTTATAAATTTTAGAATTTCAACCTGTAAGAAAAAATATTCTTTATGATTCCTTGAACTGAAGCGAACTTCCATTTTTCTGATTTTGAAAAGAACAATTCGATGTGTTATTACGTGATTCATCTGCAAGTTTGTAAAAGCAAAGAACACGCACTCGTCTCAAGCGGCAGCCTTTTTGCTACACATAGCTTCGTATTATAAATTAGACAGCCTTGTCAAGGAAATTGTTAATGATGCCTTGCTGCATTTATAGCCTTTTTATGTATACATACATTCAAATAAACATTACCTCGCATGCTGTACAAATTGCTCGAGTGAGGAAATATACGAGTTTGGAGATAAAACGTGATTTACCACCTTTTAACACAATTAAACTCGCTCCAAAAGAAATTTGGGCCGGAAACAAATATAATTGGTAAAGACTGACGACAATGCCTCTTTTGTAAAGGGATTTGGGAACGCTTTGTGTGACATTTAATCCAATGATGCTGCCTTGAACAATTGTTTTTTATGTCTGCATTTTCTCAAAAATCAAGAATCCGATTCGTAGTAATCGATAAATAAACATCGCCCACATTTGTGTGAAACGAAACAAGATTACTTTTATGGAAAACCTAACGTTATGTAAATTCTTAATGGATGTGCATGTTTCGAAATGAAATTCGATATTTTTTGAGGTGTATCCTGCTCGAAAATGGTGGTTGGACATCCGCATCTGTTGTTTGCTAAACTGTGACTCTTCAAGGAGCAAATAATCACGTTTTCCGCAACTTATTCCTGGGGCATTCTGGTGTGATGTAATTCGCTTGATTGTTTCCCTTTATAATGATATAATAATTATTAATACTGGCTTGCTATAAATTAAAGTATATAATAAATATGTCGAAATACAAGAAATAAATATGCACGAGGCGCCTGCTGGTTTTGTAATCAGCCTTGGATAACCGTTTTGGGATCAGTTCTTATTTATTTGAAGATCTGCATCAGGTTGCTCTGAAGCACCGGACGCTAATTTTCTATGTTCTTGGAACCTATTTACCAAGTTGTCAGAAACAGAAATAAAAAACGTGAGTCACGCACTGGCCAAAAATTAATACATTAATTATATGTATATTTGATGTATAATTATGTTACAGACAATATCTTAAATTACACAGCTTTGCCGCTGTGTGGAAGATGCACAGCCAATTATTTATATTCAAGTCGGTCGTTAATTTTCAATTAACTACATTTTACATTTATAAATAAATAAAACATAGGCAATGCCAGTGTCAGAGTGCTTCAGCAATGCCATAATTTAATACGAATTAGATGAACGCACGCACAATAACAAACTAAAAAATATTGACGAGCACTTGATTTTGATTTTTTCAGAGCATGCGCAAGAATGGTGCCACATGGACCTATAAATTTTTTATTTTGCCTGTCGATTGTCCTAACACTAACTCTATCAGCAGCGGAGCATGATTTTCGATATATTTCGTTTCAAGGTAAGTTTAAAGCGAGTAATTTCTTATTTATCTTTTGATAATAAATGAAAATCTAGAGTACCTACAGGTGAGATAATCTGTATAAAACTGATGCACCAAATAAATATTTACTCTTAAAAAAAACACTTTACGAAATGGGTCAACAGCTCAAATAAGATGTTTTTCCTCAAAAAACACGGCTTTGTGTGCATAATAAATAATTTTATCTTAAAATGTGGTGAAACAAAGCTACTTCCTTTTAGATCTTCAGCAATCTTTAAACAAATTTTCACAAGATGAGGTTGTCTCCTACTCGCAGATGCTTTTCGACGTGGCCAGGAACCAAGTATTAGTCGGCGCAAGGTAATGAAAATGACACAACACAAATAAAATTGCCGTTAAATAAATCATCTTTCACTTCTATTTACCCAAAGTAACATTACATTGTAATAACAATAAATTACAAAATGAGGGGTTAAAGGTAATTGCTTCTAACCCATAAAGTTGTAATAATTGGCTCCTTTACAACTTTTTAATTAATGTAAACACGGGCGCCGACTTGGCACTTAACTCCTAAAAAACAAGCGGGTGTTTATCACTCAGTAAATTGCAGAGACGTCCTGTTTCGCTTATCCTTGACGAAACTGGAGCTTCTGGAGTCGGCCGAATGGCCAGCCTCCAAAGATAAACGCATCGAGTGCATCAATAAAGGCCAGTCCGACGAGTTCTGCCACAACTACATCAAAATTTTGCTAACCAATGGCAAAAACCTCTTCGTCTGTGGCACAAACGCATTCTCGCCTCAGTGTTCCACCAGAAAAGTACGGCGATATAATTAATAAAAAGTCGCGTTCACTGTCAATTTTAGATCGAAAATGTGTCAGACGTGACTGAATGGGTCGATGGCTTGGCGAAATGTCCCTACAACCCTGTGGCCAACATCACCGGTTTTATGTCTGAACGGGGGGAGTATTATTTTGGCGGGCCGACGGATTTTTCCAGCTCTGATTTTGTCTTTTCCAAAAATGTGGGCACTGCCACGATCAGGACCAAACAGTACAATAGTTTTTTACTGAATGACCCACAGTTTGTGGGCACTTTTGAGACTGAGAATTTTGTCTATTTCTTGTTCAGGGAGACGGCTGTGGAGTATATGAACTGTGGGAAGGTACGGAGTACGGAGGACTATAACTTAGGAGACGAAACGAGATACAAAATCGTCGAACCCAAAAAATAGTACGATTAAGGAAAAAGGAGTTTTAAGTTAATTGAAATTCACTAATCACTTGGAAAAAATGCAGAAACGTTGAGCTCTGCATTCTCAACAGACTGAGAAAAAAATTATTTAAAATTTGCATTTCATCCCGTATTTTTCAAAACGCTGCGAATACGGTTAAAGAAACAGGAAAAATGTTAGGAAGAAAGTTGTAGAGAATTAAGTTTCCTTTAAAAAAGTCCAAGACCATATCTTTATCTTCAACGGTTTAGGCCCTAAAGACGTTCAAAGACGTTCAAGCGACGGATTCGTTTCATTTTACCAATGGCCAAGTAACGGAAAGTTAATTTATATCTAAACCGTTGAAGATAGAAATGTGGTGCCGCTAACTTTTGTAAGAAATTTAACTCTCTACAACTTTGTTCCTTACATTTTTTTGGATCTTCAACCGTATTCGCTGCGTTTTGATAAATACAGGGAGTCCCGCGTGGTAGTGCATATATTTTAACCATAGATTGAGCATTAAAATTAAATGGGCCGGTATTTTTTATTTTTTTCCAAAAAAATTTTCTTGTAGAATTATTAGCCCCCAAAGTTGTCCCAAAAATACAGATTATAATTTTTATCTCAAATAATACTTATAAAATTAAACATATTTATTTTACATATTCATTTAACAGTGCAAATTGTAAGCTTGTAAGGCGTTGCAGGGGCGGATCCAGAAATTAATTTTGGGGGGGGGCTTCCAAAATTGTTTAAAATGGTGAAGCTATTGAATGAAACTTTGTTATGTTAAAATACATAATAAATTTGCACAAAATTTAAGCCCAAAAAACTTTTTTCCAAAAAAATTTTACAATGCCAATTATTTTCTCAAATAAAACACCCTACATGTTGTGCATTTTTTGGATATTCATAGGTAGTTGTTGATCATAACGTTTTTTACTAGTCGGTTTCGCTAAGTTTTTGAAATAATTAGTTCTCATTGACAAAAACAACACACTCTTTTTAATTATTAAAAAAACTTCAACATAAAATACAACAGGCAATGGTAATTTACATACAGTTAAGTAAGTTTAAGTAATAAAAAATTCTGGACGTAAAAAAATTTCTAAGCAACTTCCTTGTTTTAGTTTTCGAGAATCTTCGCATAATATTTTATTAAGTGGTAATAATTTATTTTCATTGTAAGGAAAGGTATTTGGTATTTTTTGGATATCATCTAAAAAAATACAACTTTCTAGAAACGTTTCGATGTTAATTTAATTTTCTTTAGGCCGTCAATTGTTTTTTATAAACGGATTGAAGAAGATTAAATTAAGACGAAACGTTGCCAGAAAATTGTGATTTTCTAAGTGATAGTGTAAAAAACACCAAAGAGGTACCTTTCCTTATACTGAAACTAAACAAAATGGACACAAACACATTAGAAATTAATAATTTATGTATTTATTTATTAAAAAATGTGCATTAAAAAGACTTTTAATGTGATTCTTTAAAAAATATTTGTTCATTAAGCTTTTTTATATTATTTATTAAAAAATGGCCCCCTGACCCCCCCCCTGGATCCGCCCTTGGGCGTTGTAAAAGAAATTGATGGACCCTCTTGACATAAATTGTTTCATAACTTTGTAGCACATATTTATTTTGTTTTGGTACTAATAGAGTTTGAAAGCCTATTCCATTTAGAAACTTTTTTGCCTCTTGTACATTTTTTGTAAAATGTACCATTTTCGAGTAAAATAATAAAATGTGAAAAAATGCACTCGATATCACCACATCCAGTGTTTTTAAACAAAGCGTCTTTGACTTCACCTGTTAAAGGTGCAAATATTATTGTCTCGAAACGTCGACTTGAAATAAAATTGTTAAAAAAGCCCGGATTTCTTCAATTTTAACCTAACCTCTTTATCCCTTATTGTCAAATCTCATTTCACACTTTTTTCGTTGCGGTTGCTTATTTTACAAGCCAGGAATTTGAAAACGAAATTTGACAATAAAATTCTCACTTTGACAGGTTTGAAATCAAGGTGCGGTACTGATCCTGATACCGGCTGCATCTTTTCACATTTTATTATTTTACTCGAAAGTAGTAGATTTTACAAAAAATTTAAAAAAGTTTCTGAATCGAATAGGCTTTCAAATTCTAATAGTACCAAAGCTAAATTAATTTGTGCTACAAAGTTATGAAACAATTTATGTCAAGGGGGCTCTGGTAGCCCCCTTCAACAATGCCCTACAAGCTTACAATTGGCACTCTTAAATGAGTGTTTAAATATAAATTAACTTTCCAGTGCTTGACCACTGGAAGAATGAAGCAAATCCGTGGCTTTATCGTTTTTGAACGCCTTTGGGGCCTAAATGGTTGAAGATAGGGACTTTTTTGTAGGAAATTTAATTATCTACAACTTTCTTCCTAACATTTTAATTGTATCTGTAACTGTATTTGCAGCGTTTTGAAAAATATGGGGCAGAGTGCAAATTGGTAAAAGTTTGAATTTTTTTAAGTATGTATAGTTTTAAGATACAATTTTTGTCTCCTACAATTGAGAATTTAATGCTCTATCCGCCTGTATTTTTTTATTCGTCTTGTGCTAACCGTTATTTAATTATAACTATTTTTATAAATTCATTGCTCTCAACAACTGCGCCTCTGGCGACATTAATGGAACTACCGGGGACAAGGACGTTTTATTTGTACGTCGTTTCGTATCCTAAGTTTTAGATATCCGTAGTACGGAGTTTGGGTTTGTGGTACCTACTGTTTTTTTTTTATAGACTATTTATTCACGAATCGCTCGCGTTTGCAAGAATGATCCAGGGGGGCACACCATGTTGAAGGATAACTGGACGACGTTTTTAAAGGCTCGGTTAAATTGTTCGGTTAGTGGGGAATACCCTTTTTATTTCGATGAAATTCAAAGTATGGCTTACGTGCCTGATGAAAGCATGGTCTATGCCACATTTACAACACCGAGTAATAGTATCGCAGGTTCAGCAATTTGTGCCTTTAACTTATCGTCCATTGAAGCCGCGTTTGCGGGCCCTTTCAAGTATCGGGAAAACATGGACAGTGCTTGGGGGAAATACAATGTGCACCATCGCGACCACTTCAATTGTAAATCATCGCCTAGAAGTAGCCACTTGTTGGAGACCTCCAAGTATCAGTTGATGGACAGTGCTGTTCAAGCAACCACGTTAAACCCTTTACATGTCGCACAATTGGAACGCTTCACTCATATAACAGTCGACGTTCTCTCGACCAAAATCCATACTTCCGTTCATGTGATTTACGTGGCCACAACCACCGGTGTGATTAAGAAAATCTCAGTTTTGCCCCGAACTCAAGAAACTTGCGTTGTGGAAATTTGGCAAACAGTCCAAAACCCCGCAACCCCAATCAAAAGCCTCCAGTTCCTCAAAGCCACTAAATCAATCTACGTGGCAACGGAGCACAACATTATGAAAATCCCAGCCGAACATTGCACCCGCCACAGTTCAAAAAACAGTTGTCTTAACGCAATGGACCCTTACTGTGGC
The DNA here is from genome assembly GCA_939628115.1 of Tribolium freemani. Lineage (NCBI taxonomy): Eukaryota > Metazoa > Arthropoda > Insecta > Coleoptera > Tenebrionidae > Tribolium > Tribolium freemani. Next base: position 10,702,576 of record OW626792.1, on the reverse strand, counting down.
TGGAACGAACGTTACGAAAACTGCTCCACAGCCCCAAACTCCGACCCTTTGGACAAATACTGGAAACAGGCGGTGACCACCTGCCCCATCCTGGACACCGTCATCGACGGGGGCTGGTCCTCGTGGTCCAGCTGGGCCCCCTGCGTGCAGCGCAACTCGCCCGAGTCCGACTCTGACACCTGCTTGTGCCAAGTGCGCGAGTGCAACAACCCGGCCCCCAAAAACGGGGGCCTGCCCTGTGGGGGCCCCGCAATCGCAGTGACGAATTGCACCGTGCATGGGGGCTGGTCCGTGTGGTCGGCCTGGTCGGCCTGTTCGGCCACCTGCGGCACGGCTGTGAAAACGCGGAGCCGGACCTGCACGAATCCGGCGCCGGCTCATGGGGGCCGGGTGTGTGTGGGGCAGGACCGGACTGAGGCGTTCTGCGACGCTGAGATACCCCCCTGCCCGGCGATGCCCCAAGATGGGGGCTGGGGCGACTGGAGTGATTGGAGTGACTGCTCAAGTCATTGTGCAGGTTGTAAGAGGCGGACGCGGGTTTGTAATAATCCGCCCCCGGAAAATGGGGGGCAGTTCTGTGGCGGGAACGACGAAGAGTTCAAATTTGAGTGTCCCGAACACCGCAAAACTGTCAGTACGCCGTGGATCGGTCTTACCAACAGCACAGGGGACTACAATAAACGATTCAGGTAATGTGTAATGTGGCTTTTTTTAACCACAATCTCGCTCTTGACAGGTCCGCGCCAACCCGGGTGCCAAAAGTTGAGAAAATACATTATTTTTGACCTAACTTACTGATTTCTCTTTATCAAAACACTAATTTGTTACTCCAAATGCGTGTTTAAGCGCTTGAAATCGAAAAAAACATACTAAATTTTCAATCTATTTCAACAACATGTTTGATATTTTTCGAGGAAATTTGGTAAAATAGCTGAATTCGAAATGCATTAATAATATTCATGCTCTTAATAAACATAAAACTAACAATATTTTCGCCCTAATTAGGCGATTTTTCGGTCTATTTTTATTGAAATTTTGCATAAAATTGTATTTTTGGATAAAAAAAATTTTAGAACATAAAACGCCGGGAAGTAATGTCATTGTTGATTCAGTTCTGTGATTTTTCAAACTTTCGCAAAAACTGAGTTTTTAAGCTATTTTAATTTTAAGCACACGAAAAATGCAAAAATGCTAATATCATATTATTTTTGACTCAATAATTTATTGATTTTTCAGGCCGGTTCAGCAAAATTTTGCAAAAATTTGCGATTTTATCTCGATAAACGGTCGAAATAATTGTTTCATTTTTGAGTAATTTTAACAATTTTCGGTTAATTTTTTGTGAAACACTAAACAACTGCGTTTTCGAGTGAAAATAGGCTAAAATATACCAAAAACCAAACTTTACTTTTCGATCCAATTTAGTTTTTTTTGGCTGATTTTTGAGAAATTTTGCGAAACAATTGCGTTTCTGTAAAACGAGATAAAACGTTTGAGATAGCAAAATATTTTGTAAAATTCGGTGGGGAATTCTGCAAGGTTTCAATATTTATTTGAGTATGGAAAAAGGCAAGTTTTTAATATTGGAAATTTGAAATTTCTTACCGAATATTGCAAAATCTTGTGTTCAATCCGTCAGGGACGTGTTTTTTCATCTCGGTTTTACCTCACGTCTAAAATGAAAAAAAATCTCTGTTCCTATTTCGTTTCATGTACAAAATAAAGCTATTGACTTCTAGGCTTATTTTGAACGAAATTCCTTAAAAAATAGTCGCATTTCTAGTTAAACAAAGGTTAAAAGAAGAAAAAATATTGAAATTTTTAGCTTATAGGTTAGTAACTTTTCGTTCTCTTTTAACAAAGTCTCTCTTAAGGGGTTTGAAGAAAGCAAAAATAACACCATTTGCGACATAATTCTGTTATTTTTCGGCGTAATTTTGATTGAGTTTAGCAAAATAATTGGGTTTCTAATTATTTCTGGCTGAACAACACGTGCTAAAACGCTTGAAAATAAGGAGAAATAATAATATAATTTATATGTAGGTAATTTAGTGCCTTTTCGTTCTGCTCTAACAAAATTTCGCAAAAAAAAGTGTTTTGAAGTGTTTCAATTCTCGAAAAAGGCACAAATAACACAATTTTCCACTCAACTCAATCATTTTTAAGCAATTTTGACTCAAAGTGCAAAAAATAACTTCAGTACCTAATACACTATGTTTCAAAATGCGCGGCCCTGGCTCTTGTCGTAACTAATAAAAAAAATAAAGATCAGTTTTTGTGGGCTTGAGTTAAAACCGAAAGGCAATTCCAGTTTATTTGGCGAAATATCAGCGGATATTTAAAATAATAACACCCGTTTTTTGCTGGCTTTTTAATCGCCGTGTGATTGGTGTGTGTTAAGTGGGGAGCGCGTTGGCCCATCAATATCCAATGACAAACACCTTGCAATTTTTTGTGCAGTAGATAAACAAGGTAGAGGTAATCTTTGCATTTTTATTGGTCAGATTATTCATTCCTGGAACAAATGAGACGCTAAACCGGCTAGCCCTTCCCACAATACTGAAATTTCGTCTTCGATGCGCAATCCAATTTTATGCGAAATGCCGAAATCTCTCAAAATTACGAACTTAAAATTTTATTACGCTTAAATGATATCGTGAGCTATGCACAATATGAATGAACTTAATTTTTAATAATTTGTTTGGGGCTAGATTTTTTTAATGGAATTCCCGAAATATAAAAGGCTATATATACCCACGTATAATTTGCTTTAGAATGACATTAAAAATAATTTAAAAAATATTTTTATTATCAATTGTCGCGGTGTGCGTGGTTAAAGTAAAAATAACGCCACACAAACTAACCATCCTACATCAAAATGCTTTAGGTGCACGTGCAAGGCTCCAGTGAAGATGTCGCTAATTAAGGTCGCAATGAAGGAGGAAGTTTGTAATAATGATAACTGTTTTACGAAAGACAGTGAACATCCTAAGTGGAGTGTGTGGGGGCCGTGGGGGGAGTGTTCGGTTCAGTGTGGGGGCGGCTTGCAAAACAGAACGAGATACTGTGAAGGGATCGGTTGCACAGGCCCGTCTGTACAAACTAGGGAGTGCAATAAACATCACTGTCGGGAATGGGGCTGCTGGTCGGAATGGTCACCCTGTAACGCTTCCTGCGGCTGGGGAGTCAAAACCAGGCATCGTGTTTGTTTAGGCTCGAACTGCTCCGGACACGACTGGGAGAAGGAGCCCTGCCAGAACGCGCCCTGCGAATGTGAGTGCCAGTTTTCAAAAATCACCCACAACTGTTGATTAACAAGTTTTTTCTTCTTTAGCGGTTCTTGGGTGGAGCAACTGGACTTCGTGGTCCGTGTGCGACAAGAACAACGAGCAGCACCGGCAACGTCAATGTCGGACCTTAAATCCTGGCCCAAACATGTGCCAAGGGAACAGCGTTGAAACAAGAATGTGCATTCCGGAGCAGTTAAATGGTAATTACTGATTTAACTATGTTATTCAACTGTAATAGCGATTTTTGCGATAGATATAGCACGGATGGCTAGCGAGTCTCCCCAACTAGCATCCCCTGGAGGAGCAATTCTTTTCCTATTTTTGGGAATAGTAATCGGTGTTGTGTCTGGAGTTGGCGGCACGCACTACTATCACAAAAAGAAGAGGATCAAGATTCCCAGTTCACCGCATTACATGAGCCCGAAACAAAATCCCTACATTACAATGCCCCTCCAAGACAGGTCTAAAAAACACAGTGCTTCCACATCGAACAATCTTTTAAACAACGGAACGCTTAAATCTAAATACAGTAGTGATTTCGAGAGTGCAACGCTTAAACGAAACAGTCACACGTTGAATAACGGACACGTGAAACAGGACTTACTTGACGATGATAAGTATTATTACGACTGAGTTCGGTAAATGTGATATACGAATTTTGTAGCAATGTACCTGTGTATGCAAATAACAGTGAATCAATTTGTAAAATATTAACAAGTCTGTAAATATCGTGTAAGTTATGACTCACATTGAGTCAGTCAGTAGTGATGGTTAATAAAGTTTTTATAAAGTGGTTGTTATTAAAGAAACCCCCTCAAAGTCAGCACTTTATTTATGACAAAACTATGTTAAGCAATTAACTATAATAATTTATAAATAGTATATCATACAGTACATATAACATTAATAAATTTACGCCTTGGCTTTTTGCTCATGACAGGTGTGTAAAGTAACATATTCAAATAATCACAGATTAAATGCTTGGTGCTTGTCTGATAAAGCAAGTGCGCCGCTTCAACTAAACATCACGAAACATTTAAAACCAAATAATCAACCCCAATTCACTTCTTCTTGATTTTGGGCGAAGTCGATTGAAAAACACTAGAAGCCGACATCAAGTTTTCAATATACTGGCCCAGGACCTGGTTCTCAGACCGCAATTTGAGATTCTCTTCTTTGACACTGTCCACCCGCTGTGACAAGTCATCGAGGGTGTTCTGCAGCTCCAAAACCTGCGATATCAGACGCGCCTTCTCCTCTTGTTCGTCCGGACTTGTGTCCGGCTCCAGACTGTTGTGTTGGGGACTAGAACTGCCGTTTGTGAACGTCGACTGAATCGAGTCCATGCTTCTGCCATGGATCATACTGGAGGAGTTGCCGTCCGACATGGAATTTTGCTCGGGCTCATCGTTTATTATCACTAGGCCAGTAACCTCAATTGGCACCACAATAAATATTAAAAAGGACTTACCTTGCGGGTCGTCGTCTGCCAGGGGGATGTTGTTTATGTCGTCCTGGAGCTTGGCTCCCGCCATCACTGTTTTTGTTAATTAATTAACAATTATTGGGGACCATCAATTTGACAGAACGAAATTACCAGATCCTTTTGTGTAAAAATTACAGGAACCTGCACTACGCATTTTGTAACTCCAGTGGCGGCGCCAGCGGTTAATTTTTTATTTCATGTTTCTAAAAAGTCATATTTTGTAAAACTATGTATCCTTACAAATAAAAAAAATCAAAAACAAAAAAATAATTAAACAACATAAAACAAAATATATTTATTGTACACAGCAATAAGTAAACAAGTAAAATGCATTAATTGAATTAATTAATTGGAACAAGAAATAATCTATAAAGTTTTACAGAAGTATTATTCTGTCCTGCTACGCAAAAACGTCGTAACTACTTTTAAGTAATTTTTGAGTTATTTGATATGTTTCTTAAATTTTCTATTGCATCTTTGAAAGCTAGGAGTATGGAAACTTCAACGACCGATTTATTTATCTTTTTAATTAAGCGGATTTAGCCTTTTTAGATAAACGAACTACAAATAAACATTTATTAAAGAAATTTGAACAGTTGAAAGACTAACTAATAATAGACTAACGAAGAAGCAATGGGTACGGATTGGTTTAAAGTTGATTTTTCGTATCTGTACGCTGTACCTATTTTAAAAACATTTTTGTGAGACGATTAAATGTTACTTTAAACGTTATTTAGAAGTTGATTATTGTACAAAATGTAATCTAATAAATTGTTAACAATCACCTGTTTGTTTCACTTCGATTAAAAAAAATTTTTGAGTAATACAACAAAAATACATTTACAATTTTTTCTTTACTTGTATTATTTCGAACATTGCATTCTCGTTATTTTACTTCTTTTAAATGTATCTGAACTTCCGGCTCCTTTCCTGTTTTATTCCCCGCTTTTCAGAATGGACAATAAATTAATCTAGTTAACTAAAGGAAAAGTGACGCAAACAAGCCGAGATGAAAATATTTTATTTAATTTCAACAAATAAAATAACATTTCTGTTATCGATCTGTTTTTGGCAATGACATAATCAGCAAAAAGTTTTCTAATTCGATTAAAAAAACATTCGTAAAATTCTTGAATCCTCATTAGGAAAGTATCTGTACTTAATGTTTTTCCCAGAATGTTTTTTGAATGAACAGAATTTTGAAACTATAAGATTCATAACATTCTTGAATGGTTATTAGAAAAGTCCTTAATTTGTAATAAAGCAATCTATATATATATATATATATATATATATGCTTGTCTATACATATATAAAATTGCTTGTCCTGACTGACTGACCTATCAACGCACAGTCTAGACGGCTCAGAATAGAAACCTGAAATTTTCACAGTAGATAGCTTTTGTAACGTAGGGGTGTACTAAGAAAGGATTTTTGGAAAATCACCCCCTAAGAGGGTTAAATAGGGTGTTAAAATTTGAATAAAAATCCCTCATTTTTTAAGTTATATCTTTGAAAATTAGTATTTGGGCTTTCGGTTAAAAATGAAGAAAGACGTGTTTCAGGATTTTTGTAAATCAACCCCTAAAGGGGTTAAATGGGGAGTTGAATTTAGAATTAGAGTTTAGAAAATCCGTCATTTTTAAAGTTCCATTGAACTTATATGTCCTTGAAAATTAGTATTTGGGCTTTTGGTTAAAAATGAAGAAACACGTGTTTCCGCATTTTCGAAAAATCAAACCCTAAGAGGGTTAAATGGCGTAATAAAATTTATATAAATATTCGTAACTTTTGAATTTACATTAATTGAAGCTGGTATTTGGGCTTTCAGTGAAAAGTGAAGAAACACGTGTTTTAGTTGGAAATACCAACCCCAAGGGGGTTGAACACGGGTTAGAATTTGTATAAAAATTCCTAATTTTTAATTTGTATCCATGCAAATGGTACTTGAGCTTTTGGTTAAAGATGAAAAACGTGTGTTTAAGAACATTTGGAATTTCCACCCCCAAGGGGGTTAAATATAAAAATCCGTAATTTTTAAACTTATATTTATAAAAATTGGTATTTGGGCATTCCCTGAAAAATAATGAAACAAGTATTTTATTATTTTTAGAAATTCCACCCCCAAAGAGGGTTAAACATAAGAAATCATCATTTTTGAAGCTATATTAATGAAAAATGGTATTTGATCTTCCGGTTAAAAATGAAAAAAGACGTGTTTCTGGATTTTGAAAGTTCCACCCCCAAGAGGGTTGAATATAAAAATATGTCATTTTCGAAGTTATAACCAAGAGAATTGGTATTTGGGCATTCGTCTAAATATAAAAAACGCGTGTATCAGGTTTGTTGAAAACTCCACTCCAAGGGGGTTAAACAAAAAATCCATCATTGTTGAAGTTATACATATAAAAAATTCTTTATTGTTGAAGTTATCAATTGATATCTTAGACATTCGGTTAAAAAGGAAGAGACGTATATTTCAGGATTTTTAGAAATTCCACCCCTAAAAGAGTTCAACGCAAAACTCCTACATTTTTGAAGTCATATCCAAGAAAATTGGCATTTGGACTTCCGGTTAAAAATAAAGAAAATGTGTTTCAGGATTTTTGAAAATTACATCCACAAGAGGGTTAAACAGGGAATGAGTTGAGAACAAGCAAAATTTACTCGGGTTCGGCATTGGGTCACGGTGTTAAAGTTCACAATAAAATTTTGTGTTTCTACTTTTTGTTATACTAAGTTTTGCATTTCAAAGTGGTTGTGGACATGCGTGCGAAGCCGTGGGCAACTGCTAGTCGTTTTATAAAGGAGAATGTTTTAATAAAAACAGTGGGCAGTTGCTTGCTTGGCTGCGCCCACCCCTAACGCCGCCACTGTCTAACTGGCAATTATTATTTATTAATATTATACTTTTTTTCGCTAAATAATGCAACAGTCCGACGTTGCGTCATGTAAGGTAAATATTTGCTGTTCCTCGATTTGTTTCTAGCAATGACATTAGCAAAAACTTGATTAAAGATTACAGCATAGATTAAAGTTGTGTAGATGGCGCCGCGTTAGCTTGGGAAAAAAGAAAACGGTCTTGGTCTTCTTAATCCGTGATAAAATTAACCAAAATCATGTATTCCACGAAAATAGAAAGTAAACAAAGAATTTTGTTCGTTTTGATTAAGTCTTGAAGCACACGAGCATTTTGCGGTATTTTGTTGGCTTTAAGTGTGTGAAATATTCGAAATTGTTGGGGTAAGTGTTTGCTACAACAACAAACAACAGAATTCATGTGGACATAATAGATTCCGAGACACATGGAAGGTTTTGATGCAATTTACTATGAAGAAGAGGAAGAAAATGTTGCAGAGCCTGAATCAGCTGATGTCTCTCTGGTCCCCGATCCCGTGGTCATCAGGGGTGCAGGCAACATGACTGTGTAAGTCTCTTGTTAAAAAAATTAAACAGACTAGTGATTTAATACTGATAGATTTGGACTGAGTAACCGATTCAGCACAGAGTTTCCCAGCGGGCTCGTGTCTCGCGTGGCCCCCGAGGAATTCACCGAGACAGTAATGCGCATAAATGCCATTTTGAAAAAGACATTGCCAGTTAACGTAAAATGGCTTTTTTGCGGTTGCTTGTGCTGCTGCTGCACGCTAGGTTGTTCACTATGGCCTGTTATTTGTCTTAGTAAAAGGGTAAGTGAGGGACGCTTCCAGGCAGGTTTTCAGCTTTTGTTCCAGACCCAGCATTCCTTAAACAAACTCCTAGAGTGGGAAAATAGTTACCTTTATAATAAGCTAGGGCTGCACTGGCGCTTGACCAAACAGCAGTGCGATTCTTCATCCATGATGGAATACGTTATTTTAATAGAGTTTCTACCAAAAATTCCTATATACAGGCCAGACTAGCACGACTAATGTAAATATGTAGCATTGAACGATGTATGTATAGACTTCACCGGGAATCTCTACCATAACTCTGTATATAAGGCAATATATGTGATAGTAGACATATGGATGCGTTGCTTTTTTAAACGGTAATTACTAAATTATACAATAGTACAAATTTTAATAAGAAATATTTTAGTAACGTCAGGTGCTGTGTACTCATATTTTCCTAATCTACATATTAAATTTGTTGTAAGTCGGCTAGTGGCGTCATTTCTGATCACTTATAATTGGAATTAGTTGCTTACGGATTATTTATAACTTTTGGGTAGGGATTGTTTTAAAGTTGATTTTTCGTATCTGCTGTACTTTAAACATAGTTTTGTGAGACGATTAAATGTTACTTTGAACGTTATTTAGAAGTTAATTATTATACAAAATGTAGTCTAATAAATTGTTAATGATCAGCTGTTTGTTTCACTTCGACTAAAAAAATATTTGAATAATACAACACAATTTTCTTTCTTTTGTATTAAAAGTATCTGAACTTCCCGGCTCCTCTCCTTTATTCCTCGCTTTTCAGAATGAACAATAAGTTAATAAAATCTAGGTAACAAAAGAGTGACGCAAACAAACCGAGGTGAAAATATTTTATTTAACGTTTTAATGGTTCAAGAAATAAAACTACACAATTCTCAGTTGTTTTGTTTTCGTTAAATAAAGCAAAAACCCGAATTTGCATGACGCAAAATAAATATTTGCTGTTATCGATTTGTTTTTGGCAATGACATAATCGGCAGTTATTTAGAAGTTAATTATCTAATAAATTGTTAATGAACAAGTGTTTGTTTATTTCGATTAAAAAAATATTTGACATTACAACAAAAATAGATTTACAAAACTTAGGCCTTAGGCACAATTATCACATTTAATGTGTGGAGGATCACATGGTAATACTCAAGACAGTCGGTTTAAGAGACAAAGTTTCTTGGGAACTGTCCTTTGAGGCCGTTGCATTCCCCATAAAGCCAGTCATCTGAAATTTTTTTAATAACTTTGATTTTTTGCCCGGGTTTTAGGGGCAAATCTCCCGCCATCTGAGGCGTAAATTCGTATAAAACTGTAACTATTTGGTCTTCTCCAGGTAAAGGTACTTGGACTTGAATAAAATTTTCAGGAAAAATCCCTTCCCTATCACAAACTTTTCCATACAACCACTCGCTGTTAACTCTTCTTATTAGTTCAACTACGTCATTCACCTGCAAATGACGCAAGTAGGGCTAGTTATTGCTAGAATACGAAAATTACTTGCAGGGACAAGTCCCCAGGTTGTGTTGCTGGAAAATCAAACAAGGCAATCCCGTAGGGTGTCACCACGTCGAAGCCCCCTTTCGGGGGGCTGGGAGGGGGCACTTTGGGCATGGGGGGCGACCCTGAAGCCTCGTCTTTGCCCCTTTTTGGGGGAGCTGCCCGGATTATCCTTGGCTTCAGAGCAGTGGAAGTGTTGCTTAACCAAGTTATGTGGAACACGGAATTGTCACTCTCTAGGCTTTTTTTACTAGAAGTTAGGCTGCTAGTACTGCTACTGTATGAACTAGAAACACTTCCGCCAAACTGGTGCGTACGCTCCGCTTTTGGCGAACTCGGGGGGCTCCATTCGATTAAATTCGGGGGTCCTTGGGCTAGGTTATACGACGACTTACTCTTATATTTCATGAAATTCGGGGGTGGAGGCCTGGGGGGCGGCTTTTTCTTCGATTTTTGGTGGAACATGGATAAATAAAAGGGGGCACTTTTTAACTGGCGCCTCTGGGAGCGAAATAAGGAAGGTACGAAACAAGATGGACGAAAATTACGACACAGGCAATTTTACAGCAGGCCAATAAAACGCTGCGCATGGAATTTAATATTTGAACAAATTCCAATTTTTTTTATCTTCTGACGCATTCGTGTGATACAGACAAACTCGTTTCGAGAGATTTCCTTGAAACCATTTTTATCGTGTCTGTCGTTTAAACATACTAGTGGGGTCAGTGGTTTTAAAAAAGTCTCCTATGTTTCAGTATTTTTTATTAACAAACTTAATCTTTCGTAACATTTTTACAAGACAAACACCAATCAAATTTTAAAATCACATCTTTCACTTTGTTCAATACAATTAATAACTACCGCTGGTCCCCTATCCAAAGCTACCTAAATAATTTTTTCAAAATTACAAATTCGACTTCATGAAAGGTTTTAAGTACGATTTGAATGACTTGTTTACTGGCTCGGAATTAAGTGGACTTTTTGACGCTTCTTCGTACAATCTTTCATACACGTTTCCGTCATAAGCCCCCAAGGTGGAACCTAGAACCTCATCACGAATATCAAAACTATCAACTATTCCAATTGCATTGGGGCGTATAAGGGCCAACAATTCTTCCAGCCAGTCCTGGAGTGTCTCTACATCTTGTCCGGTGATATTTGTGAACTATAAACACATTTTATTAGGCACAATATTAAAAACTACTGACTGCGCCAATTAAAAAAATCTTACAAAAACTTTTATTTCTTCCATTTACTTACTCTAAAAAGATCCCCCGTTAGTCCAAGGGCCGTATAAACGCCGTACAAATTCAAAAGTTGGACCAAAACAGTTTTCAGCTCTTTGGACACCTCCAAATTGTTAACAGTGTTGTAAAACGTTGTGACAATAAAACAACGACAGTGGGCTTCGGCCGCCGCCACCAATTCAATCGAAGTTTCGTTCCACGCGTCTTCGTACGACTTTCCACTCCGCACTCTCGCATTTATGCGGTTATTTGCGAGTTCAATTTTACTACAATTCGAAGTTAAACAACCATCGTTAGTATTAAACTCCCCACCTTGATGCAGTTTGCTGTAGTGCGTAAATAATCCACTCGACGGATTTTTCAAACGGATTACTTTTACTTGTTTTGCGGCCCAAGTAAGCCACGGTGGCCAACTTATCTAATTTATTACGATTTTGCCACGACTTTATAAGAAAACGTGATGTTTGCAACAGAAGAACGGTGTTTTCACCTTCATAAGTGCACATTGCCGTCACTAAGCCGTAAGTTGAGGGGAGGTTGGACGAAGTCATGTAACCGTGGCCCCCACATGCCAAACGACAAATTTCCACACCTCGAGCCGCATCAGCACTACTTACAGCTTTCAAGCAACAGGCAATAGCATGGAGCTTCAAATATGCGATACACACCAGCTAAATTGATTAACAAATACTTACTTCAGGCAAACTCTCGAGTTGACCGGACTCTAGTTCGTTAGTGACATTGTTGTAAATGTCCCACAACCAAGAGGCACTATACTGGAATGCGAAATAAGTGGCGATGTGAGGGAATAATTTATACTGCTGGGTTACGAAATCGATTATTTGAGGCTCGGGTGCACTGAAACAATTTTGGTAATTTTTATGCAGCAGTGTTGGCAGCTCTGACTGTGAAATGCTGCCAACACAAGTGACTTACTCGGGTTTGATTTGTGATTGGTGGCGAACGGCGCTGTATCGTGTGGCTATGGTTACAGCTTTACGCAAGTAATGTGCAGCATCTTGCACTATAACAACTCGGACAAAAATCATTGTTCCGTAAGTTAGCTTACTACTGGGTGATTTAACGTAAGTGCCATCCTAAAAATTGTCTCTTGTAAAATAATAAAATAATAATAACGTTACTTACAGGCAAAACTTGACTATTTTTCATTAACATGTTAATTCTCGGTATTCTAACATTGTCAAAGCCGAGGTAGCCGTTGTTGGTACTGTTCATGCCAAGTTTGCATCCAATTTCCCCAATTTTAATGCCTGGTAAAGGTTCGTGCGTTTCCTCATCTCGAAGTTGCACTATAAAGGGGTGGATTCCGTGGCATGTGCCTTTTGTGTACAGTTGGGCAACCACAACTGCGTAATTCGCAGAATGGCCCACTAAAAAATACAGTTAAGCTAGTTTTGGGGATTTTTTGTAACTAACATCCTCCCGGCCACCATTTGTACGATGTCAGGGTTGGACTGTGCAAAACGAATTCTTCTGTTGAAGGATCGTACGTGGCAGTGGTTTCAAGACCTCTGATAAATGTGCCATGACCTAACTCAGTCTGTAAAAAATATATAAGAAAATCAAAATTGCGTACATTATAGAACAAATACTTGTGCGTATGTTCCTATAATATCACAATTCCATGCTCTTTGGATCCATTCGGCTTGCTGGTCAAATGTTCCCTGTCCCATCAATGTCGGGATAAACATAACATAGTGCAGTGTTAATGGATTGCCGTCTTTTAAAATGGCAGAGCCTAACTGACCACCCAAAATTTCTCTGCAAAGCGATTAAAGTCAATTTATTGTTGGAAATAAAAAACGCTTATTTAGACATTCTGACCATAGATATCTTTGCGTATATTTTTTACTATTCTCATTTGTTTAAATTTACAAGCCAATCGGGCTCTAAAAAATAACCTTCCTACATAATTATGGCGAAATTCAAATGCATTAACATTACGCTGTGAACCTGTCGTATTTACAACAAAAAATATGAAACAAACAAAGTTATTTTAGATAACTATAAAAACTAGATGGCAAAGTTCGCCACGCAATGGAGATAAGGCAATGATGAAGCAAATTCTCCACTGTATTAAAATCAGTTGCTTCAATAAAATTGACAATGATTACTGATTAGATAAATACAATAATTGATTCGGCGTCTGGACGTATTCTAACATCGAAACCTCCCATACCTGAAATTATCCATACCGCCTTTGCCTTGATTCTGGAGCTCTTGCACTTTTCTGAAAATAATACAAGCTTTCCGTACGGCATCTTCGTATTTCTCCTTGTGACTTAAATATTCCAAGGGGATTTTCGACTGGAGCTCGGGGTCTTCGAGAAAAAACTTTTCTGAAAATTACGACAAAAATTTAATTTTCCACAATGGCGGGTCCCTCGTTACTTAATTACGTGGAAGCGAAATTAGAAAGTCGTTCTCTCTTGTGAAAGCACGAACTGTTGGTTATTTAATCGAGAGAATAGTCGTTTGTCGACTGCTAAAGTTAATTTGGTAAACAGCAAGTCGGATCACAAATAAACAGTTTTTCCTTGGTAACAACAATAAAATCAAATTTCGCGCCATTACGTTGATACCCGATGTGACCCGATTATTCCCACACACGGGCCAATTTGTATTTCCCCTAAAAATATGTTTGGAATGTGTTTTGTTTTCGTGCAAAATTGCAAAAACGGAATTTGTAAAAATTGCATTTTTCGTTATAGTACCAATTATTTAAATTAATACATTTGATTATTTTTTTCCAATTTAGGCAGGCGGTACGGTGTAAAGTATTTAAACAAGTTTTTACAAATAGCTTGACATTCAAAAACTGAGTAAACCTGATTTAAATATTTCGAAAAAAAAAGGACTGGTTCTTCTGCTCCTAAATCCATAATGCAAATCAGAAATCCATTCCAATAAGAACAACTGACTGTGCAGGTGTTATTGGAATTGTTGTACTTAATTTTTTCGATCGATATCTCGAGGACTCACTGATGATATAATTAATTTGTCGTTAAGAAGAGCAAAGTTCATACCTCTACTGTGTCTTTCTTCTGTTTTAGTAGCACTGCCATCCAGCAAGTGTGTCAGTTCTAAAGTATTGAATGTACATTTTTTTCTCTCTTCAATAAGATCAGGATTTACTGATTTTTTTTTGTTCATTTTCGTCAAGTACACAAACTAAACAAAATATTACAAACTTTGCACCACTGTCATCAAACACCGACAATCAATGACAGTACTACCACATCACTACACGCTGTAATTAATCATAAATCTATTGCCATGCCAATCCTGCCTACAGAGGGCGCATCGACATTTGTGTAAAACCAAAACGTTAGAAAGAGATAGGAGAGGCGGCGCATGCGTGGGCACAAGTTAGAAAGAGACGGGAGAATCCACGTGACACGCACTTACACCAAACAAATAAGTATATAATTTGCTGTAGGTCAGGTGATTAGAAGTATACTTTACACTCTTTTCTTGGCCAATTGACTAATACACGTTTTTTAAGTAAAAAAGGTGGACGCTCATTGGCGACTCATTATTTTAAAATATGCAACAGTTTTAATACTTGTATTTATTGCTCAGTTTTTTGAATCTTGGGCCAGTGACGTGTCAGCGATGTCACGAGCGCGTGCGCAGGCGCGTATTTTTTGTGCAAATTATGTCACATCCTTATGATTCCTTTATTGGTTATGTACCCTAAGTAAACAAAAATTTTCGGATTGTTTAGCAATGAATAAATGTTGACCTATAAATAAATATTTTGTTGAATTCAGAGAAGTAGAAAATGAATAGGGAGATGCGGCAGAGTCACAGGACACCGAAGAAAACACCAATTACTGACGATTACGACATTACTAAGACGGTTTTAGGCCTCGGGATCAACGGTAAAGTTGTCGAGTGTTTTTCGAAAGCTACGAAAGAGAAGTTTGCTCTTAAGGTGTGCGAGTGTAAGTTGCTACTGCCAAATTCAATTGAACTTTTCAGATACTTGTGGAGAGCCAGAAGGCCAGAAGGGAGGTTGATTTGCATTGGCAAGCTAGTGGTTGCCGTCACATAGTCAATATAATCGACGTCTATGAAAATAAGTATAACAACAACTCTTGTTTACTAGTTGTAATGGAATGGTGTGTGCGACTTTTACTATAAATCGGGAGTAAGTTTTTTTGTTGTAGCATGGAGGGTGGAGAGCTGTTTCAAAGGATTCAGGATAAGCCTGATGGGGCTTTCACTGAGAGAGGTAAGTCTTTACGTAAATATTTATTTTGAGGAACGACATTAATTAATTTAAGAGGCGGCACAGATCATGCATGAGATATGCATTGCTGTGAAATACCTACACGATAATAACATTGCACACAGAGACTTAAAACCCGAGAATTTACTTTACTCAAAAAAAGGTACTTACGGCATACTTAAGTTAACTGATTTCGGCTTCGCTAAAGAAACTCTAGTGAAGGACACTCTTCAGACGCCTTGTTATACACCATATTACGTTGGTTCGTAGCCTCCTTAATCATTTCGCCCCAACCTTATTAATTATTTTCAGCTCCTGAAGTTTTAGGGCCTGAGAAATACGATAAGAGCTGTGATGTTTGGTCTTTAGGAGTCATAATGTATATTTTGTGCGTATATATTTTTAATTAAGAGTTGTTGCTAAATGATTGTAATAGGTTGTGCGGGTTCCCTCCTTTTTATAGCAATCATGGTCTGGCGATTTCGCCAGGAATGAAAAATAGGATACGAATGGGCCAATACACATTCCCTAATCCTGAGTGGCAGAATGTTAGTCAAGACGCTAAAGACCTTATTAACGGTATGCTTAACGTGGACCCGGCCAAGCGACTAACAATTGATCAAGTCATGAGCAATAGATGGATTGCTGTAAGTTGGCGATTTTAATTTAAGGGCCCACTTTTATTTCCATTTTCCAGCAATACACAGCTGTGCCTCAAACCCCGTTACATACACACAAAATGCTAAAGGAAGGTGAAGAAATGTGGCCTGAAGTACAGGAAGAGATGACGCGCTCACTGGCCACTATGAGAGTGGATTATGACCAAGTGCACATAAAAACACTAGAAAATTCAAATAACCCACTGCTTAACAAAAGGCGCAAACGGTCGGCGAATCAAGTGACGCTAAAGGAGCAGAAATAACGTCTAGTGATTTTATGTCCAATTCACCACAAAACGTGCATTTGATTAAAAATATTTCGAAGCTTATGTTCACAAACGATCGATTTTAGCTGAATGATAGTGCCTAAAGGAATAAGATTTTAACGTTTTAAAGTTGTATTAATTTAGTTTTAATATAATGTTAATAATATAAGAAAACGTATTATGGCTACGGTTAAAGGTGCTTCTGAAATTCCCCCTTCAAGAGAAAAGAGAAACATAAGCACCTATGTTTTGAGTAATATTTTTTTAGAAAGAACATGTGTAAATCATTTTCACGATTTACCAGCACATGAGAAGTGCTATTTTAATGTAAATTGCTAATAAACTCTTAATAAAGTTAATTAAATTGTTCCTAGCTAAAATTTTATTCACCATGTTGGCGGTCCTGAATCCCGGATCTAAGGAAACTTCCCTAAGCCGCAATTTTTAAGGGCTTTTCTTAAAACTCGGAATGAATTTGTTCCGCTAAAAATGTAAATATTTGATACCCTTTTCATTTTTCCTAAAATTCCTAAACTAAATGTGTTTTAAACAATACTTGTTTCTAAAGTTGTGTTTAATTTAAAATAGGATATTTTTTCAATTTTTTCATTAGTATTTAGTTCAAAAACAATACATCTGATGTTTCAATTTAATGTTTTTTTTAGTTTTACATTTAAAGATTTTTTGTTTTTTAGGCTTCCAGTTTTTCAATATCGTAGTTTCTTTTAGTGTTTCAACCACAGTTTTTAAGTTTCTCAGTATTTTAGCTTAATTTCACCATATTTCAAATTCATTTCCTACATTTTTCAGTTTTTCGTGATTTCACTTTTCTATAATTTCAGTTTTCCAATTTCTTACTGTTGTATATTAAATTATTTTTCAAGATTGCACTGTCTTAATTCTAAAGATTCACGAGCCTAGGGTCACTTCTTATTCTTAAGCTATTGAACTCGTGAATAAAATGCAAATTTTTGTAAAAAGTACTCCAGGAGTTGTGGACAAATTAGTTGAGACAAACAATTACAAAAGTCTGGATATAAAAATCTACTGAAAATGAAAACATCAATTGAATGAAAAAATATTAGTAATAAAATCAGATGCCTGATTTTAGAACTAGTACTAGTATGAATTTCCATACCGTGAGTTTATTTTCTAGGTATCTCAACCTAGAAAATTATCTTAAAATTTTGTACGGAAAAAAAAACTAATTTTACAAGAGCAAATTTAGAACAATATTGAGGTTCAAGAATTAATTAACTTCTTTGTGCAGTAAAGAATTTTAAGTTTTTTACAAAACGTATTCTGTTTTCTTTGTATTTGTAACGGAATTTGTTGCATTAAAAATTATGTTTTAATTTTTCCTGCAATAGGAATTAATAAACAATGTATCTTAAATTACCAGACTTTAATTCCTAATGTTTGTTTTTTACAACCTTTTTTGACACCTAAAAAGGTTTTTAACATCCTAAAAATCCGGTCTCTATTTATAACCAAGCATAATCGCAAAAACAATACAAATACAATTACGATAAAGGAGGTATGAAGAGTATTTTTCTTTGTACTTTTTTTAAAAAGATAAAATCTAGGAATCGAGATTTGTGGCAAAAATAAAAAAAAAACGTTTTTTTGAAGTTTAATTTTTATTTATCAGAACACGGAACATAACAAGAACTATAATCTTAAGAATGCAAAAAACTGAACAGTAATACGTAACATTATATCAAAACAGAATATAATACTGATGAGGTATTTGACTAGTTAAGAGTTCAAAGCTTCTGGCAATAACTCCCTACAAAACGAAACAATTACTCAAAATCATTAAAAATCAATAATCCCTACCTCGTTATGACTTATGAGAATCTACACCTTTTGTAATACTTTCAAAGAAACCACTAAAGTACAGGTGTTCTTATTTTATGAAAGCAAATGTTTTGGCTTTGTACAATTTTTTCCGTGGTTCCAATTCTCTTCAAAGCTCGTCTAAATGCGGATATGCCTACAAAAAATGGAAACAATCGAAGGAATTCATGGTTCAAATCTTACCGCTTCTTAATTGAATCTCTCAAAAACGAAATTTTAGTTATTGTCGGCTGCTGAAGCTTTTTCCTTCAACAAGTCGGTCGTTTGATTAATATACCCCCTCACGTAGAAAATGGTCTCCAACTCCTCGGTCAAGTCCTCTTGGGAGCTCAGCGAAGACAGCACGAACTTATTCCACAATAGGACCCGTTCATTGCTATGGCTCATCAAGCGCTGAATTCGCAAGTAACGGCACTGCATAGTCGAATGCAAGGAAGTCAATAACGAGTAGAGTTTCTCGAACATATCGCTCAGTAGCGAAAACTGCATCCCGACATCATCCTCATACTGGAACGTTGCGTCCGCACACAATTTTCTGGCCCTGTATATCAAACCTCCAAGTTTGGTCAGACTTGTTCTGACTCTGTGGTAATTATTCGCCAGGTTTAAATGATTCTCGATGTGCGTCGATCTTAAGTTCGACCTGGCGGAACTTTCGGTAAACTCCGACCCTCTCAGTAAAGAGTCCAACGAGCATTGGAGCGAGTCGGCAAACGCGAAAACATCGCTCAGGAGCGTTTGCAATCGACTCACATCCTCAAGCAAGTTCTCCCTAATCATGGAGTTGTTTGCGGTCACCTCAGACAAATATTGTCTTTCGCCACGTTGGAAGAGTTCGACGGCGGACTCAACCTTGCTCAAGGATTGGAACGAAGCTTCAACCATGTCTTTGGCGACTTGTGCGTTGTTTGCCTCTGCCTGGGGCTCATATCTTTTTGGCAGTTCTTCGCTCTCCTCAGGATAATGCGTTAGGTTCCCAGACACAGCGGCTAATTTAGCCACTTCCGCCGTAAGTGCGATCGCATTCTCGTGATTGACTTTGAGTTCGATCAGCTTTTGGTAGTTTCCAACGTCCCGTCTGAAGGACCCAGCTGCGGTTAAGTCCCGCCGTAGAGAACTAACCTCATCTTCGACATTTTTGATTTTATCATCTCTGCGTACGTTTGTTACGTTCGGAACCGGGTTAGTTGAGAGGCCTCTAGCCATTTGTACGAAGTCAAAGGTAGTGACCGTATCCTCAAATGAGGCAGTACAGGGTGAGAAAGTTGCAATAATGGAAGTATTGCCTTTGCCATTCAGACAGTCTTGCAAGATCCTTGTCAATTTTGAGTCTTGGATTGGAAGACGTGTAGACTTGGAAGCAAGGACTTGAATCACTTTCTTGAAAGTTTGGAGCCCTCTATTAGCGGGTGAGGAAACACACGACCTTAAGTAATCGCTCCCAGCTAAGTCAATCAGATGGATTTTGCCAATTTTAACTATATTTTCACCCTTAGCTGTTTCGCGCATTGTAGCAACAATGGAGAAAATCGTGTGACAATGTAAACTCTTCCCGTTACGATTACTCGCCCCAACCAATAACATTTCAAATAGTTCGGTGCATTTTTTTATTGGTACTTCAAACACACCATTAAGACGTGTGCTCCCCTTATGATGCGGATCATCAATGATGCTAAATCAGACAAATGAGCGAAAACCACAACTATTGTATTTTTACCTCAAGCAGGAGCCGTCAGCCACTACAAGATCGCGGATTTCCTCACTGTGTAGCTCAACAAAGGAAGCTGTAATGTCGTATTCAACTCCTAATTGAGACAGCTTATTGAAAATATCGACAGCAACCCGTGGGATCATCCCAATGGAAGGGTCCTAAAATTGTGATGAATTACAGCCCTTGCAAGTGTATTCCGCCCAGGATAGTGAATATTGACGAAAATAACAAATCTTTATTGCCTTTTACTGTAGACTATTTTTTTAATAAATCCTAATGAACAAATGTTTTTTAAATAATAACATAAAAAGTCTTTTTAATGCACATTTGTTAATAAATTAATAAATAAATTAGTAAATTACTATTACTTAATAAAATATTATTGTAGGATTATCGAAAAATAAAACAAAAAAGGTGTATTTTATGTTGTAGTTAACATAGTTTCGTTGTAATCGGCGTTTAAAAATTAGAAAAAAGTTAAAATGGCAACCTTTTTTGCGTTTTTCTCGGAAACTATAAGAAATGCATAAGATAGCGCTTAAAATTATCTATTTTCTCGATTCAACCCGGAGCCGCTCCCCGTAACGGTTCCGGGTACAGAGGCATTTAAAGTTTTACCCAAAAAAAAAATCATAACTCAAAAACTAAAAATCGTAGAGCAAAACGGTTTGTTCCAGTGAATTCTACGGCTCATTTTACGTATAATATCGGCTTTTTACAAGATTTAAAAATTTGAAATTTTTTGCTTAATATTGGGGTGGCCATTTCATAGTGGATACTTCATTCTTCAATAAAAAAATTCGTAACTCAAAAACTAAAAGTCGTCGAGCAAAACGGTTTGTTCCAGTGAATTCAGCGGCTCATTTTTCGTATTATAGCAGCTTTTCACGAGATTTAAAATTTTGATTTTTTTTGCTTAAAATTAGGTCAGCCATTTCATAGTGGAGTATTTTATTCATCAACAAAAAAATTCATAACTTAAAAATTAAACGTCGTAGAGCAAAACGGTTTGTTCCATTGAATTCTGCGGCTCATTCTACGTATTATATTAACTTTTCATGAGATTTAAAATTTTGAATTTTTTTGCTAAAAATTTTAATGGTCAAGGCACTTACCTTCACAAAAATAAAAAAAAAATTTTTTTTGAACTCACTCAATAAAAGTTTTATGGACATTTCTATGCTTATACAACCCTCTAGAGTTGTTAAAAGTAGAAAAAGAGTCACTAGGTTCGATTTTAAGAGTTTTGATTTTTTCAATTTTGGTCGCGATTTTGGCGATTTTCGGTACCCGGAAAATTTATCGAGCAATAACTTCGGAACTATTAGAGATAACCCCATGAAGTTTATTATCGTTGGAAAGCTCTTTTAATTGTCTATCGTTTTCAAAAAAGATTATTGTTCTCCGACTTATAGTTTTCGAGAAAATTTCGAAAAAAAGCAAAAGTAGGTCAAATTTAAAAAAATTCATAACTAAAAAACTATTGGGAATTTGGCGATTTTCTCGACGAAAATCGATTCCCCGGATCATTTTGCATAGGTAAGGATTAAAATAGTGCCACTTTTTCGAATAGTTTAGCCGTAATAGAGAAAACAAAAAAAATGAAAAATTTGTTAACACCCCCCCCCCTTAAAAATGGCCAATTTTTAAAGTGTCTCAAAATCAATTCAAACTCATCCTATCTTATAGATTTTGATGTGCTCTTTACGATATAACAAAGCGTTTTCCTCTAGCTCTTTTAGTTTAGCCGTAATCGACGTTTGAAAATTGAAAAATTTTTTGCGAGATATCGCCTTGAAACCTATGCCAGTTTGTAGGGCTTTTTATACCGGTTCTAACCGATTTTACTGTTTTTCTCTAACTCTTATAGTTTCGCCGTAATCGGCGTTTAAAAATTAGAAAAAAGTCAAAATGGCAACCTTTTTTTGCGTTTTTCTCGGAAACTATATGACTTAGAACAAAAATCGATAAAGCATCGGATAGCGCTTGAAATTCTCTATTTTCTCATCAAAACCCGGAGTCGCTCCGGGCAACGGTTCCGGGTACAGAGGCATTTAAAGTTTAACACTAAAAAAATTCATAACTTAAAAACTAAAAGTCGTAGAGCAAAACGGTTTATTCCAGTGAATTCTACGGCTCATTTTACATATTATATCGGTTTTTTTACCCGATTTAAAAATTTGAAATTTTTTGCCTAAAATTAGGGTAGCCTAATATACTGGTACTTTATTTTTCAACAAAAAAATTCGTAACTAAAAAACTAAAAGTCGTAGAGCAAAACGGTTTGTTCCAGTGAATTCTGCAGCTCATTCTACGTATTACATCAGCTTTTCATGAGATTTAAAATTTTGTTTTTTTTTGCTTAAAATTAGGTCAGCCATTTCATAATGGAGTATTTTATTCATCAACAAAAAAATTCATAACTTAAAAACTAAACGTAGAGCAAAACGGTTTGTTCCATTGAATTCTGCGGCTCATTCTACGTATTATATTAACTTTTCATGAGATTTAAAATTTTGAATTTTTTTGCTAAAAATTTTAATGGTCAAGGCACTTACCTTCACAAAAATGAAAAAAAAACATTTTTTTTTAACTCACTCAATAAAAGTTTTATGGACATTTCTATGCTTATACAACCCTCTAGAGTTGTTAAAAGTAGAAAAAGAGTCACTAGGTTCGATTTTAAGAGTTTTGATTTTTTCAATTTTGGTCGCGATTTTGGCGATTTTCGGTACTCGGAAAATTTATCGAGCAATAACTTCGGAACTATTAGAGATAACCCCATGAAGTGAATGAACCCCATGATAAAGCATCGGATAGCGCTTGAAATTCTCTATTTTCTCATCAAAACCCGGAGTCACTCCGGGCAACGGTTCCGGGTACAGAGGCATTTAAAGTTTAACACTAAAAGAAATCATAACTTAAAAACTAAAAGTCGTAGAGCAAAACGGTTTGTTCCAGTGAATTCTACGGCTCAGGGATACTTTATTATTAAACAAAAAAATTTATAATTCAAAAACTAAAAGTCGTAAAGCAAAACGGTTTGTTCTAGTCAATTCTGCAGCTCATTCTACGTATTATATCAGCTTTTCGCGAGATTTCAAATTTTGGATTTTTTTGCTTAATTATTGCTTTTAATTATCTATCTTTTTTAAAAAAGATTATTGCTCTCCGGCTAATAGTTTTCGAGAAAATTGCAATTTGAAAATTTTTCTGTGTAGAAAGTGAGGTTTCGAAGTTACTAAAATTTGGATTTGAAATGTCACTTCTGGTTTTCCACACGAAAAAAATGTCAAGCTTCGAATCTGATTTTAGATTAAAAGAACAATGAATTTCTATAGAAAATACTCTTTTAAAAATTTTGTTATGCATTAACACATTGACAGTAAAAGTTTCATTCAATAGCTTAACCTTGAGCATTATAAAATGTTTTGGAAGCCCCTGAATCCGCCCTAAGCTTCGTTATTGTAAGATTTATTATTTTAGTCAAATCTACTGTATCGGGTGGAATACTGTACATCCGAATCTTGACTAAACCACAAATAAAAATTTATGGCTGAAGTCACTGTTCGGATGTAACTTGCAAAGACCGATATTTACGTTAACAAAATCAACAGTTGGGCCGATGTTGGGCCCCAGCAGAGTGTAGCTTTTGCCAGTTTTGCTGGCCCCATACGCAAAAACACTGCAAGTGTTCCCTAACAACATGGAGTCAACCAGGCGGCTCACCACCACATCGTAAACCTCCTCTTGTGAGGCAGCGGCCCCAAAAACTCGATCAAAAGTGAACGTCTTCGCATAAGCCACTGCTTCAAGCGAGACTTCAATCTGATTCATGTTTTTAATAATGCAAGACTTTTTGGCTTTGATTTCACATGCCGTGAGAGGCCTGTTTTCGTGAAAAGACGTTATGTACAAAATCAAAGTGGTGAGTTAGCAGAACTTACCTGTGTCTGACGTAGACCTGGATTGGAAAGTTTTGTGTGCTCATTTTGCACCACTTTTTGCTTTTTTTCTCCAAAAACAACTCACAAAAGCCGGCAACAACAAGCACTTTGGGAAGTTAAAACCGTTAAAAAAAACTTGAATGGAAAATGGATACCAACCTAATGCCGCGAAAATATACTAACAAATACCGGTTTTTGTGTGTTGCGGGTTGCCGGCGATTGTTTTTTTGTTGACCAAACGCACGACCGAACACAGACATAAAATAAATAATGTATTCAAATATCGTCTAAAAACATTCTTGTTATTAATTACGTTTTAATATTGCATTGCAGAAGAAAAAAAACACTAAATATACTGTTGTGTTGGTTGCCTATGTGTTAGGTACGCTAAAACTTTCAGGCATGGCGACATCTAGTGTCTAGTAGTATTCTAAAACTTTCAGATATGGCGCCATCTCGTGACTAGTAGTGGATATTATAGCATTCATATTCTACTTATTAATTTAATTTATAATTATAATTAAGTATTGCACCTCCTTAATTAGGTTTTTAAATGTTGCTATTAAAATTTTTTTACAATAACTTACTACATTTCCTGTTTTTAAAAGGGCAATTACCTTAAGTTTATTGTTAAAAAAAAATCGACATACAATTAATCGGTTGCCTACTTTACTTCAGCCGCGAGCATCATATTCGTAAGTAAATCAAATAAATATTTTTGATAAATGTTTAATGATGAAGAAGAAAACAAACTTCACAATGATTTTTATACAATAAAACTAAAAAAACTGTATGAGACAGAAATTCAATGCAATGTTTTAAAATATTTCTAGTACCTATTATTTTCCAAATTAATTTTGAAAAAAAAAACTGATGTTATTACCGCCATAAAAACCAACTCCAAGGTTTGGGGTTCGATTCCTGTTCGGTACAATTTTTTTTTGGTCCGTGAAGTAAATCAGTTTTTATTTTATATATTTTCTTCAAATTCAAAAATTCAAATATCAGATTCTGATTTTTGTGCAGAATTTTTGTTTCTTGAATTTAGAATGGCATTTATTTCTAACTCGTAAAGTTTTTCGTTCGACGTCACAAATTAAATACACACTCAAAATAATTTTGTTAAAAAAGCATTTAAAATTATAACAATCGTTTTGGGGGTTTATTCTACTAGTAAATTTAACACTTTCATTGATAAATCCGGGCCTTAGATATTAATAAAATGATTTATTTATTTAAATGTTTCAACATTCGTTTACTTATATTATAACGCAGTTTTTGTTTACAATAAATTAGATGCGCATTCATTATTTTTATTTATTATTAAATTATAAAAATCGCTTCCTTTAAACAGTTTTCAGAAAGAAGTTATTTTTTTTAAGTAAGCAGACAAACAGCATATAAAATATCAATAAAAAATGTATTAATTTTGTTTTACTATTATTTACTTTCTTTTTTATTTTATTCTTCTTGAATTTTCTTTTATATTTAAGTTGGGTTAAGTTGGAGTAGCTTCGGCTAAAGTTCGCCCATAATAGACATTATCATTATCATTATCATTATCATTATCATTATCATTATCATTATCATTATCATTATCATTATCATTATCATTATCATTATCATTATCATTATCATTATCATTATCATTATCATTATCATTATCATTATCATTATCATTATCATTATCATTATCATTATCATTATCATTATCATTATCATTATCATTATCATTATCATTATCATTATCATTATCATTATCATTATCATTATCATTATCATTATCATTATCATTATCATTATCATTATCATTATCATTATCATTATCATTATCATTATCATTATCATTATCATTATCATTATCATTATCATTATCATTATCATTATCATTATCATTATCATTATCATTATCATTATCATTATCATTATCATTATCATTATCATTATCATTATCATTATCATTATCATTATCATTATCATTATCATTATCATTATCATTATCATTATCATTATCATTATCATTATCATTATCATTATCATTATCATTATCATTATCATTATCATTATCATTATCATTATCATTATCATTATCATTATCATTATCATTATCATTATCATTATCATTATCATTATCATTATCATTATCATTATCATTATCATTATCATTATCATTATCATTATCATTATCATTATCGTTATCATTATCATTATCATTATCATTATCATTATCATTATCGTTATCGTTATCGTTATCGTTATCGTTATCGTTATCGTTATCGTTATCGTTATCGTTATCATTATCATACAAACCTTATATTGATGGAAAGCTTGCCAAAAAAGTTTTTGACCAGTACAATAATAAATAGGAGATGCCACTTGGAAAAATGAGTTTTTGACATTTTAAAAATCCCATGTTTAAAAAATCGCAGCAGGCACATGCGACTGAGCAAGTCATTGAGTAAACACTTAAAAGATGCGGCAAACATTCAGGAATCAAACGGCGTTAATTACTTTGACTTGTGTGCAAAGATTTAGAAGATACGAAAAAAGCGCCTTAAATAAAAATTGATGAGAGATAAGTGAAAACGACTTCTATAAAAGTAATTCATAATTAGAAGCCAAAAATAAAATCAAACTGAGTAGAGTTCCATTTAAAAAAACCTAACTTTAGTGTTTTTTAACATTGGGATACCTGTAGGTACATATACCGCAATTTTTTTAAATGTGCAGCAAAAACCCAGCTATAATCTAAAAAAAAAACACAGACAATATCTCTAAAAATAAACAAGTTATCGAGATTTTTCGGATCGTTGAAACAGCTTGTATAATAATTTATTTAAAACTGAAAAACAATGGTTTAAAAACAATATTAGAAATCATTTTTAGACCATAATCTTTTACCAAAAAATCGCCGTTTAAAAAAAATGTTTTTGAATAACGCAAAGTTAAAAAAACTTCGATAATTTAAACACAAACATAAAAAAAGTTGTTTGGGCATAATTTACATTCACCTGATGATATTTTAAATCAAATAAAATATTTAACAATTTGTTAATCACGTCTATAACGAATGCCAAAGACACCACAAAAGATTCAAAACTTTTGAAAAATTAAAAATGACACAGATTGTTTCTTTTTTTGCACTAATTAGTCTCAGTTTCTCATATTGTAACCACCAGTAATCGGCTAACATATTTTTATCCCAAAAACCTTTGTATACCACTTTTCATAAGACTTTAAATCTTGATAAAACGTTTACCGTTTGATCGCTTAAGTTTCCCAGGTTTTATAAGGATAATTTTACCACAAACAAAACAAAAGTTGTTTGGGCTTAATCTACATTCATTTGGCGATATTTAAAGCAAATACAATGTTTAACAATTAGTTTATCACAGAAACAACGAATGCCAAACTAGACACCAGAAACAAATTTTCAAATGTTTGTGAATATTTAAAAAAAAACTAGACGTGATAGACAAATGTGACATAATTTATTTAAAAATGAAAAACAGAAAAAAAGTGGTTTATAAACAATAGAATTAGAAGTCATTTCTAGTTACTAAAAAATCGCCGTTTAAAGAAAAAAATATTTTTGAATAACGCGAAGGTTAAAAAGAATTTCGAAAAAATCTATTCCTGAAGAATAATCACATTTTGATTAAGATTATTATTAATTAATAATACAATTAAACAACACCAGAAAATAATGTTCTCAGCAAAAGTATTGCTCTTAAATTTTTAAAGATATAGTAGTACAGGGGCGGATCCAGAAATTAATTTTGGGGGGGGCCCTTCCAAAATTGTTTAGAATGGTGAAGCTATTGAATATTGAATGAAACTTTGTTATGTTAAAATACATAATAAATTTGCACAAAATTTAAGCCCAAAAAACTTTTTTCCAAAAAAATTTTACAATGCCAATTATTTTCTCAAATAAAACACCCTACATGTTGTGCATTTTTTGGATATTCATAGGTTGTTGTTGATCATAACGTTTTTTACTAGTCGGTTTCGCTAAGTTTTTAAATAATTAGTTCTCACTGACAAAAACAACACACTCTTTTTAATTATTAAAAAAACAACAACATAAAATACAACAGGCAATGTTAATTTACATACAGTTGTTTAAGTAAGTTTAAGTAATAAAAAATTCTGGACGTAAAAAAATTTCTAAGCAACTTCCTTGTTTTACTTTTCGAGAATCTTCGCATAATATTTTATTAAGTGGTAATAATTTATTTTCATTGTAAGGAAAGGTATTTGGTATTTTTTGGCTATCATCTAAAAAAATACAACTTTCTAGAAACGTTTCGATGTTAATTTAATTTTCTTTAGGCCGTCAATTGTTTTTTATAAACGGATTGAAGAAGATTAAATTAAGACGAAACGTTGCCAGAAAATTCTGATTTTCTAAGTGATAGTCTAAAAAACACCAAAGAGGTACCTTTCCTTATACTCAAACTAAACAAAATGGACACAAACACATTAGAAATTAATAATTTATGTATTTATTTATTAAAAATGTGCATTAAAAAGACTTTTAATGTGATTCTTTAAAAAACATTTGTTCATTAAGCTTTTATATTATTTATTAAAAAATTAAAATTGGTGTTTGGGGGGGGGCATGGCCCCCTGGCCCCCCCCCCTGGATCCGCCCTTGTAGTAGTAAGATAATAATATAGTAATTGTAATAAGAAAACTTTTTTCCTGTGAAGGTTTTCTGTAGCAGATAAAAGATACTTTATTATTATTGAAGCAAAAATTCAAATCATGACGTTATGAATGTCTGTAAATTTTCAGTGAAAACGTGTATGTAATAAAGTTAGTTTTTCGGAAATAACTGGAGATTATTTTGTAGTGTTTTGTATTTTTACGTCTGTAAATGTTTGAGTAGTTTGTCTAATAGCGAAGCAATAGGATAACGGAGTACGCGGAGTGATCCCGTGTGAAGTAAGAATTCGAAAGAAAATTACAGCGAGCAAGTAATGGTATGGCACATGAAAATCCAGTAAGATTGTAGCATCATAACTGTGGATAGAAGGGGTCCGCGTTTGCGACTTGGAAGGGCGCTGGAACCTCAGTTCTCGGGGTTCCATTGGTACAGGTACCACACCAACTCTCGCTCTAATTCAACAACGCGATCGTATTTTTATTGGAAAACTCACGTGCTTTGTCCATTCGCGCCGTTTTTCATATTACAATGTGTGTGTGAATGTGTTATTTGTATTTCATTAGCTGACAAACATGTTCACAAGGTAAATCTAATAGTATATCCACATACACTCCACTTTGTTTTTTCCATAATCGCACTAGAAATTTGCATTTGCTTATTAAGGGCCCATCCACTTTTCACACCCATATATAGCACCATTCGCTCACATTTAATTAAAACTGGACGCCTTTGTACAAAATTGAAAAAACAATAGATGCAATTTTAAAAATAAGCGCACAATCAAAAAATGATCACAAAATGCGGAAACTTCAATGCGACGGTAAGTCACATTCCGCGTTTTGCAACTGAATTCACTAAAAATAAATTGGCATAAAAAACCACAATCAAATCTCCCGTTTGTATTGTCAGTAACTATTTACAATTAACTATAAATACCTCAAAAGCGCGGCAGTAAAGCACAAAAAGTTACGCCACCATAACTAGATATAACTTAGTTTAAATTGAATTATGTTGCGGTTTGGGCAAAATGTTATACACCGTAGATTTCTTTATTGGCTTCTCACAATTTATTAAAACTACTTAATTAAACATTGATAAAGTGTTTGTAACATACAGGCATATAAGTGCATAATAAAATATGGCGAGTTGGTAATATAATGTAATAGTAATAATATTATTATGAGTCTAACAATGTTAGCATAGAATGCGCGAACGGCAACAATTTGATTTTTCCAGCGAGTCACGCTTTATAATAAGTAGTATGCGCTTACAAATTCAACGAATGTCTGATCGTTTTTCTAACCCAAAACTACCATTTCATGATCATTGATCAGGGTGTAGTGTTTTTATTTAAAATAGTTGTTCAATACTAGTCCGTTTAGAATTGTTTGTTATTAATCAGTGTATGCAAGGTCTTGGAAAGTGTCAAATGTGTAAATTGAAATAATATTTAATATAGACCACCCACTGTTTTAACATTGAACTATAGATCCTAGTTTTAAAAATTCCTTCTCCTAAGGCGAAACGATACAAAGTCAGTGTTCACAAGCATTTTTGCAAAGTGGCAAAAATGACTGCACTTTGGGTCTTGGTATTGCATCTATCGTATATCTGCTTAAGCAAGTATAAGTCTTACACGAAGAAGTAATAACTAATGGATTTCAGAAAACAGTGTGTATTGGTATTTTAAATTAAATTCTCTACTTAAAGGCCGTATCTAACAATAAATTTGCCATTGACTAACGGTAGTACTACTTACTTATATGAATTTCTCTTTATATATGGCATTTTAAAATTCTATACCCGCTTTTCTTAGCGCACTAATAAATTGCTTCGGCAAATCCCATTACTATGCGGCTTCGATTTTATCGAAATACTGCGCCAAAAATGTTATAACTCATCTAAAAATGTTCACAAAAACACAAAAACTAAACATATAGAACATTTATAATGCAAGTTTGGTCAGTACAATTAGCACCAGACTGCAATTTTACTTTTTGTTGTTAATACGAACAATGCTGGAAGAATTTAAGTCAACATTCAACACAGATGAGCAACATGTCTTAATTTCCTTGTCATCCTATTTATTATTACGGGGAAAATATTTATTTGTGAGCTATTTCATCTATTTTATAAATATAATTGAGCAATTCGCGTCAAACCATTTAGCTTCCGTATCTGTTTTTTTTAAATATTTTTTATCTTGGACGTACTTTGGGTAAAAAATTTTGAAATTTTAATTTCAAGTTTCAGAAACAAATCGTCTTTTCTTTTCCTAGGAATTATCTGCAAAAATGAATTTTGATGCTTTGAAATCAATTATTATTATTAATGTTTTGGTTGTTGCAATCGAAAAAATAACTATATATTATGTTAGGTAAAGATTTTTTGATAAGACACCAAGATACTTAATTTTAGACTTTCTGTGTTTTGTTAATCGGAAATTCAGTAAATGCTAAAAATGATTTAAGTGGTCGTCTATTAAATAATTAATAGTTATTTAATAAACTAGTTTGTTAATGAAGGCGATTAATAAGCGAAACTGTTTAAAGCACGAACGAGCGATAGCGAGTGAGTGCCTTTAATAGTTGAGTTTATTAATCACCGATTAACAAACGAGTTAATTATTATATTTTTTTGTTGACCGTAAGCTCTTTTTTGTGACAAAATTAAAAATTAATTACAAATCAAAACCAATTTCATCTTTTTCATCGCATCGATAAAGATGAGACCTTCTAAAATGTTCAACACTTTCCATTCACTTTTCCACAAAAGAATAATGTTAACTCCATACATTTTGAATTTTACGTAAAAATCAAGTTTGTTACAAAAACATACTTGAAATGTATGATGTTAGTCGTCATTGTTTATATCAAAATATCATCAAAACGTCAAAATTCCAAAAAGAGTGTATTAATGAAAAAGAGTGCATTAATGAGGTCTTTGAATGCATCCTTTTTTAAATAAAATAATTCATTAATATCGAAATTAATAAACGGTCAACGAAAAAAGATTATAAAAAAACTGAGTTTTTGTTTCAAATTGTTTAAGCGCTCGGAAAAGGCAAAAATTACTATTTCAATCCGATTCAACGATTTTTTGGTATTTTTGATGCCTCTATCATAAACTATCAACATTTTGGACAGAATTCGGCGTTTTTTCGATTTATTTCTATCAAAATAATTGCGTTTTTTGGGCCTAAGTAATGTCATTTTCAGTCCAGTTTTGCGATTTTCCAACTCTCACAAAAACTGAGTTTTTAGTGTAAAAACGTGTTTAAGAGTTCAAAAACGGCAAAAACAACGCCATTTTCTATTTATTCGGTGTACTTTTGTATGCAGTTTAGTGATTTTTCGGCGGTTTTTCGGACGAAAAGTCTCAAAATAATCGCGTTTCTGGTTACATAAGGTCCTAAAACGATAAAAAAATGTTCAATTTTAGAACTCTTCGTTCCCTTTTAACAAAATCTCGCTTAAGCGCCAAAAATACCATTTCCGAGACAATTCGGATTAAATTTCGTGAAATTATTGCGTTCTGACTGAACAATGCGTTAAAACGCTTGTAAAAAATGGAGAAATATATGATTTTTAACCTAATTTAGAGATTTCTCGTTCAAAACTAAGTTTTGACGTGTTTAGGCAAAAATAAAACAATTTTAGACCCAGTTTCAATTGTTTTTGCAACCTTAATTACGGCTTCTAGGAAACTAATACGCAATGGTCTCCCATCTACAAAATTTGATGAATTTTTGTTTTTAAAATTCAAAAAACTGCTAAATACTGCTAGTAAATTTAAGAACAATTATTCATCATTATGATGACTGTGTGAAATATGAAAACATTAAAAAATAATGTGAACTGAAGGAGCTAATAAGACAAGTATGTATTTCCAAATTTTTTTAAATGTAATTGTAGGAATTTTTTTGAAAGCTGTAAACCTCACACGTTTAATTTGGTATTTTTTGTAAATGTACGTAATAATTAACTATAATTCGTATCTTATGTACGATAAAAAATCACAAATAAAA
Organism: Tribolium freemani; assembly: GCA_939628115.1. Classification (NCBI taxonomy): domain Eukaryota; kingdom Metazoa; phylum Arthropoda; class Insecta; order Coleoptera; family Tenebrionidae; genus Tribolium; species Tribolium freemani. The sequence goes on along the minus strand of OW626792.1, from coordinate 10,669,967 downwards.
TAAAATCAGAAATGCGAAAGATAAATCTGCTAAAAGTATATTTCACTGCATCTCAAAAACTAACAGTCGGATCGAATTCACCATTTGCTATTAAATACATAATGTTTTTCTCTATGCATGTGAATTTTTTCAGAACTTGTATATGTTTCCTTATAATTAAAATTAATTAATTAAATAATAAATAATAAAAAAATAATAAAAAATAAAAGTATTATTACTTAATTTAAATTTTATGATTTCTCATGTCATTCTCAAACAATGATAACAATGATGCTTAAATGATGTTTTTGGGAAAAATTCTTATAAAAATTTTTGCTAGCACCAAAATTACATTTATTTATAATAATATATAATTTTAATTCACAGTCTCTTTAGTCTCTAGTGGATAAAAATACATAATGGACGAGTAGTCCTTACAATATAGAAATAATACAGGTAAAATATTAGCTGTTTCAAAACTATCTGAAAGCCAACGTCGCAACGTCTCTCAAAATTATTTATGCACTTCAAAAACTTAATAGCTAATGTAATTTATAGTTTCAATGAGAGGTCTAATCATTAATAACTATTTTACATTTTTATCAACCTTATTTACAAAAATAATTTGATAAAATGTTACGTTGGCTTTTACATAGTTTTGAAACAACAAAAAAGAAAAAACCCTAACATAGTTAACCCAGAACACATACAAAACATTATAAATTACGAGAAAAAATACCGTTACAGTTTTTGAATTGAAATTATGAAAGAAAATAAGGGTTTTGATTATTTGCTCTAGCTACTACAATATTAACTTCATCCAAAAGATAAGATCTGGTAATCCCACCACATAAAAGTTTTTGAAGAAATATAACACAAAAAACACTTCTCTTACTTAATAAATAGTTCATTTACATTATTGAGATCACTTTGGTCACAATGCCTTAGAGGATATTTATGATAAATTTTAAAATTTTATAAGTATTTAGCAAATTTCCTTAAAACAATTTCTAACATATTTACGGACCCCATTCAAGTTTGGACCTAACAAGAGCGTAAAACAAGGTTTTAATACATGACACACTTATAAATTCTTTTGTATTTCTACATAAAAGCACTACTAGTTAACAGAATAATAAGGGGAGTAATTTTTGACAGTTAATTATATTTTGAGGGTAGTGACATTTTTTCACGGATTTTTTCACCAACATTTAAGCATTGCTTGTTCTCAGATGCCACAAAGAAATTAATTTTAATTATAAGAAATTGTGGAAAACATCTGAAAAAAAATCACAGGTAGGTAGGTATAGAGAAAAATACCAAGTGTTTAATAAATAACAAACGGTGAATTTTGTGCGATTGTTAGTTCTTGAGATGTGTTGTAATAAGTTTGAAAGCGTTGTAAAAAAATTAGTAGTTAATGTAGAAAAATAAAAATCAGGTCTCGAGTTCCAATTTTCGGTGCCGGTATTAAAAAAGAAGCGATACAAGCGATTTCAGTTTTTGAAGTTTTCACAACGTTACAATTTTTACCTAGCTTTGACTCGAAAATTCCAATGAGTTCATCAAAAATAAAGAGATGGCCTATGCTCTACGGTTCCGTGTCTCGGTCCCGGAGCCCGGAGTGCTGTAATACAGATTACAGAACCATCGTGGTACTGTATCTCAGCCTCTTGCGCGTGTGGTGACCTAGTATGCGCAGTGCGTTATGCGCTGTTACGGATCTTTAGCGGGGGAGGAACAAAGGACAGGCGACAACGGTGGATAATCGCCTAATCGGGCATGTGCTAAACCATCGCTGGCTCCGGTATGGCTCCGGTATGGCTCGGCAGGTTTCTACGTTCCTGTCTTGCGACCGCACTGGTGAGTGCCGAGTGCGATCTACTTTATTTCCTTCGCTGTTTTGCATTCAAGATGTGAGCTGATATTTATATCAAGAGCCGGCTGGCTATACATGAATTCGCAAACCCACAACCCACCAGCGATGCTAGTACCAGATTTTTATTATTCTCAGCTTTGCAAACCAAAGGGAATATTTATTCCATCAGCGATACAGAACCATATTCACGCAAAAATTGACACAACTCGGCGCCCTACTATTTCACTCTTTCCCGACACACAAAAAAGCCAAATAGCCGCAACTTTCTATTTAAAAAAGCCTGCTTTTAAATACATACCTACCTATTTTTTTCTCTGAATTTTTTCAGAATTTTTCTGTAATTACGGTAAAACCTCTATAAGTCGAAGGGCCACAAAAAAATTCGAGATATCGAGATGTAGAATATTGCTTTTTTATAGTCCATACAATTATTAACAATAATAAAATTAACAAACCAAAGAAAATCGATTCAATTCACAAAATACGTAATCAAGCTTAAATTTGTGGTATATTATTTGTAAAATATTGCAAAAAGACAGAAATTTGCTAAATCTTTACCTGCTACTCTCGGAATGAAATAGTCAAGTCATTTGGCTCCAAATATTTTTTTAATTTTACGTCCAGTTTGCGTTTTAAGTTATGTTACGCTCTTACGTTTACGTCCTTTTTGTTCCATTTACTCGACAATCAAGACCGTCTTTGGCAGATTTTTAACACACATTTTTTACTTAAATCAATTGCTTGAATTCGCCTAAAACGCAAATATTTTGCACGAATCAGTGCAAATTAAGTCGAAAAACAACCCAAAACTCAAAATTTTGACTAACTTACTTTTTGTCAAAGATAATAAATAAGGTCCAAACTATCGTCAAATTTTTATTTTTGCACAAAAACTACTAAATTAGGTTCACCATTGCACTATTTTTTAATTTTTTCAAAGTTCCATTGCATTTCTCGGTCAGAAACTCACCTGAAATATTATTTAGGCATCGTTGTTTTAAAATAACACTAGAAATAATAAAATTTAGATAAATTACTAAAATATTAATATTCTTAATTATTTTTTTTATAAAATCCGTACACCTGTAGATTTTTTTCTGAAGAGTAAATACATTTAAAAATTTAAAAATTAATTATTTGAGACAAGAAAAACTGGTAATCTTTTAGTTTTTTTATTTCATTGCTACGTGTTATGGAATTATGGATAAATATGCATCTAGGCGATGCTGAAAAATTCTGATTTCAAATTTAAGATTAACTTATTGGTTTGCACTCCCATGTACATAAATAGATTGATTTTATTTCATAATTCATAAAAATTTATCTATTTTTGTTAATATGTATAAAATGAATGCTCGACAGAAGCGAAAATTATACTATTTTCCGCTTAATTTATAAAATTTTATACTTATTATTTTTGATGAAGTAATTGCGTTTGTGGCCGAAAAGAGCACTGCTAGTACATTATTCTAAGGAGCTGTAGAAAAATTCTGAAAAAATTCATATGCGTATATATAGAAAAAATAGAGTATGTAATGGCGAACCCATTTTGACTTAATTTTGTGAACTTTTCGCTTATTTCTGATAAAATTTCTTAAAAGAATTGCGATTCACAAAACGCCCCAAAATCCCGATAAAGGCAAAAATAATACCACTTATTTCGACTTAATTTAGACAACACCATCTTCAACCAAAAAATGATTTTTTAGTCCAAAAATATGCTTAAACGCTCGAAAAAGGAAAAATATTACACAGTATTCAATTCCCAAAATACGCAAGCAAACATAAATTTATAGTATATTAGTAAAATATTGTAAAAAGACAGAAATTTGGTAATATCTTGACCTGCTACTCTCTAAAAAATTCATTCTCGGAATGAAACAGTCAAGTCATTTGGCTCCAAATATTTTTTTAATTTCACGTTCAGTTTACGTTTTAATTTATGTTACGCTCTTACGTTTACGTCCTTTCTGTTCCATTTACTCGACAATCAAGACCGTCTTTGGCAGATATTTTAACACAGATCTTTTACTTAAATCAATTGCTTGAATTCGCCTAAAACGCAAATATTTTGCACGAATCAGTGCAAAAGCCGCCAAATTAAGTCGAAAAACAACCCAAAACTCAAAATTTTGACTAACTTACTTTTTGTCAAAGATAATAAATAACGTCCAAACTATCGTCAAATTTTTGCACAAAAACTACTAAATTAGGTTCACCATTGCACTATTTTTTAATTTTTTCAAAATTCCATTGCATTTCTCGGTCAGAAACTCACCTGAAATATTATTTAGGCATCGTTGTTTTAAAATAACACTAGAAATAATAAAATTTAGATAAATTACTAAAATATTAATATTCTTAATTCATTTTTTCTATAAAATTCGTACACCTGTAGATTTTTTTTTCTGACGAGTAAATACATTTAAAAATTTAAAAATTAATTATTTGAGACAAGAAAAACTGGTAATCTTTTAGATTTTTTATTTCATTGCTACGTGTTATGGAATTATGGATAAATATGCATCTAGGCGATGCCGAAAAATTCTGATTTCAAATTTAAGATTAACTTATTGGTTTGCACTCCCATGTAAATAGATTGATTTTATTTCATAATTCATAAAAATTTATCTATTTTTGTTAATATGTATAAAATGAATGCTCGACAGACAAATTATACTATTTTCGGCTTAATTTATTAAATTTTCTACTTATTATTTTTGATTTGCGACAAAAAATTTGCAATTTTTGACAATTGCGTTTGTGGCCGAAAAGAGCACTGCTAGTACATTATTCTAAGGAGCTGTAGAAAAATTCTGAAAAAATTCATATGCGTATACCTATATAGAAAAAATAGAGTATGTAATTGACTCAATTGTGTGAATTTTTCGCTTATTTCTGATAAAATTTCTTAAAAGAATTGCGATTCACAAAACGCCCTAAAAGCCCGATAAAGGCAAAAATAATACCACTTATTTCGACTTAATTTAGACAACATCATCTTCAACCAAAAAATGATTTTTTAGTCCAAAAATATGCTTAAACGCTCGAAAAAGGAAAAATATTACAGAGTATTCGATGTAATATAGTATGTAATTAAATAATAATAATAATAATCATAATAATAATAATAATAATAATAATAATAATAATAATAATAATAATAATAATAATAATAATAATAATAATAATAATAATAATAATAATAATAATAATAATAATAATAATAATAATAATAATAATTCTTGGCTTATTTTTCTGTAAGATTTTGCGAAAATAGGTACGAGCTAAAAAACTGTAAAATTTAAAAAAATTTGATTTATTTTCGACAAAATTTCGCAAAATAACTGCGTTTCTTGCTGACAAAAGTGTTTAATTATTAAATATTAAATTATTGTTATTATTTTTGGTTGTTTAAGAAATAATTGGATAGGTATGTTGATAGTATTTTTTTACCCTAAAGGAGTACTAACAAATATTCTGCCTTAGAAGTCGTAAAACGCGAAGTAAAATTTTTAATTTTTAAATAAAAAATTATAGTATCCATTATTTCAAAATTTTAAATCAAAAAAGTATTTTTGTTTTAACTAATATTGATAACAAAAAAATTTTACGTACATAAACTTTACTATTGAAAACAGTTTTTACGACAAAATAAACAAACACTCAGATAAAAAGCGCATAAGCCTAAATTTTATTTGAATTTTTATTAGTTTTTAAGTTTTCATTTAATTAGGTTTAAAAAGAGCATGGAACAACGGATTGACGAAACTGTCATATTTCTCTTATTTTTCAAAGGTATTTTGAAAGTTAAGGAAGCACAACCATCTTAAGATAAATAGATATGAAATGAAACAGTAAATTATTAAAATAAAGACGAAAAAATAGTGATTAACGGTTTGGTTCAAATTACCGAAAATTACTCAAAAATGTGAGGTTCTTTGTGGGATTGTATCCGGATCTAGGTGGATTACATTATTGTAAACATTGCCTGCCTAGTAAGAGGAACCTTGATATCTGCTTTAGAAGGCGTTACAAACAATCCTCTCCAATAATTCCAGAATGGATTATTAATTCGTATTCGAAATTATTGTTTAAAATCGCGTTAAATATCAAAGGTGCGATATTCGAGAGTTATTTTTGAGTCAAACAAATACGTGGTTAAAAAATTTGATCGAGTTTCGTTGTGAACGTTATGTTTATAAAACCGTAAAGATTTATTTAGGCACGGTTTTAACCTTTTCACTGCGGAGCGAAGTTCTTTTAGCAAAAACGCAAACTTTTTGAAAAAATAATATTGTGTTGTGTGAACTTAAAAATTGTAAACAATCACAGGCCCGGGCGTCCTATTGAATTAAATAATAACAAGTTGAACGCATAATAATTCATTAATACAATAGATGAATAGAAAATTGAGCTATTATCTATTTATCGATGAGTCAAGTACATTTTTATACTTTTTACTCCAGGCAAGAGTAGATGGAAGTTGGCTTTTCGAATAATTTACAGATAGCGAGTCGTGAAACTGCTCTAAAAAGCTTTACCAGGACCGGTATTATATCAGGTTATTAGGAAACAATGCCGAGCAATATTCCAACTCTGAAAAATTTATCAAATTGGTTCAAATTTTTTATCAATTTTCGCCATTAAAACTTAGACTGGATACATGTTCTGCTTTTTTATTCTCTGTTAGAACGGTATCGTCCACAGGCAAAGCCTGTCAGAAGGAGCCCAAGTACTAACATGTGAACTTGAGATACTCGGTTCCAGTAATTAACAAGCAGATTTATTAAGGATTGGCATCGTGTTCGCCGCGACTTACATGCCCTACCGTTACCAAGACCGTATACAGGGTGTCCCAGCAAGTTTTTATTATTGACCATTAAATTATTTTTTGCAAGTATTGCAGTGGTGAGCTAAAAATCCTTAAAGCTTGAGCTTTCTTCTTTAAAGTGCCGAAAGCCTCTAGCATTAGTTTTTGTGCAATAAATTTTGAAAAAGAGGGTTTTCATCAAAAAATTCCCAAACTAAGCAAAATCGACCATTACATCCCATACAGCCAAACTGTTGAAATATAAAATATAAAGTTCATTTTGCAGAAATGGAATTAAAAATGAGATAAAATCAAACTGGTTAATACAAAATGCCATTAAAACCAAACCTTGCCCACTTGCTCTAGCAGCTAATTGACGAAAACTAAGTCCATGTGATGAATATTAATAAATTTAATGGATCTTGGCTGTTTATTTATAGCTATTTCAAATGCAATGATCCATCTCCTACGTTTCCAATCTCCAATTTTAAGTTAAAATACTTATTGTATAACTGGGTACATTCGATTCTTAGTTATTAAAACACAAATTTAGTTTGGTTATTAGTCTTGGAAATAAAGTAATTAAATTAAACTTTTTCTTGCTTTGTATGCGAAGCAAAATTAGCTTGAATGGATGAAAATTTTTGTTACAGCACGTGGTGGATTAGCGTAGACATTGCCGTGAAAACGATTATTTCGTATAAGAATTGGGATGTAGTAGCTATGAGAGAAAAACTTTGAAACGATAATCAATTAAACGCTTTCTTTTCTTTACAAGAAATTAAATGAACTATGTCTAATTTTATTTTATGTAGTTATTTATTAAGTTAGTACTGTTTAAAAAGTCCTGATCCGAAAAATAATTGCATGAAATTGGAAATATTTCTTCTACAAAGAATCTTTTGTTTTGTTATTTTGAAGGTTTGATGCAAACAAATCGACCAAAGGAGCCAGCAAGCTACGAAGAGACCTAATAAATGCAGAAATAGCAAATTTACGTGAGTTATTACCTTTACCACCATCGACGAGGCAAAGGCTTTCACAACTGCAGCTTATGGCACTAGTCTGTGTATATGTCAGGAAAGCTAATTATTTTCAACAAGGTATGTATTTTGATGCTTGACTATTATTATGTAAGGTTTTGCCATTTGTACTAAACAATAAATTAGCGCGTTTCATTTTAATAACCAAATGAGTGCAAAAACAGTGAACATATACATACCTTAGTAGCCGAAACTACCATACGTAAATAATTCTATTTCCTTAGTTATTTTACACAGATATCGTTATGGCGTTCATACAAACTATTTTGGCGATAAAAAATAGGAATTGATTGTTTTTAAAAGCTTTTATTTAACTCACAATGTTGTCTGTCTGTCGGTTATTTTTTCGGAGCCAAATTTGAAAGGGTTCCCGTTGTCCCACTGAATTGAAATTTTGCATACTTACATAATCTGCGTGACAATGCAATCCTCTGTAGTTAAATACCCCCTAAAGGGGTTAAATGGGGTTTTAAAGTTTTAGGTTATGTTTACAAAGGGGTTCTCGATTTATAAATTTGAGAGGGTTCCTGTAGTCGCAATGAAATGAAATTTAACACGCTTACGTAATCTATAGTTAATTACCCCCTAAAGGTGTTAAATGGGGTTTTAAAATTTTAGGTTATGTTTACAAAGGGGTTCTCGATTTGTACATACCGTAACTTATACCGACATAGACAGTATGTTGGTCATTTGGACGTCACGGTAGATGCACAGTGTAATAACAATAAATCTATGCAATAAATAAAAGACTAAAAAGCAAAAAATAAAAATATATAAAAAAACGTTTTTTAAAAAAGCTTTTATTTAAAAGATGCACTAAAAAGTAAAAAATAATGTATTTCAATCACAGGAGAATATTTTTTCTTACAGGTTAAAATTCTAAAATTTATAAAAGCTTTGGGAGTTATAAAACTACGGCATTACAGAATTACCTTGTTCAGTTGACAACTCCCAAAGCTTTTATAAATTTTAGAATTTTAACCTGTAAGAAAAAATATTCTCTTACATTATTTTTTACTTTTTAGTGCATCTTTTAAATAAAAAGCTTTTTTTAAAAAAAACATTTTTTATATACAGGGTGATTCATATAACTTTACGACCCTAACGAGCCTTAAATGCAATCCATTATACATTGGAGGTTGAATTGCCCTTAAATTGGCCAAAACAAAAATGCCATAGACTGCAATAAGAACCTAATTTTGTAAGGTTTGCAAGGAATATTCAAATCACAAACAAATTTAAAATTAATAGTGTTTTTAAATCAAGTTATAATTGAGTAGTGTATTACTGGTTGCATTTAAAATTCGTCAGGGTCGTAAAGTTATGTGAATCACCCTGTATTTTTTGGCATATATTGTGCTTAAAATTTTGTTTACCAAAAAACCTCTAAGCTACAGACGACCGCCAGCAACCCATCAATAATGCGTATGTTGTATATGCATAGAAATTATAGTATAGGTACACACACATCACAAATATGATAAATGATTCTCATGGAATTGCATTTTTTTCGGAACTGCTCGAAATTTGATCGTTTACTTGCGGATTTTATTGACGCTAAGAGCAGTATAAAGCATGCATTACAGTACAATTGAACATATTACCTTGAAGAAAAACATGCGATAAATAAACACATCCTATCCGCCATAGCTTAAATGCCATGGGTTAATGGGTGAAACAGCTAATTGCAAATAGATGACGCCAGTTCGACATATTCTTCAGTATTCTATAAACATTTCAGAGTCTTTAAAGTGACATACGGATCAGATAAGAAGCGTTCGCAGGCACGTATACATGTCTGCTGCAGAGTTAATTGACAGTCCAATCAATGGAGGATTTTGTCACCAGACACAAAACGGACATTGATTGACTTAATATTCCGCAGTTCGATTTCAATAAACAATGGATAATCTAACCTCTTCCATTATTTAGACAAAATACGTGATTTAACGCCTGCTATTGTCCTTTTCGGTTGAAAATGCAACACGATCAAAACGTCCTGACTGACTTCGCCAAAAATTTTTACACATCAACTACTCGGTTAAAAATTAAAAAAGGAAAATTAAAACAAAACGTAGGAAGCACCACAAAATAATTTTCAGGCCAGCGGTATTGTTCAGCCTTAATGTAGATTTGAATACGGAGCGGCTAATTAGCCATGTAATAAGAGCAATTATAAATGCTAGATTGTAACAATACTGCTATAACTAAAAAGTGTCACTAACTCGTCTAACTAGTAACTGTTTTTAAATATGCACATTCATAATGACCAACCACTAATTGTTTACTTTTTAAATGTAAATAAAATAACGCAGTCAAGATTTTCAAAATTATGTCGAACATATAGCCAGCGGGCACACAAATATTAAAAAAATACAAGAAAATTACACATTGTGTGTATGTAGTAGTTATGCTAGCTGGGGGATATGGGGTTACCAACAAGTTAAACAATTTCTAACATGATTACTTGATAGCAGTATTCACCCCCGGGTAAAACTTGTGGAATTATATACGTTTGAATTTTTAACGAGACTTTGGTATTATTTATTATTATTAATTAGACATTATTTTATTAATTATCGATATTTGGAGCTTAAAGCTGCTTTTATAATAGTAAACATTTGAGCCCATTATTATTGTAGTATTTTGCTGTATTTGTTGCAGCATTCAAATGCCATGATGTGGGATTGCACCAGTCACCAACACCCAACATCGGATTTTCAAAGGTGAGTTTCTTATTGAGTAATTATTATTTACTGGAAACGACATATCAAGCGATTTATAAATTTTTCCCAGCTTTTGTTTGTTACTTTCATTACTCGATAAACTTCTGGTGTTTCCTACGAGTTTAGCATAAAATAAACTAGTTTATCTTAAAATGCAGCATTGATAACATCACTAAAAATGTTGCAGCAACTACAAAAACCGGCGGTTATATGTCATACGACTCTGAGCTTTGTTTTTAAGTTCGACCTACATTAACACTATTTTTGAGAAATAAATGAGAGTCTGATAATTCTTGATGCAAGTGTTCCAATGTGTTGTAGTTTTTGTAAATGTAGCCGATTTAATAACAAAATAAAAAACAAAAACTTGAGCAACTATAGACTTATTTTTTCTCCTCCAGCTACCAAATTGTTGCTAAAGGTTTTTAAATATTTGGAGGTAATAAGTGTACAGTTTTCATCGCCAGTAATCGATTTGCGGAAGTTATGGTAATGGAATGTTAATCATTTCGATGATTATTGAAACATACGAGGGCACAAGCAAACTATCATTTCTGATCTTGCTGCGACTTTTTATAATGTTGCAAAGCATGTTATGTATATAATATTGTGCAGTGTCTAATCGTTTTGCCGGCTTCTGCTTGAATTATGTATTCAGCGGTTAGAGTAATTGCTATTTGGTCGATGCATCTAAAGTCCATCGTGGGAATTCTTCTGTTCGGTTCTCAAATGAGACAATTACTCACTTGCGTGTTTGCATCATATTATTGAGCCATTTTCAAAACGTATTTGCTTTATTTTTATGTGCTTGATAAATTCATATTTTAGTTAATCCGCTTTCACACGCTTTTAAGCGCAATTCTCCGAAATTTTCTCCCAAAAATTCAAAAACTGTCACTGCTTCTGCTTGCCGAAATCGGTTCACGCTAGCGGGCAAGATGCCGCGAAAAACACCAAAAGAATTGTCAAAAAGTCGGCTTCAAAATGGAGCACCCTACCTGGGGTTTTATTAAATGTAGGAACAGGTCGTTGCAGGCGCAATGAAGCGTATCTTCGCAATGTTTCCTTCCTCCCACGCTACCAACGGTTCTTTTTCTTGTCATCAAGTTCGGGGAGGTTCCGCGAAATTTGAATTATGTTTTTATTTCTTAGCAAGAACAATAATAATAATTTCCTGTTGAAAACTTGCTAACAAGAGCCTAAATTTAGCTTGAAAGTTACGTTACGAACAAGTTATGAACAAGTAAGAAAAAATCGTAATAGTTTCGAAGAGTGTGGTTGTGATTGATGTTTTTGCACGGAGAAAAAAAATATTTTGTTTCAAACAAAATTTATTTAGTTCAAAGAAATTTGTTGTTTCTATATGGGCAAGAAAAAATTTATTTGTTTCTTTAGTTTTATTTATTTGTATTTATTAAAACAATAATTTGTTAAAATAAAACAACATTTCTTTAATTTTATATAAAACTTACTTTTCATTTAAAAAAACATTTACTTCTAATACATAAAAGTGTTATCTGGTTCAATAATCATATTTATTTGATTCTACAATATATCGGATTGCTTCAATGACTTGAGTTGTTCCTTTTAAAAATATATTTCTTTTACTAAAATTATCAAGTTGTTTGTTTTAAATGGTAAGGAAAATTGAGTAAAAAAAACACTGTGTTGGAAGAAAGTTTCACTGTATTAAAAAATTAACGGTACATTTTTACGAGTACACAGAAATGTTATCAAAAAAGTTTCTGTATGGATTATGCTTAAAATCAGTTCAGTACCATCCCTAGATTTAAGGCCATTTTTACACATTATGACCTATTTGAAAGTAGAACTATTTTCGAAAAGTTTAGTTTAATTGTATAACACTGCATACAAAAATTAATAGCAACGATAAATAAAGGCCGCAGTATCAAGTAGAATGTTTTTTCAATTTTCACTTCACTTCACTTAATTGCACTTGAGTACTTAGGCCCTCCGACTTTGACGCAAAATGGTTGGATTTAATAAACTACAAATTTTACAAGTACACATACAGGGTGTTTCAAGTTTTAGTGCCAGTCAAAAAATAAATACTTCTAGTTGCACAATAGAAGAAAGTTATACCGCAAACGATAAAGTTTCTAACACGCTTCAATCTGATGCTTTAACGTTATCCAAAAGTTTCATGGGATGAGCGTGAAATGCAAAAAACTGCATTAAAGTTTTTTTATTTTCAAAATATTGCAATTGTTTTTTATAATAAAATTCCTCCTATATTTTAAGTGAGAATTTCCGAAACAGAATGATTGCAATAATTTGAAAAAAAAAATTTAATGTAGTTTTTTGCATTTCACGCTTATACCATGAAAATTTGGGATAACGTTAAAGCATCAGATTGAAGCGCGTTAGAAACTCTATCGTTTGCAGTATAATTTTTTCCTTTGGGCAACCAGAAGTATTTATTTTTTAACTGGCATTAAAACTTGAAACACCCTGTACAATGAATTTGATTTAAGAAACTATTTCTTTACTTCAAAATAATTTTGCATTGAAATAATAATACTGATCAACTATCGCATTATTTTCATCAAACATTTCAGTTTACTTGGCCTAAGATTAAATTTTCTTAAAATGAATAACATTTAATTAATTGAAATAAATGCGATTCAAACAAACACAAATACTAAATTTAAAGAAATGCTTTTCTCTGTGTGGGACAGCCGGTTTGTTTTGTCAGTTGGTTTTACAATAAACAACTATCTGGAAAAAATCTCGCAAAAATTGTAAATAACTTCTGTCGAAAAAATTGTATATTGTCATTTGAGAACATAAAATAATTTTTACTTAACCCCCCCCCCTCTCTATTTTGCACTTTTGGGCTTATTTACGTTTAAATGCGTGTTTTGCACAAAGTTTTTTGGATTTTGTTTTGGTTTGGCGTCATTTTTTATAATATTATGATAGAAATAAAAAGTAGAAGAATAAAAAAGTGGAAAAAGCATAGGAATGAAAACTGAAAATGGATTAACGGTAACTAGACCTTTAATCAGGTTGATCTTATTTCTGGTTCATTAAACTCCGAGTTATGTTAGACAACTTCAAATTTTGCATTAGCTCGGCCTCAAATTTAAAAGAAAGTGTATAATTTATGGTATGGGAAGGCCGAAACTTGTGGATTTGAGTAGTATCTGAGAAATAAAAGAGAGGCCGTAGAATTAGTCGGACCATCTTTATCGGAGAACGGATTCAAACAGGGCTAGTTCAGGGCACTTGGGCGGATCTGTATCGAAGAAACGCGGGGTACGGGGACAAGCTGGGGTCAGCTCGTGACCTCAAGCCGAGGGGAACACGACTACTTTCCCACGGACCCGCCCGCAATATCTGCCGCTCTTCATCTGACTAGTCTGTCATTAAATATGGCAATATGTGGTGAAGCAATCTAGATACATGCACAACTGTATCGATTAAGACACGGATTAAGCAATGTAGTGTAAACACGTATACACTACACATCGTATGTGCTTTTTTGCTCCCGTGGATACTATAATGACATAACAAATTCGCGCGAATGGACACGCTCGCTCCACCACTTACGGCTAGAGTATCAGCCCGCCTGAAGTGCAGAAGGGGCATTTTCGAGCAAAAACACCTATCAAATGGTTGCGGATTGTTTACTTCAACCATTGTTCATTAAACAAAATTCATTAAGCAAACTACAAAAATAAGTTATCTCTTTTGGGTTGAAAACTATAAGGCTGAAAATCAAAATTTCTAATTTATATTTTTTGCAAAACCCTGAAAAACAGCTAAAACCACAAAATCGCTAAATTTTAGGCTAACTTTAGGTCCCCTAGTTTACAACATTTTTTACCAACAGATGAAACCAATGTGTGTCGGTAAAATAATTAACCCTAAGTCTGATACTGAAGTCGAAAAAAAATTAGGACGTTAAGTTTTTTAAATATTCATTATAAAGTATCAGTATTTGACAATTTTTGCAACATCAAAAATGTTACAGACTGCTTCTTCTTTTGTACTATCAGGGCCACTTTATCTTAATGTAGACTAGTAGTAAACGAATAACATATTTTTATGCCAAAAACCTTAATAACTTTCTTCATAAGACCTTAAATCTTGATGGAAACATTCACCATGTTCGTGGCTAAAGCTTCTCAGGTTTTGTTAAGATAATTTAAATACAAATGTAGAAAAAGTTGTTTGGGCTTAATTTACATTCACCTGATATTTTAAAGCAAATAAAATATTCAACAATTTGTTAATCACGTCAATAACGAATGCCAAAGACACCACAAAAAAGGATAATTCAAAACTTTTGAAAAATTTAAAATGACAGATTGTTTCTTTTTTTGCACTGATTAGTGTCAGTCTCCCTTATTGTAACCAGCAGTAATCGGCTAACATATTTTTATCCCAAAAACCTTTGTATACCACTTTTCATAAGACTTTAAAACTTGATGAAACGTTTACCATTTATCGTCTAATTTCTCGGATTTTATAAGGACAATTTTACCACAAACAAAACACAAGTTGTTTGGACTTAATCTACATTCACTTGACGATATTTTAAAGCAAATACAATGTTTAACAATTAGTTTATCACAGAAAAAACGAATGCCAAACTAGACACCAGAAACAAATTTTCAAAACTTTTAGTGAAACTAGACGTGATAGACAAATGTGAAATATATTTTAGTTATCAGTAAGTAAGAAGAAAACAAAATCAGTATAAATTATCTCTTGGTAAAAGAAAAAAAAATTTTTTGTAAACTTGTGTAAGCCTAAAATTTTTTTTAATTTATTTTATTTTTCATTTTACGATAGTATTTCCTTAAAAAATGAATGAACCTTTTTTTAGAAATTCCGTAAATCTGCCTAAAAATCGCTTAATTACTCGTATGTTATTTTTAGAGAAAAATATACACCTAGTTGTTTTGGAATCTGATATATTTTAGTTATCAGTAAGTAGGAAGAAAACAAAATCAGTATAAATTATCTCTTGGTAAAAGAAAAAAAAATTTTTGTAAACTTGTGTAAGCCCAAAATTTTTTTTAATTTATTTTATTTTTCATTTTACGATAGTATTTCCTTAAAAAATGAATGAAACTTTTTTTAGAAATTCCGTAAATCTGCCTAAAAATCGCTTAATTACTCGTATGTTATTTTTAGAGAAAAATATACACCTAGTTGTTTTGGAATCTGATATATTTTAGTTATCAGTAAGTAGGAAGAAAACAAAATCAGTATAAATTATCTCTTGGTAAAAGAAAAAAAATTTTTTGTAAACTTGTGTAAGCCCAAAATTTTTTTTAATTTATTTTATTTTTCATTTTACGATAGTATTTCCTTAAAAAATGAATGAAACTTTTTTTAGAAATTCCGTAAATCTGCCTAAAAATCGCTTAATTACTCGTAATCTGTTTCTCTCGATTTAGCTCGTTTTATATAATTTTTTTGGCGAAACTTTGCACAAATAGCTCAAATTACCATTTGAAGTTAGCACGGCTTTCAGCCAAAAACTTACTATTTCGCATAAATCGCTTGACATTATTTCGGCCTTTTTCCTAATTTTTTTGGTATTTTTTTATGAAGAATTATTTTGAGCTAAAAATTCATAAGATTTATAAGATTTCTGTTTGCGAAATGACCCTAAAATGCCGATCACTCACGTATTTATTTAAAAATTATTCTGTCTTTTTAAATGCTTATGACCATATTTTTCAGTTAAAAACTCAATTATGATTTTTCTAGTATTTTACAAGTTTTCAGCCCTAAACTCAATTAGTTGTTTTTAAGCAAAAAATTTCCTCAAAAAATGACCAAATTAGATGGAAATTTTTCTTCTTTTGACCGATATTTCGTTAGAACACGTTAAGGAATCGTCTAATTTCGTCGTAAATTTAGAGCTTGAAATTTTTGGTGAGAGGTTTCCTTTAAATTGTCCCCTGGTCTTATATTCTGAAATTCGCATTGTTGTTGAGGCAAAAAGTAAAACGTTATGGTATTAGTGTATTTCATAGCCTTAACGAAGTGAGTGGAGCAACCAAAATCGATGTAGCTGATACACCCAAAATGATAATTTATTTTGGACCAAGTGTACGCTCAATTTATTATTGATCTTATAAAAACTGGTGAGTACGCTTTACTTTTAAGATCTTGTAGCCTGATAGAGGATCATTAAAGAATATATTACATGCTAGGAGCAATACATTACTGTTCTCTTACTCGCTTCGAGTGAACTGCTTCACATTAAACCAAGGTAACTTTCATACTTAAAATACTAAATTAAGATTTCTAATCAGTTTGCAGAATTTTGTATTATCTCAATTCCGTACTTTGTTGCTTGCTTTTTATAACGGAAAGTCGGAACATATTTTTTGTAAAAATAATAAAACATTTTATTCTAAAGCATAGCTTAAATCACAGATCTAACATTCATAATCCCCTTCCAGGTTGTTCCTCGGAACAAGATTGAAACTCACCCCATCCAACACCCCATCAGGCCTCTTCTTTCAAAGAGAAGGTATTGCACGAACTCCAAACGATAAACTATTACTTTACACAAAGTCAAATCAACTCCCACTAATAAGTACTAATTGAAAAAGAGAAAAAAATTATTAATGAACTCGTGTGTTAATGTATTGGAAAATGGAGAATTAGAAAAATTTTAATGAAGACAAACGCAAAGGGTTTGAAATTATTTCACAGACTCAAAAAGCCCATTTCAAAGAGTGTAACATTTTAAGAAACTTAACCAAACCTACCTGCTGACACCAGTAACGAAAAAAACACAATGTTTTACTTTGCTTCGAACACTGACTCTCTTCTGATAATCGTTCGGGTTCTAATAATAAATACCAGAAGTCGCTTTAATAAATTAACGTAGCGTCTCAAAAATGTTATATTTAAACCTGGAAATTGTTGTTTCAGGCATTGAACGGCTTTCTGATGATGATGACTCAAAATGGTAAGCTGTTGTATATATCGGACAATGCTGCGGAGTACCTGGGACATTCCATGGTGAGTGTTTTACAGGTGAGCGAACTTTTTGAGCTTTAAGCCTACGAATGAGCTTGGAAACTAACACAAAACCTGCGCAATTAAATCGACTCGCTCATGCAAAGATATTTAAATAATAGGTCATTTGTTAAAAAAATGTGAATGCTTGGACAATGCAGAAAACTGAAGAAGCTTTGACGCTTGTTCAGGATTTAGTAGTTAAGTAAAGCAAGACGACTGACTAACTAACCTCAGTGACGCAGCGATTTTTAAGACTTATTAATATGTTAGCCACTCCGCCGACAGCCATTGCTTTTATGTGTAACATTAACATTACACTAATGTAATGATGAAGCGAAAAACATATAAATATTTGTATCAATTCAAATTTTAAGCACTTTTTCCGGACTCACTGCTAACGAAAGCCATGTCTTTGTTATAGGAGGACCTATTAATCCATGGAGATAGTGTATACGATATTATAGATAAGCAAGATCACCAAGCAATTCAATGCGAATTGGGACGGCCAGTAAATTCAGGATCAAATACTAGCACTAGTGAAGAAATTCGTTTATTTTTATGTAGAATGAATGTTTCGAGAAATGCAAGACGGCAAATGAGGTTCGGGGACCAAAAGGTAGTTTTTTAAATCATCACTATTACGCGCTTGCTCACACACGAAAACTTCGATGTTGTGGTTGGCTGATCGCTAATGTAAGCTCACATTTTAATCGCTGATTGGTAAGTCGGCGCAAGACCTCTGTTTGAAGTATGTAGGACGTAATTTACGCAACTTTTACGATTTTTTATTTCAAGAAGAGTTGGTCCTGTTTTTTGTAATTACATAAACTCGAAATTTTTGAAGGGAACAGCTTTGATGTAATAAGAAAAACATAATACGTATATTGACGATTTAATTGCACTTGTAAATTTGGCTTTGATCGCTTTCAAATGAGAAAATTATATAAAAAATGGAAATTGTTTGCATTGCTAAATGTACCAAATGCCGGATCTGCCTTTCACTATGCAGTAACCTCAACCAGGTCGACTCCCCCTTCCCGACCTCTAGCAGCAACAGTGATTCCACCCACACCTACGAGTAGAAAAGCTAGCTGCCTTAGATACCAAAGAAATCTGTCAAATACAAGCGGTAAATACATTTGCAAATTCTGAATTTTTTCAAAGTACAACCTGACTAGACGATAATCCTCTAATGGCAGTTACAATAAATACGAATAAATTGGCACTTTTGTGTTCACAAATTTTTCAATTTTTTATTTTCTCAATTACGACAAAACTATTCGAAAAAGTGGAATTACTTTGATGTAAACCCTTGTAAAACGAACCGGGGAATCGATTGGCGTCGAGAAAATCGCCAAATTCTTAATAGTTTTTTAGTTATGATTTTTTTTATTTTACCTGTTTTTACTTTTGTTTGCAATTTTCTCAAAAACTATTAGTCGAAGAACAATGATTTTTTTGAAAAAGATAGATAATTAAAGGAGCTTTCGAACGATAATAAATTAATAGGATTACCAATAACAGTTCCGGAGTTATTGCCCGACAAATGTTCCGGGTATTGAAAATCGACAAAAATTGCACAAAATCAAAAAAGTGAAGCAATCGACTTTTTTGCACTTTTAAGAACTCGAGAGGGTTGTAAAGGCATAGAAAAGTCCATAAAACTTTGCTAGTGAGTTTTAAAAAATATTGATTTTATTTTATTGGAGGTAAGTGACCACTAAAATTTAGGCAAATTTTTATTTTTTTATTTTCTGAATTACGGCAAAAATATTCGAAAAAGTGGAAATATTGTGATGTAAACCTATGTAAAATGATCCGGGGAATCGATTGACGTCGAGAAAATCGCCAAACTCCCAAAAAATTTAAAGTTATAATTTTTTTTTCATTTTACCGATTTTTGCTTTTGTTTGCAATTTTCTCAAAACTATTAGTCGGAGAACAATGATCTTTTTTTCAAAAGATAGATAATTAAAGAAGCTTTCCAACGATAATAAACTTAATAGGATTACCAATAACAGTTCCGGAGTTATTGCCCGACAAATGTTCCGGGTATCCAAAATCGACAAAAATTGCACAAAATCAATAAAGTGAAGCAATCGACTTTTTTGTACTTTTAAAAACTCGAGAGGGTTGTAAAGGCATAGAAAAGTCCATAAAACTTTGCTAGTGAGTTTTAAAAAAATATTTTTTTTATTTTTTTGGCGGTAAGTGACCACTAAAATTTAGGCAAATTTTTGTTTTTTTTATTTTCTGAATTACGGCAAAAATATTCGAAAAAGTGGAAATATTGTGATGTAAACCTATGCAAAATGATCCGGGGAGTCGATTGACGTCGAGAAAATTGCCAAACTCCCAAAAATTTTAAGTTATATATTTTTTTTTTCATTTTACCAATTTTTGCTTTTATTTGCAATTTTCTCGAAAACTATTAGTCGAAGAACAATGATCTTTTTTTTAAAGATAGATGATTAAAATAGCTTTCCAACGATAATAATCTTAATGGCGTTACCTCTAATAGTTCCGTTGTTAATGCCCGACAAATGTTCTGGGTACCGAAAATCGACAAAAATAGCAAAAATCAAACATCAAAAAATCGAAGCAATTGACTTTTTGCACTTTTATTTATTTTTTTTTTTTAAATTTTTGTGAAAGTAAGTGACAAAATTTTCAGTTTGTTATTTTCTTAATTACGAGAAAACTATTTGAAAAAATGAAATTATTTTGATGTACACCCATGTAAAATGATCCGGGGAATCGATTGGCGTTGAGAAAATCGCCAAATTCCCAATAGTTTTTTAGTAGTGATTTTTTTGTTGAAGAATTAAGTATTTCTCTATGGAATAGTTAGCCTAATTTTAGGCAAAAACTTTTAAAAAGTTTACATTTTGTTAACCGTAGTCATAATACGTAAAATGAACCGTATAATTCTGTGGAACACACCGTCTTACTCTACGACTTTTAGTTTTTGAGTTATGAATTTTTTAGTGAGAAAAAATAAAAATGCATCTGCAGCCGCAACTGTTACCAGGAGCGACTCCGGGTTTTCACAAGGAGATACATAATTTCAAGCGTTTTTTTAATTTTTGCTCTGAAGTCTTATAGTTCCCAGAAAAACGCCAAAAACATGTTAAAATTGTCACTTTTTTTGACTTTTCAAACGTCGATTACGGAGAAAAATGTCGTTTCAAGGCAATATCTCAAAAAAAAAAAAAATTACGGCGAAACTAAAAGAGCTAGGAGAAAACATTTCCAAATTCACAAATTTTCGTTTTTTTTGTTATCTCGATTATGGCAAAACTGTTCGAATAAATGGAACTATGTAAAATAATCCGGGGAATCGATTGGCGTACAGAAAATCACACAACTATTGGACAATAAGAACATGTTTCAACTAAACCTATGCAAAATGATCCGGGGAGTCGATTGACGTCGAGAAAATGGCCAACTCCCAAAAATTTTAAGTTATAATTTTTTTTTTCATTTTACCAATTTTTGCTTTTCTTTGCAATTTTCTCGAAAACTATTAGTCGAAGAACAATGATATTTTTTTTTAAAGATAGATAATTAAAATAGCTTTCCAACGATAATAAACTTAATGGCGTTACCTCTAATAGTTCCGTTGTTAATGCCCGACAAATGTTCTGGGTAAGAAAAATCGACAAAAATAGCAAAAATCAAAAAATCGAAGCAATTGACTTTTTGCACTTTTACGAACTCGAGAGTATTGTAAAGGCATAGGAAAGTCCATAAAACTTTGCTAGAGCGGGTTTTAAGAAAATATTTTTTTTAATTTTTGTGAAGGTAAGTGACAAAATTTTCAGTTTGTTATTTTCTTAATTACGAGAAAACTATTTGGAAAAAATGAAATTATTTTGATGTACACCCATGTAAAATGATCCGGGGAATCGATTGGCGTTGAGAAAATCGCCAAATTCCCAATAGTTTTTTAGTAGTGATTTTTTTGTTGAAGAATTAAGTATTTCTCTATGAAATAGTTAGCCTAATTTTAGGCAAAAACTTTTAAAAAGTTTACATTTTGTTAACCGTAGTCATAATACGTAAAATGAACCGTATAATTCTGTGGAACACACCACCGTCTTACTCTACGACTTTTAGTTTTTGAGTTATGAATTTTTTAGTGAGAAAAAATAAAAATGCATCTGCAGCCGCAACTGTTACCAGGAGCGACTCCGGGTTTTCACAAGGAGATACATAATTTCAAGCGTTTTTTTAATTTTTGCTCTGAAGTCTTATAGTTCCCAGAAAAACGCCAAAAACATGTTAAAATTGTCACTTTTTTTGACTTTTCAAACGTCGATTACGGAGAAAAATGTCGTTTCAAGGCAATATCTCAAAAAAAAAAAATTACGGCGAAACTAAAAGAGCTAGGAGAAAACATTTCCAAATTCACAAATTTTCGTTTTTTTTTTGTTATCTCGATTACAGCAAAACTGTTCGAATAAATGGAACTATGTAAAATAATCCGGGGAATCGATTGGCGTACAGAAAATCACACAACTATTGGACAATAAGAACATGTTTCAACTAAACCTATGCAAAATGATCCGGGGAGTCGATTGACGTCGAGAAAATCGCCAAACTCCCAAAAATTTTAAGTTATAATTTTTTTTTTCATTTTACCAATTTTTGCTTTTCTTTGCAATTTTCTCGAAAACTATTAGTCGAAGAACAATGATATTTTTTTTTAAAGATAGATAATTAAAATAGCTTTCCAACGATAATAAACTTAATGGCGTTACCTCTAATAGTTCCGTTGTTAATGCCCGACAAATGTTCTGGGTACCAAAAATCGACAAAAATAGCAAAAATCAAAAAATCGAAGCAATTGACTTTTTGCACTTTTACGAACTCGAGAGTATTGTAAAGGCATAGGAAAGTCCATAAAACTTTGCTAGAGCGGGTTTTAAGAAAATATTTTTTTAAATTTTTGTGAAGGTAAGTGACAAAATTTTCAGTTTGTTATTTTCTTAATTACGAGAGAACTATTTGGAAAAAATGAAATTATTTTGATGTACACCCTTGTAAAATGATCCGGGGAATCGAATGGCGTTGAGAAAATCGCCAAATTCCCAATAGTTTTTTAGTAATGATTTTTTTGTTGAAGAATTAAATATTGCTCTATGGAATAGTTAGCCTAATTTTAGGCAAAAACTTTTAAAAATTTTACATTTTGTTAACCACGTAAAATGAACCGTATAATTCTGTGGAACACACCGTCTTACTCTACGACTTTTAGTTTTTGAGTTATGAATTTTTTAGTGAGAAAAATAAAAATGCATCTGTAGCCGCAACTGTTACCAGGAGCGGCTCCGGGTTTTCACAAGGAGATACATAATTTCAAGCGTTTTTTTAATTTTTGCTCTGAAGTCTTATAGTTCCCAGAAAAACGCCAAAAACATGTTAAAATTGTCACTTTTTTTGACTTTTCAAACGTCGATTACGGAGAAAAATGTCGTTTCAAGGCAATATCTCAAAAAAAAAAAATTACGGCGAAACTAAAAGAGCTAGGAGAAAACATTTCCAAATTCACAAATTTTCGTTTTTTTTTGTTATCTCGATTACAGCAAAACTGTTCGAATAAATGGAACTATGTAAAATAATCCGGGGAATCGATTGGCGTACAGAAAATCACACAACTATTGGACAATAAGAACATGTTTCAACTAAACCTATGCAAAATGATCCGGGGAGTCGATTGACGTCGAGAAAATCGCCAAACTCCCAAAAATTTTAAGTTATAATTTTTTTTTTCATTTTACCAATTTTTGCTTTTCTTTGCAATTTTCTCGAAAACTATTAGTCGAAGAACAATGATATTTTTTTTAAAGATAGATAATTAAAATAGCTTTCCAACGATAATAAACTTAATGGCGTTACCTCTAATAGTTCCGTTGTTAATGCCCGACAAATGTTCTGGGTACCAAAAATCGACAAAAATAGCAAAAATCAAAAAATCGAAGCAATTGACTTTTTGCACTTTTACGAACTCGAGAGTATTGTAAAGGCATAGGAAAGTCCATAAAACTTTGCTAGAGCGGGTTTTAAGAAAATATTTTTTTTAATTTTTGTGAAGGTAAGTGACAAAATTTTCAGTTTGTTATTTTCTTAATTACGAGAAAACTGTTTGAAAAAATGAAATTATTTTGATGTACACCCATGTAAAATGATCCGGGGAATCGATTGGCGTTGAGAAAATCGCCAAATTCCCAATAGTTTTTTAGTAGTGATTTTTTTGTTGAAGAATTAAGTATTTCTCTATGGAATAGTTAGCCTAATTTTAGGCAAAAACTTTTAAAAAGTTTACATTTTGTTAACCGTAGTCATAATACGTAAAATGAACCGTATAATTCCACTGGAACACACCGTCTTACTCTACGACTTTTAGTTTTTGAGTTATGAATTTTTTAGTGAGAAAAAATAAAAATGCATCTGTAGCGGCAACTGTTGCCAGGAGCGGCTCCGGGTTTTCACAAGGAGAAACATAATTTCAAGCGCTTTTTTAATTTTTGCTCTGAAGTCTTATAGTTCCCAGAAAAACGCCAAAAACATGTTAAAATTGTCACTTTTTTTGACTTTTCAAACGTCGATTACGGAGAAAAATGTCGTTTCAAGGCAATATCTCAAAAAAAAAAAAATTACGGCGAAACTAAAAGAGCTAGGAGAAAACATTTCCAAATTCACAAATTTTCGTTTTTTTTGTTATCTCGATTATGGCAAAACTGTTCGAATAAATGGAACTATGTAAAATAATCCGGGGAATCGATTGGCGTACAGAAAATCACACAACTATTGGACAATAAGAACATGTTTCAACTAAACTTACGTTAAATGATTCAGGGAATCGATTGGCGACGTGAAAATCGCAAAATTCGTAATAATTTTAAATTATTGAAGGACATACATCATACATTTTCCACAGCATATTTCTCGAAAAGTATGAATTGTAGAACAATGATCTTTTTTCCAAAAGATAGAAAATTAAAGGAGTTTTTTAACGATACCAACTTCGGAATTATAGATCGATATTTGCTCCCTTTGAAAGGACCTGGAAACGTAGAAATTTGAAATTAAATGAAGTAACAGAAATAAGGAGTTATTTTTTCCAATAGCACCAATGTGCAACATTTTAAATCACCTAGACCAAGGTTAAAATAGGCGTAAACAAGTGAGTAAGAACTAAGAAAGTGCACTGCTGTAGTGCTGTCTGTGTGTTGTATTGCGACGCCTACTCGCCTAGAAGGAGCTCCCCAGCTCCCGGAACACTGCATGTTCTTGTGTAACGAGTTAGAATGGAAATGAACCTAATCAGCATGCAAAAGCATAAAGCGCCACTACTTATACATATTGTCGCAGGTAGTGCTGGTGCAGGGTCGATACTTGTCGTTTTTGCCATTATGCAGTCGAAACGAACCAGTCTTCCTGGCCACCTGTACACCAGTGGCTATGCCAGAAACCAGAGAGTGTGTCGTGCAGGGCGCCACCAACGTCTTCACTTCGGTACACTCGATGGATATGCGATTTATCCACATCGACAACAAGTAAGTATCGAGGAATGGAAGAATTACTAGGGCACTATCAACTATACTATCAACAAAGCTCCATGTATACCTAAAAGCCCTTTAAGAAAAATTTTTTGGATTTGCACCCTTCAATGCAAATGGTAACTGCGATTTCTTCGAATCATTTGAAAGAGCAGGAAACTTAGATCTTTCCTTTGGTGTTTATCAAATTTCTAAAAAAAGATAGCAAACCCCAAGTTTTTATTAAGGCAAAGTTTGCAGAACTTTAAAACCTCTAACACAACTCAAATTTTTCAAATGAAATGTCCCAATTTTTATTTTCTTTTATAGGTATAGATAATAGATATCACTGTAGTAAATGTACAGTCACCCAAAATGAAAATAACCCGTCCATAAACGAACGCCTACCGTGCAACCCCGATCCCTTGACCGCAACCAACCCCTGCTATAAACTAGTTTTGAGTCGAGTTCCACATTTCATTTATCGGCTTTTGAAATGTTTAAGGATTTCTTGATGGAAATTGTTGGTTATCCCAAATGTGAAATAATGCAGTTTTTAAGCTCTTCGCAACGCGATGTTTCGACGCTTTGAGAGAAGGTCACAAAAATAAAATTGTTAGTTGGTTTGCAAATTAATTTCTTATTTGGTTGATGCAAATAAGTTTTAGTGTGCAATTAAAATCTGCAGAATAAAAAACACGGCAAAACATGGATTCTTATTTCATTTTGTTTAAATTATCATTAAATTAAATTTCGCGATCGCGAAACGATCACTTAACTTAAAATCTGATTGTCACAAACTGTAACCAAAAATTTGATCGTCTTTATAGTTTATTTCTTAAGAATATAAAACTTATTGCAATAATAGTTGTGCATAAAACAAGATAAAATAAAAATATCGAAATCCAATTGTTATTTTAAATTTCAAGCAAAGACGTCTACACTCTTAATGGTTTTAATTATTAATTGCACAATCGTTTTTGTGAACATTTTGGTTTACTAGTGCCGGTTTATAGAAAGTTCCATTTTAATTCGTTGTTAAAAGCTAACAACGCGAATCAAACTGATTAATTAATCAATGCCATGAATGAATGAATTGCCGTAACGATCATTGATAACTTTTATTCTGAATATTCCAATTTTTTAAACGTCTTTGTTTGATATTTGAAATACAATTGGATTACAATTTTTGTTTTAATAGTAAATACTTAATTAAGACAAGATTGAGTACGAAAATAAGTTGTAATCTTAAAATTCCAAAAATTGAAACCGGCCTCAAAAATAAAATCTAATTTTATCGTGTTGTATAATAAATAACTAAACTACTTATAATAAGTATTTAATTTTATTCATGAATTGGAAATAGTATTATAACATTGTTTTTTTTTGCAACAACTAAAATATAATAAATTAAATAAAAAAAATACATTTTTTTGACTTCTCAAAGTGACGAAATGTGGCGACGAAGATGACATTTTTTTTTTCTCATATGTCTTCTAAGAAAATTAATAAATGTTTATGTTATGAAGAATTTGAAAATTTTTTCCTTGAAATTTTGGCCTTTAGTTATCCCTTGCGGTAAGAGTTTGTTTGTCATTTCCTGTGAACCTTATTTGCAGTAATGGTCAGAATTTCATTCGGGCATTTCCATGAATGAATTGCCGTAACGTCATTGATTACTTTTATTCTGATTATTCCAATTTTTTGAAACGTCTTTGTTTAAAATTTGAAATACAATTGCATTAAGACATTTTAATTTTAATAGTAAATACTTAATTAAGACACGATTGACTACGAAAATCTTAAGATAAAGAAGTTATAATTAACAAAAATTAGTGGTAATTCAATTTTAAAGAGGGAAAAATTTTTAGTGATTTTTTTGTGGGTTCTTCTAAAATTTAAACAAATGCAGAAAACAGTAAAAATTTAACTACTTATTATAATATTTAATTTTATTCATTATTTCGAAATGGTATTCTAAAATCAATAAGACTTGGAGTGTTTATTTATTATAATAAACTTAGTTTAACTTATTTTGCATCAATTAAATAGTAAATTAAATTTGCAAAAAACAAATTGATTTTCTTTGACCTCTCAAAGTGTCGAAACGTGGCGACGAACATGAAACTTTTTTTTACTTCTCATTTGTCTTCCAAGAAAATTAATAAATGTTTATCAATTCGGAGAAGAATTTGAAAATTCTTTCGTTGCAGTTTTGGGCTTAAGTTATCCCCTGTGGTGTTAAGGGTTTGTTAATTATTTTCCCGTGAATCTTATTGGCGGTAATAGTCGGAATTTTAATCCGGGTATTCCCATGAATGAATTGCCGAAACATTTATTGATAACTTTTATTCTGGCGATTCTAATTTTTCAAAACATTAAGGGCAGGCTTATAAAAAACTCCATTAAAATTTAACACGTTGTTAACAACGAACTAAAATTTAATGGAGCTTTCTATAAACCGGCACTAATAAACTAAAATTTTCACAAAAACGATTGTGCAATTAATAATTAAAACCATTAAGAGTGTAGACGTCTTTGCTTGAAGTTTAGAATAACAATTGGATTTCAATATTTTTATTTTATCTTGTTTTATGCACAACTATTATTGCAATAAGTTTTATATTCTTAAGAAATAAACTATAAAGACGATCAAATTTTTAGTTACAGTTTGTGACAATCAGATTTTAAGTATAATAATTATTTTGAATTGAAATAATTTTTATCAAAGTGATCGTTTCGCGATCGCATCACAATCCGCGAAATTTAGTTTGATGATAATTTAAACAAAATGAAATAAGAATCCATGTTTTGCCGTGTTTTTTATTTTGCAGATTTTAATTGCACACTAAAACTTATTTTGCATCAACCAAATAATAAATTAAATTTGCAAAGCAACTAACAATTTTATTTTTGTGACCTTCCCTCAAAGCGTCGAAACATCGCGTTGCGAAGAACTTAAAAAATGTATTATTTCACATTTGGGATAACCAACAATTTCCATCCTTAAGGGTCCTCTCTACACAGATAAAATTTCGTCTTTCGCTATTCTGCAACCAGTAGTTTCCTTGCCTGTGACAGGTTTAAAGACTGGCCGAACTCAATGGGGTATGTCATAAAATGCAAATTACGACGATAAGGGATGGATGTTTGAAATCGGCTCTTGTACTAAGTTCAGGTTAATTTTTGGATGGAATTGTGAGAAGCTTCTTTTCATGTATTGTCTTTTGGTGAAGGTACATTTGAAACTAAACTAAGACACCTAGATCATTGACAACTGCGGGCAGTTAAAGCGTGAAATGGAATTAAAGACTTTATTTTTTCATGATTTATTATGTACAAATAATATGATAATAATAATTAATAATAAAACAAAATAATAAAAATAAAGTATACCTACTAACATTAAATTATTAATTATTATCTAAGTAGGTATTATTATTATTAAATATTTTTTTACATATAATATACAGCACGTACTTAGGTATCGAATTACAACCCAACACATCGCACAGATAAGATAATTTAACTTTGTCACAATACTTGGGCTGACACAAAAAAATTAATCAAAATTTTTGACCTATCAAATTGTCAATTTACTATAAGAATGCGATGCGTAATTGCTTGTTAGTTGGATGCTTGCCTTTTCTTTGAGAAAAATTTTCAATTTGTAATTTTCTTTATACTAATCGGCAGTGTTTTAGGTAAACTTTCTCTGAAAGTTTTACAAAAGTGAATTTATCTTTGTTACCCCTAATAATTTAGGAATATATGAAAGGGTTTTTAATCTGTTCCTACATAAACCGATTTTATACCTGTGTGTAATACGAGTATATAAGGGAATACACTTTTTAATGTCCCTCGTTTACAAAATTTAAATTTTATCCAGCCGTCTTAAAACTTGACATTTCTAATCTCACTTTTTGAGAGCTAAAATTAGCGATTTTAAAGTAAGAAAAAAAGTTGCGCGGCTAAAGCAACTGGAACATAATATTTAGTCTAGGATAAAGAAATTTTTTTCTTAGTAAAAAAAGTTGTGATTCAATATTAATGTCTACGGATACATAAATTTTCGGTTGGAGAAAAAATATAGCATGTTTCATTTGGTTTAAAAGTGGTTTTGTGCCTCGTAATTAGATTGCATAGCTCGGCTACGCTAGGCTTCGCCTCGCAATTCAAACTAATAATACAACAATTTACTATTTTTGTCTGTTGTCGGAAACTTAACAATTGATTCTATACACTACTAAACGTAGTTTTCAGATCTGACGTCAAAATTTGGATGTCATTAATCGAAAAAATCCTCCTAGAAAATGTGAAAATGTTCTTTTGGGGTGTCATAACCAATGTTAACAGTCCCTTATTATAAAGTCACATCAATAAATATTTATAGGGTCTTATCCCTCACAACGGCTACCTGGCGTCATAAATCATCTCCAAGAACTTGGGCTGATGATGTTGCAATATTGGTTGCATAGTTACAATTTCTTTTTTTTGTAAATATGTAAAAAATATTCAATTTAGAAATAGAGTGGTTCCATGGCGGAGTTAAGTTTTACCCGGGCTACATAATGAGTTAACTCTTGACTAAATAATGCGAACCGTTTTTGAGAAAAAGTGTTACAAATTTTTAGATAAACTAGCGTTTTTTATGAAAACTAATCACTTTATCAAAAAAATACCACCATAGCGGATTAAATAATGTCGTTGTTCATATGCTAGAGAGTAGAGATTTTTTTCAAAGAGTAAAATAAACTTTTTATAATGTTTTAAAAATTCGTAATTTTTGTACGCGCTGGCGAGTGGGTAGAGAGGACCCTTAAACATTTCAAAAGCCGATGGAACTCGACCAGGGGCGGATCCAGAAATTAATTTTGGGGGGGGCTCTTCCAAAATTGTTTAGAATGGTGAAGCTATTGAATACTGAATGAAACTTTTGTTATGCTAAAATACATATTTAAATAAATTTGCACAAAATTTAAGCCCAAAAAACTTTTTTCCAAAAAATTTTACAATGCCAATTCATATTTTCTCAAATAAAACACCCTACATGTTGTGCATTTTTTGGATATTCATAGGTAGTTGTTGATCATAACGTTTTTTTAATAGTCGGTTTCGCTAAGTTTTTGAAATAATTAGTTCTCATTGACAAAAACAACACACTCTTTTTAATTATTAAAAAAACTACAACATAAAATACAACAGACAATGTTAATTTACATACAGTTAAGTAAGTTTAAGTAATAAAAAATTCTGGACGTAAAAAAATTTCTAAGCAACTTCCTTGTTTTAGTTTTCGAGAATCTTCGCATAATACAGGGTGGGGCACGATTGGGGTACTTCTGAAACTTTTAAAAATGCAACCAAATATACAGGAAACTTTAAACACTTGATACAATATTCAATTTAATTCAAACTAGTAATCAAAGTATGTAACTGAAAGGTTCATGATGACAGTGGATGACAGTTATTCAATTAGGCCAATTAAACGAATTATTTATTTATTTATTGCAAAAATCAGTGCAATAAGTGTTCAGAGTCGATTGACGGACGCGTCGTAAAGTTGTATTAGTTCTGCATTCTTTATATTACTAGACACCACAAAAAAAGTCCAGCAGTGTTCTATTGAAATTTGAATTTGAATTTGAATTTTTGGGGGCCAAATCCAATGGATTCTCGTCCTATATCCAACGATCTTCATAATTTTTATTTAAATGATCTGTAACAACAGCACACCATCTTGTTGGAACCACAAACGTTGCCGCAGGATCTAAATTTTCTAACAGTAAGGACAATTCCATTTGTAAGAAGTGGAGAAACACTTTCCCATTGGGTTTCCATCAAAGAAATGGGGTCCAATTACGGGCTCATTAAAGACCGCACCATACCTAATAGTTAAAAAAACAGTTTCGAAGTGAGTTTCACAAATTCATCGTCAGTTTTCTTGAGCATTTAAAATCAGAGTGAAACTGACAATTATTATAAATTTTTTTGACGTTATTGAGATAAAGCATCCTTTGACTCAAATTTTAATTTATAATAATACTAAAGCATAGAGAGCGACGAAAGATGTTTTAAAAGTTGCAGACATAAACATTTCAGAAATACCCCACTCGTGCCCCACCCTGTATTTTATTAAGTGGTAATAATTTATTTTCATTGTAAGGAAAGGTATTTGGTATTTTTTGGCTATCATCTAAAAAAAATACAACTTTCTAGAAACGTTTCGATGTTAATTTAATTTTCTTTAGGCCGTCAATTGTTTTTTATAAACGGATTGAAGAAGATTAAATTAAGACGAAACGTTGCCAGAAAATTGTGATTTTCTAAGTGATAGTCTAAAAAACACCAAAGAGGTACCTTTCCTTATACTGAAACTAAACAAAATGGACACAAACACATTAGAAATTAATAATTTATGTATTTATTTATTAAAAAATGTGCATTAAAAAGACTTTTAATGTGATTCTTTAAAAAACATTTGTTCATTAAGCTTTTATATTATTTATTAAAAAATTAAAATTGTAGTTTGGGATCCGCCCTTGAATTCGACTCAAAACTAGTTTACGATCTCTAATGATTTATAGCAGGGGTTAGTTGCGGTCAAGGGATCGGGGTTGCACGGTAGGCGTTCGTTTATGGACGCGTCATTTTCATTTTGGGTGACTGTAGGTGGTACTAATAGTACACAGTCAATATAAGTACTTCTATTTCATTTTATTTAAGAAAAAATTGTCTGCCACTTGTGCTGGTCAAAACTGTGGTAGTAAGTGGCATTGATTAGGTCCACACTCTGGATCAAATATTCGTGCCCGTGGCATTTATGAGCTTTCTTTGGGGCTTTGTTCACTCGTGCGATAAATCAACGGTTGCTCGTGATGCTGGGGCCGTCCAGGTCATCGGGTCGCGGGAGAGCCGGTGACATCGAATACCATAAATCACGACGAATGTTACACTTGTGTTGCAGCGGCGAATTCTACTTGGGTTTTCCGCGCGCCGATCTGCAGGGGGTGTCCTGGTACCGGCTGCTGCATTGGGAATGCACGCGTGAGGCCCAGACAAAACACCGGCTGAGTAAGTCGCTATCAGAAAAATACCTCTGACCTTTTGCTTTGAATATTTTCCCTTCCAGTCACCCAATCGGAACAGGAGCGCTCGTGCATTCTGCTAGCGCAGTTCCAGCGACGCTCGGGCGAGTGGATTTGGATGCACTGCGTCCTGCAAGTCAAGGAAAGCTCCGAAAGCAGTCAGCAGCCAGTCATCGTCTGCACCAACCAAGTGCTGAGCGAGGCCGAAGCGGCCGTTATGCGCACCAACAACTGGCTCTATCACTACTATTCCGTGCAAAATAAACTCCAGTATGGTCTGGCTTATGACATCGGACCCCCGTCAAGACTCCTCTACTACCCGGAAAATCCCCCAGGACAAGAATTCTCGGGGTTAGTCAAACGCGAAGTGAAAAATTTGAATTCCATTTGGTTTTATTATTTCCAGTAGCCACGAGGGTGCGACTTATCCGAACTTAAGCGCAATGCCAACGTCCATACAAACCCACCTCACGCACCGATCAACACACACACATCCCCACCACAGTCAACACCACCATCAACACCGCCGCGTGGATTCCGAACCAGTGGATTACTCCTACAGTAAGAGAAAACCCAAAGAACTTGAAAGCTTGGAATTGAACGCTCGAGACGCGGAATCCTCCGATGTTGAAGGTGGTGGCACTGGACTCCTTATAATTTCGCACATAACGGAACGGCCGAGAACTCTCCTCAAAGTCGATCCGAGCGAACTCATGGACCAGTGGAACCCAAGTCCACCATGGTCCGACACCTTGCAGAAAGTTCCTGATTTATGTCACCAAGAGTTAAGCCCGTACGTGGGAAGTGCACCGCCAACCCCCACAGCAACCCCCAGTACCCAAACCGGCAGTGCGTTTTCCTTTGACTGGATGCCGGAACAATACGTCCCGTCTATCACAACAGTGCCGTCGACAGACGACGCCGAAAGACAGATTTATTGGCCGTCCGAACACAGATTGTTCCCTTTACAGCCGCCCCCAAAAAGAAATCACCCGCATTCAAGGCGGTCGGAATCGGCTGATCGTGATACTCCTTAGTATTAGCGGACGATATAGGCCCAGTGCAATACTACCGAATTTAGCTTATTTATTTTTACCCATTTGAAATGGCAACGCACTATTTTGTTATTGTTCCTATTACACAAATATTCCAGCGGAAACCGTAAGTATAAACCAAAATCACTGGCGTTATTACTTTCTGATTGCTGTTCAAAGTAACACAAGTTTTGTCGCTAGTCACTTTATTACTCGTTGAACGTCTCAATTTAATAAAAAATCATTTTCAAACCGTGACTATAAAAACAATATATTTGCAATACCAATGATTCCTATGACGTGTTCATCCGAAATGGCCATTGTAAATAGTTTAAGCAAATCTAGTAATCCTCCGATCATTACCGTCCTTCTACGGCACTACATCAGATCAGAAAAAACACAATAATCCCTAATTTTCAAACAAATGCGGTTCAACAAAGAGTGGTATGGAGGTATGAAAAAAAATTGAGCGAAACACGGAAAATGTAGCAAATTAAGTTCGTGCCAGGTTCGCTATAAGAAGTAAAAAAGTGGCTTTTCAGCAGTTATTTTTACTTTACATTTAAAACAAGACAAGATAAAATAATAATTATAAAAAACATGAGTCCTTTGCGAACCAGAATTACACAAGTCTGGCGACCTCATTACGAGTTCAAACGAAACAAAATTCTTGAAATTTCAGAAATTTAGAATTTGAATTACCGAAAATTACTTTTTTCAATTTTTGTCTGTCTGTAAGTGAAAATTTTCCAAAAAATTGGGGGAGACACCGTTCTCAGTCAGGTGAGTAAAATGTGAAGAATTTTTATTTAATTAAAAATCGCAATAGGTGATAGAGTTCAAAAGAAGTGAAAATAATTCAACTTGCAAATAAATTTACATTTGGTGCTCAACAGTTGCCAGAGCTTGTTAATTTTTTTCCTTTAAGTTAAAATGGATTTGAAATTAAAAAAAAATTAAATTTGTAATGAAATGTGTGAAACCGCACGCACCTCCTTTTAAAAATTAGGGATTCTAAACAAACTATTAAAACTGGCTTATAGAAAGGCAGTACTTTTCAGACTTTAGCTCTTCAGCACACCGCTTCAACTGATAAAACAAAAATCAAAGTAAGAGGCAATAATACTACAACTTGGTATCATATATCATTTTTCTACTAAAGTTTATTTGGTTGACACAAAGGTTTGTTTGTTTTTTTCCAAAATACCACAAGTAAAGCCGCATAATAGAGTTGAATCAATTTATGACAATAATTTTTTTTTACATGGATGCTCACGTTGAGTAAACAATATATCACCTACTTTCCTCTAAAAACTCACAAATAAACTGATCGAAAAAAGTTTGGAATATTGGTATTTTAACAAATTCATCTGCAATTTAATAATAATAATAATTATTTATTTAACGGCATAAATACATACCTTTACCTTTACATAAAAATGTATAAAACAAAGAAACCAAATAAATACAAAACAATGAAGAAAATTACATACATGAAACATTTTTGAACGTACGAGTAGTTTTTAAACACATTTGAGAAGTGTATTTTTGGGACATTGCAAAAAAGATTACACGTTTCCAAGCGTAATAATTTTTACTCGAGGATATAAAACCGGTACAACGATAAAAAAGCTTCATAGCAAAACACGAATGATAATATTTTTATTGATTCTGGAGATTTTCTTCACAATTCAATAATACCCCTAATTTTTTTCGATTAGTTTTTAAAGGCACCTAGGGGTGGCTTCATATGGGGAATTAGGGGAGACAGCCTTTTCAAAAATTTTACAAAACAAAAACACTTCAGTTAAATTTTTTTGTCGTTTTATGACGTGTACAAGGAAATTTTACATTTTTTACAAAAAGGAAAGGCCCCTTACCTCAATTTCACCGCACGCCACTGCAAAAAATATTAGACAACGGAGAACAGTTATATGAAAATTTGCAAACAAGAAAATACCAATACCACAAATATTTAATTTAATCACAAATTGTGCTATGTGCTGAAACAGAGTAAATTCTAGACGGACATCCTGAAATTGCAATTACGTTTTGTAGTTAATATACGATTGAATCCAAAGTATAATCAAGTGATGTGATAAAATAAAATATAAATGATTAAATCTGAACAAATAAGAGTATTATATTTTTATCTTTTATTCTGTAAGGTAGACAATTTTGTATATATGTATTTAGTTTAATTTATATGATTCGTAAATACGAAGTAAATAAACTAAATCGACCATCATTTCCACTGAAATAGTTGTGATTATCACAAAATATTTATTGGTTGTGTTTATGTCTAACCAAACTTAGGCATAAACTAAACGGTGATGTAAGTTCCTGAAACGTATTTTAAGTTAACGTTAACATATCCCGTGTTAAACCTATAACGCTTTCTTTCTGGCCATCTCTGTATAGGTTTGAAACAGGATTTATTGTATCGTGTGGTGGCTAAATTTTAGCCAAATGTAGAAAAAAATGTTCACTTTTTTTTCAAAAAATTTAGTCACTACACAGTGAAGTAAACTTTATCAGTATTGTAAAATGTCTCGAGGCATTACACATGAGAAATGTTAATTTATTAAGTAACAATTAAGTAAGACTTTGTATTAAGGATATACACAAAACATGTTAATGTATCAGTATTATTTCTTCCTATTTCAAACGCAGCAACAAATTCGTTTATTTATGTAAATAAAATTTTACAATAAAAAACACTTGTTCTATGTTAATCAGTTCTTCCATTTAATATCCTGAAAAAAAAGATACTGTAACACACATTTGATCAAATAAATATCAATGTACCGGGTTATTGAGGCTACTTTTCAGCAAATACATCGCTTGGCTTTCAGGCGCAACCCTTTCCATATATTTCAAAAGTGACATTTTATCCTTTTGTTCAACGTAATAGTTAATCACAAATGTGTGTATTTCTAGTTTTTCTGCCAAAGCTAATCGTTTTGACGCATCACCCACACAGCCTAAAAACTGTTCAATTATATTTTCTGGTGGTTTGTAACGGCTTATCGCAAGGACGAATAAATCCGGTCTAATGCTCGACTTTAGCACACGTTTTTTAATAACCCACACCTACAAAAAATAAACAATTGCAAATTACAACACAAGGATACTTACGCTTTTATTAATAAATGTGCTCAACAATTTATCCCAGTTTTTCAACTTGCAACAAACACTCATCATCACCCAATCGCTTTGGAAACTATCAATTTTAAATTGTTTTTGGAACTCATCTACGAGTCCATTGTTATCTGTCATGTATAAATGTGTTAATAGTTCTATCACAGATTTGCTATTTAGATTGTGCTTAATCTGAAATTCTAGAAATGATATATTTTCCTCAATTTCCCATCTATCTTCAGGAGAATAGAAATTATGTGCGTGGTGGATGTTAAACTGTTGTAGTTTTTTTAACAAACTATCTCGGCTTAAATGATCTTTCGCCAACAAGCAGTATATATATTTCTGAAACATTTCGTAAAAATCAGAAATAGAACGAATTTTCAAACAAAGTAATAACTAGTATTACTTACCTAAAAATATTCAAATCACCAAGATCACAATCAATTAACTTACTATTAAAAAAATTTAGTATTGTGATTCAAGGTGCTAACTAAACTAACTGAACATAAGTATGAACTCAAATTAGTTTTATTTAAATTGTAACATGTTATTGTAACTTAACAGGACGTGTAATTGGTCTTTGTACTTACCAAATTTGCAATATTTCTAGTAGCCCTACAAACAAAAGTAATAACTAACAACAATTCACTGCTTGTAACTTACATAAACAAATCGACAAGTCCTTCCGAATCATTAGCGTCCACGAGATAATTGGTATACTGTATAACTGCAATGTTTCGTTTAGCTAGTTGAGCATAAAATATGTTAGAGCATAGAGTTTTCTTCATAAAGAGTATCACCTAAAAATCGATAAAAAAAGTATAAATATAAAAGTTGCGTTACCATACTGTAAGAATACTGTTTCCATCAGAAATATCAATTGCCGTATCCAACAATTTCAATTTATCTTCAAGAGACTTGTATGGGGTAAGTGGAACGTTCCGTCCACAAAACATCTTCTTTATTGCGTCTTCAGGTGAAAGCCCCACTTGCTCTTCTTCACAGTCAAGATCGTCTAAAACTGAGACACAAAAATACAAAAGTGACTCAAGAAGTACATACGTCTTTTTAGGTCCGCTTTGGAAATAAGTGCATCAATTGGTAGTACAGTTGTTTCCTGCGAAACACCACTAAAAACGTCCTCTTCAGGTGTAACTTCCTAAAAACAGAATTTTTATTTTATGAAATCCTTTGAATTAAGTACATCATCGCCGTCAAAGAAATTTTGTTGACTTGAAGAACTTGCGTTCCAGAAATCGTCTTCATTGGAAGCCATCACGAACTGCAAAAAATTAGCCTGATAACATTACGACTAAAAACCCTCACCGGTATTTTTGTAATATCAAACAAAACACAAAAAACAGCGATAAATTTGAGGCTATGTTATTTTTTGACAGTAAACACAGGTTTTAGACAGTAATAAGGAGAAGGGGAAATACTGTAGGTAACTGTTAAACTTTCCCCTTATACAAATAAGAGATGGCGCTCTCTCTCGTAAGAATAAGGCTAAAATACATAGTCTCGTCTATAATAATTACTCAATGAAATTAGATGCGTTTTAAAATTGGGTTCGGTAGTAGTTGGTTACTACGAGAAACTCGTAACATTTCTTTTTGTTTTTTATATAAAAAATTTCAGTAGCGCTTTTCGTTTTTATCTTGTTTATTTTTTTCAGTAATTATCGATGAGGAACTGCAATTATGACGCGCATGCACTTTCTGTAAGGTGTGCGCGCAGATGACTTTCAATGTCCTCCATTATCCCCTATCTTGTAATCTTTTTTGTGTAGTGTCAAACATAACAGTTTGTGTTGCTGACATTTTAATCAAATATTACACTTGGAAGTAAGCTATCTTACTCTCCTTATGAGTATGACTACAAACCTGCTGTATGTATCATGTTAGATAATAAATTGCCTATTTTTGCACTGTTGCATTTGATGTTTTATTTATTTTCTTCTACTGATGCACATGTTCTCTTTTGTTTTGACTTCGAAATTCATGCATGAACATCACGTCATTTTCATGAGACATAATTTAGAATACCAGGTGAGTTAAGTTTTATGCAAAAAAAAAGAAAAGAAAAAAATGTACACCGAACAGTCAATTCTTTATTAATAAAATTTTAAACTGTAAAAAAATAATAGCTAGCCTGGGTAAGCTCTAAATACTAATTAAAGTTTAAGTTTTAAAAAAAGAACAATAGTCATTGAATCAATTACAAAAAAAACTGCTAAAATCTACCAACTTTTAACTCTGCAGTTATTATCTTGGGAGTTAAAAATAAATCATTTTGACTATTTGCTCTGACAACAATAATTTCAATGGTAAGGATTTTTATCAAAGTTAAAAAATCCAAAATAATTAAACAAACTTATCAGATGCTAAAATAGAATTGAACAAATAAATAAGAACTTACGTAATGGAATACGTATACAAAGTGAGTCTGTTAAAAGTATTTTTACTATATCTCAAAAACCGAGTCAAATTCAAGGAAATTATACAGTGGTGGAAAAATGTAGTGTTTATTTAAGGATTACAAAGCGGTTTTTCGTTTTGTTTGCTTAATAAATGTGCCTTCCTCGGTGATCTAATCTAATGGATTTTTTACAAGGAATAATATAATTAGAACTATAAGTATAAAACTGTAAAAATGAACATAAATTAAAACGCCTTCTAACACAGCTGATCATTATCCTTTACTTGTTTGAGAATACCTACTCGTTATAGGTCGTAAATTTTACTATCACGTGCACATGTAATGAACAAACTAACTATACGCAAAAAGATATATTTATAACCAGCTTATTTCCTTAGCGCCCCTCAGATTTACGGAATAATGGTTAGAGTTTAGATACAATCCAATCCAAAAGATTAAATCAGATAATCAGGGATGAGTCGTAAACCCGTATATGTCTATATAAAGAGCACATCCAATTTATTCTTTGTTTACAATTATTTTCGGTTTGTAAAAGAAGGTCGAATCCTCTCACTCACACGACGTGAGTACACTTTTGTGTCGACCCACCGTCATTTGGTCACGATACTGGCGCGTGGATTTTACAAACGTAGAGTCAGTCCACGATGTAAACAACCGCATCTGTAATATAGACGAACGAACACACACTTAAACTTGTTAGTCTTTACTTGTTGTTTTCCAAAACAGTTTGTATTCGAATCTAGTGCATCTATTATGTTAACTGAAAGCAATCTTCAAAAGCTAGATGCAGCGCACCAAAGGTAGGACAATTACTAAAATAACGTCACAAATGTTTGCCTCGATCAAAAGTTATAAATCACCTGGCCTGCTGAATATTTCCATTATTGTGGAAACTAAACTGTTTTAATAGTTGAACTATGGAAAAACAAAACTGCAAAGATGACAAAGCGTAACTAAAATTTGAAATTTTGGTGCCAGCTTTCTCCGACAATTAGATTTATTCCTGTCTTTTGATTAATAGAACGCCGCATAAAATTTACTTCTGACAAAGCAACCAAATTCCTTTGTTTTAACAATGATAAAAATACATTACTTGAAATTTTTGACTTGCACCCGTAATGCTTGCTTGAACAAGGGTTGCGATAACGAAACAACAAAATGGACTTAAGTTTGCACTGTCAGAAGATAATTTACGATAACGTTGTCTTTCGTAGACTTTGGTAGCGCTCCCGTTCATAATAATTTTGCGGTTTGACTGACTTTTTTGAAAAAATTGAACGAAAAGATGCACATTTTTTTAGTCGTGTTTGGAGTCAAGTCAGCTGAATGCAGTAAAATTGTTTATGTTTATGCACAATTCTGCATTTAATTAAAAGTGCTATTAATAAATAATTATTTAATGAAGCTATTCGCAGTTGTGCGTGACATTCAGAATGGCGCAGTACCTTGATGAACTTTGTTTTGCTTGCAAAATAATTAATAATTCATAGCTTACCTAGGGCTGGCTTCTAGAACATTTTACTTATTTATTTTATTTCAGCATTTGATAATAGTTATTATTTACATGTTTTGTGCAAAAAAATAATTAATTAAAGATAAAAAATATAATAGTGGCACCGATTTTATTTAAAAATTTTTGCTCAAAACATTGTCATAAAAATCCGCTTAATTAATGTTTTTACTCTTAATTAACTAATTTTAATTATTCACATAAATTCACATGCACAGAGAAAAATGTAAACTATATTTAATAACAAACTCTGATTTCTGTGCAATTATTACCTTTTGAGATATAGAAAAATACTTTTAGTAGACTCAGCCTATACCTACATTCCTAAATGGATTGACAAAATATATTAAACGGTGACTGTCAACTTTTTTTTAAATAATACATACTATCCTATACCTATATTTTTTTGTACGAAGAATCAGAAAAATAAAAAAATAAATGACAACGAAAACAAAAGTATGAGAAACTTTTATTTATTAATTAAAAAAATACTATTTTTATGGCACTCCCCGTAGATTAAAACCAAATCTAACTTGATTCGAGCAACTCGCCATCTTTAATAAGCCGTGATATACAGACTGAATCAAAAGTAACGCACAAAATTCATATATTTGTTATTAATGATTTTTCAAAAAAATCCTCTACATTTTGACATCATAGTGACATTTATAATGTCAATCGTTTTTACTTGTTTCGTCATTCTTAATTTTTTTAATTGACAATTGAAATTTTGTGTTCATTGTTTTAAATAGTACACATCTTTATCTTTCCAATAATAAGAAAAAATAAAATAAAATTAAAAATAGAATTAAAAATTTAAAAAAATAATTTACTAAAACAAAAAAATATTGCCAATTGAACTTTTTTTTTCTTCTTGATTTATTTTATAAGCGGTAAATGTTTTTTATAACTTTTAACTTTTTTATTTTATTTTCTTCTTTTTTTTTAATTTTTTGCTTTATTTTTTTAATTTCTTTTATACTTGTCAGAACTATCGTGCGTTCATTTAAAAATCTTGGCCCAGTTGGCAGTGCTTTAAATTTGAACATGGGAACAGTGTAACCGGATCCGGCAATAGTTGTTTGCAGTCATTTATCGTTTATGAAATGTCAAAAAGATTTGAGGTTAGATATTTTCCCACCCAAATTTTTGATTTTATGGCTGCTTTGGGTCACTGCGCATTTCTGCTGTGGCTATTA
The DNA here is from genome assembly GCA_939628115.1 of Tribolium freemani. Taxonomy (NCBI): domain Eukaryota; kingdom Metazoa; phylum Arthropoda; class Insecta; order Coleoptera; family Tenebrionidae; genus Tribolium; species Tribolium freemani. The sequence goes on along the minus strand of OW626792.1, from coordinate 10,628,552 downwards.
CTCTGTACTGTGGCCCTTGTTTTAACTTTTAGCAGGTTTTTAAGTGAAGTCAAAGGAGATTTTCGCTTGGCCATATTGACATTTCGTAATGTCAAATTCTACGCTGGAAAATTAAAAAACAAAAGAAGATTCCACAGCCTCCTGAGCCCAGGTTTTTATTTGAACGCTCGATAGATAAAAATGTTTACTATCTAAAACACTATTCAAAAATGCTAGTTGTCATTAAAAAAAAAATAAAAAATAACGTTATTACTCAAACATTAGAAATGTCACTAGTGTCAAAATGTAACATTAAAAAAAACAAAATCGACTTCGAAGATTTTTTTGAAAAATGACAACAAAAATATGAATTTTGTGCGTTCCTTTTGGTTCAGTCTATATATTTTTTTACATCTTAAAGAGAATTAAAAATGTTTGAAAAAGTGGAAAAATTTTGACGCAAACTTATGTAAAATGATGCGGGGAATCGATTGGTGTCGAGAAAGTGGCCAAATTCCCAGTAGTTTTTAAGCTATAATTTTTTTTTCATTTTACCTATTATTGCTTTTGTTTGCAATTTTTTCGAAAACTATTAATCGAAGAACAATGATCTTTTTTGAAAATAATTGATAATTAAACGAACTTTCCAATGATAGTAAACTTAATGGGGTTACGTCTAATAGTTCCGAAGTTATTGCCCGATAAATGTTCCGGGCATCGACATTTTTTTGTTTTTTTTTTGTAACTTTGTTATTTTTCTGTATTTACTAGAAAGATTAAAGGATGTACTATCAAAAACACAAAATTATTTGTTGATGTCAATAAAAAAATTAAAATTAAAAATTAAAAAAATGAGTCGTAACAAAGTTATGAATTTTTGCGTTACTTTAAACTCATCTGTGGAATTATTTTAATTTTTTAGCTCTAACTATAACATGAATAAGCTTTGCCGGCAAGTCTCTATCGAATCCCCGGCTGGAGCAAGCAGCGAATGCGTCTTCAACTTCGAAGTCCCGGTTCCAGAGGTGCCCCCAAATGGGGCCCGCATTCGTGTCGTGTGTGCGGGCGCTTGTTACAGAATGCGAAACAGATCGCCATCAACCACAAGCATATCTTCGGTTCAATCGACCGAAGAATCGTACTATTCGGGAAATCATGGTATCCGTGATGGTGCCTTATTTCCTGGGTACGAGGTCTCTGGGATAATAGACGCACTTGGGAGTGAAGTCACACCAACGGAAGACATAGCTGTGAATAAGCGCGTTATCTTGTATCCTTACGATGGGATTCCGCACGGTTATGCTGAATATATCGTTGTCCATGATGTCTCCTTCTTGGTACCTATCCCGGATAATTTACCATTGGGTGTCGCTGCTATGCTCCCAACTGGGGCCCTGTTGGCCAAAAGTGCCGTCTTCACAGCGCACAAATACGTGACTGATTTGTTGAAAAAACGAGCCGATGATCAAATTTGTAGGATTTTAATTGTGGGGACTGGAGGCTTAGCACTTTGGGCGATACGTATAGCTGAACACCATTTCAAATTCCCGGAACAGTACAAAGACAGAGTGCAGATAACTGTCGCAAGCCTGAAGGACGACGGATTCAAACTTGCCAACGAATTGGAAAAGTATTTTGAAATAAAAACCAAAACTGTTGTTTCAACTTTCAATTCTAGCATAACTCTAGTCCAGTGGAACGAAGAAGTGCACGAAAAGCAACTCATCGACAGGACTAAGGACGCTTGCAAGGGGCTGGTGGACATTGTCATTGATTTTGGGACCACGTCTCGCTCATTGCATAGGTCTTTGCAATGTCTCAATACCGTAATACATTTTTCCTTCCATGTTTCGTTAATTAAACTGTTCATGCCAGGGTGGGGTCGTGCTAGTCAGTGAGGAAGTGGCCGAGCGTTTGTTGCCAAAATTTTCGACGCTAATTAACAAAACCAACCAAAAAATTGAAGCCGTGTCGAGCGGTTCCATCGAACAGCTTAAGGAAGTTGTAGCGCTTGTTGCCTCAGGCGAGGTAGGTTTTTGCAAAAATTGACTTTTTTTAACTTGCACATTTAGATTATACCGCCCCCACACACCGAGTTTTCACCAGAGGAAGCTTCAACCGTTGTGCAAAAACTCTGCCGGTCTGAGATACCCGGAAGGGCTATACTTCGCTTCCAGAACATTCAGTAACTTGCAGATAATTATTTTTTACTTTTTGGCGATTGTAATGACTAATGATATTTCGTATTCACCAAAATATGTGTATTTAGGGACCGCATATGTATTAAATAAGTATTCCGATGTATTTTGATTAAATGAGTTGGCAAAATAATTTCATCGGTATTCATATTTCGTGATCCAAGTATTTATGGCTAAATTCGTAAGTATTAAAGAACAAAAGCAAATTAAAAGGTTTTTATAGTATTAATATAAAATGTACTGCATTTATATATTCAGTATCACTTTTTTCGTATTTGGTTAAGTTTTATCTTTGTTTCACTGTATTATTGTGTAAATACTTTATTAATATATTGTGTTGTATATACCATTTGTAGTTATTTAATAAATAAAAATATATAAAAAAATGTTTTTTAAAAAAAGCTTTTATTTAAAAGATGCACTAAAAAGTAAAAAATAATGTATTTCAATCACAGGAGAATATTTTTTCTTACAAGTTAAAATTATAAAATTTATAAAACTTTGGGAGTTGTCAACTGAACAAAGTAATTCTGTAATGCCGTAGTTTTATAACTCTCAAAGCTTTTATAAATTTTAGAATTTTAACCTGTAGGAAAAAATATTCTCGTGTGATTGAAATTCATTATTTAGTGCATCTTTTAAATAAAAGCTTTTTTAAAAAACATTTTTTTTTATATTTTTATTTTTTGCTTTTTAGTCTTTATTTAGATTTATTGTTATTTAACTGTGCATCTACCGTGATGTTCAAATGACGAACATACCGTCTATGTCGGTATAAGTTACGGTGTGTACAAATCGAGAACCCCTTTGTAAACATAACCTAAAATTTTAAAACCCCTTTAGGGGGTAATTAACTATATACAGGGTGTCCGTTTTTCAAGCTCCACTCAGTTATTATAAGAGATATAAGAGATACGAGGTCGGTTAAATTAGGGCAAAGTTGCGCATTTTTATGCTGAACAATTATTTGAAAGAAAATTTGATGTGTCATTTTTAGTTTTTGAATTAGTGGGAAAAATAAAAAATTCGTAATTTTCGTTTTTATTTTTTTAAGCGAAAACTAAGAGAACAAGACGTTTTTAAAAAAGACATTCTTCAGGCTCTTTCTTACAAGGAATCTAAATCTGTCATTGCCTTTTCCATGGCGTTCTTGATGTCAGAGTTACAACACTAAACTTTGGTTTTTCTTATGGACGCCATATTTGACATTTGTACTTTTGAAAACTCTTTTTGTTCCTGATTACAACGATGTATCACATGATATGATCGAATCTTACATGCGGACTAAAATTAAGAAAAAAGCGTTTTTGCAAAGAGTGCTTTGGAAAAAACGTCAAAAATGTTGTTTGACAAACTAAATTTTGACATTTCTATTAAATATGTGATCACAATTTTTAGAACTTAATTTTTTTTTGTTTTGCGAAGAATAAAATTCTAGCTTATCATGTCGTTTAGTTTTTAAATAAGTAAGCATAGTGGAAATGTGAACCTTCCAATGCAAATTCAATTAAATCTCTAAAATCTAGTTTGTTTAAAAACAAAATTGTTGACGTTTTTTCCAAAGCATTCTTGGCAAAAATACTTTTTTCTCTTTTTTGATCAGCATGTAAGATAAGATCATATCATGTGATACATTGTTGTAATCAGAAATAAAAACACTTTTCAAAAATACAAGTATCGAATATGGCGTCCATAAGAAAAACCAAAGTTGAGTGTTGTAACGCTGACATAAAGAATGCCATGGAAATGGCAATGACAGATTTAGATTCCTCGTAAAAAAGTGCCTGAAGAGCGTCCTAGTTAAAAACGTCTAGTTCTTTTGGTTTTCGCTTGAAAAAATAAAAACGAAAATTACAAATTTCCGTTTTTTTCTAATTATTCAAAAACTAAAAATGACACATTAAATTTTCTTGCAGATAATTGTTCAGCATAAAAATACGCAACTTTGCCCTAATTTAACCAACCTCGTATCTCTTATAATAACTGAGATCCCCATGGTGGAGCTCGAAAAACGGACACCCTGTAGAATTGCATTGTCACGCAGATTAAGTAAGCATGTTAAATTTTATTTCATTGCGACTACAGGAATCCTCTCAAATTTACAAATCGAGAACCCCTTTGTAAACATAACCTAAAACTTCAAAACCCCATTTAACCCCTTTAGGGGGTATTTAACTACATGGGATTGCATTGTCACGCAGATTATGTAAGTATGCCAAATTTCACTTCAGTGGGACAACAGGAACCCTTTCAAATTTGGCTCCGAAAAGATAGCAGACAGAAAGATAACATTGTGAGCTAAATAAAAGCTTTTAAAAGCACGAACGAGCGATCGCGTTTTTCAAGGCAAAACGGTAAGTATGACAAATGGACAATAAAACTAAAGAAATATCAAAATAGTAGTTTTATTAGAATTCCAATTGATTCGTTACAATTGTTCGCAGAAACGTTACAATTTTTGGTAAACAAAAAGATAAAAAGCAAAAAAGAAGCACTATACATACAGATAAAAGGTCACTTATATTTATTTAATTTGGAGCAAATTTTTGGTTTTTCTTTTAATATCGCTGGTTTCTTAGGATTTGGGGGTTGAACGAAAGCTTCGTAAATGCAGTCGTCGCTCTCATCGTCTGTTGAAAAAGAGCTCTTGCTGTTTAGGGATGATGTTGACTGGATGTCGTTTTTGGGCAAGGATTCATCTGACGCATTTTCTTTCACTGGAGTCGGTGGTAAGGGCACATTCGTTTTGACGCGACCTCGTGCGGGCAAATCTGGCGGCTTATTTCGCGAAAAATCGTTTCTAAAAAATACTTTTATTGTGATTATTACGACAATTTTTAGGTGATTACGTTTCAGTATCGTTTTTCTTGTTTTTAATATTAATTGGTTCAAGTATTGTGTCGTAAGTTTGGGAAATATCGTCGTCTGAGTCTGAGATTGCGGGATCTTGGGAGATGTTGAGACTATTGTGACATTTATTAATGTGCGAAATCCACTGCTGTACGTCTTTATGCGTGGACGTAACAAACTAGAAAATTAAAGGAAAAAATATGAGAGTGAACAAAAGCGAAGCTTACATAATATGTTTTTCGTTCTCCTAGCGTGCAAATTAGTTCAAAATCTTGTGGAGGATTCTTTTTTTGTTTGCTTGCGACAATCTGGGCTTGGTGAAACTTAAGATTAAAAGCTTGCAATGGTTTACAATCTTTTTCCGAAGAATATACAAGCATCCAGTTGTTGTGTAAGCCGGCATAAACTCGACGATTTTTCTCAAATTTTAATATAATTTTGTACCTCCATGTGAGATAGCCATATTTAATTTCCTGCGATACTTCTTTCGCGGGTAAATCTAGAACGATTAATAATAAAAAGACAACAACAAAAAATTACTTACTTGCATACGGGTTTATTGGTATTTCTACAACGGGTGTTGCGCATTGTACAACTGTAGATTCATCTACTGCTGAATAAATATCATTTGTGTCATCTTCATCTATTTCGGCTGGAAACAAAATTTTTTGTTTTTTGTTTACTTTTTTTACACTAACCATTATTAGGTCTTTTTTCCATATCTACATAAGCTCCATTATTGTCGAGTGATACTCTTGTGATGTTTAGCAGTTGTTCTTTGGATCTGTTAATTAGTTCTTCGGCCTGCTTTCGGGCAAAAGGTGATAACTGTTCATAATTTACTTCATCCGATAAAAATTTGCATATGTCTGCAATAACGTGAAATGATTTTATTTATCAAGGAAAATAGTACAATACAAATGTAACTAAAAAATATTTTTTTAAACCATAAAACCACAGAATTAATTTTTTGCCTTATTATTAATTATTATGGAAAGTACGAACCGAAGAGGAAATTTTTTAAATAGATTTTGTTTTATCAGCGGAAAAATGAATGAGAGAATGAAATATTTTCCGAACTCTCTCGACTTACCACTTAAAAGTTTGTTAAGATTGGAGCACAGATCTTCCACTGTAACAGCCATAGTAGTTTATAGTTACGGTAAATTATTAAAGTCCTTGTCTTAATTGTCGGTCAATTGGCAGAACGAACTTTAACACATTGTCTAAAATGCAAGCATGTCTGTCTCCAACACACAAATAATTTTGACGCCACATTTACCAAAATGACTTTTCGAACTCCCGCAAAGATGAAACAAATCGGAGATCATAAAAAGTGGAGAATTTTAAGAATACCGACGCTGTTCTAACCATGTTATTTTTACAACGCTGTATCACTTGCTTATCTTGCTCTATTCCACGCCCAATTTATTTCCTTCCATTAAATACACGAATGCAATAAGTTGTTCATGTGTGCGTGTATTTAAAAACTGCCAAAATTCGGAATCAATTACATATTTAAAAAACTGCACAAGGATCGGTTTGGTTCTGTGCCACAATTTGTTTCTAAGGCGGAAAATTAACTTTTCGAATGAATAGCACTTGAGCGAGCATATCTTATCTTTCGCAAAGTAGCAAAATTAATTTTTGAAGTCGTCCAATCAAATGATTTTCTTTTGCATTTTAAGAGAAACGAAATGAAAACATGAATGGATATTTAAATGAAAGGAAAGTGAGCAAGAAATAAAACAGCAAAAATTTCACCCACAACATTAATAAAAAATAAATGCTGCTTAAAAATGTGAGTGTAGTGTTGTTTGCGTGATTTTTGATTTTGGTTAAATGATGAAATTGTAATAAAAAAATTGTCTATTCCGCTATATAATGAGAAATTTTATTCAACGAAAAGTGGATTGTTAATATTTTTAAATTTTGTTCTCGAATTTGTTAACTTTTATTACACATATTTTACTTCTGTAACAGAAGTTTATCACAAATATACACTTACAAAAATGATTATCTAAGAGATATAGTTATATCTCTTAGATAGTCAACACAATTTTTTCCTGTAAGTAAGTTGAATTATCGTCGAATTTTCCTTGATTTATCGACGTCGTGCAATTGTTTTTTTATTTATAATAAAAGGGTATTGAAATAAATAAACAAATTTGGCAGAAATAATTTTCAAACTTTTTCGGAAATATGAAGCCACCCAAAAGAGTCTCAGAAAAAGTCCATTATTGACTTTAAAATGTTAAAAATGTTTTTTTACAAAAGCCGTAGATAATAATTATAATAACTGAACCATTGAATAAGGTACTTTATTCAATGACTGAATCATTGAACAACTCCCTGACTTACCTGAGATTGTGAGATTATTTTCAAGTATACAGGAAATTTCCGAAATCAGCTACAATATACATAGTTACGTTTTTAAATGGAACATCCTATATATATTTTTTGCATTTTTGAATGTAGGTTTAACACAAATATTTTTAAGCTAAATGGTTATTGGTCGACAATTCTTGGATTGAACTAAATGTTGTATAACTTACGAGCCCATTTTTCGAGAATTTTGGTTAAAACCGCATCCTGATATCGATTTTTAACAGAAGTTTAAAAACATAAAAAATTGAAGCAACAAGAAATAAATGACTAAGAAAGCTGTGTGCATTTTTCTAAATAAATGCTAATATGAGTTACCTATATATTTCAACAACTAGAGTTGATAGAAAAAATCTGTTGGCTGTTTTGAAAACAGCATGCAACAAACGTTCAATAATGCAAAAAAATCTGAGCAAAGAGAGAAGTAAATGACTAAAAGGTGTCTTTTTTAAAGAACTTGAGTTACCTATATCTCAAAAACTAGAGAGATAAATCTGTTGGCAGTTTTGAAATCAGCGAACAGTTATGTGACGATAGCAGAAAAATCTGAGACAACGGATGTACCGTAGAGTAGTGTTATTTATTCTCTGATAAGAGTGATAAGTGATAGGATTTTGGGAGATTCAAGGGGTGTAAAACAAAACCAACTATGAACCTTTTAATATTTAATAAACCATACAAAAAAAAGCAATATAGATAAAGAACTCACTTGCACAATGTTATTTATCCAGCTCATCAGAATATTTATCACGCATCATTCATTCATAAAATAATCTAATCTTTTAAATATATGTGTAAATATATTAAGAACAAAATATATAAATTAATGAATCAAATTAATAATCGAACTTATTGTATATGACATACATACGAATTAAGTTGCTTTTTGAGAAATTACAGATAAAACATAATATTTTAATAGAGGAGCAAACTCCTTTTGCACTTGTCTATTGCATGTACACATAAAAAGGTGAAGAAACATTATAGGTCGGAGCAGATTATAGAATGAGGATTAGTAATGACTGAAAATCTTATCTTCCATAAATATATATAAAAAAAACTACAATGTGTATTATGTCAAACAATAATCATTGCTGCTCTACACTATCTGCAACCTGCTCCGTGGAGGAATGTAGACACATGCAAGTAGTACTTAGTATAGAATAAACACAGAACGCCGTGAATACATCCAACCTAGCCTAGACTGGTGGACAAGTAGGTATCAGGAACTCGAAAATTTATTACACCAAAGTACAGCCACACAATGTCCTTATCTTCGTATCGTATATTCAGCTTTCAAAGGAAAATCTGCAAAACAGAAAACATTCATGACTAGTAGTAGTCAAACAGTTGAAAATTGGCGAGCTCGCAACGATGAGGGCAGGAAGAGCTGACAAGACCACCGCCCGGGTTAGTACAGGTTAGGTAGGAATAAAGGCGTCCACCAGCCAAAGAGGCCAGCGAGGGAGTTATTGTATGAAATACTCAGGGTGGTCCGAGTCTTTCTCAAACCTCTTGGCCTCCTCTTGCATGCTCTCTTTTATTTTCAAAATAGCAGCCGATTCCGTTTGGTCCTGCAAGGAAAGCGACCTTTAGTGGTTAAGTGTGTCAGTCTACAAAGCGTAAGCACCGGTCACTGCGTTGAAACTCACGTTTTCTCCCGGTCCTCCAAATCCCCCTAAGTTGTAGTCGCCCATTCCGCTTCCGCTGTCCTCTCGCGGTGTCCCTGGGCCTCCATTCGCTGGCGAATTCTTCATTCCGTCCATTCCATCACCATTCAATACTGGACCCATTGAATTCGGACCCATTGGACCCATCGGCCCTCCTTCAGGTCCACCACCCATCTGGAACTCTCCAGGCATGTTACCGCCAACTGCCGGCTTCATTAATGTGTACATGTTCTCGCCACCCGAATTCGATGAATCTTGCGGACTCGGCATTATCGGGGTTCCAGGGCCCGGGGGGCCAGCCGACCCTGGAGGGCCCCCGTAATTGCCAGGTGACGAGGAAGAATAATTCATAGGCTGAAACAATACAACCACTAAGTTGGCACCCTTGTTACTAATTCAACAATTTTGACACCCGGTTAAATTAAAGCCAATTTAAAACATTAAGGACCGGTTTATAGAAGCGTCATTAATTTAATCTGCAATTAAATGCGTGATTAACTGATCACGTGACCAAATTGAACCAATTTAATTGGTCTATTTGCGTTGTTAACTTTTAACAACGAATTAAAATTTAATGAAGCTTTCTATAAACCGGCCCTAAATCTGAGTGAAACCATGAGTAAAACCGACAAATCAAATGTGTTGTGCTTGTCCAGTGCTTGGACGTCAAGGTAAGTCATGTTTTCTCACGTTTTCTCGATGATTTCAGAAGTTATAATAATATAGTGCCAAATTTGAGAGAATGATATAATTTTATATTTCTACGTTTTTTTATTTATTAGCTTTTAGGGTAGCTCCAGTATTGTTTTATTTGACAATTATAAAATCAACAAATTAAAGAAAATCTATTAAATTAACAAAATACATAAATAAATATTAATTTGTATTATATTTAAAATTGTTGGCACAGACAAAAAATCGACTTAAAACGTTTACAGCAGAGGCCCGGTTACTCAGTTGCGAAATACCGACTAAACCTAGCTCAACATTGGTTTAACTAAGCGGTCGAAGTTATTATCAATGCTATTAATAAACGTAACTTTATAATTTTATTGAAATCGTTAACAGATAAATAAATGAAATCGCACAAAGAAAACATTTTTTGTCAATTTTATTCAAATCACCAGAGTGTAAAAAAGTTAATCGCTTATTTCGACAGCAGTATTTTGCATAAAATTGGAATCATCGGGCATTTCGCATCGAAGAAGAAAGCTTGTGGGAAGGGCCAGCCGGTTTACAGTCTCATTTGTTCCAGGAATGAATCATTTGACCAATAAAAATGTAGAGATTACCTCCACCTTGTGCACCTACTGCACAAAAAACTGTAAGGTGTTTGTCATTGGATACTGATGGGCTAACGCGCTCCCAACAATAACACAGACCAATCACACGGCGATTAACAAGTCGGCAAAAAACGGGTGTTTATTATTTTAAATATTGGCCGATATTTGCCAAATAAACTGGAATTTCGCTGTTTGACACTTTAAACTCCAATTTTGCAATCACAAAAATTGAGATACCTTTTGATTTAAAATAAAAAAATGATTTTTATTTATAAGTAACTTACTGTAGACGTGTTGGGTTGCCACTGCGGCCGTCCGCCGGGGCCCGTCATCGACATAGGGGGCATGGGACCACCAGGTCCTAGACTGCTATTAGGTGGTGGGCCCCGTAAACTGGGACCGTACGTCCCGGGCCCTAGTGGACCCATTGAAGGTCCTCTCGGAGGGTTCATTCGATTCATTGGATTCATTCCCGGGGGGCCTATCAAAGAAATGGCTATTTACATATTTACTATAGTAGGACTTGTTTCGCACGTACGACACCAGCATGCCAGCACCAATGACTTCCATTGATATTATAGGTATAGATGTATATACATATACGTGTTCAAAATTCCATTATTGACGCCTATTTACGGATTAATAGTCAATGGTCAAGTGACTTGACCTGACCGGATCAGGGGTCAATAAAATAATCCGAAACACTGTTAGGGTAATCTAAAACTAGCTAGCTTATTAAGAGAAGTACTATGAGGAAATGGCTGTGTTAGATCACCCCGTAACGAGCAAAGCAAGTAAAGTGTATGCGTATGGATGTGTGATGGTGAAGGAGCGCATTGCCTACCTTGCCAACCTACAAATTCTCCGCCTTCACCTGGAGACAGAAATAGATGCATTACATGAGGCATATCATGAATTTTGCTTCATGCTTGTGCAATTCTTGTATGTTATAATCATTACTACTCTATCGATATTAATATTATTAATTTTGTAAATATTAAATGTTATTATGAGTCAATCCAATATTTATTGAATAACGGGTAAACAACGACTTTTACCTTGTCTCGTCGGATCCATATTATTGGGCATCATTGGCTGTCCGGGGGGCTTTAAATATACAACGTTAATGACAATGAGTTACAATTAAGAATGGAAATTAACGTAGTGTGAACAATGCCTAAGTCTTGATACATACTCCGTTAAAATCGCTCGCGATTTGGGGCATCCTTACACCCGGTCTAGGACCTGCCGGATACCGGGGGCCCATGAAAGGTTGCGCCGACATCATTTGTGAGTGAGGTGGAGGCGGCTGTGAATGGGGAGAGGGTTGGCTCGAAGGATGTGTGGGTGGTGACGGCCTCATCGTTGAATTCTAATAAGAAATGTTGAAACTGTACAAAAAAAAAGCAAATAATACTTACTGGAAAAAATCCTGGTGGTATGGGACCTCCAGGCATTCCGTCAGCTGGAGGCATTTGTCCCAACGGACTTGGTGCTGGGCCAGTGTTCTAAATTTAAAACACATATAGTACATATCGAGCTGACTTAAAATTATGTGGCACAATTTTAACTACATACTACAACTATGCCACATCATTTCAAATCACTGCACACATACACAATACTCATAAACAAAATAAAGGAAACTTTTCTGTACATTGAATTTTGTAGTGTGGTAAAACATTAATTTTTTATAAAATTTTAACACAGTAAAAGACAAATAATAAGAACTTAAATAACAATCAACAAATGTAGATGTTACTCTACCAATATTCAATAGTGGGAAGCGCATCCGTTATTCCTGATGTCTTCTTTGATATCTTCACGAAAAGTTTTGATTCTGGCCACTGTTCCACACTAAAACAGCTTGGCTAAAGATTACTTGAGTTGAATGTTCCGAAAAGATCATGTTCAAGAACCAAACATAAACTCAGCTTGTTTAGCGTCCAAAGAAAAAATTGTGTACAGAAAATTATTAGTTTGATAAGAAATATTTAAGTTTCCTTAATTTTGCCCATAAGCGTATATGCGTAATATGGCACAACTTAAAAAAATATAATGCGATACTACAACTACAACTGTTGGTTTATGGACACATCTTCATATCACGTAAATTTAGTCAGTCTGTTTATACTTAAAAATTATAAAAAGAACAAAAAAACTCAAACAAATTAGATAAATACTCACATGTGCAATGCCATTAACTCCATACCCAGAATTTACAAAGCCCTAAAATGAGAAAAAAATTAATAACAAGTTTTGGTGGCAAACAAATGAACGCGCCTCAAAATACATTCATCGCTTCGATAATTACGTGGGAAACTGTCGTGATCGTAGGGCAACCCGACTTAAAATAAATGTGTTTATTTTTGTCGATAAATATAATAGTCAGAATAGAACATCATAACAATTATAACCTTGGTCCCACATTGCGGGAGGAACTTTCAATCTCAATCAAGAGTTTTCAATTAGTTGATATTTTGCTGCTTAACGGTATCGCCGATTTTGTGGTGTTTAAACATTTCATAAAAATATTATTGCCTGATTAGAAAATATTTCTATATGGGAAGGTGCTTGTTGTCCTTTGTTTAACTTCCCTGTTTGATATATGTTATTCACACTTCGTAACGTTTTTATGATGAATTTTAATAACGTTTTGTTTTTTCGAATTGTTTGTTTTAAAAAGAGCGAATGTAGAATTTTCTGATATGTATTATATAAATACGACGTTTTTTGAAACAATATACAATTACACTATAAAGACTGCCAGGCCTTGTATGAAATTTCTGGCACACCTTTAATATTTCTATAAAAAAATAATTTTAATTTTTAATCCCAACCTACCTTTCACGCTTTTTTCAAACAACCTCAAAAAACAAACATTGTTTATGGTTGCAAATTTTTTAAATAAAAAACTGTTTTTCTTCATTAGAGTCTTTATTTGTTTAGAAATCATTAACAGGTCAGGATCAATTTTCTCATCTATTATTTATTATAATAGATGACTTTAAAAAAAAATTCGTTTATGTAAGAAAACATGTCATGTGAAACAAATCGATATTTTTATAAATAAAAGTCGATAAACATTTTGCGCGTTAATAATGTTTGCCGATTAGGAGCAAAAATGTTATAAACAAAAACGGTTGGTAAATTTTCGCGCTGAATTTTGTATCAGTGCTTACAAAACCAAATAATAAAACCGGCGAATAGAAATGCGTACTTAAAGCAGCGTTGCCATGCTCCAACCTGGAGTATTGATCCACAAAGGACAACCGCTGTACTAGCAACACAGAACCAGGATATGGAATTAGAAGGAAGATATACTCACATAATCATGAAAAGCTTTAGCTTCTGATGAATGCTCACAAGTATCCCTTCTTTCTGGAGCGGCGCAATATAAATCCCAAAACACACTAAAAATACTCTCTTCAATAAAAAGCGTCTCTAAACAAAATTTAACTGTCTCACCACCACCAAGAGTGCAAAAATCCAGGAGGCTCTCCTAACGTTATATTCTTCTCCCACCGAATCTATAATCCGATTTGTTTCAACAATCACTAAAATTGACAGAACTCACCTCCGAAAGAAATGTTTGTGCGGCCTTTTGTGCACCAACGTGAAGTAAATATTCATATACGTATAATGCCAACCTGCACAAGATCTAGAGTCAGTTTTGGTTTTTGAAAATTTTTCAAAAAATAGGGTATAGCGGGTTGACAGAGCAAAGACAATCACATAAACAATCACCGCCACGTGGGTACGTCTTAGTGACTGTCGCGATGTTTAAGCAAATAATATAGGGGTAGAATTTTGTTTTGGGTAAAAATTTGGAAGAGTTAGAGGTACGAGAGGCAAGTGGGCTTACTTTTCTCGTGCTTGTGCATCGGACGGCACTGTTGATCCCTTTCCTTTCGCGTACATTTTTAAAATACAAAGGAACACAGAGCTGAATTTAACCTACATACAATTAAATATATTATTACTTAAAAATTAACTATTTGAGCGAACACGCTGGTTCTATATGACGAGAGATCCAGTTCATGGTAAATCCGGCTGGTTCAACTTCACCGCAGCCAGATTACTTTTCGCAAATTAACATCACTTAAAAATATCTACAACTTGCCAACAAACACGCACATCGAAAACGCAACAATACACACATTAAATTCTTTCGACGCCGCACTCAAAATTCTCACTAAGATATTCCCGACTGCGCACGCGCCACTGTCCCGTAGCCTATGTTGCCATAACACGTTACCATAATCACTCTCTTCCAATAACTTGATTTCCGGATAGAATTGGCGCAATTCGACCATTCAACCCCACGCACATGCAACCACCTTAAGAACGCCGATTCTATTCAGTTTTGGCGGCAAAAATTACTTTTATGATTGCTTTTTCGGCTAAATAGCCACAACATACAATTAACTCCACGATCACCCTGGCAACCGTGGACCTTCTTGATGACTTGATGTACCGATATTTGACGTTTGCGCATAACAAGGGGGCGGGACTCGCAGGTAAACGCAAAATGTACAAGCCAAAATCCACAATATTCACTTGCAACTTGGACGTCCGAAAATGGGGCGAAATTAACTGTTCTAAGTTAATTCCCCACGGGGTGACCAACTGGAGAAAGTCACAAACTTCCAAATCTCGCGTCCATAACTCTGCGTATTTCCACTATCATGTTTTGATAAAAAATACGTCGAACTGACGTCAAACCCTTATTGTTGTTTAACTTGGACTGGGTTTTTGTTAAAAGAATTTTATTAAACCAAAATCGAAGAAATTTCAAATTTGGCGCAGTACTAATTTTCAGCGCGCACCAATCACCAGGTTTCAGCAAAAATAATTACGATCATGTTTGTTCTATTTTTAATTTTCAACTCAATACTGGTACAGAATTTTGTATAAAAATGTTCAGAGAATGAAATAATATTTATAAATACGTTTGGTTTATTGGCTACCTAAATAAATAATGATAAGTTAAAATTATTACATATTGTTTTTTAAACTATTCGGCTCAACCTCTCCAATTTACATTACTACTTAGATGAGAATAATAACAAGTATTTTCATTACATTATTGTATGAACAGGGTGTCCCTGCGAATAGGTATTTTCATGACTTACTTCTAAGTATTGAAAAAATAATAATTTTATTTTCCTAAGCCGTAGATACTAACCCTCTGCCTCAACTAAAATTATTGAAATGAGCTATAATATAAACTGGAACGCCTTATATTTTTTGCATTTTTGAATGTAACTTTTAATACTAATGATTTTGACTTAAACTTTCATTGGTCGATTTTGCTTGTTTTTTGATGTTTTTAATTTTTTTAACGAAAACACGCTCATTTTAAAAATTTATTACTCTAAAACTAAGACTTCTAGAAAAGTGGAACTTTCACCATTTTAAAGTAGAATGTTCAAACTTTAAGATTGTATTTTTTCTTAGCTCACTTCGATCAAGCTAATAAAAAAATTAAGAAGTTTGTTAAAAGTTAAATAACATAATTTTTTTTAAGTTATTCAACTTTTAACAAACTTCTTAAATTATTTACGTTCCTCATTGCAATGAATCAATTGATACAGTATTTAAGTTTGAACTCTCCTGTTTAAAGTGGTGAAAGTCCGACTTTTTTAGGAGTCTTAATTTCTGAGTTACACATTTTTAAAAAGAGCTTGTTTTTGTTAAAAAAATTAAAATATTTCAGAAACTAAGCAAAATCAACCAATAAAAGTTTAGTTTTAAAAGCTACATCTAAAAATGCAAAAAAATGTAGGGTGTTCCATTTAAATAAACGAAACAGCCTGTATATTTGAAAATAATTTTAGGTGAGGCAGAGGATTAGTATCTATGGCTAAGGAAAACAAAGTTATTACTTTTCTAACATTTAGAGATGACTAATGGACTTTACCAACTCGCTGGGATACCTGTATATTATAAGTTAATACAGTCCTAGCGTTTTATCCTAATACATAACATAACATACTGAGTAGAATAGTGGATTCAAGCAGTCCCGATGCCAATAGCCATACCGGCAACAAAAGAGACTAAGAAAATGTGCACCTCCTTAAGCTGGCATTCGGAATCCCCCATTAGCCTGGAATACCATGACCTGGCTTCCCCCTGTTTCTTTTTGAAGGTGCTTTCTGCTTTATCAACTTGTTTATCCACATATCTTTCGACCTGTTAAAACGCTTGTCTTAATTTGGAGGTAATGAGCTAGGCTACTAAAAATGAAGATAAGCAAATATTGAGCAACAAGAAAACAGTTGTTATCTCAGTGTGACGCTACACCAATAAGAAAGCCTCCAATAAAACCACTTGTAAATGGTGTATGACTTTGAGCAAATATCACAACCTAAAATATGTACAAACAGTAATTTCTTTCCCTACATCAGCCGATTATTTTTTAAATTAAATAGAACAACAAGCGAAAAAACAATACCTTGTCCATCCAACCTGGAGCTTGTCCGGTCACTTTTTCCTCAACTTTATCGCTAACTTTGTCTAGGTTTTTTTGTACTTTATCCCAGTTTATTTTGATGTAGCCTTTCTCATTGGCTATTTCGAGCAAAATTATGCCGCCGCCTAATGCAAGGGCTGCAGTTTTGCCCACTCGCATGGCCAAAAACCCAGTAACCCTTAAAGAAGATTTCATTATTATTAGTTATAAACCAGATGGAAAAAAACAAAAACTTACCATCCACTAGTTGTTCCTAAAGCAATTTGTTTCGTTGCAGAGTATTTACTAATGTCTCCAACAAACTTTTCAATAAACGACTTTGCTTTATTCTCAGGATCATCCATTTTTACAATCTTTTTGTTATTCTGATTTTTTGTAAATTTCTTCAATGGCATCTACGATTTAAATGGAGACGTATAGAAACCTCACATTTTAAAGGCAAATATTTGGTCACATATCACATGGAGGCAAGAGACAAGACCCAAGGATGTGCAAGGAGGGGCAGAAGTGACAGGAACTATGTGGAAGAATCAACTAATATGTTATCTAAAGAAATATTTTAAACATCAATAAAAATTGTTCTATGACAAAACTAAACTTGTGATTATTTGAAATGTTAAGTGCGTGTTTGGAATAAGGCCCTAAATAAAAAAATACTTCGCAGCTTGGAATTTAATACTTATTTATAGGTGACGATGACAATAGAAATGTTGCACCATAACATCATAAAAGCCCAAAAACGTACACTTACCTAAACCAGGCTAAAAACTGGTATTATCTAACTCTTCGAATAAAACTATCTAACAAAAACACCTCAGAAGTATTTTCGAAGCCCAGCAATTTTTTGCATCGCAAAAACACCGGCGAACATAATGAAAATATAAATAGCGATTTGGTCTACCTACACGCCACCTACTGGTGACTACCGAAACTAGCAAATTATAGGGGAACCTTACGTCCAGTAGATGGTGCATCTGTAACTTGAAAGTTACTAGATTACGTGGCGCTTTTTTTGAACAACTTCGCTAATTTTTGTTCAAATTATACCAGGAAGTGGGAAAGTGAGACGTGTTTAAAAATAATGACAACACACTTATAAATATTTTTAATATAACATACATAATCACAATTTAATTTATTTATAAGCAATAAAAATTGCAAAATAATTTTATTGTATAATTACAAATTTACAATTCACGATTTTTCTGAATTACCTCAGTCGTTATACTGCAGAAAAAAACAGTTAGTACCAAATAATTTTATTTCTAAAAAACCATCGTCTTTTACACAAAACATTTTCATATATAATTACTTTATAGTGTTGTGTTCTCCCATTTTTTGTTATTTGATATTCTTAAAGTTAAAAATGAGGATTTTGGATTCTGATTTTATTTTTTTAATAATTTTTTTAATGATTTTAATGTTTATTTTAATATTTAAGAGAATTTTAGACCTGGAAATAATAAAATCTCGAAACGTCGCGGTAAAATCCTTGTTTTTTTTTAATTATAATAAAGCCTCTTTTCAACTTTAAAAATATCAAATACTTTATACCTATCTATAACGTAATTAGAACATGATGTAACAAAATTTTTAATTCTGGAAATTTTGTGTTTACGTTTGAGACTAAAATTAAGAATTTGCTTTTTAATAATTAACGTTGCTTAATTGAGTTAGCTAACTGATGTTGATATTAAATGCAAAAGAATTTTTTTCTGTTCAATTTTTTCTTTTCTTATAATTAATTCTTTCTTCTTTCTTGAGAGGCTGGCAATGGTTTTTCTTTTTAGTTTTTGGATTTTAAGTAATTTTCAGATTTATTTTTATTTCCATACCTATCTTATTTATAATTTAATTTTTAATTTTATTATTTTTGTATTTTCTTATTCTTTTTTCTTTAAGGTTAACTTGGATAGCTTCAAGCTAGACTTCGCCTTCTCATGTATTTATAATAATAATAATTATTATTATTATTATTATTTTCTAACCATTTATAAAAAATTAGTAACTGTTGATGAGGATTTTACCTTGCTATACGACTGATCATTGTCATTCATTTAATATAATAAAAAAAATTTTTATTTATTTTCAAACATCTATGTAACCTAATGAAGAATGAATAAGATTCTGTACAACCTAATACCTCTTCTAATTTTTATATTGCTGGATTACCTTTTACAGCAATAGGAACACAAACAGTGATAATCTGATGGTAGACATTATCGTAGTTTTTGTCAAGGTGTTTTATAGTTTTATCCAAAATAGAGAATAGAAAAATAGTAGATATAGAAGTTGACCCTGTTTCAACATTTACTTGCACTAAAATTTTAAATATTTAATTAAGCATTCGGATAATGTGCGCATAAGTTAATTCGTCTGATAAGGTAATAGACGTTGTAACTACTTAGCAGGGAATAATGGTACGTAAATGAGAAACGTAAATTAAAATAATTTATACGAATTCTAGTCTCAACAATTCTTTTTATCATGGCACAATATAAATGTTAAAGTATCCGAAAAAACGCACAATTTTTGCAAAACAACACTAACCGAAAAAATAATTTTGGACGATGGTAAGCACCCATTCAGCAAACTTAAATGAGTTAAATTATTTTAGTATCAGGAAGTGTCGAGAGTGGATCCCTAAATGTTATCCTGGGAAATAGGTGGTTTTGATTATTTTTACATATTTTTTCTATTTGGAAATTTGTAGTGGCTGTGGCAAAACTACACTTTTAACTTCAATTTCTGGTCGTCGTAAACGAAAAGGCGGTTCTTTAAAAATCAATAACACGATCATTTCGGATGAAACTGCAAGAAATATATCGGGATATTTGTATCAGGAAGATATTTTCACCAATTGCTTAACAGTTTTCGAACATTTGCAGTTTATAGTAATTTGAACAAAGGCAATTTTTTATTTGTGATCCCTTTGTTTATTCTAGACTGGGCTACAATGCAGTGATAAAAGTGAAAAAACACGTAATTTTATTATCAAAAGACAGCTCTCGGAACTTAGTCTCGAACGGCATGCCGACACTTTGATAAAAAAATTGTCAAGTGGCGAGAAACGAAGATTATCACTGGCAGGAGAAGTATTGGGTTTGATGATTTATTCGAAAGTAATTGTCAAATTTTAGTTAATTAGTAACCCTTCTATTCTATTTTGTGATGAACCCACAACAGGACTCGACAGTTACAATGCGTTTGTGGTCCTTGAAAAACTAAAAGCAATTGCAACTTTAGGAAAAATAGTTCTAGCATCCATTCATCAGCCGTCTTCACAGCTATTTCACTATTTCGATAATATTACGCTCATGGCTGAAGGAAAAATTGTGTTTCAAGGAAGTAAACACGAATCTAAATTATTTTTTGAGAAGTAAACTATTTTTTGATATTTTTGCCGTTATTTATATGTATTTTCAGCTTGAATCTGCATTGTCCAAACGCATTCAATCCCGCCGAATTTTACATTAATTGTCTCACTCAAGGCGATGTTTCTAAAATGGAATTTGTTTATAAAAAGCAGAAAAATCAGGAACCACAAAATCACGTACATTTTGATAACCTATTCCTAAAAAAGTAACAAATACTTAATTACGTTAATAAATTAACGTTGCCTGTTTTAGACAAACCGAAAATTGCATTTTTTACGACCTGAAGTGGCTGTTGTGGAGATGTTACTTAAATACAAAAAGAAACAAAATTAATAATTTGGGCACTTACCTTTATTCAATGGTAATGATAATATGATTATCGGAAAGCGACTGAATGAATAGTTTCGTTTTTTACTTCTCAGATACAAATCCTCATTATTTCGATATTTTATTCGGAAGTAACTTTTAGTGGTCAAGATGCCATTCAAAGCATCCAGGGTTTACTATCCTACTGTGGAACAGAATTTACTTTTACGAATATGTACGCAGTAATCTACATTTTTCCCGAAGAAATTGCCATATTTTTACGTGAAAAAAACTTGTACTCAACGTTTGCGTACTTTATCGCTAAACTACTGTCTTTGGTGAGCTTAAAGTCTGTCTCATTTCTTTTACAATATACCTAACATAATATAATCTTTTGATAATATTGTTAGCGTTTACCGACTCATTTTTCAGATTCCACTTTCAATAGTGACAAATATGATTTGCTTAGGAATCTTATTTATGTTTTCAAGCGTGTTACACGGATTTTGTTTATGGCTTAAAATGACATATGTGGCGTTTTTAGTTTCTATAGTTTCATCTAGTTTAGGTATATGTGTTGTATAGAACACTTTGTTACCGTTTCATAGGTCTGGCATTTTCAGCAACGTTTTCAACCATTGAACATGTGGACCTATTTTTGGGACCACTGGAATTCATACTTCTTCTTTTTTCCGGCTTGTTAGTTAAAGTTGATTCGGTGAAAGGGGCATTTAACTGGATTAAATACATTTCACCGTTTTATTATGCTTTTGATAGTTTGTCAAATTTGTTTTGGAGAGACGTTGGCAAAATAGGTAAAAAATAGTAAAAAATACAGTAAATTAATAGAATTTTTTTTAGGTGAATGCACATTAAATCAGACCATTCCCTGCTATCACAATGTTAGCGAAGTTTTGCAAAGTTATGGCATCTACAAAACTTACGACACTGTGGCTTATAACATCTTGTTTCTGCACATTTTAGGAGCGGTGTTTTGTTTGCTTGGATTTGCAGGAATCATAAGAAAAAAGAGGATTCTTTCGCTTTAATGGTCAAAAATGTCAATGTAATAATTAAAACTTGTAAACTTTAATAAAACATAATTTAATAAGATAAGTTTGTGGTTATTTTTTGGGCGGGGCTTAGCTGCGCAGTGGGTGTGGTGGGGGTAGTTGCAGTAAATGCAATTTAATTCACGGCGCATACCACGTGACTACGTCTATCCAAGAATTTTGTATTAAAGACAGAAATAGGACATGGTCGAATTTATTTCCTAATAATCGTACTTGCAAGATAACGGCTATAAATTTAGTGTTTAATATTGGTTGCAAAATACACTCAAATATTTTAAGAATGGAATAAACAAATATATCGTCATCGGGACCTGAAAATTGCATTAAGAAATTCTAATAATGGACAAGGCGTATCTCTTCTATTATCAATGTCCTTCTTAAGTTGTTAAGGAAAGAAGGGGGTAACCATTCATACCGTTACTTGTGCAGCTGCACTGGGTCAACTTAACAGTCTTTCCATCGACATCTGAAGAGCGGAGTCGAGGTGTGTGAGTTGGTGTTTAGCCGTCAAGGTGCTTAAGTGCGTGTAGTGAATGTTGTTATTTTACTTTGTGCTGCAATGAAGTGTATCAGTGTATTGTTATTTATAACTATATTTGGTATGTAAATGTGACAAAAAATTGTAAATACGCGTAGGACATAGTCAAGAAAAAATTCTCGTAAAAGATGATTTTGGACGGGGATTATTAAAAAATCGACTCTTTCTGGAAAATAAATCGTAGATGCATTTATTATAGTAACTTTCTCAAATATGCCATTTCGTTAGTAAAGTAAAATCATTGGCCTGAATTAGTTACACTTACCAGAAAGTGAAAAATAATGGAAATTTATATACCTAGTTACTTTCGAATGACTAGTAAAAATTGAATTCTCATGCCATTAACTTAATGTTTTTGGGCAGTTAAAATCGCATTTGCGGGAACTTCACACAAGAAATTGTTTGGTAAAAATGTAACTTCACTTGTAAAATATCTTCAGCATGTAATATAGAGAGGCTTCTTTACTAATAAAATGTAAAATAGTTTTTATTTTCTTTATCAGAACTAAAACGGTGTTAAGCTAAAGTGGTCATCGAGTGGACAATGTGGGTTAGTAGGTTTTATGTTACAGATTACCGAATCAATATTCCAAGAGCCTGAACCATCTTCACATTTTCGTAAAATTTCCCGTATTTTCAGATTTGAATTAATTATAGTGATTGACAATTGTGAGGATGGGCACTGGTCATGTAGCAACAATCATTGTGAACCCAGATCCAGATAAAAAGCGGACTTGGGTTTTCCCCACAAAGTGTAGAAACTTTTACATAATGCACTGTTATTTCCGACGAAATTTGTGGGAAATCGTTTTGGACTACAATTGTGTATGATTCGTATTTTCGTTGGTAAAAATATAATTAAGGCCAGTGTAATTGAACCATAAGAAGTTTCTATACGGTTATAAAAATCGTGAGATCGATCTAAATAAATATTGAGACAGGATTTAAGTGTACAATTTTAATTGCAGGCGGCACATGGCGGCTAGGCCGACCGACCTGCGTTTTGGAATCAGATTTCGGATTTACCCTCAACTGTGCTTTTAAGAAATCTGGCCTGTTTCGAGTTAGAAATCTTGGTGGTGTCAAGGCTCACATAGGCCTGGGTAATCTATCTCTGCTTCATTCATCCTTCATCTGCCATGTAGATTAGCTTAGTAGTAGTTCTTACTTTCGTATAATATTACTCATCAACCAATGTATGTACCCAGTCAACCAATATCTTCAAATACTAATCACAACACATATCAGTTATTAACGTACGAAACGTCTACAACCCTATTCTATATACTAACTGTAGCATCTCCTGTAACATCTGATGACAAAAGGAAAGACGAAATCACAACTTTTGTGACTCATTATTCAAGTAAATGTTAAAAAGCTGTAAATAATTTCATTCATAAAAATTACACTTTTGTTTTGTTATAACACCTACAATACTTTTCAAAAATTAATCTGGAGTTGTTTAGTGGCAACACAATGTTTAAAATTTTAAAGAGATTAGTAGTCCACATTATGTGAAAATTGTGTCGTTTCAATGCCTGAGAACAAAATTATTATACAAGTGATGCAAGAGAGATTTAACCAATTATTCTAATTGCCACTTAAAAAACTCATCATATTTTCACGCAGTTCTTTACCATGCACATTTATTGATTCAATCAATAATAAATAAATAAACACTGTGAAATAAGAAAAAAGGCGCAGCTAATGTTTACCGGAAGCTTTGCAACCGGAAATTGAACTGATCTGTCCGGTGCATAAAATAAAATCTAAAAGTAAAAGATGACTCTGTAGCATTTAGAAAGGCAATTAATAAAAAAAATCAAACTTCTTTGAAATTAGGCGATACACCTACTAATGTAAATGTAATCGATACTCTCGAAAGCCGTACTAATATTTTAATTTGTATATTATTTTGTGTACAGTCGGTGTTATTGCTGAGAACTATTCAAAATTAAAGAGCTACAATAATTAATTACGTTTCTAACTTTAATTTCACAAATGTTGTCGTTATTTTATTGGTTGTTTACGTTCACCCACACTAAATAATCAATATTTTTTGTATATTTTGTTTCGCCACTTTTTTGGAAAATGCGTAAATTCATTATTGCAAATGTCGCCGTTCGTTATTTTATTATGAAGGCTCGCGACATAGTAATAAAGGTAATGGCGTTAATTGCACCTGCGATTTTGTCAATGTCAAGGAATTCTCCTTGCACAAAAGGATTAGTTCGTCTTCTCCGTTTCCTTTCAGGTCACCGTATTTATCTCTTACTTAAACGTCTCCATACGATAACAGAACTTACCTTCGGATTTGTCCAAAATTTTAGCGCTTTTTACGAATCGTAAACCAGAACTCAAATAAAAATTTGAATACGAACCTAAACGCAGTGTTTTATGATTTCTTGTGGTGAGGAACTAATAAAAATTGGTGAAAGTTAAACACCAATTAAGCCATAATCGCACTAGAGCGTTTACCGGACAATATTCATACTAATTACAAAATTCCTAGCAAATGTGAACAAAGTTTACTCAGACAACGAATTTCTGAGATTTCTGCGAGTCAACGAAGCAAATGTTTGATGACGTGATTTAATATCGGCAGATTGCGGGAGTATATAATTTTTTATATTATCATTGTGTATCACGAATTCATTGATTAATTTCTTACTCATTACTTAGATTAGGTACTCAGATATGATTTTAGAAAATCTAAGAGAAATACAAGCCGTATTATTGCGTAAAAATTCATGATTCACGTGTCTTTCCTACTTCATTCGTCATTGGGATTAACAAAAAATGTTCGAAAGACTGTAAAACTGGATTTTATTGTGTTTGGGTTTTTTTACAAAGTAGATGAGATGTTGTACAGTTAACTTGCAATACTAAACGTTTCGATAAAAACAATTTAGTCGTAACGGTAGAACAACACTGTAACTTTGTACAAGTTGTAGGCTGGAGAGAAATATTTTGTAATAGCCAATAGCACGTTTTAGGGAAACCGAAATAATAAACATCGTTATACAATTTTGGTATTTTATTTTACTCATCACAATTCATGAACCCCTGAAGTTTCATAAAGTAGCTCTTTTGAAACATGTTATGCACCAATAAGATCCTGCCAAAAAACGCAGTTACATTATACCCAATTTTCACAGTTTGCTTAAAAACTATTTTAATGAAATGCATACAAGAAACTTTTATAAAAGGGCTAAGAAATCATATAACTGGATTGTAAAATTGTGTGGAAAGTGAAGACATTCACCAATTTGTTTACGTTTGTGTGAAATATTTCCATAAGAGTATCAGACAGACAAATATTAACTGTATACGTGTGTAACTATATTTCATGGCACTAGTTTACCTAATTTTATTACCCAATGAAAAAGTGCTACAAGCTGGGAATGTGAGGAAAGCAGAGCCAAAGAAGGACGTGGTTGGGTGGAATCTTGCAATAGCTAGTACTTATGTTTTTCATCTAAATTATTTAATTCGAAACAATTTGAAATTAAAATGAACTAAATGAAAGGATACACGTTCATCGCAAAATTATAAAAAATTGTTGAGCAACCAATCGGTAACAATGCGGTTAAACAACTTTTACTGTGATGGAGCTAATTTTTCTGAAAAATAAATCATGATGTAAAACAATTTGTCGGAAACGACTCAACTACTGTTTAATCCTAAATGTTTTGATTGCAATTACCAAGTAATAAATATTTAATCTTTGACTTTTTAAATCGTATCACCTTGACTCTTATCGCCACCGCTCTCATTGCTTCACCCACTGTCGCGAATCTTTCTCTCATTTGAATTTTTTAAATTAATTTTTTTTTTCAAAAGAGCTACGTTTATGACTGCAGTTTTGCAAATTTTACACCAAATAACATTCAGCTTACATTTAATTTTTGCGTAAAGTAATTGCTAATTGTTAGGTTTTAGTGTCGGAGATGAGCTAGGGTTTAAAGAATCTCTTTCTAATGTTGAGAACAATAGAAGACGATCGGCCCAAGCTTCTCGTTTGCAAGCCGAGTTGATTCAAGCCCAACAAAAAATGAAGGCTGTAAGTGATTTAACCGTGTCTTAAAACCAATTAATATAGTCCAAGGTTGGGATTTCACAATTAAGTGTTTTACGATTTCTCGTAGGAGAATCAGATTCGAGTTCGTTCACCAACCGATCTTCCGAATATGCAAGACATTCACGTAAAAAAATCGGCTTTGCCCACAATTCCGCCTTTTAAGCCTATACCTCCAGCTCCGGAACGCCCGGAAGCCTCCAAGTCAAATATCCCGGCTCCGGCTGTGATGGGCATTGTGCCAGCTTACAACCCCATGCCTTCGTCCATTTCGAGATTATCAACAGGACCTTCCGAATCCACCAAACCCAAAGTGATGGCAGTAGTAGTCCCAATGAACAAAGTGCCAACAAGTGATAAATTAAGTAGTACAAATTTTGCATTAAGGACTCTGCCCTCGCCCAACAACGAGTTGTCTCCCCCATCTACCTCAAGCTCCGTCCAAGCGCTTCTAGCAGCCAACAACATCACCGAAGACATGCTGCAAAACGCCCTACTGCAAAGACAGCAAATGTTGGCCAAGACACGACCAACAACAACCACTCCGAAAACGAGTCTTGGCGGCAATAAGTACGCCAATAGTGTCGGAAAAGTCATGAATGCACCTAAAGAATATTATCCTGTGGGGTATGACAAGAACTTTGACGACAATTTCGCCTCAAGGGTCGAATTGCCGGAAACGTCCTTTTATTGCGGTGACCAGAAACACTTCCCGGGTCTATACGCCGATGAGGATCTAGGCTGCATGGTAATATTACTAATATTGCGCATATTATATAACTTATGTTAACTGGATGTTATTATTACATTCAAAACACAACATTCACATCGGGCTCGAATAAGGTAATTGGTTAGTGTGTTGCAATAGCGGACCTTGAAATTAATAGTTTTTAATATAAAGCAGCGTGAAACTTTCAAGCAAATTGCAGTGGCGGCTCGCACACTGCCGCCAATCCCAAAAAATAACTATCTGGAATTTAAATTAGTCAACTTACCTTTTTTTGGCACCAAAAATGCAATTATTGACATTATGGTTTAAAAACAAATTTCTGCGGTTTATTGAAGAATTTTAGTAAAATTCTTCGAGAAAACTTGATTTTTACTCCACAAACTTGTCTAAATATAACACTCAAAAAGTCAGTTTGGCCCAGTTTGGTTATTTTTTTGATTATTTTTAATAAAGTTTTGCGTTTTCGTTTGAAAAACTCACTAAAATTATTGTTTATTGAATTATTGATTTAATTTGGACCGTACATAAAGGCATGAAAAAGGTAAGTAACATCTTTAATTGCAATTTTTTGGTTTATTAACCAATTATCCATGTTAAAGGTAGTTTGCAAAAATATCACTTTCTACACATAGATTCAAAAGTTTTGCATCACTTTATTTTCTGGATATTAGATTAATTCTTATCGAAAATAAAATAGTTATGAGTTTAGGATGATCTTTGGTAATTGAGACGGCTTCAACCATTTTTTTATGTTAAAGCAATTTTAAACATTAAAAAAAATTCATACAAAAGAGCATGTTTGGCATGTACCACATCAAACCAAAAAATGATTACTAGCACACCGTATTTCTTCTTCTGGCATCAATACAAACTTAAAAACGCCGCCATGTGCTTCCAAAAAAAAAACAGGTTTCGTTCTTGTAGAATATTTGTCATTTTCTCTAGCAGCAATAACAAGCTCCGAATGAATTCTAGCAGTGTGTTTTTGAGCTCTAAAGACTTCAGAAAGTATATTCCAACCGTCTTCAGTGTAATTTACGTCAAAAAAAAACAAGCAGACCAGGTTAAACGGGCGTTTTCCTCACCCAACTTGTAGTGATGCAAAACTTTTGAATCTATGTGTATATTTGGCAAAATAATTGTGGGTTTTAACAGAAAAATGCATTTGTGAGTTTTGTGTTAGGTCTCACGAGCCGCCACTGAATATTGTGTTTTCGGGAGAATTAATTATATAGATCCTCGAATCAATCAACAATCGTTAAGAAAAGTTGCTTCAGTCTGTAGCAATTTCCATTTGACACGATTAAAGAGTTTTTTCGTTCAAATAACTGTTTGGAGAAATGTGGGACGGTTATTTTAAGATTATGCAACGCGAGTAATGACAAAAACGCATCGGTAGATAGAGAATAGTTTCGTTGAGTTTTTATAAGTCAATGGGACGTGACATAACCCTTGGCCTTATCGGCTCATTGTTTCCTAATAAGTTACAGCACACTTACATTAACCTTCTGCAGCGTATCCTCGATTTTCTACATAACTTAGGAAAAAATAAGTATCGTGGAATAAAAAATATTACGGTAAAGAGAAAGTATGGCTAAAACTAAGATGTAAATCCGGTTTAGTAAACATATAAGGTGCAAATAATAAAAGAAGGTCACCAATGTTTAACAGGTAAAATTCCTTTTGTTTCAGGTGTTTCACGTTTGCGCTTTAACCGACGATGGTTTAATTATGAAGAGCTTCCTTTGCCCGGAATCCACATTGTTCGACCAAACAATACTCAAGTGCAATTGGTGGTTTTACGTTGATTGCAAAAATTCGAAAAAACTCTACGACTCTAATATTCCTATATCGAAGAGTTATCAGTTAATGAAAGCATTAACATTCTTCTCCGGGTATAAAAAAGACAGCGCGACGACACCCAAATCGAAAGATAAAGACTGATATTTTTAAATTTATTTTTAGAATAATCAATTTTTGTTAAGCGTTAGCAAGGAGGTACCTATAGCAAATAATTTGTTTCCCAATAGGACACCAATTTATTCACGTTACAGTCTAACTAGTTTCCCCACTTTCACATTAATGAAAGCATTTGATTTAAAGCAGATCAAGCGAATCATCATATTCATCCATTGCTTAGAAAACTAACAGTTTGCAGTTAAACAAAAAACTTTCATTGCCTTGAAAAACACGTGATTGATTTTAAGTATTAATAGCTGTGAGTGCCTTCTCCTTGTTTAACCTAAGCTCAATGTAAAAATCTAAGTCTTATTTATTGTTACGTAGTGGTTATTACTTATTTCGCTAATTAAGATGTTTATCGGATCTAAGATTAATTAGCATTTTTATAGCATTATATACTCGTCTGATTGTTTTATTTGTAATGTTTGAAAATGTCGAGTGGCTGTTTACCCGTCTGGTTATTTTTTTCGGCCCGCTTACCAAAAAAATTCGATCAGATATAGATTCAATTTTATTTCATACGTCTAGTCAAATATTTTTTTATTACGCCTAATTTCAGTAATATTTTTAACTGACTGGACTGTTAAATAGCCATTGCCATTGTGTATTCACGGGGGTACGTGACAATTTTTTATTTAGATTTATTGTAACGATATGAAATGGTTAGGTTCCTCCAAGAATGTTTTATCGTATTGTTATTACCAAATATTTATATTTTTCTCATGTTTGGGGAGTTTCTGTGAATGTTTGTTAATACTTTTTGTATAACGACATTTTATTGTTGGTAAATAAATTATTTATTACATTTCTTAAACAGTGTTTCAATTAAGCCACTGAAATGAATTGGTTAATTTATTAAAATAGTGTGTTCGTCATTGGAGCTTTTGTAACAGTCTAGATAATTTTGCAACATTAAGAAATATTTTCATTATGTATTGATCATTTTTAAGCGGTAATCTCCTAATTTTAAAGGTTAACTCTCTCTTTTAGTGTGGCGTATGCCACACTAAAACGACTGGTGTTAGGCAAAAAATTATTAAATCATTGAGATGTTAATAATTGTTGCTTCATGTCCGCCACCTTGAACACAAACAATCAAGTAGAAAGAATCTTTTATTTATGTAAAACAGCCCAAATAAATATGTAACACAACAGGTAAAAAAATTCACAAAAAATTAACTAACTCCTTTACTTGCTGTAGTGAAAGGGGTGATAAAAATTGTCTTCAACGTATGCCACATTGCCCTCAATCCCTTGAATATATTTCCCTGCGCCGCCCCCACTTGCCCCCTTGCCCCCCTGGCCGCCGCCTTTGCC
This sequence comes from Tribolium freemani, assembly GCA_939628115.1. Classification (NCBI taxonomy): domain Eukaryota; kingdom Metazoa; phylum Arthropoda; class Insecta; order Coleoptera; family Tenebrionidae; genus Tribolium; species Tribolium freemani. The sequence goes on along the minus strand of OW626792.1, from coordinate 10,598,331 downwards.
CCCGGAGCCGCCTTTGCCCCCGCTCCCGCCGTTGCCCCCTTTCCCGGCGGGTGGGGGCGGCGACGGGGCGCTTTTTGCCAAGTCGGCGGCGGCTGCAGCTGCCGCGGCGGCGGCGTTGGCGGCGGCCGCCTGGGCGGCGGCTTGGGCCTTCTGTGCCGCCGCTCTTGTGGCCTCGAAGTCGATGCGAACACTCGCTAACTGTTTACTGAGCTGATCCACTCTCTGTTTGGCTGAACCCACCATCGACTGCTGGGCTGCCAGCTCTCCAGCCGCCTCCGAGGCCGCCTGGGTCATGTGGTCAGCGTTGGTCTGGGCGGCGTTCAAAGTGTTGGTGAGGACGTTGACATGGGCGCGAGCTTCTTGGGCTGCACGCATGGTCGCATCAGCAGAACGTTGAGCCTGCATCAATTGTTGTTTTTCACCCATTAGTGCCGTTTGGGCATCGCGCAGTTGCTGCTCTAGGCCTTGCAGGAGTATCTGTTTCCCGGCTAAAGCAGCTTGGGCTGTCGCAGACGCCTGCAAAAGTCAGCCACAGAATATATCTGCAAGTCCTACTGACTGCGCCAATTAAGCAGCAAAGTAATACAGCGAATTATTAAATCAGAAAATGTTATAACAAAGCTCGCCTTTAATAACAACATTGTTTATCAAAATTTGACAAATGGACATCTTTGATTTAAATAAAAAAATTTAAAAATTATATTTCTTCCGAGGGTCAAACAAGGAAATGTTATTATTATTATTATTATTATTATTATTGATTTCTGCTACACCACAGTCGAAACCAATTATTGTGTAGCCTATGTAAAATTTAGAAAAAGTATATTTTATGAAGAGAAATAAGTACGTAAAATATTACAAAAAGAATTGAAATTCATAAAAAATATGTCTATATTATTAATTCGGTTCATTTCAGAGCACATCTTAAATATTGGTGATTTTTTTTAAGTTTGTCCGACTAGCATCCAAGTAAAATAATTGTTTATTTCTAGAGTTTTGACGAGGTACACGAAAATTTATTTGTTTTAGCAGTTGAGGGCAATCAATTTTATTGTGTATAATTTTAAAAAGAAACGTTAATGCAGCAAATTTATATCTAATTTCAAGACTAGATACTTGAAACCTATTTAATAATATTTCTTGCGGGAAACCAACTGGAGGATAAGTTCCATCATCTCTATAAGCCAGAAATTTCAAAAACCTTCTTTGTACATTTTCAAGCTTTTCCTGGTAGGTAACGTAAATAGGAGACCAACCAACTGATGCATATTCCAAACATGATCTAACAAATGAAAAATATAGTAATTTCAAAGTGTTAATTTGTGAAAATTCAGAACCATTTCTTATAACAAAACCCAACATCTTAGAAGCTTTTAGTATGACACTATCAATATGATTAGAAAAGGTGAACTGTGGATCAAAAGTAACACCTAGATTTTTAACATAATCCAGTTTTTTTAGGAGTAAAGAATCAATAAAATAATTAAACTTTATTACTGATTTGTTAGAAAATTGCATTAAAAAACATTTTGACAAATTAAGATTTAACTCATTTTTCTGACACCATTCTAAAAGATTAAGAATATTCTTCTGCAGAACATTACAGTCCAGAGAAGTTTTTATTCTACAAAAAATTTTTAAATCGTCAGCGTATAGGAGGCAAGATATGTCAAAAGAAGTTACAATGTCGTTAATAAAAAGTACAAAAAGAAGCGGACCGAGTATCGACCCTTGTGGCACTCCAGATGTAACTTCAAATACGCCAGAAACAAAACCATTTAGGAAAACATACTGTCTTCTTTTAGTAAGATAAGATTGAAAAAAAATTATCAAAGAGTCTGAAAGACCAAAGTAATAAAGTTTGGAAAGCAGTATATTAAAGTTTACGCTATCAAAAGCTTTGAAAAGTCTGCATAGAAAACATCAAGTTGCATACCAAGATCTAAAGTCTCGGCAAGATACTGGGAAAAACAGGAAAGATTTGTTACAGTAGACCTACCAGACACAAAACCGTGTTGTTCATTGCATAAGTATTTTTTAACATGAACACTTACTACATTGTTAATAAGCGTTTCAAAGCACTTGCTGAAGTTATTAATTAAAGAAATAGGTCGGTAGTTAGTAATGTCACTTTTGTCCCCCTTTTTGTAAATAGGCGTTACAGAAGATAATTTAAATGCATCAGGAAAAACAGAAGTTCTTAGAGAAAGATTAACAATTAGAAAAAAAGGTTAAGACAATATATCAGCACACCTATGTATGACAAAGGCTTGGAATTCCATCTGGTCCAACAGTCCTCTTAGGCTTTAAACTTTTTAAAGAAGAAAGCACATCTGACTCTTCAATAAAATTTAAAGTCAGTATTTCATTATTATTAAAACGATTTTCAAAAGCAGAGCAAATATTAGATGCAGGAAAGTTGTTCTGAAAATAAGATGCAAAACCATTAACAATATCCATAGGAGTATTAAAACATCTACTTTCAAAATGCATAATATTGGGAATAGATTTAGTACATTTTTTGTTATTTACATAAGACCAAAATTTTTTAGGATCATTAGTAACGTCTTTTTCCATACTGGAATGATATTTTATTCGAGCAGATTTAATTTCCAACTTAATTTGAGATCGAAGTGATTTAAACTTGCTATAAAAATCAATAACTTTTGTACGTTTATACTTTTTCCAGAAATGAAACTTACTTTTTATTAAGGTAATAATTTTACGGTTAAACCAAGGAGGAAGACTTGAAAGGTTTAGTTTTTGGAACACACACATTAAAAATTGAGTAAAGTTTATCATAAAATTTTAAACGAAAATGTTTGATAATAATAAATTGAATAATTGTTCTATTTAATCGAAAATGTGCTAGATTCGCCAATTATAATTATTTTACATTTCGGATGCCCTCGGATACAGACAAAATCAACTATCACTTTCTACAAAACAGCAAACTCCAACATATGCCCTAGAACCGCAACCTTAACAATTCATACAATATTATAATAACATTCCTTTTATTTATAGCATTCTACATTTTTGGAATGATTTTTGATGTTTCATTATGTCCACCCACTACTAGTAAGTAACGTAAAAATTTCACTTTGTTTTGTTGTCTTTTATATAGCGAAAAAAGTTGGAAAAAAACACAATGGTTTTATAATTACAACTGTGTAAATGGAGTTGTAATAAAACATTTACAAAACGAAGTGCTTTACTTTATTATTTTTGAAATCGACTTTTTAATAAAAAGGTTGGTGTTTTGTTTACCTGCAATAAATAGCTTTATACTAGTTCTTATTATGCTCGCTTTTGAATAAAAATATAATAACAAGAATCAAACTTTTTTGTAATAGACTTGCTTCTGACGATTTTCTGACTATTTTCAGTTGTTTCGTCTCTCATCGAAGCGTAATATAGAAAACCTTTCTTCAGTTAAAAGCTTTTCAGCGAAGAGATCTAAGTGAGAGACAAAAAAATAAATTTTTGGCAAGACATGCATATTATAAAAAGAAAAATCTCGAATGATTTCCCGGTCTTTTTTATCAACTGAAATGGTTTCACGATTCAAATGGATTAAAGCAATAACAAAAATCACTTAACAAAAATGACTTTTCTTCACATTTATACTAATTAAAAGCTTTTATTTAACTCACAATGTTATCTGTCTGTCGGTTATTTTTTCGGAGCCAAATTTGAAAGGGTTCCCGTTGTCCCACTGAATTGAAATTTTGCATACTTACTTAATCTGCGTGACAATGCAATCCTATGTAGTTAAATACCCCCTAAAGGGGTTAAATGGGGTTTTGAAGTTTTAGGTTATGTTTACAAAGGGGTTCTCGATTTGTACATGCCGTAACTTATATTGACATAAACGGTATGTTGGTCATTTGGACGTCACAGTAGATACACAGTGTAATAACAATAAATCTATGCAATAAATAAAGACTAAAAAGCAAAAAAATATATATAAAAAAAATGTTTTTAAAAAAAAGCTTTTATTTAAAAAATGCACTAAAAAGTAAAAAATAATGCATTTCAATCACAAGAAAATATTTTTTCTTACAAGTTAAAATTCTAAAATTTATAAAAGCTTTGGGAGTTGTCAACTGAACAAAGTAATTCTGTAATGCCGTAGTTTTATAACTCCCAAAGCTTTTATAAATTTTAGAATTTCAACCTGTAAGAAAAAATATTCTTCTGTGATTGAAATACATTATTTTTTACTTTTAAGTGCATTTTTTAAATAAAAGCTTTTTTGTTAAAACATTTTTATATATATATTTTTTTTATTTAAAGGAGGATTTCGTTGCAAACCAGTGTTATTAATGTTATTATATTATTATGCATTAACTGTTTTTTATAAAAAACAAAAAAATGCTCGTCCGTTTACCAATTAGTTACAGTGGAAGGTATTTTTGTTTTCTGTAAAAATCATGAAAATTTTGCGTGTGATTCATCAAATCATCAGCCAATGCTAAAACATTTTGAGAAAACAGAATATTTATTTTATTAGTATGACGGCTCTTAGGAGTGTTGTCGGTTTATTATTTTTTATAAGTTTTGTTTTTTGCAAAATTAGGAAAAAAGCTACACTTTGCTACATTTTTCAATAAAACAATTGATTATGCGGCCTCATTGTATAAGTTTCGAACTTTCGAAAGTCTTTTTGAAAAATCGTTCCTTTTTAGAAACCGATTTTTTTTTACAAAAATATTAATAGTGCAGCTGTCTTTGTTTTTTGTAGAACTCATGTTGTTTCAACACTTTTTTTCAGTTTGTCTCCTCATTTGTACCTACCGGTGCTCGATCATGACTAGAGGAATACCAGTCTGTTCTTGTAACCACTTCCAGTATTTGTGAAATTGAGGAAGTCATTACAGTTTTTTTTTGAAAAAAATTGTTAACAAAAATAAATTCTTTTGTAAGTGTCGAAGTACACAGTACACAGTACACATTGTGCTTTTAATGACTCCCAAAACAAGATGATTTTGCAAATTCATCAGTCATCTCATCACCGTAAAAATCAGCTTATCCATGGCGTCTATTCCTCAAAGTAAAAGTAATTCGTCGAGACAGTTTTTAGCGAACTTTCTTTATATCAATTTGCATGAAGTCATGCAGAACAATAAGTCGTAATAGCAAAATAAAAAAAGATTTAAGTAATAGATAAGTATTACGAAGCGATTAGTTAAACTTATAAAAAGCTTACAAAAGCTATGCATTTTTTCCTCCAAATAAATGTGAACATTCACTAAATTTTGCAACAATTAATACATATGACAGATTTTAACTCTTGAATTGTTGATAACAACACAATAATTTAGAACAAAGCAATTAAGTAACTGGGTAAACAGCGCACTAATACCGAGCCAAATACATAGATTTTGCAATTCAGAAAGTTGGAAGAAATGTGCAATAAGGGGAATTAAAATTTACCCCAGCTGCGGCTTGCGCCAAGGTATTTTTGGCCACAAATGCCGCTTGGTGACCAGCAGCATCCTGGTTATTAACGGCATCGTTGGCAGAATTGAAGGACCCTTCAGCGATACTCCTCAAACCACTGCCTGCACTAAATCCTAATTTTGTTTGGCCCTTACTGCCTCCGCCCCCTGCAGCATCAGTTAAAGGCCCATATTCGTCGTAATTGTTGTACAGTTCGAGCTCTTCGTATTCCTGAGCTAAGCAACCAGCTGCTGGGGTACAAAGTCTCAGTATAAGTGAACAGTTTAGAATTTTTTTTAATTCGAAACGGAAAGGCCAATGTTTTATTATTCTTTCCTAGCCAGAACTTAGGAAGACTTACCAGTGAGTGCAATGGTTAAAAAAAAGAAACGCATCCTGTCCACAACACTAATCAATCCTAAAACATAATTCGATGAGCACGTTACACCAAAACACAACCCCTAAAGCACACCTGCCAAATTAAAACAGCCTAGTTTATTGTCATTGATGAACTGTCGGTGGTGAGCTGTTCTTTCAAAATTTATAGAAAACCCGCCAAATAAGTAGAGAAGGGGGCCGCAGTCGAGACAAAACAGGTGAAATAAGGAGAACAACAAAAAACAGAGAAAACTGTATCAAATACAATTAAAATATACACCTTACTGGTCTTTTTTAGGAAGTAATAACCGCGAAATAAAACCATTCAAGAATCGAATTGATTTATTTTAGTTACTTTGCTTTTTTAACTTTGTTGGCTTATTAATGGGTATAAGATACGGTCAATTCTTTTGGCTTTGTTAGATTTCTCTTTATTAAATAGTTTTGTGATATTGTAATTTTGCAGTTTGGACCACTTATGTAACACCCGAATTTAAATGTGCAACTATTTCATAAACAGAAGTTTTTACGTTTGATTTAATTGACTATGTATAGATTAATTAACAGCAAGTTTAAACAAAAGCTCATGATTTTAGTAGGGAACTGGATACAGCATCCAGCAAAAAGGTTACATTACATCACTATATTTGGCCATTACTACGAAAAGGAAGGTGAAATTTAATCTGAAAAGGGAAATTGCAAGAATTGCTCTTACTGTAACGCTAGAGTTAACATTTACAATTAATAAAAAAACGGGCAAAAATTGTTTTGTGTTCTTAGATATTTTGATTGAGACAGTCAATGTTATTTGAAGCCACATTTTCAATTCTAAAAATTTCCAAAACTTTCGAGAGCATTTGATCACTTTTGGATTTTTTTTTAAATTACTTGGAACTGAACTGAATAACAGTTTAGAGTGAGGTCGCACCGTTGGAAAGTATAAATAATTAATGGGTATTTTGAATAAAAATGCTAAAACTTGGTTGGCTCTAAACATTAATGAGAGAAGGAAGTGTTAAAAAACAAAAAGGTTTGAAATAAAGCACGGTAGAAATTAAATAATAATGTCTTTATTTTCAAAAAAAAGTAAAATAAATAATTGATGGATCTTATGAATGAAAATGTTTAAACTTGGTTGGCTTTAAAAATGAATGGAAATGAAGTGTTAAAAAACAAAAAGACATAAAACAAAGTACTGTATAGATTAAGTAATGTCTCTGTTTTAAAAAAACAGTAAAATATATAATTGATGGATATTATCAATAAAAATGCTTAAACTTGGTTGGCTCTAAACATGAATGGGAGAAGGAAGTGTTAAAAAACAAAAAGGTTTGAAATAAAGTACGGTAGAGATTAAATAATGTCTTTATTTTCAAAAAAAGTAAAATACATAATTGATGGATATTATGAATGAAAATGTTTAAATTGGTTGGCTCTAAACATGAATGAAAGAAGGAAAAAACAAAAAGACATAAGACAAAGTACGGTAGAGATTAAATAATGTCTTATTTATTAAAAAAAAATGTAAAATACATAATTGTCGGATATTATGAATAAAAATGCTAAAACTTGGTTAGCTCTAAAGATGAATGAAAGAAGGAAGTGTTAAAAAACAAAAAGGTTTGAAATAAAGTACGGTAGAGATTAAATAATGTCTTTATTTTCAAAAAAAATAAAATACATAATTGATGGATATTATGAATGAAAATGTTTAAATTGGTTGGCTCTAAACATAAATGGAAGAAGGAAAAAACAAAAAGACATGAGACAAAGTACGGTAGAGATTAAATAATGTCTTATTTATTTAAAAAAAAATGTAAAATACATAATTGTCGGATATTATGAATAAAAATGCTAAAACTTGGTTGGCTCTAAAGATGAATGAAAGAAGGAAGTGTTAAAAAAACAAAAAGGTTTGAAATAAAGTACGGTAGAGATTAAATAATAATGTCTTTATTTTCAAAAAATGTAAAATAAATAATTGATGGATCTTATGAATGAAAATGTTTAAACTTGGTTGGCTTTAAAAATGAATGGAAATGAAGTGTTAAAAAACAAAAAGACATAAAACAAAGTACTGTATAGATTAAGTAATGTCTCTGTTTTAAAAAAACAGTAAAATATATAATTGATGGATATTATGAATAAAAATGCTTAAACATGGTTGGCTCTAAACATGAATGGGAGAAGGAAGTGTTAAAAAACAAAAAGGTTTGAAATAAAGTACGGTAGAGATTAAATAATGTCTTTATTTTCAAAAAAAGTAAAATACATAATTGATGGATATTATGAATGAAAATGTTTAAATTGGTTGGCTCTAAACATGAATGGAAGAAGGAAAAAACAAAAAGACATGAGACAAAGTACGGTAGAGATTAAATAATGTCTTATTTATTTAAAAAAAATGTAAAATACATAATTGTCGGATATTATGAATAAAAATGCTAAAACTTGGTTGGCTCTAAAGATGAATGAAAGAAGGAAGTGTTAAAAAAAACAAAAAGGTTAGGGTAGAGATTAAATAATAATGTCTTTATTTTCAAAAAAAGTAAAATAAATAATTGATGGATCTTATGAATGAAAATGTTTAAACTTGGTTGGCTTTAAACATGAATGGAAATGAAGTGTTAAAAAACAAAAAGACATAAAACAAAGTACTGTATAGATTAAGTAATGTCTCTGTTTTAAAAAAACAGTAAAATATATAATTGATGGATATTATGAATGAAAATGCTTAAACTTGGTTGGCTCTAAACAGGAATGGGAGAAGAAACAAAAAGGCATGAAATAAAGTACGGTAGAGATTAAATAATGTTTATATTTTCAAAAAAAAGTCGAGTTACTAACACTGGAGAAATAGATATTACATTTTTTTTTGATAGGTTTACTATTAATAATTAAAAATGTAGCCGTTGTTATTAAGTTACAAACGATTTTTTTAATGTTTGTAATACTTTTTTATTCAAAACCGTCCCAAATTTAAACTATTGTTTGTCAAAATCGGCGTGCGCACAATTTGACAACTGTCAAACACGCAGCTGTTATATTGGCGTAAAATAAAATGTCAGTGTTGTAATCCAGTTAAAAACGTATTATGGAGCGGTTTTAACACATGTTTTCGTATAATGCATTTTTTCGTTGAAATAAATGTAAAAAGTACGTAAACAACTTGTAGTTATTAGTTAAAGGGTAAAAGACATTATCGTGTAACCTTAATTGTCTTTCATTCCTTAAACAAATATTGTGTGCAATATAAAAAGTGTTCTGTTTAATAATTGTTTTACCATATTAAGGTAAAAAATTGTAATTTTAAACCCCTTGCAGCAACTTGATTAGCCAGTAAGTGTGTTGTACCGTTTTTGTTATTGTTATCACTTATTATTTATGGTTGTAGGGATAATCATTTTGGATAAATGCAACTGATTTTTTGTGTATTATAATAAAATTATGGCATCACAGGAAAATAATGTAATTTTGAAAATCCCGTTTTAGCTTGTGTTATTTCGTGATCTGTTTTAGCTTATATTGGATTCAGGAGAGAAGCTGTCTCAGCAGCAGGAAATATCTGATTTAAAGTTGCAGCTCAATGCTTCACAACAAACTATAGCTAGTTTGGAATTAAAAGTGAGACAAAAGGAAGAAATTATCATAAAATCACAAGCCGACTCATTGAAACAAACGGAGGCTCTAAAATCGGACATAAAAAAATTACGAGAGCAGTTGAAGGAAACGTCCCAAATTTTAGAAAATAGTTCAACGTCTGAATTACAAGAGGCTCTCAAAGCAGCTGAAGACAAGGCTGCCAAAGCTTTAAATGATCTCCATGACAGGATTGAAAAGGACCAGAAAATGAAGTAAGTAAAGAAAATTATATAAATGAAAAAAACTAAGTGATTTTTTAGCCAAATTCTGGAAGAGTATGAAAAAACAATAGCAACGCATGACACCGAATACAAAAAACTGAACGACCTCCATGAAACTGTTAAGGGCAATTTGGCAACTTTAGAAATGGCATTCCACGACGTTATTCAGTTAGTTACTGGAATTTTATCAATCAAGCTTAAAACTTATTTTCAGGAAATATGAACGGGCCAAGGCCGTGATTGAGGGCTTTAAGGCAAACGAAGAAGTGTTTAAAGATAATATTGAAAGGATGGAAAAAAATCTTAAAATGGAAGCGCAAAGATACGAATCTCTCAAGGCCCACGCTTCAAAACAAATAGAAAAGTACGACTTCAAACAATCAATTATACAATAACCGTTTCATTTCAGAGCGAATAAAGAAAATATTTTCTTAAAGAGTCAGTTTGAAGCGCTAGAACTGAAACAAAACGCAATTATTAAACGGTTGGAAATCAAAACCGCAGCTCTGGAAAATTCTCTCGAACAAAAAACGAAGGAGTGCGAGGAGTTAGCCGCGCTATGTGATGAGGTAACGGGCAAAAAAGTGTAAAAAGTAAAGCCACTGATTTATTTTATTTATTATTTTTAAATTGTTTTACTTAAGCATATGATATGGTAATTTTTGTAAACACTTAAACTGCTTTTCCGAAATAGACATGAAAAGAAAACGTATTTTTAATTCCTTGCCCCTTTAATCCACAACTCGACCTTGAAACACGTGCGATGTTAGTTGCATACGCCACAGTCACCACACTGGTCACAAATTTAAATGCCAGGGCAGGGCAACATGGCGGCACAAACTCTATGCTTGACTTTTTATTTAATTTACTAAAACTTCCTGGAATAATTGTTTTATCGATTTTAGATAAGTGTCAGCGTGCCTTATCGTTTCAGTTAATTGTTTGTAGCGTTTTTGAGGATAAAATCGCCAAAGTGGTGATACAGGCACGCGGGCGCATGCGCAGAAGTCGTCGTTTAAGTGGTTGTGATTCATAATAATGGTTTTCTGCTGATTTTCTTGCTTGTTTCCGTGGTGGTTGGTGCTCTATAACTGAAAATGCAAAATGTGGAATGAGGAAAGTGTTGGTGGAGTTGATGAGAAGTCGTTTGTGGTTTATGTGAAGTAGCAATCGAATAACCGGCTTGGAATGTGAAGAAATCAACAAGATCAGCGTTAGATGCCGTTACACTCGTGTAAAGGAATGGAACAGTGCACGAGTGCGAGTTCTTTGTGTCTTTAAGGGAAAAAATCGTGATGAAAAGTGCCTTCATGAAACGATAATGATAAAAAGTGCAATTGATAAATCCTATTTTGTTGTGTTTACGTGTTCATATAATCGAGATAATCGAATCGTTACGAGGAGCTAAAAGTGTGATAATCCGGTAAAATGGGCCGTTTTAGGCTGTTGTTATGGTGGTGCCTTTTTTATTTGCCACTGCATATGCAATGTACTGTCAGTGCTCAAGAGAATGATCCCTCATTTAAACAAAGTGGTAAGTTAAGTAATGTCAACAGAAGTCACGCCTTAATCCTCCCTCCTGCAATCTGTTGAATACAACTTGTTGCCCTTATTCTGGCATGAAGTGATTTATCAAGGGCGTCAACTGGGCCTAGATTATTAGTCCAAATCAATTTTATTTCACACGAGGAACGCCCAACTCTTAGTCACGCTCTTACACTAAGTCCAGATCTGGTTCAACAGATACCTAACTGATAATACAAGCAGCTATTGCTATTACAACAGATTGGATTTTTTCATGATCAAGTCAATGACTCACTTCAAATAGTACGATAACATTTAAATTTTACCCGTCTGATTCACTGAATCATTAAATACCGTCAACCGCGGATAAATACTATTTCCCGTTGTTGCCTTTTGTCATTACTCCGAAAGTTTCGGTTTATTTCACACCTTACGGAACGATAATATCAACCGTTCATTCACAAAATTTCTTCATCATGAATCATCGATGATTCCGGATTAGGGGATCAGTTCCTGGAGAAGTGATTCAGAAAAAATATTTTTGGATACGAATAATGGTAGCCTGGTGATTTCACCACGTCCATTTGGACCACATTTTGATAAAAAAATTATGAATAACTGTGGGTAACGATTGTAATGGATCATGAATTCATGATTCATGGTTTGATCGTTAATTTGTGTGTGTTTAATTGGATTTTAAAAAAACTAGAGAGATCCAATCATTCTCGTTATATTCTTGTACACACTCTTGTTCAGTTCAACATTTTTACCATTGGACCACAATCGTTATTAGTGCATTAGTCCAATTCTGAAAATTATTCTTTACCTTGCAACAATCGTGTTTTTTCCAGAAAATTACAAATCGAAAAATTGTAGTGTATTTCTCAAAATCAAAAAGCTTGTTGTTCGAGGCCAAGTCCAATGAATTACGATACATTTCATAGGTATTGAATACCGGTCACCTTTGGCCATCATCCGAAACAGATTGAATGCGCATTCATAAATCAATAATATCTTAAGAGTGGTTGTGTAATTTGCATAGGTAGAATTTCTTGCCCAGCAATACATTGTTAGGTTGTACAAAAAGTAATAATTAGGTTCGAATCCTGTACAATATACAGTGTATAGTTACGAAACGTTGAAAATAAAAACCTATTCATCAACACTGTTTGGTAATTTAATAAATTACATTATTTCAATTTATACAGTAATTAATGTACTTTATGTATGTAGTTGAATTTTCTCACGTTTGTCGTAATATAAACTCTCAATATTTTTTCTCCTTATTCATATCTACTTTGTTTTATTGAAGGTTACAGTTTAAATGATTATTGATGTATTTGACCCCAGCTTGATAATCTTCAATTATTGCAAATGCACTTCTTTTAGTTCCGAGTAATAAGAAAGTTTAAAAATAACAACTTGCATTGAAGAAGAATTAAAAAATATGTAGTTTTATTGTTTACTGGATGGAAACACTTGTGCATAGTTATTCAAACGCACATTTTTGTCTACGGTGTAATTTTTTGTAAGAGTAAGTATTTTGTAGGATTTGCTGGAACATGGTGGTATGGAAGAACACTGGGAATGCATTTTTTATTGTTTTATTACATTGGCAGCTCTATGTAAATATTACGCAGCGAATATCAACATCTTATAGGAATTTAATCGAGGATAAATAAATCTAGTGTTTTGGAAAAAGACGTGTCAATCACCACACAACACTATAAAATTGTGATAACATTTAACCCCGATGTTACAACAGCATAATTAGAGGAACATCGCGGTTTTTTTGCATGGGAAATATTTTGGTTTTACACAAAATCGATGCCTATTATTAATGCTGTGTATGTTAATAAATCGTAATGTTGAATGATGTTTTTTTTAATAATGAATGAAGATAACGTTTTTGAGAAAAGGTAACCTACGAAGTAAGTGTATATTCGTCTGATAAGAACCTTATTTTATTATCTTCAGTCCCACTCCCTATTTTGCAAATACATGTGACAAATAACTGAGGTAAAATAAGCAGTTGCATTACCATGTTTTGAACAAAGAATGAGTAATAATACGAATATGTATTTGCACAATCTGTCAAAAAAACGTCCGTATTAAATGTTTCTTTTTAATAGATTTTTGTGTTTTATTCTTGCACTGTGATATAATAATTTTTACAAAAATTATTTACAATTTGTAGGTAGATAAGATAAACTGTAGTTCACTTTTTTTTAATAACTGATACCAACGGACAAATTCTACTTTGAAGCATGAACAAATTTTGTGAAAATATTTTATGATGCGATACTTTTCAGATAAACTGATTAAAATGTAATCAATATTTGGGAATTCCTTTATTTATTTAGATAAGATAAGTAACAAAAATTACCACCTTTAGTGTTAAACAGTTGGTGGTTTTTGCTCCTTATTTTCCTGCGTTCTGATAACAGTTATTGTTAAAATAGAGCTATATTTACTTCCGGCTTTAGATTGATAATTATAATGCAGTACGTACTGCACTAGCTTAACAACAGTTGTTTTTAGACTGGTTGTATCAAGGTTGTGCATGGTCGAAGTTCGAAGAGTCCGGAAGGCAGAGAAATGATTTCAATGTTATCATACTGTAAATAAATAAAAAGTGAATCCTTATTGATCATGATCACAATTTGTATTCCTTCTATAAAACATTTTTATGTATTTACTAATTTTTTTCAGACATAATAATGGACAATAATATAGACCAACAAAGTCATCTTGCACAGGCGCGTTTGTCGCAGTATCAAGAAAATCATAAACCTATGTTTAAAGACTGTCAGAGGTATAATCCTAAAGTAGAAGAAGAACAACCAAGTCAAACTTTTGTTATAATAGTAATGGAGTGCCAAAAAAATACTAGTTTTTTAATGTTTCAATGTTTTAAGGTTCAAGCTGTTGATGAAGATCCTCCAGATCGGGAAGGTGGACGAATAACGTATACTATTGAAGAGCCACCAGGGACTCGACCCAATTTTAAAATAAATAAGACAACGGGAGAAATAACTACTGCGCTACCCTTCGACAGAGACGAACCTAACAGACAAAAAGAAATTTATTTAACAGTTCGTGCTGTTGATGATGGACGGCCTGAGTTGGCTGACATATGTACAATTAAAGTCACAGTAGAGGATATTAATGATAATTCACCTAGTTTTGATCAACACGTACGACCTATCGTTATTATATGTGCACTACATTAATTAACTAAAAACAACATTTTAGGATTATTCCAGCAATGTTTCTGAAGATCTTCCCGAAAATAGTGAAGTTTTAAGGGTGTTTGCTTATGACTTGGACGATCTTGAAAATGCCAGATTGACATATAGTTTTGTCAATGGCAATGACCAGTTTGAAGATTATTTTAGAATTGATCCTGGCACTGGTGTTATTTACTTAAAAAAGCAATTACTTGGGGTTTGTTGTTTGGTATTTAAAATAGATTGTGGTTAGATCTTTCCTCTTTTAGAAACAGAGCAAAAGGTTTAGTTCAACGGTTGAGGTGTCAGATAATGGAAAAGTAAAGAATACGGCAAGAGCCGATGTTGTATTTACGGTTGTTGATTCAAATAAAAGGCCACCGACCATTGAAGTAGTAGGTGGCAACCGAGTAATACATTTGAAAGAAGACAGAAATGACTTTGAGACACCCCTAGTCGTACTTAGTGCCCAGTGAGTACATATTTTTTGAAATGACATTACAAAGTCTCATTCTTAACTATTTTAGGTCGAATATAAACGATCCAAGTGTTGTCTTTGAGTTAGTCAAAGGCAAAACTACTCAAACGAACAAGGACCAAACGTTTATTTTAAGTCCCTCTGGTCCCACTTCAGCACAAATCACAATGGCGCGACCCTTGGACTATGAAACTGTAGAGGAATATCAACTCACAGTCCGTGCTAAAAATAAGGATTTACTATACGCATCTGTGACCATAAACGTGAAAGTTGAAGACGTCAATGACGAAATTCCGACTTTTATCGAACTATTGAGAGGAAGTATTGTAGAAAATGATAAAGTCGGTGCTCAAGCAATGACAGTTCGAGCCATTGACAAAGACGGAACTTCTCCTAATAACCTTGTCGTTTATGAGTTGCTTGACTATAAGGATTTGTTCGAGATTGACAAAAACTCAGGCGTAATTACCGCGAAAGCGTCTTTTGATAGAGAAAAAGAGAAGCTTTACCACGTGACGGTGCAAGCACGTGATAGTGCAATTAGTGCACTCTTTCCTTCGAAAAATAAGCCGAACGTTGCCAACCAAACGTTCCAAATAAGCATCGAAGACCAAAACGACAATCAGCCTAAGTTTACTAAAGCCCTGTATCAAGTGTATAACATATCGGAGAACGCCGATACCCAGAAAGACGTTGCTGAGGTAAAAGCCATAGACGCAGATACAGCATCTCGCATTGAATATAGCATAATAGAGGGTAATATAAACGACGCGTTTCTCATCGAACCGACGACTGGAAGAATCAAAGTCAACAGCAAGCTCGACTATGAAAAAGTTGAAGAGTACAATTTGACGGTGCAAGCCAATGATGGAATATACACCGACACGGCGAAAGTCTTCATACAAATTTCAAACGAAAACGATGAAATTCCCGTTTTCGAGCCGTACAATAAGGACATCCAATTTGAAGAAGAACATATTAGTGAAGACTGCATCATCACTTTGACCGCCTATGATCCTGACATAAAGGACAGAAGCGCGGATCAAAATATCGTGTATCGAGTTGGCGAGGCGTACAAATCATTCCTCGCAGTTGGAAAAAATGGCTGCGTCACAGTTACCAAAGTACACATATATTTTTTTTTTAATTAGTTGTAGTAATTGTTACTTTTAGCCACTTGATCGGGATTTGCCAAATGGCTCATCCTCATACCAAGCGTACATATATGCCGATGACTATTATGGGGGACCAGGTTCTTTATCTAATTATGCCGAAATTAACATCATTCTTCGAGATATTAACGATAATGCACCGTATTTAGAACAAGTAAAAAAGTGACACGTTTTTGTTTTTTTTGTATAATTATAGTATTACAGACGGAGGTTGTATGGCAAGAAAATCAAGAACCGGACGGTCAAACCCCAATTATAACTTTAACAGCGAACGACAACGATGGTCCCGAAAACGGCCCTCCTTTCACATTCGAAATACCCTCCTACGAAATGACCGAGAAATTCGAAATTAGGGACAAACAACTCTTTGCGAAAATACGATTCGATCGCGAGGAACGAAAATATTACGACGTTCCGATTAAAATTACAGATCACGGCAAACTACCACAGTCCGGCACCAGCATTTTGAAAGTCATTATCGGGGATGTTAACGATAATGCGGCCCAGGACGGCTCTAGCGAAATATTCGTCTACAAATATGAGGTAAGGCAAAATTGGTCCTCCGAGCCGGATATAATTAGTTTTCAAGGGTATTAAAATGGATACCGAAATCGGGCGGGTGTATGTGACGGACCCAGACGACTGGGATTTGCCCGACAAAGTGTTTGAACCTGATGGTTACTTGGACAGTAACTTTGAAATTGGCAGTTTTGGAGGGATGATCACCATGAAGAAGGAAATAGTGCCCAACGTCTACAGGCTTAATTTCGTAGTGAAAGAAGAGCTAATGAATGGTACCATAAACACTGTACATGCGGATGTTACTGTCACCGTTAAGGAAATACCAGAAGAAGCGGTGCGTAAATCGGGTTCAATCCGTCTTAAGGGAATCACATCGGAAGATTTTATTACGAAAAATCCCACGGTACGTAATTTTTTTTTAATTATATAGTTTCGTGACTTGTTTTTTTTCCGTATCATAGACTTTGACTAGTCGAAAAGACTTGTTACAAAAACACCTTTCCGAAGTTTTCAATACTTCGCTTAACAACGTTGATGTTTTTACCGTAATGCCGTCGCATAATTCCACTTTTGTGGACGTCCGTTTTTCGGCACATGGCTCCCCGTATTATGCACCTGAACGGTTGAATAATAAAGTAACGGTTGAACAAGAAGCGTTAGAACGAGAGCTTGGGGCCGAAATTATCATGATCAGTATAAACGAATGTTTGCAACCTAATATTTGCTTGAACGGTTCATGCTCAAATATTTTGCAAATCAGAGACGAGCCTGCTGTTGTTTTCACAAACAAGACATCGTTTGTTGGTGTTAAAGCCGTGGCGGAAGCCGTCTGTGAATGCAGAAAACATATCACGAAAGAGTGTTTCAACGGCGGGACACCAATTGAGGGAATTTGCAATTGTCCAGAAGGATTCACTGGGCCAAATTGTGAAAGTTTAGGAGTTAGTTTCACGGGAGACGGATGGGCGATGTATCCGACATTTGATTCGTGCAACAACACACTTATCTCCTTCAGTGTGCTTCCACAAACCGACGATGGGCTCATTTTTTACGTGGGACCTTTAAGTAAACGACAAGCCGAGCTCAATAAAGACTTCATGTCTGTTGAATTGCGTGGCGGTTTTGTTGTGCTCAAGGTAGATTTTGGCGACGATACAGAGGAGTTCATCTCCGACTATAAGAAAATCAATGATGGCGGAAGCCACAAAATCAAAATTAACTACACCAACGTGGAGGTGCAAATCGAAGTAGATGAGTGCCCCAGTGATTGCATTAAATGGGCAAGCTTCAGAAAAGGCGGTTTGTTGAAAACAAACGGGCCTTTGCAAATCGGCGGCCGCTCTAGTGTTTTCACCCACGAAGAGGCGAAACTGATTTGGTCAAACCCGCCCTCCTCTGTAGGTTTCCGGGGTTGCATAACGAACTTCACGTACAACTCGTACGTATACAATCTGGGTACTCCGTCCGATAAATACCACGCGCACGAAGGCACGTGTGACTATGGCATGTTCCAAGCAGCCAAGTTCGGTATCGATTCGAATTTCCTGGTCGCAATCCTTGTCTGTTTAGCGATTTTGTTAAGTAAGTTTTGTGAATTTATTTGTCCGTGTTTGATTGTGTTTGTAGTTCTCCTCCTGGCGGTGGTCGTGCACAAGCGCAAGCACGACAACTTCAACGAGAAGGATTTGGACGACACGAGGGAGAATATAATCAATTATGAGGATGAAGGCGGCGGCGAATGCGACACGAACTTTGATCTGTCCGTGTTGCGGAACAACATTGACGAAAAACCGCCGATGACTGACCATTTGTATAAGCACGAAGTGCCTGCCGACATTGGCAGTTTCCTCGATGATAAAAAACGCGCGTGTGATAAAGACACTTTGCCGTGTGATGACGTGCGCCATTACGGCTACGAGGGTGACGGCAATAGTTCGGGTTCGCTTTCGTCGCTGGCGTCCTGCACGGACGAAGGCGACTTGAAATTCAATTACTTGTCGAGTTTCGGGCCACGGTTCCGCAAACTGGCCGATATGTACGGAGATGATGCCAGTGAGGAGGGGAGCCAGAATGGGGCGGAAGAGTCTTGGTGCTGATTGATTAGAGAGAAAATCGTTTGCTTCATAGTTCCGGTGGTCACAGTAGATGGCAGCTAATTTCATCGGAACTATGCGTTATTTGTACTTAAATAATGTTTGACCAAAGAGAAGCATATATTTTTGGATGGAAATTACTGTAACCGTGGTAGCTGGAACTTGTTGTTGGTAGGTTTAGTGTTTATAATGTGATTTAATCAATAGTGTGCTGTTTTTTAAATTCCAGAACTTAGGTTAATTTCTTAGTTTGTATTTATTTTACAATTTTGATAAAAATAATTAGGCTAGGAGGAACACGTCGCTGGACTTATCAATAAACGACGAACAAGTAGGCTGACAATAACTGTTTACATTTCATAGTTTTAGTTAATTTTATGATGGCACAAGGATTGGAATTTCAATTAAGTGACTTCTAATGGCTATAAAAATTGTGCCTTCATAGAATGATAGAGCAACAAATTTAGTACTTAATAGAGTGTGACCAAAGAAACAAATTTGGACGGAACTGCAGCGAATAGAGATGACTGAGATTGTATTAGTTGCATTTAAATTGCCATCAGTATGTTAAACGCATTTATCTATTGTTAATATTTTATTCGTATATTGATAAAATTAAATAGGTTTTTAGGTAGTCCCTTTTTTGTGCATACATACCATTCTGTGCCACATACGTGTGTTTCTTTACAGCATAACTTAGGTGTAATAAATTATGGATTAAGTTTTATTTCACTTCAGAAGACATTCCTTTTTGTGATTATGTTAGTGATCAGATCGTATATTTATGTTATAAGGTCGATCTCGTTTGGTATCTTGTTAGTATTTTCAAAAAGAAGAGAAATTATTTAAAGTATTATATTGTATTCTAAACATATTTTATTCATCGGCTTCTCTGAACAATGAAAGTTGTGCCCATGTTATTTATATTTTTTACGACCAATCGTTTTTGTACCTAATGAATTATAGAGAACGTTGCTCACTGCCGACTTATGTAACAGTAACGCTATCTTGTAATAAATAAAGGCTATTTAGGATACGGTGTGTTCATTAATCAAACTCTTTCCTTGTTCCTAAATATTGTTCTCTTACGAGAAAATGGCAACAGCGCATTTGCATCTATTGCAGTGAAATCGAGCACAAATTAAGAGTTGCTGAATAAGGAAGTAATTCTGTGTCCAACGGCCAATAACACCCACCAATTCAAAGAGATAAATAATTATGAAAGTTGGCAGTATGGTACTAAGGTTACTTGCTGTTTCAAAACTAGAAAAAATGGCAACAGCGCACTTAATTTTTTTTGGTCAAATGGGTCACAAATTGCGTTTTTGTGTTACTGTTAAATTGGACTACTTTAGTTCAAGAAAACCCACTAATTGATAGAGAAAACTAATTGTGAAATTTTTATAGTTTTGAAACGTATATGCGACAGACGGGTCCTTTGGTCAGAAACGAGCAGGACTGCCTACATACTGTTCCTAGGACACTTATTTTATTACAAAAAATGTGATTCGTGTTCTGAGTATAGTTTAAAAAAAGGGCAAAGCGCGGCGCCACAGCAGCGCCAGCTGTTGCGCAGAACCCGAACTGATTTGTCAATAGGTTGTCACTTTTCTCGGAAATATTTGTTGGTTTTCGTTTCTGGTGTAAAATATTGTTGAAATGGCATCAAATGAGCAAAAAGCTCAACAGCTAGTTGCGGAAGCTGAGAAGAAAGTGTCTTCGAAGGGATTTTTTGGATCACTGTTTGGGTAAATATTGTTGGCAAAATTTAGGCTAGGTTTTGTTAAAAATAAATGCTTTGCAGAGGCAACAGCAGGATCGAGGATGCAGTCGAGTGCTATCAAAGAGCCGCCAATCTTTTTAAAATGGCTAAAAATTGGACACAGGCTGGAAGCGCATTTTGCGAGGCCGCCAACCTAAATTTACGAAGTGGGGCCCGACATGACGCTGCCACCAATTATGTAGACGCTGCCAATTGTTATAAAAAATCAGATATTAATGGTGAGAGCGTGATCCCGTATTGCCATTTTTGTGTTTGATTTACCATCTGTTTTATGACAATAAGTATATCAAAAAGTCCTTCATTCAGCTGCCATACACCTACTTGATGAAGGACTTTTTGATTACATATAAACAAATTTTAACTGCTTTTTTATGTTCTACAAAATTTATAGCAACATTAAATATACACCGGGCGACATAACATGTGCCAAAAATGAAGCTTTAAACCTGTATTCTATTGCAGAGGCGGTCAACTGCCTATTGAAAGCAATAGAAATATACACGGACATGGGCCGCTTCACAATGGCCGCCAAACACCACCAAAGCATCGCTGAAATGTACGAATCGGACGCTGTAGATTTAGAACGAGCCGTGCAACACTATGAACAAGCAGCCGATTATTTTCGAGGCGAAGAGAGCAACGCCTCAGCTAACAAATGTTTGCTGAAAGTGGCTCAGTACGCAGCCCAACTCGAAAACTACGAAAAAGCAATACAAATTTATCAACAAGTCGCCTCCTCTGCTTTAGAAAGTTCGCTTTTGAAATATAGCGCTAAAGAATATCTATTTCGAGCTGCCTTGTGTCATCTTTGCGTTGATGTGTTGAATGCACAACACGCCATGGAGCGTTATGTACAAATGTACCCCGCTTTCCAGGATTCCAGAGAATATAAGTTGCTTAAAACGCTGATCGAGCACATTGAAGAACAAAATATTGAAGGCTTTACCGACGCTGTCAAAGAATACGACTCCATTTCGCGTCTCGATCAGTGGTATACCACCATATTGTTGCGCATTAAGAAGCAACTTAATGAGAACCCGGACTTGCGCTAAGTTTTTGTTTTATTTATTGGCAGAAATCGTATTTATTTTTATGCTTTGTTGGTTATTCTGTATCATTTATAGCATAGACAAATAACTTTCCTTGTTACATAATTAGGTATAATAATTTATATAAAGAATGTTTTGTCTACGAGATTGTTTTGAGATATATATTTACATATGTGATGTTCTTTAGTATAAGGTGATCAATTTAACATTTGGTTCACTGGATATCATGTGGTTTTGTCGTGCTTCTTTTGTTATGACACATTTGACATTCCGTTGAAGCAACAGTATATTTAGATAACAACAATTTCGAGTAAAATGGCGCACTCTAATATATAGTGTCTTAAATTTAACATACAGGCGTGGGATATACATGTCGTTCAAAAGTGTTCATGCTTTACTAATTTTATTTAAAATTTTGCTTATCTAAGTATACATGTGATACGAAAGTAATAATACGTTGTTGAAATTTATTGCCGCTTAATAACATAAATGAGTCAAACCCTGACACACCATGTATATAGGATTCCAAAAGTAACTGCTGTTTCGTTTCGGTAATTTCAACGACTTGATTAATTCTATCAATACGTAGTCACGGGAGTTGACCGTACAATTTATTTTATATATTATATGCATAAGACATTGATATTTCAATGTTGTTACATGAATACTTTGTGTATACTTTTAATACTTACGCCATTTTTATATAGTTAGTGTTGTATGAATATGATTAACGAATGTAGGTACTATTATGAAATATGTGTGTCTTTGTAGCACTTTCATAGCAAACTGTAAGATCCCATTTATTCGCTGAATAGTGATATGATTTAAACATACATAGCGCTCATCCGATTCTGTATACATTATATGTGACATAATAAATAGATTTCACAAGTACATTATGGGTCAATAAATAAAAAACTATTACAAGAATACATCTTTATTGATACATTTAATTAACAGCCAGAAAAATAAATACGCCTCACCAAATCAGCCTTTGGGGACAATCGAAATTGTCCCATTCTATCGTCTTGGTGAAAAATATATACAGTGTGCAAAAATTAAGTACGCAGTAGGTCACGAACTCGCATAAAACGAACCGAACATCAACGTTTTTCAGATGAGTTCGGAAGAGAACATACGGTATAAAAAAATACCGAAACTCTAGAAGTTTTTGCGTTAGCAAAACCACAGTTGTGCATGGAATGAAAAATAAGAGGAACGTCACATCTAGACGATCCCACAGTTTCCTAACTATCACAAACCAAGCAAATAAATACACTGGAACAACGAGATAGCGGAACCAAAAATACCTCCCGTAAAATCGGTTCCAAATGTAAAAAATGTAATGCCTGTTGTCGGCCAAAACATACGGGTGAACCAAAGTGTTGAAATGCACTATTGCGACACTTGAGAACAAAACAACCAAAGTGATAATTTTATGCCGCTTCACAAATTTAAAAAAGCCGTTAATTTCGGTAACGAAATGAGGCCAAGCAAAAAACAGGCAAAAAAGCGAGAAATAAAATAGTTGAGGCATGTGAATTGTGGCCTCGTGTGCCGTTTTATCACCCACAACGATACTGCCATTCATGTAAACAAATAACACAAAAAATAGCAACAAAGAGCCGTAACAAGTGACGTTCAACCAAAAAACGAACGGTAGTTTTTTGATCGTAATCAATAATTTTTTTCCTTTGGCCAGTTTTAACAACTCGACCAATTCCTGAAAATTTTCAAGGCGGGTTCAAAGATTTTCCAGACGGTTTTACCTACCTTTGCAGACACGCAGTCAGTTCTTCTGGTCTTGTTGCAAGCGTTCAAATCTTTTAGGGCGTAGCACCCGAAAACCATCAGAACCCATATTATGTTGGTTTGCCGGCATAGAAACGAAAATAATCCTGAATGTGTGCTTTAGTATATTGCGAGCGAAGTGTTACTATTTTATTCACAATCACATTTTTGAGTCGAATATTTGAATAAAATGATTAACTACTAATTAGATTTTCAGGAATCCAGATACATTTGATTTTGGTAGATTGTGTGTGTGACGGGGAGCCATTTTGTTGTTAAATAATCTACCAAAATTAAATGTGTCTGCATTCCTGAAGACCTAATTGGTAATTAATCATAAATATTAAAAACAATAAATAAAATGTTACGTTATTATACATTATTTTATTTCTGTGCATTAAATATTAAATTAATTTTATCGAACGGATTGTGCATATTACTGCCGAAGGAACGAAATGTATTACTGACTGTGATTTAAACATAGTGGTTGTGAATAAAATTAAATTTTTGTCTGGTTTAAAGGGTGACCTACCAAATATAGATGCAAAATAGTGGTGATTTTTTTGTGAGAGTAAAAAAAGCACGGAAACCATCGTAAGTGAAACACTATCTGTGTAGTACAGATGGCCGAAAAAGTACAGGGGTGGTAATAAGGATAAACTAGTTGCTGAAATGGCATTTTGCCACTTGGGCTAAAAACAGAAAGTTACCATTTGCTGCGTAAAGTTGGCAATTTACTTGTTCATTATTTAGGTTTAGTAAGCAATAAAAAAGTATTAAATTCGCGAATGAGGAAATCAATGAAGTCAGTCTTAGCCAATAGGTTGTACACAAATCAAAAGGCCCCAGTAACAAGTTACTGAATAGGTAAAGGCCTGGCAATGTTGTTATTTTCGGGTGCCACTAAAACTCCAGTTATACTACGCATTTTGGGGTGAAAAAAAATACCTTGTCGAATTCGTATCTGCAATAAGCTTCCCCAAGCTGAAAATGAAACTCTTCGTCGATAATAAGACTTGCGGTTTGATATATTTTGTCAAATAAGACTTTTGAAGCTATGACAAATAATGTGAACAAGGTGCACGGCAAAATCGTGGAAATTTTTATTTGAAACATTTTGTCGGCGATTTGACGTTTGAGTAGTTTGAGGTTAGAAATTTTTGACACCCCCCACCCCCGGACTGTAAACAGTCACGTGATGTGTACTTTTGATTTTTTGTATTATTTATTAAGTAAAAATGCCATTTTGGACGTACCATGGACGTATTTAATTAAAAACTAATCAAAGTAAATGTTACGGTGCGATAATTGTTATTTTTTCTCTGATAAATTCGTTCACTGGAATGTCAAAAACTTTTTCCGTGTTATGTCACCTGTGACAGATGGATTAATCGTGTTTGCACAATGTTTTCAACCAACAAGACCTGTTTTTGTTAAGTTTTGTTTTAAATGAAAAAAAACTCTTAGTTTTGTGATCGTTACGGTGTCGAAAATCATGCATTAGGCACGTTTTTCACACACTTCACTGGGATGAAGCAATATGATTTAACTTTCCAATTGTTGAACGAATCAGGACATAATTATTACAATAATGGCAACACAACAGAACTCAAATCAAACACAAAACCAGTTTGGAAATATCACATTCCGCGAAATTCACAAAAACGCCTGGCTGAAAAAAGTCACATCAAACGTTAAAAAGGTAAGATAGTGTTTTTTTTCAAAATTTTGAGTTAAGTTTTAGAAACGCGAAGCTCTCTGGGTTGTGTTCTGTGTCCACGATGACACAGACGCCTTCCTTGAAATGTATCTCAGCAATAAAATCGCAGTTCTTCACAAGCCAGACTGGTTTATTTACTTGAATGATGTGCAACATGTCTCACCCACAATCTGTCCGAACGAGCAAGAATACGAATTTGTATTAACGTTAAAAACGGAAGTTGTGCGATTGACGGCCCCAACGTGGGACCAGATGCGAGATTGGGTGTCCAGTATTCAGACAAAGTTGCAAGAATTGAGAATTCTAAGTCCGAAAGATAACGTTTATTCTAAGTTACCAGAAGTTGGTCGTGGCCCCATACTATCGACTCGATCCACAAGGGACCCCAACTCACCCTTACCACCCCCACCTACAAGCGAACTGGAGGTGTTACCAGGGATTGAAATCGAATTGAGCAATTCTGATTCAAGACCACTAATACGACACTGGTAACTATTGCCGTTTAGTATTTTTTGCTCGGTAAATAAGTAGAAAAGTAGCACAGTTTTGGCTTGCGTTTGCACATTTTTGAATTCAGGCCTGTAGGGAAAGCAGACGTCTCTGTTTATTTTTTTAACTCTCCAATTCGGAAATAAGCGTCGGTCATAAATGTTTCAGTTGCTTTTTACCGAAACTTTTAAATGTAATTAATTAATTGACGTCTGAATGTAACAACTGACAATTTATTGACAACGGATTCAGTTGAGCAGAGCCGCACAATTTTTTTACTAGTAAACCAATTTTAACAAGGTGTTTCAACATAATTTTACGCCTGTAGTATACAACCAGCAATACATATTACATTGAAGGATTGCTCTAGTTAGTCAAAACGGTTTAGAGCATTCTTGCTCAAAAATGGAAACAAGGATGAGGTAGACAATATTATTAGGAAATAAAAGGTTTGTGAAATAAAATACAATTTTCTCACTTGGCGATAAATAGGAAAGAGTGAAAAGCTAGAATTTTGATGAAAAAAATGCACTTATCTTTATGGCATCTTCTTCTGCTACCGTTTGTAGCCAGACATTAAAAATAAATGTAAAACAAAGTCAATACAATATGGCAATAATACCGCATATTCAACGTCTCATTTGAGATGAAAAAAAATGCACTTACCTTTGTGGCGCTAATCCTTTAATCAGTCTCTTCCTTTTTTTCTTTCACACACTAACCGGATCAACACGCACCAATTTGAAACTTTTAAACCGCAAAATTCTGATTTTATTTATGAGGTGTCCGTTCGGGTCAACAGCGATTAACAAACTAAATTAAACGGCACAACGATAATTGTGTAAGAATATGGATAAAACGTCGCCAACAAAAAATATAATCTTTGAGATAACGAATAATTGTTGTAAGGTTTGTCTGATTCATTGATTTTTGTTACGACTAAGTCACGTAATATTTTTTGGGGCACTTATTTGATAAATACACGGGTAAGTGAATTTTATGATACAATCGCTAAAACTCATTTCTTGAGCAAATAATTTCAGCGAAATCTTAAGTATTCTTTAACTTTAACAACGTATTAGATTTTAATGGAGCTTCCTATAAACCGGTCCTAAGTGTAATAATAAGGCAAAATTGTATTTATACTTTGTGGAAATATTACAGCCACCAAGTTTTTTTTGCTTTAAATATTTTTGAGTGCGTTAGTTTTAGTAACGCAACTGTACAAAAACTAAATATGTAATATTATACAGGGTGTTTACGGTCTACGAGTCGAAACTTTAACTGGTAATAGAATAGGGCAGAAATAGTGTAACCGAAAAAGAAAACTCGCGAAATTGTTATTTATATCAATGTTATTTAATTTTTAAATATAGGCCCAAAGTTTGATGGTCACTGGAATTATTTTGAAGGAAACAAAATTTCATTGTTGTAACAAATAAGCAGATTGTTTCCATGGAAATGAAAAAAAAGCTTGTCGCTCGTTACTAAGACGCGTCCGACTTTGCCTTCAATGCAATGGAGCCAACTTCGAACATTTACTTTGACAGCAGTTCCCAAACAAATTGTGTAAAATAAATGTTTTTTCTTTACAACGTAAATTTTCGTTTTATCTACGGCATTACTATTCTTATATCGTGCAAATCATTTTCTTAAAGTTTCAACTCCAAGACCGTAAACACCCTGTATAATAGGCAGACATGAATCAACAAGGAAACATATACAGAGTGTCCCAAAAATGAGTATTTCTAGTTGAGTAAAAAAACTGGAAAATTAATTACGCTACAATATGATGTTACAGAAAAAATAAACTTCATCATAGACTTACCTTATACACATTCAGTTATTCAGTTCAATGATATTTTTACAATTAACATACTGCGTGCTGGTTCTCTTTGACTAATTTGCACAAACTTAAATACGACTTCTTTACCTAACAGCAGAATTTAACACAATTGTGGTCAAAATTTTTATTTACCTACCTACCACAAATAAGCCTGTCTGTCAATCGGCCACCAAAGTAAAATTTGACCGAACATTGAATTTGTAGGAATAGGTCGTTATCCCAGAACAATTCTTCCGGTGAAGAAACGCCACGATTACGCAGAGAAAGCACTTCAGAGCCGGAAGTGTTCAGATTTGATAATTTGTTCAATGCTGTTCAACAAATAAACACTGAAACGACAGCTTGTCATTATGAACGTTTGTTTCAAGGTGATCCAGGTATGTACCACATGAGCAGTTTTATATTATTATATTTTTTTGGATATTGTAGGTCCGTCCAGACAATTAGAGCGCTCGTCAAGTGCCCTCCAGCAGCCGCCCTTATCATATAAGACATTTAGAGAGCAGCAGGTTTTACAGTTGCAACGCGAGATGGCACATTCCGGTGGCGTTAGACTACAGTTACGGAAAAAAGATTGTATCAGTTCGGTGGCTTTAGCCGACGCGTTTGACTCAGTTTGGTACGCTACCAATCACTACAGTGTATCATATTTGTCCCCGTTTTTTTAGGGTTTGTGGTTGGAAACAAAGAGAGCAACCAATGTTATATAATGTTCTCCACATCGGGGATAAAATTTTAAGTGTAGCTGGAATCCCCGTCAAATCGACAGCTGAGGCTAATAGAATACTGGAATCGCACTATTGTGGTCTATATGTAAGTGGGCAAGTTAGTTAATAATTTGTTTATGTGTGTTTTCAGGTTGATATTATTATTAAAAGGGTGCCTCATGGTCAGGTCTTCTTGATCCAGCGTGAAACCGAAGGCCAGTCGTTAGGAATAGTTCAGGAGAATAACACCGCTGTTATAGAACTGGTTGAAGAAGATAGCTTGGCTGCAAGGCAGGGATTATCGGCCAAAACCAAAACTTGTGATGGCTTATCGTTAACCAATTGGGTGTTGACGGAAGTAAACGGGCGCCCTTTGAACTTATTTTTTAAGAAGAACCAAGTGAGAGATCGCCTCAATTCAGTGGGGCGAGACATATCGATTTTAGTCCAACCTCTAGATTTAATAAAGCAACTTAAGAAAGAATTGAAAGCACTAAGAAACTATAAAGAATATATTTTACAATAATTTAAATCACATTTTCCGTATTTGAAACATGAACTGAAGTCTATACTGTGATTTATATTTTATACCAATAAAGGAATCAAAACGTTTCGTTTTTTCTTTCATGGGGGGACGCTCACCTTTCCCGCAAACACAATACTCTTAGCCGGCTTGTTCACAATGAAGTACAAGAAGGGCTTGTTGGCTACAAATTTCGGAGGGGGGGCTTTATTCACAACAGACGCTCCTAAAATGCACTGTACTTAGTCAAAGTTATTGCATACGTTATAACTAACCAGAAGCTGCAGTAGCGACAGTTCCTTCTTCATTCACTTGTATTTCCGCCCTTTGGAGCAGTCGAGAGATGTACAAGTAGTGGGGGAACATGCCGAGGAGATTCGCCTGACTGGCGTCGAACACATCCGGCATTCCCATCTAAAAGAAATTCCTACCGACTGCGCCAAATCATAATTTTTTACCTTTTCAAGGACCGTGTTCAGCGTCAAGTCTGACTTGACGGTGAAACGCGGCAAATACACTTTCACATCTTCGCCTTCAAAATCCTCCTTGGCTTTGTTGAGCCTTTCGATGATTCTGCTGAACGGATGCTCGGCCATTAAATTAAGCATGTTAGCTAAGGTCTGATCTTTGTACGGCAAAATCACAATCATTGACATTTTGTCGCCCTACAAAACGCAGTTCAGACCTTTTCTTGGTCATTTAAACGAAGAAATCACCTTTCCGTACGGTAATTCAATGGCGTAGCCTCTGATCCACTCAAGTCTCGAATAAGGGAAGAAACCCATTTGTGACATCATATCCACTTCTCCTAACTTGTTCTGTTTCTCGTCGTAGAAAGTGTCACGACGCGTTTCAGACCTATTGAAGGGTTTCATCCATGTGCCTTTGAAATACATGGCACTGACGATGAAAATTTCGGCGTCAAATACATCGTCTAAAAAATGATAGCAAGGTTGCGAAAGTTGAAGTGTTAATTACCTGGGCGTATGAAATTTCGTATTCTGTTTTTTGTTGCACTAGCCACGTATTTGTTGATTCTGTCGCTGGCGGTTCTAGTGTCTGAAAAATCAGTGGGTTCGATTTTAACTCCGTAATCTTTGTGGGCAATGTCGCGGAAGTCGGTTTTCAGTTCCTGGGCTTTTGTCGTAAAGATTGCGTTGTAGATGTCTAGGTTCGCACCGTCGTCTTTTTCCTACAAGTTATGATAATAATGATAATCGGACAGTAACACAAATTACCGATAAAAGGGCCGACAAGTTCTTGAAGCTGTTCCTAAACATAGCCTTGTTGGGGAAGCTTGGTATCCTGAGAACGCTTTCCATTTGTTTGGCCGTTTTGTCCTTTGCTCCCTCATCGATGATCGAGAGAAGTGTCCACACTGTATATGGGGACAGTGCTAAATTGCGTGGACTTCTGGGTTCTTTACTGGTAGCCTGACATCATTAACATAATTAAATAAATAACCAAGGTTATTAACTCACGGCTAGTAAATCGATGGCGAACGCATTCGACGAGTCGCTGATACTTTGGGCCTTAATACAAAAAATCACTGTGGCCCAGATGAAAATCGGCACTAAAATATTCGATTAAATAAGTAGGTATAACAAAGGATCGTGATAGATCGCGTCAATAAAATGTTCAAGGTGAAGCACAATGGAATAAAGTGAACTTTGTTTCGGCAATAACTTACACTTTCTCTTCAAATCCATGTTGTTGTTGGTACATCAGCAACTGCAGTGCCGTCCTCACAAACGATTAGAAAACACTGGATGCAATTAAACTCGTCGGCGGTAATTTGCGTTCAACTCGTTTTGTGAAGAAATTTTAATATCCTCCTAGTTAGCGTGGTTGACCTTTATCTGTTAACAATCCCGTTAATATTTGTTCCTTTTATAGCGCAAATTTTAGTGTTTATCCTAATACTTACGCACGTACACAGCCAGAATGTCTTACCAGATTGTTAAAGATATTCATTGGGAAAAACCCAACGACTTGAATCTTGCACAGTTCCTTGCTTTTTCAACGAAGACGGATTTATATCTAAATTTAGTAACTGTTGATAGGTATAAATCAACTCATTGATTTACCAGTACGTAAATCAACTCGAAGAACTTATTAGTAATGTGTACCTTTGGTTTCCCATTTTGCTATCCCTCTCTTAAAATTATTAACATCCGGAAACTTGTTTCAAATGAAAAAATTGATGTCACTCGTTATTGTATGGAGATGTGACTCGTCATTTCATAACATAATTAAAGGAATTAACTATCAAATAATAACTATTTGTAATATTATAATAAATTAGCTTGGAGCTGAAGTTCTTGAAGCGAGTATGAAAAAAAGATTTCCTTGAGTTTTCGAAGGTAGGTAAGTGGGTTCGTACCTATTAAAACCGTAAAAATATTTCAAATATGGTTTTCTACAGACGTAAATATACGATGATATATTTTACGATGCTCTAGAATAAATAGTTTTCGAGAAAAAATCGTTTTAAATCATTGAGAAATAATTTGGTATTTATTTTTATTTGAAGCCGAGTTTCTGTTACCAATTTTTATTTTTATACCAACTTTTTATTGAAAGTCGGTATTAAAAAAAGACCATGTCCTAAATGTAAAAGACCAATAGGAAGAAGACATATGGATATACATCTTAAATTGGAATAGCACTCACTGATTACTATTTTTTTTAATTTGTTAATAAAATTATAAAAAAAAATTCCATATAAATGGAAGCTCAAATTAGAAGCTTGAAACGCAGACAAAGATATGTAAAAAAATTTCAAAGAGATATAGACAATAAAAGCAGAAATCAATTACGTGAGTTTATGAAAAAATTTATAGTAAAAGGATATTCAAGAGCATGCCTAAACAAGAACTGATTGAAGGAATAACGTAAGTTTTCGCGGCCAGAGTCAAATGAAGATCTAGGTTTTTTTGTAATTAATTTGTAAGGGACATCTTCAGGACAAAGACGAGAGAAAAAAGAGAGAACGGGAAAGGGAATAAGGCACAGCAACTCAACGTGTGAACCACGCCATAGGCGAAACCAAATTAAAGTTTTACACTAAAAAAATTCATAACTCTAAAACTAAAAGTCGTAGAGCAAAACGGTTTGTTCCAGTGAATTCTGCGGCTCATTTTGCGTATTATACCAGCTTTTAACGAGATTTAAAATTTTGAATTTTTTTGCTTAAAATTGTGGTAGCCATATACTTTATTATTCAACAAAAAAATTCATAATTCAAAAAGTCGTAGAGCAAAACGGTTTGTTCTAGTGAATTCTGCAGCTCATTCTACGTATTATATCAGCTTTTCACGAAATTTAAAATTTTGAATTTTTTTGCTTAAGATTTTATTGGTCAAGACACTTACCTTCACAAAAATAAAAAAAAACATTTTTTTTTAACTTACTCAATCAAAGTTTTATGGACATTTCTATGTTCATACAACCCTCTAGAGTTGTTAAAAGTAGAAAAACAGTCAGTAGGTTTGATTTTTTAAATTTTGATTTTTCCAATTTTCGTCGCGATTTTGGTCGATTTCCGGTACCCGAAACATTTATCGAGCAATAACTCCGGAACTATTAGAGATAACCCCATGAAGTTTATTATCGTTGGAAAGCTCTTTTCATTGTCTATCTTTTTAAAAAAAGATTATTGTTTTCCGACTAATAGTTTTCGAGAAAATTGCAAATAAAAGGAAAAATTGGTAAAATTTAAAAAAATTCATAAGTAAAAAACTATTGGGAATTTGGCGATTTTCTCGACGCCAAACGATTCTCCGGTTCATTTTACATAGGTATGGACCAAAATAGTTCTACTTTTTCGAATAGTTTAGCCGTAATAGAGAAAATAAAAAAATTGAAAAATTTGTTAACACCCCCCCCTTAGAAATTGCCAATTTTTAAATTGTCTCAAAATCAATTCAAATCCATCCTATCTTATAGATTTTGATGTGCTCTTTACAATGGAGTAAACCGTTTTCCTCTAGCTCTTTTAGTTTGGCCGTAATCGACGTTTGAAAATTGAAAAATTTTTTGCGAGATATCGCCTTGAAACCTATGCCAGTTTGTAGGGCTTTTTATATCGGTTCTAACCGATTTTACCGTTTGTCTCTAACTCTTATAGTTTCGCCGTAATCGGCGTTTAAAAATTAGAAAAAAGTGAAAATGGCAACCTTTTTTTGCGTTTTTCTCGGAAACTATAAGACTTAGAACAAAAATCGATAAAGCAGCGGATAGCGCTTGAAATTCTCTATTTTCTCGTGAAAACCAGGAGTCGCTCCGGGCAATGGTTCCGGGTACAGAGGCATTTAAAGTTTAACACTAAAAAAATTCATAACTTAAAAACTAAAAGTCGTAGAGCAAAACGGTTTGTTCCAGTGAATTCTACGGCTCATTTTACATATTATATCGGTTTTTTACCCGATTTAAAAATTAGAAGTTTTTTGCTTAAAATTAGGGTGGCCATTTCATAGTGGATACTTCATTCTTCAACAAAAAAATTCGTAACTCAAAAACTAAAAGTCGTAGAGCAAAACGATTTGTTCCAGTGAATTCTACGGCTCATTTTACATATTATAATGGTTTTTCACCCGATTTAAAAATTGAAATTTTTTGCTTAAAATTAGGGTGGCCATTTCATTCATAGTGGATACTTCATTCTTCAACAAAAAAATTCGTAACTCAAAAACTAAAAGTCGTAGAGCAAAACGGTTTGTTCCAGTGAATTCTACGGCTCATTTTACATATTATATCGGTTTTTTACCCGATTTAAAAATTAGAAATTTTTTGCTTAAAATTGGGGTGGCCATTTCATAGTGGATACTTCATTCCTCAACAAAAAAAATTGTAACTCAAAAACTAAAAGTCGTAGAGCAAAACGTTTTGTTCCAGTGAATTTTGCAGCTCATTCTACGTATTATATCACCTTTTCACGAGATTTAAAATTTTGAATTTTTTTGTTTAAAATTGGGGTAGCTATTTCATAGTGGGATACTTTATTCTTCAACAAAAAAATCATAACCCAAGAACTAAAAGTCATAGAGCAAAACGGTTTGTTCCAGTGAATTCTGCGGCTCATTCTACTATTATATCAGCTTTTCACGAGCTTTAATATTTTGATTTTTTTTGCTTAAAATTTTAAAGGTCAAAGCACTTACCTTCATAAAAGTGTAAATTGTTTTTTAACTCGTGTGAGAGATAGCAAAGTTTTATGGACTTTTGTATGCCTTTACAACTCTCTGGAGTTGTTAAAAGTAGAAAAAAAGTTAATTAAGTTAAAAATGATTTATTTTCAGATTTTTTTAGGCATTATTATTGCTCAAACTCAAAGTTTGCCGCTTTGAAAAAAATGGAAATGCGAAAGTGAGATTCATAATTTAAAATCGCTTACGTCAAATCTAATTTTAAAATGAGCCTTGATGCGACATCTGTAGTTCGTACCTTAAAACTGAACAACTAAAACTCTAAAGGACGCTTCACAAAACAATAAATTAATGTGACGTAGCAGCAACTTAATTCGAATTAATTTAATCTTGAATTAAATTATATTCGCTTTTTGTAAACTAATCGCATTCACATTTTAATTCCCATGCGTAACAATTAATTTAGCAATAAAAAATCGATAGCAAGCCCATTTTGGATATTGCATTCAAGTTATTTTAGAGAATTGTTCGACCTTCACTGCGTGCAAATTGTCTCTTGAGAAATTAGCTACGCCAAAACCATTAGAAGATTTTGTAATAATAATAATAACCAACAGGCCTCAACTTGAATTCGTTTTCTGGTTGGAAAATAAAAATTTGAACTCATTTTTTGCGTTTATTTCTATTGTAAAGTAAATTATTTGTAAAAGAAAACAATAAAATGACGGTTCATGTATCATTGCACTTGTAACGAAAGTGATTTGCCGATCGAGACGTCTTAATTGATTCGCCAAGCAATCGGGTTGCTGAAAAACTGGTTCTGCGGCGATGTGTGAATGCAATTGCAGGGCCTGGGCCAACCCACTCACATCTCCCAAACCACTTCCCTAATAGTGGGGACATTTCACCGAATACTTCACCAGACAAAGCATGGACAAGCGATCAAAGCGTCAAAACACTTCCCTTTGTGAAACAATAATTAATAATGAATAAATAATAAGATTATGCATTTTATTATACCTTTTAACGGAAATTTAAAATGTCCGTCATTATTTATTACTGTAAAGCGCACTTTTGGCCGTTTGTCACAATTATGAGACACTTATTGTTTACAAAATTTTGTTTACGATTTTGTTTCTGATAAGTAGCAGTAGTAATAGCTACATATTGTTATTGTATCAGGTTACACCTATCTATGATTACCTTTTGTTCTGTTTCAACTTTTGTAATTCAATCGGCCTCACAGTTGTTGATACAGTTCTATATTTCTTTGTTGTAGAAAAATGAAATTGTCTAATGTATAATGTGATTTTCTACGTTCCAATGTCTTCCAATACACAATAGTTTATTGAAAAAAAGTTAGTTTCCAGTGCAGACATGCAATTAGTCACGTTGTCTCATCATCGCTTCCTGGTAGTGAAAGTTAATAACATCTGATAAGAACTCGCAGATTATCATTAGCTACCTGCCACATCACGATAAGCTTTGGTGGTTTGAAAATGTGGTGGAAAAACAAACCATTTACCACCCGCCTACTCACGAAATTATCTTTTAATTTGTTTTAAATGAGCTTGGAGCTTTGAAAATATTTTTTTTCTCAAAACAGAAAACGCTTGGATGAGTGTATGAAAGTATGATTTTTATGTGAAAGCACTACAAATGTGGCATTGTGTAGTGATTTCGATTATATTGACGTAATTACGCCGGCTGGCATAACTTTTGAGAAGTCAATGACCCTTAATTGTTGAGTCAAGGACGAACTGGCGTGAATATATTTTTCCAAAGGGTTTTGTGAGGGGTGGAAGTGAATAAAGTGTTAAAAAAATGTTAGAAGTGTTAGTTTAGTGTTTATTGTGTGTAAATGATTGATAATAAGCGGAGTAAAAAATATTTGTTTGAAATTTCGAAAATGGGCGGCTCTAACTGGCTGCGATAGACCAATGGTGTCCGGGTAAATTTTCGTCGAGGAGGGTCGAAGACGGCCGAGAGGTTTTGTGCAGGCAAGCAGCGCCACCAGTTGGAGCACTAGATCGGAAATATGGCTGTAAAATAACCAAAATCTCTTTGTTATAGTAAAAATGTTTTTGTATTAAAGTGGAGGCAAAACGTGTCTCGCTGGTGGTTGGCGGCTCAGGATGTGGAAAAGGGCCCAGTGCGAGTAAGTTTGCGTATTAGTGGTGCGTGCTAGTGATGGTTGGCCATCAACCTCTGGGCTTGGGGAAAATGAAACGCGCTAGAGATGTCTAGCGCTGCAGTGGCCAACTCGTTGAAGATGCCGATGTCCCGCACCCAGCTGTTCTCCTCGCACTCGTACCTGGCCGAGGGCGGCCTGCCCCCCCTGAAGCCGGCGGCGAAGGAGCAGAGCCCGCCCGCCGCCGCCGCCCCCGGGGGGCTGCCCGAGCTGCAGGTGGTGGGCTCGTGCGCGCTGCAGTGCATGCAGCCGCACATGCTGCGCCCCAAGGGCTCGCCCGGCCCCCCAGACAAGCACAAGACCATGGTGGCCACCCCCGACCAGGTGATGAAGCTCTACATGAACAAGCTGACGCCGTACGAGCACCACGAGATCTTCAACTTCTCCCAGATCTACTTCATCGGGGCCAACGCCAAGAAGCGGCCCGGAATCATCGGAAACCCCAACAACTGCGAGTACGACAACGACCAGGGCTCCTACCTGCACATTCCCCACGACCACGTCGCCTACCGCTACGAGGTGCTCAAGGTGATCGGGAAGGGCTCCTTCGGGCAGGTGGTGAAGGCCTACGACCACAAGAACCACATGCATGTGGCCCTGAAGATGGTGCGCAACGAGAAGCGCTTCCACAGGCAGGCTCAGGAGGAGGTGCGCATCCTGGAGCACCTCAGGAAGCAAGATAAAGACAACACGATGAATATCATACATATGTTGGATTCGTTCACGTTTCGTAATCACATGTGCATCACTTTCGAACTTTTGTCCATCAACCTCTATGAACTTATCAAGAAAAACAAGTTTCAGGGCTTTAGTCTACAGCTAGTACGCAAATTTAGTCATTCGCTACTACAATGCCTTGATGCGCTTAATAAAAACAAAATTATACACTGCGATATGAAACCGGAAAATGTCCTGCTGAAACAACAAGGAAGAAGCGGACTCAAGGTTAGTACACCAACCACCCCCTTCAATACACATCCAAATCACACGTGTGGGTGGAACACATTTAAATAACACTGCGAAAAACTACAAAACAAATCCAACAATTTTAGTTTATAATATTTATTCATACTTTGGGGTTGAAAAACAGGGATACAAAAATACAAATTTCAATTTAGCATTCCAAATAATTTGCCGGTTCATGGTTGCAAATTTTTTGGTTTTATTACGAAAGATAAATTATTTCATATTTGACATTTTTGCACGTGCAAATGCTCTTCCGCAGGCGCGATTAATTATCGCAAAAATATTCGCGAAGTTATGTGAAGATTTGCAAAATTGGCAATAACACTTTCCTCTGATAACATTTAACATCAAAGATTAGGTAAGTATTTAAAATGTGCACACTCACTGGAAAATTCGTAATCTAAAGCTTCGTCGCAGAAATTTTGTAGTTAAATTAAAGAAACGTCCATAAAAAACTACACACTTAAAACGTGCTGAATCCTATACCTGCTTTCGGTTTTTCTCTATCAGGTATAGATTTTCCTAATTTCTCAAAATTCAATAAATGATGAGAATCATTCGAGAATTTTTTTCTGTTCATGAAGGCCTGAAATATGCGACATGTTCTTTCCAAATTTTTTTGACTCTCACTTAGATTTCTTAACCGAAAATGTTATCGCATTATCGATAACATAAAGAAAGGGTTCATCAAGATATATTACACGTGGATGAGACGATACAACGAGAAATAGTCATAATTCAATGAAAAATATGCACCTAGTTAGATTTTTTAATGGTTTTTAGTGTTTTGGAACGAATTATAACATTTGTTGTAAAATATTGTGACAATCATTAGATTTGCAGTTATAGTTTTACGTAAAATCGACGCTTTATTATAAAAAATCTATTACAAAAATGCATAATTTTTGTTACTATAGTT
The DNA here is from genome assembly GCA_939628115.1 of Tribolium freemani. NCBI lineage: Eukaryota > Metazoa > Arthropoda > Insecta > Coleoptera > Tenebrionidae > Tribolium > Tribolium freemani. The sequence goes on along the minus strand of OW626792.1, from coordinate 10,560,495 downwards.
CGATTCAGAAGCATTAGATTTATAATATTTTTGCAGACTCGTGTAATAAATATACAGGGTTATTCACGAGTAATTCGAATTCGAATAGAAACATTTAATATAAAAATAAAGAGACCGTTGGGTAAAAAGATAAGATAATAATAGTTTTGGGAACTGAGGCAGTAATAATTGCCAGTAGTTGGAACATTTATTGGCACTCAAAAACTAAAAAAGTGTGATTGAGTTGATCGAGTGCAGATTGGGAAACAATTGCTGTTCTGCTGATAATAAATAAATGGCATGTGTGGTAAAAAATAAATCACTCTTGATTTTGTCTGAACCAAATAAAGCGTAACTCAACATTATCCGTAACTACAATCTAGCAATTGAAAGACTATAACTAGTTATTAACAATAAGTCTGACTTCCTGTTTGGTCCAGGTATTTATTATCCTGTATATGCTTCACATAGACTGGTCACGATATTTGATGCATCGTCGCTTTTTCATTATAGTTGTAGAAATGGTAGTTTTTTGTCACTGGATACAATAGTGAAAACAAAGAAAAAACATGTTCTTACTGAGACAAAATTAAAATTAAACGCCGGAGGAACTGTGCTACAATAAATTTAAACTCGGCGACACTAATCTAAACTTAGCTTTCTAAACAAAACAATGATTTCTTGTTTTGGTTAATTGATCAGATTAGAACGTGATGAATACCCCGATTGTTTTGAATATAAGGCAAACCGCAAGTTAATACAGTTTTATCATTTTCACTAACGAATGCAATATTCGCAAATATCGATCGGTTTTGTTTGACAAGAGCACTTTCTACGAATTGATTGCATCTCAACTCAACAAGATTATCAATCTTGACAGCCATAAATTCGGACTTATTATTTTAGAAACTGCACTTAACCATGAACAATGTGTCTTAAGTTCAACATACCTAACTATAAAGCACTTAAGGGGAAAGAAATTTACAACAGCGTCTTGGACAGGTTTTCGGCTTTATATTGTCTCCTGTTCTAAATCTTTTTTATTGTGGGTAACCCACTTCTGAAATTAAATTTGTTATAAGCCGGATTAAATTATGCCAAGGCAAGTATGGCAAATATGGATGCAATCCATTGTGAACTTGTGTTATTGTTTGCAAAATTCTGCAATTGCAGCTACGTAAACTTTGTTTCGTAATATAAAATATTGCCCAATTTTGGGATTAGATTAGATAAAAATCTGTTTCTTATCAAACAATCAAACTAATCACAGTCAATATGGAAATATTCCACTAAGAATCGCTTTAGAAGCCTCTAGAAGCGCGAAGTGTCATTATTGTTATTATAGCGTGTCTGTTTTTGACACATTTGCATAATATTGCATGCAACGTTCAAATATGCAAACCACAATTATTATTTTGGTACAGAATAGAAGCTTTTAATGGTCAGGCTTGCAAAACACTATTGATTTAATTTGTTTTTTCATAGTCAAGCATAATACTAATTTTAGATATTTATATTTTCACCTATCACGAAAGCGCTTATTGTGACAAGAAAAACATTACTTTATAATGTGATGCATAAAAACTGTCAACACTTTTGAATGAACCACTGATAAATTAAAAAAAATAATAATAAGGAATATTCATTATTATTATTATTTGCGTTCCAATGAAAAATGGCTACTGCGTATGAGTTGTGCAAAATTCTTTCCTATTATTTAATAAATAATAAATACAGATTGTGCAAGTTTATTTATTATGAAATTAATTCAAAGAAACTATTGAAATTATTCCAGATTAAATTTATAATGATGAGCATTCACCTATTTATTTCAAATAAATGCAAATACTGGAATTAACGAAAAGCACTTCTGTGCTTGAAAATATGTACATCATTTAACAATAAAATAAAACTACTCACGTAGCTGGGACTGGAAAAAGTGTCCATTTGTCTCGACATAAGTTTGTGCAGCGCTCGATTAAAATTGTTATTAAATTTATTGTTCTGTTGTGATTGCCATGGTAGAATAATAAATATAATCACAATTTCAATAGAGCTCGTCACGAGCCTAGTAATATTTTTCTTCGGTGAGTTATAAGTTCCTGTGATTTCATCAGCTGTTTCAAACCTACAACTAAAGAAGTGACAGAAACATGAATGCAATTTTTTATTTTAAAAACACAAATTTATTACTTATTTATTACCTCTAAAGACCTGTTGCCACAAAAAATTCTAGATATCGAGGTTTCGGGATGTAGAATATTGCTTTTTATACTCCTATACTATTTTGTTTGATAATTATAAAATTAACAAACTAAAGAAAATCGATTAAATTCACAAAATACATAATTGGGTTATATACAGGTGTTCCGTTTTTATTGTTACAAATTTAAACAGGTGATAGAACATTCAATTTTAAGACAAAAGTTTCTCACAAACGGTGAGTTGTATCAAAATAACACAAGAGACCATTTTTGTGTGGAAAACTATGGAATTTACGATTTTGTTGCTGAAAATGTCAAAAAATTAAAGCCAAAATAGTTAGGGTACTTTTTACCCTACATCCCCCCGTTTGGGACGCCCCTGATTAAATTTTTTTACATTTGATTCTCAAATTAGATTAGGCGTATAGAGATTATTAACTGCACTAAATTTTGTAATTTTATCTGTACTGGTTTATGTGCTTACCTTTTGCTGCATTATTTTCTTATTCTGCCGGGTTTCCTTACCGTGTCCTTACAATCCTTACCTTGTTTGTGTTTACGTCATATTTTACTTATTCACAACTTTTTTTCTATTGAAAAATTCTTAGACCTGATCCGGGTTCGAACCCCGACTTCCCGCATTAAAAGTGGCGCTTTTACCACTGGGCCACCAGGCCCTAGCTAGTGACCGTATTTTGCAGATATTTAAACACAAATATTTGCTACTACAAACTCCATATAATTGCTTTAATTCTGTATATTTTGTACAAATCAGTCCAAAAGTCGCAAATTAGGTCAATTTGATACTCTAATTATTTACCAAATTTTATCAAAAAACACCAAATTAAGATACAGAAAACAGTGTTTTGGAGTTTTCCAAGCGTGTAAGATGATTTTTCAATTCTAAATCAAAAAAACCTCAATTTTAAACTGAAAATGGAAATTACTGTCGAATTTAAGAGGCATGCGACTTATGAAAATGAAGGTTTGAGATATCGAAGTAAAATTACATTGATTTCTACAGCGCCGGCTCTAACGGATTTGCCGCCCCGGACAAAACTGTAAAATGCCGCCCTCACTGAATAAAAATTACTATAAAAAATATTTTTTATTTAGAAATGAGTTTATTAATAAATTATTATTTCTAGTGGTGACTGTGAAAGTCGAATAAAAAAAATTATTGATTTTGAATTTTATTCATTATAAAAAACGAACAAATTTGTAATAATAACAAATATATTAAACATAATATGAATTAAAAACAGTAAATGAAACTAAAACACAACTAAAACGCAAATTCTTGATGTTTTTTTATTCACAAAAAATTTGAAACTTCGGCCAAGTTCGAAAAATCCAAGAATGTTCTAAGTATTTAGTATTTTATTTCAAAACTTATTTTTTAAATAGCTGTGTAGTAGCATTTATTATTTATTTTGTTATGGCATTTTATTAAAAAATAATGTTTTCAAAAATATATTTTACAAATTTTCGCCAATTTGCCGCCCCGGACAGGGGTCCGATTTGTCCGCCCCTAGAGCCGGCCCTGATTTCTATTAGTAAATGCACGGGACCAGCCAATCCGTTCGACATTTAGAATTTTCTAGGTACAGAGGTTTGACTTATAAAGTTTCCACTGTAATAGTTTATAAAAAAAAATAATCGGTTAAATCTAAAAAAGTGAAAATGATAGAAGGGGATGGAGTTGTTGATGTCGCGATGGCATTTTTTAGTGTTTGATCAGTGGCGTACTGAGCAGGGTTCCGTGGGTTCCGCGGAACACGGGCCCGGGCCTCCAAGGGGCCCGCAGTGGTCTTTTCCGTTGTCCAATTACAAATTACAATTTAGAACAAATTTTAAAAAGTCAAAAGTTAAAAATTATTTTTTGGATTAGCTGACAAAATTAGATTGTGTTGACAAAAAATTGTTTTGCCTGCATCAAAGCACCAAGACTTGTCCACTTGTACCGAAAACATAATCACTAATCAGAAATGTTGGATTTTCTTTATATTACAGATAAATTATGTTCTTAGTTTAGTTTCAATTGGAGTGTGTAGTATCGTCTGAACTGTGTGCAATTATTCTGTGCGTACTTGCTATATTTCCCACATTATTAATTATCTTTTTGTTGAAAAGATCTATACCTATTTTGGAGTAGAAAAAGTTTGTAATAAATAAGACATTGAAGACATCAAATTAAAAAAAACTTGTCCCTACGGTCTTCTGGAATGTAAATATTATACAAACTTTTTCAAAATACTCTCAAAAATCATTTTAACTTCAAAATCAAAAGCCTAAGTTGATGATGACGCTAAAGCGTCTAAAATAACATTAGAAACGTATGAAACGAAATTTTTGAATGTACCATAGGAAGTAAAATTTTACAAATCATCTAAATTATTATTTTAAAACGAAAATAAAAATATTATGGCGAAGTCGCAAAACTTTTTACAAATGCGTATCAACAAATGAACAAACGCAATTTACTGATTAAACAAATACAGTTTTTTTTTAAGTGGGGAATATCTACAATATTTACACTAAAAAGGGCTTCTCGACCATAACCTTTTTGTTGACGAATCTCGTGGGTAATTTTTATCAAAATGAAATAGGTGAAGATTTTTTAGGATTTGTTTTTTGTAAGGGCTAGACATTATTATTGCTCAAATAGAATTCAAAATCTAGGTCAAACAAAATATTTTCAATTTTAAAATTTTAAATGTGCCCAAGTTTTATTAAATTGCCATGGGGGGCAAGATGTTAGGAGGGCCCGTGTTGAGATGATGGAACACAGGCCCATTAAGGGCTCACTACGCCACTGTGTTTGATAAATATTTTCATTGGGTGTGTTGTATTCAGACTATAGTTTTTGTTATATGTCGGGAAATTCTTCCTAGGTTTATTTTTAATTTTGATAAATTTGAAACTAAAAATATTGAAATGGTTCCAAAAGAATGAATTTAGATGTCAATATTTCAGCGCGGCGTGTTTTTTGCTTTGTACAGGGTGTTCCAAGTTTTATGGCCGAGGCAAAAATAAACATTTCTAATCGAGTAAAAAAATAATTGTATAGTTTAAACGATAGAGAATTATTTACGCTACCATTTGATGCTTTGATATTTTTCAAAATTTTTAAGGTAGGGCTGTGAGACATTAAAAACCACGTTTGTGAATTTTTTTTTAAGTTATTGGGGTATTTTCTGTATGGGAAAATTCCTTTAATTTTTTGAGCCGTAATTGCCGAAATAGAATTAGGCGGAAGTTGATAGCTTTTGAGTAATTAACGGTTTAATATTGAACATGTAAGAATTTTGGTTATTTATTGCCAAGTTAGGGATGATGGTCTGTCAACTCCGTGGTTTCTTGTTCACAATGGAGCTGAGGCGTGATGGATTTATGACGTCTCTCCAACAGATGGGTCTCTGCAAGATTTCGTTCCAGTGAGCCGACGACCGCTTCACCCCGGAAAGGTTGTAAACATCATTGCGAACCTTTTTCCATTGTCAAGAAATTCTGACCTGATTACCAATTACCGCAAAGCCTGCCATAAATTATTCCGGCTTTTAGATCTTCAATATTAAAATGTTAATTATTCAAAAGCTATCAACTTCCGCCTAATTCTATTTCAGCAATTAAGGTTCAAAAAATTAAAGAAATTTTCCCATATAGAAAATACGCCAATAACTTTAAAAAAAAATTTCACAAACGTGGTTTTTAATGTCTCACAGTCATACCTTAAAAATTTTGAACAATATCAAAGTATCAAGTGATAGCGTAAATAATTCTCCATCCTTTAGACTATACAATTATTTTTTTACTCGATTAGAAATATTTATTTTTGCCTCGGCCATAAAACTTGGAACACCCTGTACAACCTAGTTTAATTTTTTTGCAGGTGATAGATTTTGGTTCCTCCTGCTACGAACAAAACCGCGTCTACACATACATCCAGTCCCGTTTCTACCGCGCCCCGGAGGTGATCCTGGGTGCGAAATACGGCATGCCCATCGACATGTGGTCCCTGGGTTGCATCCTCGCCGAGCTCCTGACCGGTTTTCCGCTCCTCCCGGGCGAGGACGAGGCCGACCAGCTCGCCTGCATCATGGAGCTGCTCGGCATGCCCCCGCAGAAGCTGCTCGACCAATCGAAACGCGCCAAGAACTTCATCTCCTCGAAGGGCATCCCCCGGTACTGCACCTGCACGACGATGCCCGACGGCAAGGTGATCCTCAGCGCCGGGATCAGCCGCCGCGGGAAGCCCCGGGGCCCCCCGGGCTCCAAGGACCTCAAGCGCGCGCTGAAGGGCTGCGACGACCCGCTGTTTCTGGACTTCATCCAGCGCTGCCTGCAGTGGGACCCCGAGGTGCGCATGACGCCCAGCGCAGCCTTGCGCCACGCGTGGTTGCGCCGTCGGCTGCCGCGGCCGCCCAATGAGAAGGCCGAGTCCTCGGCCACGCCCACCGGGATGCGCACGCCGAAGAGCAACACGCTGACGAGCAACAAGGTGCGCGTGCAGCTGAGCGAGGAGCGCTCAGCGACTCTGCACTCGGGGAAGCTGCCCCCCGTTACGTAGCCCCAAGCCTTCTAGGTTAGGTGAATCATATCGCGAGAGCGGTCTTGTCTTGTGATTGCAAATTCGGACTGGAATGTGTACATTCCGACGTGTCAATTCCTCCATCCCATCGTTTCGTTCGTCTCATCTTATTTATTTATCGACGTCAGTGCTCATACTCCAATTAGACTATACGTGCAATATGCGATTGCGACTGACTGGGGGCTCACCCTATACTACTCAGGGCCGTCTCTAGCCTCACAGCCGTCGGGGTGCAAGTTCGGAGTGCCGGCCCTGGCATTTTTTTACAAAATTTTGTTCACAAAACAGTAAATAACAAAACTTATAGCTAAGTCTGACCTGACCTGACCTGACCTGTCTTGTGTGATACTGCTCCTCAAATTATTTTTTACAAGTTTTAGCTTAGAAAATGTGCTTGCCTTTCTCTATTTCTATTTTCCAAATTTTTATATCCCCGTACAAAACATTTGAATAACTTGCATTAACTTGCAATAAACTAACCCCTGATTTAAGAAAAACCAAAACGCAACACTATTTTTTTTATAGACTAATGTAATAAAAACAACAAAATTGAAAATTTTGCCACTGGGGTGCACCCCGGGCACCCCGCTTAAGGCGGCCCTGAACTACTACTTATACAACCAGTTCCGAACATCACTCATATTTATTTTATTTTACCTTTTCTATTTATTTATTTTATCGTGTGATTTGTCCATTTTGTGCCCTCAATCATACACCGAAGGGATGTGCATAAATATATCAAATCTTTTTTATGTAATAAGTCACTGTGAGAGCATATATCGAGGATCAAACTTTTTCAACGTGTTTGTAAACTCGCGCTAGAAATGGTGTAAGTAGATTCACTTATTCCTCGTTTTCGTAAATGGAACGTAGAAAATAGAATTATGTGATGGCTCTCTTAGCTCGAAAACCGCCCAATTCTCGGGCGTTTCCCTTAACCAATTGAGCCCTACCAACTACAAATTTTTACACCAACAGACACGATGGCCTCACTACAAAACGCATTCAATGGTTCTTCGAGCCGGATAATTTGATTTAGTTGTTAGGGCTCGTGTTGCAAGCGGAAAGCATCGAAAATTGGCCGGATCCTGGACTTAATAATTTACAGCAGTCATTTTATTTTGCTCAATATTGTTTGCATTTATCTTGTGAGTCTAATTTGGGAACGTCATCCATTGAGCATGTGAGATTACTATTTCAGGTATACTAGATAGTATGTTTTGTTTTGAGCACAACGATGTTAATGATCTGTCGAAATGACCTTTGTTTCGTTTTTTATTAGTTAAAAACTGAATCAAGACTAAGAGCTTAATTATTTTTGTTCGGAAAACGCTTGTTGTCTGTACAATGTTGGGTACATTTAAACCGTCAAGTGATACGTAGATTGTATGAATTTAGACATTTTTGTACCAAAATGTTGTAAAACGCTTGCCTGATTGTTAATTGAATTATGTAAAGTCCTTAAATTGTTGTGATTGGATTTAAGGATTTTTAGAGTTAATTAATTAAGCTCGGTAATTTAGAAGAAAAATTCGGTATATGATGCGGCAGGTGTTTCAGCTTGATTGAAGAACTTGTCCCATTGTTAACTGATTGTGTACAGATAGTGCCTATAGCAGTGACTAGGATGTCTTAAGTTGCACTTGTAAGTAGATTTATTGTAAATATTAATTTTTAAGGATTGACTTTATTATTTTTTTGACTGTCAGTAAACTCTAAAGAGCATGCGAAGATCCTACAATAAGTTACAAAAAAATTGCAATCTATTAGACACCTATCATCTCTTCGTAGTTTTATTATGATTTTAAATTTTTAGATTAGATTAACTGAAGTAAAACAGAAGAAATGATTCTGTCGTGTAGTTTTGTTCTATTTCACACACCAAAAGCGTTTCTTCTGTTTTATTTCAGTTAAGCACGTCCTTTTATTAATTGTGCAAATTTTTGAGTAATTTATTGCCTAATCATTATCGCACCATACTTGGGGTAATAAATTCGTTAGGCAAATTTCGTGTTCATCATATTCAGTCTAAGCTTTTTAAACGACTCAACATCAAAAAAATCTGCGCAAATGTACGATAATTGTATAAAATAAGAAAGTAATTAAGTTCTTGTTAAAAGAAGCTTGATATTTTTCCATATTTTTATATCTGACGAAAAGTTAAAGCGCACATTTGTATTATAACTAAAGATTGTGATTTATTATTAATTAAAATAGTTTATCGTTGTGTGATATAAATTTTAACTATTATGCTTGACTGATACACCCCAGCTAGGTGTTCGTTGTTGCTTTAAGTCCCAATGTACCAAAAAGATGTGATTTCAAAGATAAGGAGCAATAAGTATCCTGAATATGGTGGGTCTCATTTACCCAGAAGTTTTTGGTGCGGTAATTCACAATTACATCTAGGTTTTTTAACTTATGATTTTAGTTAAAGTAAATTCCTGAATAGGAGTAGTTAGTCTAAGTTGTTGTAGGGGCCCGTTGTGCTCACTTATTGTACATACAGACATGGCCCCTGACTGCTGCGAAGGGCTTGATCTCTTTAATGTTACTTATTTTATGTAGAAGCTCGGCGTTAGTTCGTGCTCAGGCCTTATTGAACTGCAACTTGTTCCAATGTAATTAATTGTTCATACTTTGGTGCAAATACGAGCACCCTATTGTGTTCTTCTTTTATTTGACTACACAAGTCGTGCATTTTAATTTTACTTCTCGAATACACATAACTTATAACTTGCTGACTAACCATTCAATTTAGCAAAGATGTGATTGTATGTAATTTAAGTCATGTTTATATATCATTACTAATAGGATTTAAATAAATCTTTCTTTATTACGGGCATTTTTCTTATCTCCCTCCCTATCATAGTGCAAACAAACGCCACTCCTCGAATTTACTCAAATGACACGTTTCTTTCTAAAGCTTCCTTCTATACTCCCAAAAATTGATTTTGTAAAGTGAAGGTAATCAAAACATAACCTTACATTTCGCCTGTATGCTACATGCACAATTTTCCTATTCTGTTAATGTATATTCTGTTAAATATTTTCAGGACCAGGTAAAAGTCACAAGCGTTTCGTTGCGCCACAATTGTGGAGCTTTTCTTTTTTTAGTAGGTGCATTTCTGTTTCCTGTACCAAAAGAAATATGTCTTTCAAATATCCAGACGCACGTAGAGATGAAACCGTTAAAGATAATTATTTTGGCACCGAAGTAAATGCGCAAAAATTTGCCTATTTTCCTCCAAAAATTCATTTCGTAGATTGCTGACCCATACAGATGGCTGGAAGACCCAGATTCGGAAGAAACCAAAAAATACGTAGATGCCCAAAACGCCGTCACCCGACCCTATTTAGATGGTTGTAGTTTCAAGGAAAGTATCAAAAAGAAAATAACGCAACTTTGGAACTATCCGAAATTTTCGACGCCCTACCGTCACGGGACTAAATATTATCAGTATAGGAACACCGGTATTTTTTAATTAACTCGAATTAACCCCTCACTAATTGACCCCCAAGGGCTGCAAAACCAAAGCGTTATCTACGTCCAGAAGGACCTGGCCAGCAAAGCCGAAATTTTCCTGGACCCTAACACCTTCTCAGAGGACGGAACTGTGGCCCTCTCAGGAACTGCGTTCTCCGAAGACGGCCAAACTTTTGCCTATGGTTTGAGCAGCAGCGGTTCCGATTGGTTGGAAATCAAGTTCAAAGACGTCGAAACTGGCAAGGACTACAAAGAGATTTTGAAAAAAGTCAAATTTTCGCCGATGACTTGGATGCACGACAACAAGGGCTTCTTCTATGGGGTTAGTCACTGTCTTAATTTCACTCCCATTTCTAACTTCCAAACAGGCGTATTTGGACCAAACCGGTAAGGCTGACGGTTCAGAGACCAAAACCAACGAAAACCAAAAATTGTACTACCACCAACTGGGCACCGACCAATCACAGGATGTTGTCGTGGTTGAATTTGATGACCCACATTTGAGAATGTACGAAGGATTTTTTGGTTTTTGGTCACTGTCTTGATTTTTCAGAGGGGCGCATGTGAGCCACTGCGGCAGGTATCTCGTAATCACGGGAACCAAGGGCTGCAAAAACAACCTGCTCTATTTTGCTCAATTAGACTCGGGGAAAATCACAGGGAAATTGAAATTGACCGAAGTCGTGACTGAATTTGTGGCCGATTTTGAGTACATTACGAATGATAAAAACCTGTTTTATTTTCATACCAACAAAAACGCATCGAATTATCGCATCGTTATTATCGATTTCGATAATCCGAAAGAATCCGAGTGGAAGGACCTCATTTCGGAACATCCGAAAGATGTTCTAGACTGGGCTCATGCCATTAACGAGAATATGCTAGTTGTGTGCTACCTCCAGGACGTCAAAGTGCGTAAAAATGCCCCACCATTAGGCGAAAAGGGGGTATTTTTAATTGAAATCGCAAAAAAATACAAAGTTAATTCGGGGTTGAGTTCATACGTAAAATGGTTCTTCGAGCCGGATCGGAGTGGCACATTTGCCACTACTAAACTTGGTGTTAATTACGTGCAAACAACTCCCAACTGATAGTCTTTGTAATGTGAGACTTGATTATACGGATAACTACAAATTAACGCATAAAACGACGATGAATAAAATAACCCTTTTTCGTCTGAAGGGTGGAAAAAGCGTAACATTTGAAAAACTAGATACTTTTAGAACATTATGCAACTGTATGACATTAAGAGTAGCAACAAACTGCACGATTTTAAATTAGACGTTGGGACAATTTCGGCAATTTCGGGCAAAAAGTACCACAAAGAAATGTTTTTCAGTTTTTGTTCGTTCCTCACCCCTAACATAATCTACAAAGTTGACTTTGATCAAGGTTCAATTAAAGAAACGGTAAGTCGGGTCGTAATTCTCGCAAGGCTTTAATAAATTGTTTAAGCTTTTTCACGAAACGAAAGTCGGCGATTTTGAATCGTCCAAATACGAAACTAAACAAGTGTTCTACAAGAGCAAGGACGGAACTGAAATTCCTATGTTCATCATCAACAAAAAAGGGCTTGTGAATGATGGGACAAAACCTTGCCTGCTTTACGGCTACGGAGGTTTTAACGTCAACCTTACTCCATCATTTGGCGTTTCTCGTTTGGTTTTTATCGAGAATTTTGATGGCGTTTACGCTTTGGCCAACATCCGAGGCGGGGGGTAATGTTAACAAATAAAATAATGCGTTATTTACGTTGTTGTCTAGGGAATATGGCGATAATTGGCATAATGGCGGCCGCTTTGGCAAAAAACAAAACTGCTTTGACGACTTCCAATACGCTGCGAAATACCTAGTGGAGAACAAATACACGAAAGTTGATAAGCTCATAATTCAAGGCGGCTCAAACGGTGGCTTGTTGGTGGCCGCTTGCATCAACCAAGCGCCCGAGTTGTTTGGTGCCGCCATTTGCCAAGTCGGGTAATTTACGTTGATGATTTTGAATTTTTTCGAAATTATTTTGTAGGGTTTTGGACATGCTTCGCTTCCACAAATTCACCATTGGGTATGCCTGGAAGTCCGATTATGGCTGTTCCGAAGAGCTGGAACAGTTCGAGTATTTGTACAAATACTCGCCATTACACAATATTAGAGTTCCGCAAAATGGCGGCCAATATCCCGCGACTCTTCTCCTGACTGCTGATCACGACGATCGTGTCGTTCCTTTACATTCTTTGAAGTTTATTGCTGAGTTGCAAAACAAAATTGGTCGGCTGCCAACACAGAAAAACCCTTTGATGATCAGGATAGAGACACGCGCCGGGCATGGAGCAGGAAAGCCTACCTCAAAAATTGCAAGCTAAAGATAAAAAAAAATATTATCACATTTATTGTCCAATTTTAGATTGAAGAAGTGACCGATACGTTCTGCTTCATCTCACGAGCCTTGAATCTCACCTTTTCGTCCTAATGCAGCGTCTCATCGCTAATCCGGACATCCGGTTAACCGATAAGGGGGTTAAATTCATCATGAAAAATCAATTTTGATTTTGTAAAACTTTTTATTTCTTTTAATCTGGACAGGGGCCGGATTACCGAAGTTCTACTGTACTTGACTTAAGTTTTTGCCATGTTATTATCGTGTTGCTTTTGTACGTAAGTGAAAAGCTTTGTTACCATTACAATTAATGTGTTGTTGTTAAAGTGACGTGTCCCAGCTTTTGATATCAATAAAACTTCAAAAATCAAGTCGGACTTTTATTAAAAAATTAGAAAACAAACATTCCTTATTAGTTAACGACAAACGCAGACGGAACTCTTAAAATTACAATATCACTAAGTTAGCTACTACAACTGAGGCTAGACTGAGAATTCAACTCAAAATCTGCCTCACCTATTCGGTTCAGGGTCGTTTGCTCGATCCGTGATTTATTGATTACCAATAAGATCACACAAACATAAAACTAACACAAAACAAGTACAGATATTCCATAATATCATAAGTTGCAATGAGTAAGACACTACGTTAAGAAACACGAAACAAAAGTGAAACTTAATCTAAAGGATAAAATATATATATCAATACAAAACAGGAATGTTACGATTATTTTTAGTCGTTAACGCGACTAGTTAAGACTAGATTTATTGAGCGGACTATACAAATAAAATAAACAAAATATTCGAATAAGATTAAGTTGAAGTGTAAAGTTTTGGGTAACTGTTATAAATTAAGAGTTGTTCAGTTTGTTCATTTCACTCTCGACATATTCGTTATCCTCCACACGAGTGGGGTCTATGGCAGCTACCAAATCTTCCCCGTAACAATCCTCCTTAAAACTCTCAAGTTTCTTCAAAATATAAGGAGTTACGCCCAGTTCGCGATTCACCTCAAAGATTGGCCAATACTTCTTAAAATGAGTAGTCACGTTCCGAATCGTTTTGACTGCTTCCATTGAAAAACTTTTATAAACGTTTTTTGGCATAATGATCGGGTCTCCTAACAGAGCCTTCGTGCAAATAGCGAAAGCGTAGCTGGTTGTTGTAAGATTGTATCCTCCTTCTAAGGCTAGAATCAGTTTTCCTTTGGCCAGACACCTCAGCATGTGGATAAAGTGACCGAAGGTCTCCGGATTGACCACATAGCCACCCAAAGGGTCGTGAATCCCGGCATCAAACCCTGCAGAGACCAAAACCACTTGCGGGGCGAAGGAATAAGCAGCTGGTAGAATAACGTTATGGAAAACTGCCAGATATTCGGTGTCCCCCATCTTATCCTAAATGCACCAAATAAACAAACTTGACACGAAATGGGGAATAATTACGTTATTGAACGGGATGTTGACGTTAAATCCGCGCCCTCGCCCGTAACCGTCGAACGTATAGTTCCTGGGGGAATTCGCCGGGAAAAACTTCCCGTTCTCGTCCTTGTGAATGCTAACGTACATGACCCGATCATTTTCATAAAACATGTTTTGGGTGCCGTTCCCGTGGTGTATATCAAAATCAACAATCAAAACTCTGGAAAAAACAATAAGAATTGAGCTAAACAATAAGCGAACGCACCTCTCCACCTCGTATTTGGCAAGCAAGTAATTCGCAGCTATGGCAATGTTGTTGACGAAGCAGTAACCCATCGCTTTGCTATGTTCGGCATGGTGTCCAGGAGGGCGTATTATAGCAACACCGGCTTGTGCCGTCTCGTTCATCACCCCATCTACCAAAGATAGCAAACCCGAAACGGCCAAAAGAACCGAATCGTGTGTATGTTCATTAACATAGACATCCTTCGATTGCTCCATGGTCTGATTGACGGTGCCAAAATAATCCCGAGCGTGTGGTGAGTATTCACTGAAGTCACGACGCTCGATTGGAGTCCGATTCATTCGTTCGACAAGTCCAAACTCTTGGAGCACCTTCATGATGGAAGTCAAACGTTCAGGGCGTTCTGGACGTTCCAAATCACCCGATTGTGGGACGTGTTGCAGCATCAGCTCGTCGTAAATGTAATTCACAGGGAGGTTCAAGTCACAAACATAGCCTGGAAAAACGAGTTGGAAGTGTCCCACGACTTTCGAGAACTTACGTTCGTGTAAAGCATCAGTTAATTTCGAGTAGTATCGACAGTTTTCGTCAGAAGTTCCAGGATAGCTGCCTGGTCCATTGTCAAAGGGTGGCGATCTTTTATTGCCAAAGTAACAAATTTCGAATTTGTGTTGATTGTAAGTTTCGGATGTTTGTAGCTCCACAATGTTGAAACATTTCCAGCGGGTGTGTAACATACGCTTGACGTTACAAATCGTAGTGATTACACTTGGGTGGACACTTTTGATAGGGTCCAACATTGGGCATGGACTGCCCAGGAGAGAATTTAACGTCATGTAGGCACCTTCCGACAAAGAGGGTAGAAAGTACCCTCCTTCAAGCACCACAGCCATTTGGCCTCTGGCTAGTGACGACAGTAGGCTTATTAAGTGCGAATAAAACCCAGGTGTGACGTTCATCCGCCCCTACAAATCACAGTGAAAGAACATGCAAGGCTAGAAGTTAGTCTTGTAATCTAAGACATGATAGTAACCTTCTCGTCCCCCATACAAGAGTCGTAACCGGCCGATACAATCACAAGATCAGGATTAAACTAGAAAAAATAAGGATTATTTACCTCTGGACAGCCAATCGCGGCGTCATATCCCGCAGAAATTACAATGAGATCGGGGTTGAACTAACAAAAAATGAAGTTAGTGTCATGCAGTGCAGGTTACGAAAGTCATGCCGGAATTACCTCGTATCCCAGAGGTAGCAACAAACTGAAGACGATGGCTAAATAGTCATCGTCCCCAAGCATTGTCTCGTTTAGAGGCACATTGACGTTAAACCCCAAACCGTCACCTTTGCCAATATAGTTAAAATTACTTTCAAGCAAGTTGGGCCAAAAGGTGCCATGCTCGTAACGGTGAATTGAAAAATAAAGAACACTGAAAATCACAGTCAACCAAAAGCCCACCAAATCAAACCTTACTCATTGCGTTCGTAAAACATTCGTTGGGTCCCCTGACCATGGTGGACGTCCACGTCCACGATCATCACGCGTTTCGAGTGCCCCTCTCGAATGACGGACTCCGCAGCTATTGCTACGTTATTGAAGTAGCAATAACCGTTGTACTCATTTTCCATCGCGTGGTGGCCTGGAGGGCGCACCAAAGCCATGCCGTTCTGAACGTCGCGTTTTGCAACAGCCGTCACGAGGTTTAAGACCGAGGATAAAGAACGACACGCGGCATCGAAAGTAAACTAAAACCCAAACTTGTATTTGTGTAACAATCACGGATTTCAACCTGATTGAAGTAAATTGCGTCGTAAGAAGCGGCCGCGGCTTCTCTAGCTTTTAAATCCATCTTCGAGACCTTCTCCAGCTTCGCGAAAAGCTCAGGGTTGTGTTTTGAAATAATTTTTTCGTACAAGTCCGAGCGCTTGTAGTTTGGGATAGGGACACAGCGCTCGAAAAGGCCCTGGGCGGTACATCTTAAACAAAGTGTTTATATCACTGTTATGAGGTTTCTAATCTTTACACAAACAAGATCACTTACTTCTCCAAAATGGATTTGAGTCGCTGGGGGTTTTCTGGATAGTTCTCATCCCAGTCGCACTTGTGCTTAAGGACTTCACGATCGCAGACAATTCCAGTTTTCCCCCTCGTTATACAATTACACGCTGTGGCGTTGGCAAAGGGATCAATCAGTTCCAGATCCGGCAAATTCTGCATTTGTTTTTTCTTCTCAGCCATGATGGCCCTCAAAGACTAAATATCGCATTATTTGCTTCAGAGTTGCTTTAACAGACCGCTTACCTCTCGACCCGATGAGCCACTCATACCTGAAACAGAACAAATTTTCGGCAAAGAGCAAAAATAACGTCGTCAAGCGCCTATT
This sequence comes from Tribolium freemani, assembly GCA_939628115.1. NCBI lineage: Eukaryota > Metazoa > Arthropoda > Insecta > Coleoptera > Tenebrionidae > Tribolium > Tribolium freemani. The sequence goes on along the minus strand of OW626792.1, from coordinate 10,543,812 downwards.
AAATGTAATGGAGACGCCGGGAAAGATAATAAGTGACCTACTCGTATTACCAAATTCCAAACCTTTTTTTTTGTCTATATTATTGTAACTAATAACAATTTTTTCAAGTTATAAATAATTCTAAACCGTTCGGTTCAAGTCAGAATGGCACCAGACGAAAATTTAGCTTTGAAATAGACGATTTCCAAAGTTTTGCACTAAACAACAACCCCTACTGCCACTTACTTGTTTAAATAATAACATGTGTACTAGACAATCAACAGGTGTATGTACTTAGCTACTTACTTAGCCGCACGCACGCTGCACTTATTCACACCTCCATCTCATCAACTGCGCAGTGTGAACGAGAAAATGGCGGCCAATGGCCGACACTAATTTTCTTAGACGAAATACGGTATGAGCGAAATACCCTTCTCGTTTGAATTTCGCGCGATTTGGTAGAACACCCCCAAATGCCTGAATATTAATTATAATTGAATTTTTATTAATAACCAGAATATGCCTAGTCATCAAGAAGAAGTAAACACCTCGATTAATTCGACAAAAACATGGACTTGGGGTAATCCATCATCGGCAACGTAATTGATGAAACTGTGAAAGACGTGGAAGCATTTTTGTGAAGAACGGCGTCGCGCGACGCCGTGGGTAGAGCAGAACCGGACTGGGTTCTCCAGGCCCATCTCAAACAGGAATTTTTACCATTTTTGTAATTAATGAATCAATAAAAATACTGAAAAAATTGCTTTATTTGACTCCTTTTTAATGAATAAATAAATAAATAAATAAATGATTTATTGCCCAACAGAATTTACATAGATTCCAATAATAGGACAATACAATAATACAATAGTAGAAATCAACAACTAATAACAAAATAATAAATATAAACCAGTGATTAAATATAAACTATAAAAAGAAAAAATACTGTAAAGTTGTACAGTACATTAAGAATAATGACAACAAATAGGACAAGGAACAACAAAAAATGTCAGTCTGAACAAATTTATTATCACTTACTACTATTAACTACTAACTACTAACAATATATTCCCAAGTAGCTCAAATTGTTATTTAGCGGTTGTAAAAACGTTTTGGCAACAAAAATGATAACTATTTGGTCACCGCAACAATCGAGGAAAACGTTTCACCAAACTTGTCATAACGTCACCGTGCCAAAAATTGGTATTTATTTTTGGGTTATATAACGGTAATATTACCAAATAGTTGCCAACAATTTGGTTGTTTCAAAGCTCTAACGAAGTTATGCTCTGAAAGCTGTTGCTATTTTATGACTAAATGACAACTATTTACTAAATAACCACCGATTTGTTGTTAATTGGCTATCGTTTCCAAAGTACAACCCAACAGCAACTACAAAATAACATTTTATCTTTGGTTGTAATTTAGGAAAAATTGTGGGACATCAAGATCAAAATATAACAATATGGTAATTTAGTGGTCACTGAAGAGTCACGAAGAAATTGTTATATTATTCAATCCTTGTAGACATCATGGATGGCGATAAACATATTATATATCACTTTAATGCATACGCAAATTCCAAATACTCGTTAACCAAGCAAAAAATTTGTTTGGCGACATTACTTTTCTGACAAATATGAATACGATGCTTCGAAAAAATCGACGCGCCTTAAAAAAAGCAATAATTTATTAAACATACTAATTTTTCTTTGAAAAAATTAAGAGAGTTTTTCTTTTAAATTAATTTCATTTATAAAAATGTATAACTTTTATTTATTAAATTATAAAATATCAGTAATTATGATTCTGACAACGACAAAGTTATTAAATGGTTATAAAATAGTTGTAAAACTGACACACATAAGAAAAATTTAACATGGCCGCTGTCTGCGCTGTCGTACTTGTCAAAAAAATCGCCATTTTTGTATGTCTTCTCTGATTGTTAGGAAATGGTTGCCTTGCTGACTCAGAAACCTAATATTGACCAAGTTAAAACCAAATGGTATTTAGTTATTTTTTACGTTTGAGGGGGCTTTTCTGACTAAATAATGACTAAATCGAAACAAACTAAATAAGTTGAGTCAGTCGTTCGACGTTTTAATTTTCTGTAATATGTACTGCTTTTCCTAAATCTTTTTAAGGAAAGAGCAGTTTGTTTAATGTCAACTTTAGGCATAATTCACACTCCACACTACAGAAAATACACTTTTGTTGGTATAGAAAACGTAGATGTGGTATACGACAAATAAAATTTGACAATTAAAATGATGGGAAAATTATTGTGTAGCTACGAAAGAGTAGAGTTATAGACATTACTTGGTAATGACAACTAAAATTTTGCTACCAAATTGCCACATTCTGCAGATAGATTTTCGTTATATTTTAGCTTTTTTATTTTTAAGAAAACGTTGCGGCAATTTTGGAAATTTGCCATACAGTTATAAGATAGATTATTCACAACTATATATGGCAGAATAGCCAAATGGTCATGAAATAGTAATATTTTAGACATTATTTTGTCATTAAAATATGTGTGATAGTTATAATATATCAACTTTAAATAGCTGTGAAAAGGTTATTTTTTGGGTTTACGATGGACATAAAAGCATTATGTCAACCTAAAAAATAACTATTTAGTTACGTAGATACCAAATTAAAGCTAAATTGGGGCAACTATTAGGAGTCTAATGTAAAGCCAAATGAGCATATTATAACTTTTTTAAATATTAATCTAACTAAAAAACAACTTCATTTTAAAAACTTAATAAAATAACCAAATTATGACAACCAAAAAGATATTTTGTGCTACTTGGGTTGTTAATAAAATTCATATTTCAGTTGTGTATTTAATCTAATTAAGAAAGAGGCGATTTTATAGTCTAACAAATCAAAAATCTGCCCCTTCAATTGGTTTGGATTTTTTTTGGTTTTACTGTTTACTGCTTATTTATTTTGAACTGATCCCTAATCCGGCTCTGTGTAGTAGCCGAATTGGCGTCGGTAGCGTCCGGGACTCGACGCTATCCCAGAAGAAAATTGTTGGTGGTTGTACGCACACGCCTGTGGAAACATGGCTCAAAATCCATATTATTTGTTAAATTTTAGTTACTCATTAACTAATCGGTGCTGTAATTATTGATAATTGAGTTTGGTTAAAATTGTGACTGAAGGTGAGTTGTCTTTTCACAGGAATGTTTTAAATATGCACGATCTGTTTGCATTTCAATGCATTTATCGGATTTTCATTCAAAGCTTCATAATGTATTAAACACATTTTCGGCCTAGTTTATTTAAAACGTCGTTTCCGGTTTGTTTTTCTTTTGGGTAATTAGCGGGACTATTTGTTTTCGTTGGAAAATGTTTACAGTTTATTTAATCTTTGTTCTATTATTCTTTTTTAACCACCTGTCTTTCACATGGCTGGATATGTACACAATTAATTTATCTATAGGACGATCCATTGACAGTAGTTAGGTACAAAAGGCTTTTGTGCGCTTAACACACTTTTGGAAATTTATTTTTCCTGAAAGGGGGGAATATTTGTTACGTGCTATAAAATGTCACATAAGTGAGTTTGTAATTTCCTAGTTCGGCCAAACTGCTGTTTCAATCTTCTCTGGTCACCATGGAGACACCCACTGTCGTGGTGGCCTCACCGACCTGTTCTAATGATAACCCAACGAAGCATTCCGTTACATTTGGTTGATATCACCTTGTTTAATCTCCCTGAACTAACAAATTTAATTAATTGGCGAGCGTCACGCTCATACTCCCCCAGCGTATAATGTAACATAAACGCTTCCACTTTTGCGGCAAATTGCCCAACAACTCCCCAAGTGAAAAAATTTCAGATGTTCGGAAGCAAGCTCCGATCATGGATGGAAGCAGTGAGACCTCGCAAAAAACAACACCGAAAAGAGAAACAAACTAAAGCTAATTTGAATCCTAACACGGTTACCTCCAACCGGCAAAACGGAAACAGTTGCGGGTCTTCCCAAGATGATCTGGTGAGTTTAGAAGGGAACTTTTCCGGGATTAACTCTTTCAAATAGGGGAATACTAATCGGAAAATCATGCCCGAAAAGGGACAAACTAACCAAGCACCGGCGACTCGATATTCTGCAAACAACTTGTCTTCTCCCGAATCGGCCTATTCCACCGGATACTCCACTGATGGGACCTCCCCAGGTGCCCCTCCAGACTACTACATCAATATCCGAACAGGTGTGAAGTACTTTCCAGCGGAGGGTGAGCGCTACCACCACGAGAACCATCTGAGATATGTGCAACAACATGCTCCTGGCACCGATTTGGCTTCACGAACCAAGCCTCCAGTTTCCTCCCCTTGTGTGCCTCCACCCAGACCTGTCACGGTAAATTCGATGTTCCTATAACTTAGCTCTAGCGTGAGGTAGATTTGTTGAATTTGGTAACTTGTATCAGTGTTGCATGCGTTTCGATGTGTAATGAAGTTCTCACTGGACGGGAGTAATCGCAGACGCAAGAGGTGGAGCGAGTGGTTCAGACACGTCCACAATTCCAGTGCAACACCGCCGTTACCCCATCCAGATTAAGCGAAGTTGTGGCCAGTCCGGTTCTCACATCCCCAAGACAGCGCAACCGCATTAGGACAAATCCGTGGCTTCCGGGAAGCGCCCCAAGCCCCGGACAGATCAGACAAGAGATGCCCAAAATTACAACCTCAGTGGCTGGGACTGACAGCCCGTAAGACCATTTTTGTTGAATTTTTGCGGCTTACTTTCCATTTCTAAGACGCAACTCAAATTTTGTGCTTTGATTTTTCCTGATTTCCCCTTATTTTTTTAAAGATTTTCTTTATTTTTCTCTGATTTCTTCAAGATTTTTTATGTTTTCTTCTGACTTCCTCAAGATTTCCCCTGATTTCCATAATATTTCTCCTGTTTTCCTTTGATTTCCTCTAGTTCTTTCTCCCGATTTCCCCGAATTTTCTCTGATTTTTTCTAGATTTCCCCTTTTCTCCTCTGATTTGTTTAAGACTTTTTATGATTTCCTCTAATTTTCACAAGATTTTTTTTGTTTTCCTCTAACTTCCTTAAGATTTCTTCTGATTTCCTCAAAATTTTTCTTGTTTTTCTTTGATTTCCTTAAGATTTCTCTTGATGTCTCCTGATTTCTCCTGGATTTTTTCTTTTTCTCAAGATTTTTTTTGATTTCCTCTAATTTTTACCAGATTTTCTCTGATTTCTTCAAGATCTTTCTTGTTTTCCTCTGACTTTCCTAAGATTTCTTCTTCTGTTTTCTTTTGATTTCCTCAAAATTGTCCTTGCTTTCTTCTGGTCTTCCCGAATTTTCTCTGATTTCCTCTAGATTTCCCCTTTTCTCTTCTGATTTCTTTAAGACCTTTTATTGTTTCTTCTAATTACCACAGATTTTTTTGTTTTCCTCTAATTTCCTTAAGATTTCCACTGATTTCTTCAAGATTTCTCTTGTTTTCCGTTGATTTCTTTTAGATTTCCTTTGATGTTTTCTGATTTCCCCTAAATTTTTCCTGTTTTTCTCAAGATTTTTTTTTTATTTCTTCTAATTTTACCAGATGTTTTCTAATTTCTTGAAGATCTTTCTTATTTTTCTCTGACTTCCCCAAGATTTTTTTTCTTGTTTTCTTTTGATTTCCTCAAAATTGTCCTTCTGATTTCTTCAAGACCTTTTATGATTTCTTCTAATTACCACAGATTTTTTTGTTTTCCTTAAGATTTCCACTGATTTCTTCAAGATATCTCTTGTTTTCCGTTGATTTCTTTCAGATTTCTCTTGATGTTTTCTGATTTCTCCTAGATTTTTCCTGTTTTCCTCAAGATTTTTTTATTTCTTCTAATTTTACCAGATTTTCTCTGATTTCTTCAAGATCTTTCTTATTTTCCTCTGACTTCCCCAAGATTTTTTCTCCTGTTTTCTTTTGATTTCCTCAAAGTTGTCCTTACTTGCTTCTGATTTCCTCTAGATTTCCCCTTTTCTCCTTTGATTTCTTCAAGATCTTATATGATTTCTTATAATTACGACATATTTTTTTGTTTTCTTCTAATTTTCTTAAGATTTCCATTGATTTTGTGATTTCCTCAAGATTTCTCTTGTTTTCCGTTGATTTCTTTCAGATTTCCTTTTACGTATTCTGATTTCCCTAGATTTTTCCTGTTTTTCTCATGATTTTTTTTTACTTCTTCTAGTTTTACCAGATTTTCTCTGATTTCTTGAAGATCTTTCTTATTTTTCTCTGACTTCCCCAAGATTTTTTCTCCTGTTTTTTTTTTGATTTCCTCAAAATTGTCCTTGCTTTCTTCTGGTCTCCCCGAATTTTCTCTGATTTCCTCTAGATTTCCCCTTTTCTCTTCTGATTTCTTCAAGACCTTTTATGATTTCTTCTAATTACCACAATTTTTTTTGTTTTCCTCTAATTTTCACAAGATTTTTTTTGTTTTCCTCTAACTTCCTTAAGATTTCTTCTGATTTCTTCAAAATTTTTCTTGTTTTTCTTTGATTTCCTTAAGATTTCTCTTGATGTCTCCTGATTTCTCCTGGATTTTTTCTTTTTCTCAAGATTTTTTTTGATTTCCTCTAATTTTTACCAGATTTTCTCTGATTTCTTCAAGATCTTTCTTGTTTTCCTCTGACTTTCCTGAGATTTCTTCTTCTGTTTTCTTTTGATTTCCTCAAAATTGTCCTTGCTTTCTTCTGGTCTTCCCGAATTTTCTCTGATTTCCTCTAGATTTCCCCTTTTCTCTTCTGATTTCTTTAAGACCTTTTATTGTTTCTTCTAATTACCACAGATTTTTTTGTTTTCCTCTAATTTCCTTAAGATTTCCACTGATTTCTTCAAGATTTCTCTTGTTTTCCGTTGATTTCTTTTAGATTTCCTTTGATGTTTTCTGATTTCCCCTAGATTTTTCCTGTTTTTCTCAAGATTTTTTTTTATTCCTTCTAATTTTACCAGATTTTCTCTGATTTCTTTAAGATCTTTCTTATTTTTTTCCGACTTCCCCAAGATTTTTTCTCCTGTTTTCTTTTGATTTTCTCAAAATTGCCCTTCTGATTTCTTCAAGACCTTTTATGATTTCTTCTAATTACCACAGATTTTTTTGTTTTCCTTAAGATTTCCACTGATTTCTTCAAGATATCTCTTGTTTTCCGTTGATTCCTTTCAGATTTCTCTTGATGTTTTCTGATTTCTCCTAGATTTTTCCTGTTTTCCTCAAGAATTTTTTATTTCTTCTAATTTTACCAGATTTTCTCTGATTTCTTCAAAATCTTTCTTATTTTCCTCTGACTTCTCCAAGATTTTTTCTCCTGTTTTCTTTTGATTTTCTCAAAATTGTCCTTGCTTTCTTCTGATTTCCTCTAGATTTCCCCTTTTGTCCTCTGATTTCTTCAAGATCATTTATGATTTCTTCTAATTACCACAGATTTTTTTGTTTTCTCCTAATTTCCTTAAGATTTCCACTGATTTCCTTAAGATTTTTCTTGTTTTCCGTTGATTTCTTTCAGATTTCCCTTGATGTTTTCTGATTTCCTTAGATTTTTCCAGTTTTTCTCAAGATTTTTTTTTATTTCTTCTAGTTTTATCAGGTTTTCTGTGATTTCTTCAAGATCTTTCTTGTTTTCCTCTGACTTTCCTAAAATTTTTTCTCCCTTTTTCTTTTGATTTTCTCAAAATCATCCTTGCTTTCTTCTGATTTCCTCGAATTTTCTCTGATTTCCTCTAGATTTCCTCTTTTGTCCTCTGATTTCTTCAAGATCATTTATGATTTCTTTTAATTACCACAGATTTTTTTGTTTTCTTCTAATTTCCTTAAGATTTCCTCTGATTTCCTCAAGATTTCTCTTGTTTTTCGTTGATTTCTTTCAGATATTTCCTCTGATTTCTTCAAGATATTTCTTGTTTTCCTCTGATTTTCTGAAGATTTTTTCTCTTGTTTTTCTTTGATTTCCCCCTGATTTCTTCTGTTTTGTACCCTGGCTTTCTGTTTATGTATTTAAACGATGAGTTGCAGAGTTTCGAGGAGGTTCCGGAGTCCGTCAACGCTACGATCGAGTTTGCGAAACCACCAGTCTCTCTCTTCATCGTCTTGTTCCTCTCTAAGTGGAGCTAGTGTCCATTGGGATGCGAAAAAACGCTCCGGAAGCGACGAAGACGACTGTACTCTGAACGAAATGATGGGAAAATACGACGAGAGTTACGTTTACGAGAAAGAAAATGATATTCTCAGTGATAGCGATCCGACTGATTGTGATACCGATATTGACACGGGACAAGACGGCGGAGATGAAGACGAACCAGTCGAAGGCGAGTTTGACTTTATAGACAACGGCTCCTATCTAGAACTTGATCGTGAAGACCGAAACACTGGACACTGCACTTATTACAACTTTGAAGTCCAGCGAAAAGCCTCTCGGAGACGTACAACTCGCCGTAGTAAGCAAACCAGTGAGAAGAGGCGCCGATCAAGCTCCAATAAAAAACGACACAAGCAAATCGAACGCGCGAACGCGCAGCCAAACGGCTCGAAAAGCGCGGGTGCTACTCCCTTGTCCGTCCGTCGAACCAAGCACCATCCAATGTCGAAGTTGGCCCTCGACAAGAAACGGTCCAACTCCGTCAGTTTCTCCCCCGATGATCCCTTCTCAACAATTGACAAACGGGACAAAGAGGCCGACCAGAAATACCGCGAATTGATAGTCGAGGCCGAACACATCCTGCGCAGTATGAAGACCAACGGCCTTTCGCCGCGCAGGATCCCAGGCCCTGCCAACAAACGCGTCGAAATCCTGCGAAGCGCGGAATGTGCCAAACCGGAGCTATTCATGAAAAACAGACTGATCGAAGAGCCCGGCCCACCATTTACCAAGATACCGTCCACTAACTTTAATAGGTACAGCCATCGCGTCGATTTGGCACAGTTCGACCGTCGAACTCGGCCAAGTCAACACGAAGGGAGTGACAAAGAAAACGCCCCTGACTGTACAAGTTAATGCATCATCTCCTTGATTCTTCCAGATTTAGTCCTAAACGAAACCACATTACCAACTTCATGATCAGCAATTCGCCGGCTCTGATGCGCCGCGAAATCGAACTTCCGACTTCGCCGCTGGCGAAAAGGCCGGATTCGCCCAAATTGCGGGCAAACAGACGCAGTCCGAAGTACAGGAAAAAAGCGAGTAAGAAAATGCAGGAGTGCCCCACGAGCAGTGATTCCGACGGAGAGGCGAAGGCCGATTCCGTCGGTTTCGGGTGTCCGCAGAGCGAACCGGTGAGGCGGAAGGTGTATTCAGGGCGGGGAAAAACAGTTGCGTTCAATCTCAATTACGAAAATATTTATAACAGTGAGTCGGGCGCTTTGCTCGATGAACGGTTTATTGATTCCTGTTGCAGATTCGCCGCCCTATTCGCCGACGAGGTTTGAGGCGCAGGAGTACAAGAGTAGCGCGGAAAATTTACGACAGCAGGTTTTAATGAACACCATCGCCAACCTGAAGAAGAGTCTCGAAGACCAGTCTGCTTCGCTGAAGCAGGTGTACCGAAGTTCCCATAATATACAACTCTAAGTTACGGCGTATACAAATATATTTATAATTTTATACCGTGGATGTTGAAGGCAAACACCAGTAGAGTAGCGGTTTTGTTGATTCCTGGCGTTTTATTAACCCAAATGTAGCCGTTTAAATATTTAAGCAGAGGTAGAGTTGTTTTTCGGTTCGATGTAGCGACAATAGTAGACATTAGTTGACGTAGAGGAGTAATTGTAGGGTAACTTGTCGGCCCACTTAGTTAAAGTAACACAAAAATAAATTTATTTGCGCCGACAACAGTATTGAATTTTCAGAATAATAAAAGTTGATTTGGTTGGTAGTCATTTAAGTGGGCCACATCAATTATGTATCAATATTTGATAGTAAAATGTAGTACAATTTAGTATAATTTGAATGTGGTATTTGGATCGGACTAATCTGTTAATAACGTCTTTGATTGTGTTGAAGCAAATACGGCCTTGTTATTTTTGACTTTAATTTTAGGTATAGTTGAATTATGACAGTAAGTGTTAATTTGTTATTTCCTACAAAAAGGAAATGTTATTTTGAGAGAAATAACACTAAAATCGAGTTTAACTGACTGAAGGGTACCCCAAATAAAAGTGTGGAGATTTCACGCATTCCCTGTTAAAACTGTGCTATATTTTTAATAGGTACAGGCTGTTCCGTCTAAACCCCACATTAGAAGTATTGGGAGTTCTAATAATCATACTCATCTGAAAATTTGTATACAACCATAATCTGTTACGTCCTGCTCAATGAAAATATTCTCCAGATGGCAGCACTTCCGGTTATACCGGAAGTCGCTATCAACTTCCTTATTTTAAATGGAATGCTATATTTTTTAATTCGTTTTTGAATTACTAGAGTTATTTTAAGGTAGTTTTCATAAGCTATCCCTATACCTAAATTTAGCCGTTTAGGAAATATTTAGGGTTTTTAATATTTCTTTGGATTTGCACCTTCCAGTTCAAAAATCGATAACTCTGCCATTTTTAAAAATTTGGAAATATTTTTGAGCTCATTTGAAAGAGGAAGCCTAGATCTTTCCTTTGGTGTTTTCAGATTTCTAAAAAAGAATAACAAACTCCAAATTTTTAAAGTTAAGTTTGCAGAACTTTAAGCATCCATAACTCATTTTTTTCAAATGAAATGCCGAAAGTTTTATTTCACTAGATGGTAGAGAAATTAATTCTGCTTCGATCTGTACTAACATTCCCTATACTTATGTTTAATAGTTTTCAAGTTACAATAACTTTTTGTTGGGATTGAGAAATTCATTAGCCATAGGCCTTTTCTTATATGGAAACGAATGAAAAAAGGTGAGAAATTAAAAATTTTCAAACCAACACCCAATGAATTTATTTTGTTTTCACGGTCTGATAACACAATTTTGAACTGAGTTTGTCGTTTAAGTTTAATCAGAAATGTTTTTATAGCAAACTATGCAAAAATAGTTGTGGTTAGTAAGAAATTTCCTACAATGACAAAAAAACCAACAACCAACATAACTTGAAAATTATCACAGATAGGTATAGAGAATGCTAATACAGATAGATGCAGAAAAAAATTTTCGTCCATCTAGTAGAATAAAAATTGGGACATCCTATTTGAAAAAATTAAGTTATGGGTACTTGAAGTTGTCCAAACTTAATCTTAAAATCTTTGGGTTTATTAACTTCCAATTCCAATTTTGAATACAACGAACAACAGATATGGGCTTTCTCTTTTAATTCTACAAATATGATTTCGAAATCTCTAAAACTAGGCGAGTTACCGATTTTTTAAGTGGCAGGTGCAAATCCAAAAATTTTCAAAAAATCCTAAATATCTCGAAAACGGTTAAACTTGGGTATATGGAAAGCTGATAAAAACTCCCTTAGAATAACTTAAATAATCCAAAAACGCAGTAAAAAACATAGCTTTCTATTTAAAATAAGAAAGTTAATAGCGACTTCCGGTATAACCGGAAGTACTGCCACCTTAGAAATATTTTCATTGAGCAGAACTCAACGGATTATGCCTGAATAACAACTTTCAGATAAACATCTTTATTAGAACTTTCAATACTTCTAATGTGGGGTTTAGACGGAACACCCTGTATATGTATTTTTATAGGCACTAATACAAATACGTAACCGCCTATATGTATACTTTGAATCACAGTCGTTATTCGACATGTGCCTGTTTTAACTTTCGATTTCAACTTCACAGCTAAGCTATAACTGTATTCATGTTGTGATTCCTGAATTGTTAAATTTTTCAAATGTTCATCTGTAAATAAAATAAAACAATAACTTTCCACCCGACCTTTATTTACCCCCAATCCAAAAATTATTTTATGGCAGCGCGGTTGAAACACTCATTTTGAGAACAAGCCGCGGATCAATAACGCCAAATGCAACAACAGATTTTCTCTGGCGTAGTTAAACGCATCACTGGAACGGAATATTTGAATAAATTATTAAGGCTGAAAATTTAAGACCCCAGTGATGTTTCCTGCTCGTTTCGAGTTTGATTTTAGAGCTCGTAAATAAACGCCAACGGAGAAAATGTCTTATTTAAGGGAGCTGCCGCATTATAAAGTCGATACTGACGGTACTTTTATTTTGTACTTACCTACGGTTTACGCCACCTTGATCCTATAAAACTGCAACTGAAAAGTGCAATATCGTAAAATATCAGAACCGGTGCATCCACCATTTCCTGCAAAATGAGGCGAGAAGAAAATTAAAACCAACGGAATTTATGAGAGCGAAAAACAAAGCGAATGCTTTAATAATCCAGTAATTAGAAATTATCCGATGTAATTCAACGTAACTTCAAACATTAATTAATGTTCTTTAAGTAAAAAATCAGTCTTTTGATCAATTTAAAACTATGCAATCTCTCAAAACTGACCCGAGAAGTGAAGTTTTTTAAGCAGTCACAAGCTACAGAGTTTTGTAGCAAAACAACTTTGTCCTTCTACAGGGTGTCCCACCTAAGATTTTCGAGCCTAGTATCTCAGTTATTTGGAAACGGATTTTTATGAAATAAAAAAGCAGATATTTTAGAAGGTAACAACTCAAATCTTGAAAACATTTTAAAATGTTAAATCATTTAAGATTTATATTAAAAAATTAATCGTCAATAAAAAATAAGCATAAATCTCTATAAAATAGATACTCGCACAAACGTAAGTGTCACGCAAGTGACACTTGACATTTATTTCTCATCTTTACAAAGTTAAAAACAATATTTTTGACTTACTTGTCGTACTGGTTGCTTTTATACTTTCATAAAGGACTAAAAGATTGAACAACTAAAAAATTCAAGACACTGGAACTTTCAGGAGTTTGGAAATATTTTGTACACTATACTGGTTCGGTGCTCTTCAAAAGCTTGGATTACAACCACAACTATTTCTTCGTTTCCAGTGACGTGTTTTGTACTCACTCGATTTCGACTTTCTGTGTCTTCTAATTATTGTTGATGTTTTGAACTTTAAATTCTATAAAGGCTTAATTTGAATAATATTTTACAAGAACTCGAACGACACTTTCCATAGGCGAATATTGTTTCCAGTTTCAACAACTTCAACAACACAGAATTTTTTTTGACAGCTTTTTCAATAGTGCACAAAATGCTGCTTAGCAATGTTTCATCAATTATTTCAAAAGATTACTGCTCAAATACTCAAAATTTGGGTCAAGTTTTTAACAGCAAAATCTTATTTTTTCTCAGACGAACGATTTGGTTAATTTTTTGTATGACCACCTATTTTTCAGGGTTTCAATAAATGGGTTTAGTTTTAATTAAACGGAACGTGTGTTAAAATAACAATTTTTAACTTGAGGTCATATTTTTTGCTCCTAATTGATGAACCACCTCCGAAAATATGTGCATTCTAAATTTCATAATCATAACAATCCGTTGACCAATAACTGAGATATTAGCTCGAAAGTCTTACGTGAGCCACCCGGTATAGACATTCAAGTGATTTGGCTCGATTTTATGCGTGAAACAGTTGAAATTTAACACATTATGTAGTGCAAAAATCCCCATTTCTGGCCAAAATAAGGCGATTTGGGTCACTCTAAAGCGATTTATTTCCTTTTCAAACAAAGGATTGTCAAGGATTTTTACGAAACTGCTCCGCAAGTTGTTTCCGCGTTGTGATCAATTCTGGCAATTTTTTTATTGGAAATCAACTTATTTGGAAAACTATATGGAAGGACGTATTTAAAAGTAAAGGCTTCAACTATGCGTTTTTTGAAAAAGAAGTTACACTCAGAAAAGTTAAAAATGTCGTGTCCCTAAACCGACCCTCTAATTTTTTTATTGGAGCATTGTATTCTAAATTGCATTTTCATACGAGAAGGGTACCGGCGGTAGTGACCTGTAAGATTGAAATTTTTTTGAATATGGCACAACTTTAATCCTGTACTTAATCTACAACCTACTGTCTTGTTTCTAACAACGTTAATCTGCATTTATACTTATTCCAAATTTATTCAGTTATTTGTCAATGAAGAACAAGACGGACGGTGTATTCTTTTGATTCCCTTTTGATTAAAGACAAGATTTAATATATAAAATGAGCATTTAGGTATTGAAACAAGTAATTTTTAATCTAAATTTAAGTTAATTTTTTTTAATTTAATTGAACAATAAATTTTCACAAATTATATCAATAATTGGTCCTTCCATAGTCCCATTCATTATCTTATTTTTATTAATAAAAATGAAGTAGGATTTTTAAAACGTAATTTATAATTCTTTGAAACTGTGATTCTCAGGTAAATTTTAATATTTTGTTTGTTTATTATTATTTTTATTGCAGCACTTTATTCACATTCATTTGAATCTTCATGCTTTTGATTAAACTGTAGTTTTAATCATATTTAGAGCCGGTTTACTGAACCTTTTAATTGAAATCAAATTTTAATCGCGATTAACTTGATATTTGTCAATGTATTTTAAATGACAAATTTGTTTAATCGTGGATTAAATTTTAATGACGCTTCTATAAATAATAATAATAAATAAACCAGCCCTTGGGGTCAATTTCCTGAAAGGGAATTAAATTTTAATTTCGATTAAACGCGTTCTAAAAGCGGATCTAGATATTCAAAATTAACAGATGTTGAAACTGAATACAAATGCAACTTTATTACTTTTCCCTCGCAGATGATTTACAACTGCCGTTGGGTAGGAGGACCCGAATAATGAGGGTCAGTTTACGGACACATTTTTAACTTTTCTGAGTGTACCTCGAGACAGCATTTTCGGTCCTTTTTTATTTATGAACAATACACGGTGTCTCACGAACGAGTGGTGCAAATATTTTAACCATAAATTAACAATTAAAAATTAATTGACACGTATTTTTTGTTTTTTCAAAAAATATTTTGTTCTCGATTTATCGCTCTTTAAAGATAGCCTCCAAGAAGGACGTTTATTTTTATATCTTGAAAAATATTTAACCAATTTTTATGAAATTTGGTATGCGAACATTATTTTTATTTATCATATGACAGCGTAATTTGTATTTATGTAAGATGCCCCAAAAGGGGGCTGTAGGTGCCCCCTTGAAATAAATTGTCTTATAATTTTTTAGCACAAATTAGTTTGGTTTTGTTATTATTATTATTTTAAAGCCCATTCAATTTAAAAACTTATAAAAATAAACGTCTATCTTGGGGGCTATTTTTAAAAAGCATTAAATCGAAATCAAATTTTTTTTTTTGAAAAAATAAAAAATACGTATCAATTAATTTTTAATTGTTAATTTATGGTTAAAATATGTGCACTCGTTCGTGGGACACCGTGTATAAACGATCTTGCCTATAATTTTGGGAGGCATATCTCTACAAAAATAGTAAATTTTGCTGATGACACTAGTCTGGGAACTTTTAAGCAAAAATCTGCGTTACAATGTAGGTAGTCGTCATTTCAGTAATTCGCAAATAATTCCAGTAACTGCCTTTGATTGCCTGTGTAAATTTAGCCAGGCCCGTGCTGTACGGTTGTTCACGTTATGGGATTCACAAAGGCGGCTTCCCCGAAGAGCGGCATTTTTAAGCCGTTTAAAAAAAATATTTTTTTTAATTTCGTGTTGGTACTTAAACATTTTACATTATGTTCTGCTAGGTGTCAGAAAGAAGAACTGCTAGAAGAGATTAAAACATTTAAAACCTTAAAAATTTAACTAAAATCACACTGTACTTTTTTTGATAAATACATTATTGCAGTTTTTAACAGTCAACACTTTATTGTCAGTTTTTCGAAATTTATCAGTTGCTCTGAGAATTCTTTAACTTTATCTGTAACGTTTGCTTCTAGCGAGAGATTATTCTCAAAGTTAAAACTAATTAAAAATTATTTACGCACTACAGTGTTGCAAGACAGGTTGTCAAATATAGCTTTTATTTCAATAGAAAATGAAACAATTGATTTATTAGAATTAAGTGATATATTATTCATTATTTTGCAAATTTAAAAGCAAGGCGAGTTAATTTTTAATTATTTTTATACACCGAATTGTCATTTTTTGTTTTTTATTTGTTTAATTTGTTATACATTTTTTTGGATTTTTTTATTCTTCAACAATGTCAAACAAATGTTTAGCACTTCTCAATACATAAGGTCAGATGATTTTTAACAGATTTTAAAGCAACTTTAAAGGCCGGTTTATAAAAATTTAGGCAGTGCCGGAAACGGTATCCGAAAAATCTGCCGGCAGACAATTTTTAGAATTTGATATTTAATATTTAATATTTTTCTAGACGAAAGCTGTATTTTCTTAGCTTAGGATGTTTTTTTAAACGACTGAAACTGTAAAATACTTATATCTCAGAAAATAGGTTATTCTTATTGCTAGTTTCACTATGTAATACACCTAAACATTCTTACGATGCAAGTTTATTATTTTTGCTTGTTCTTATCATTTTTTGAAGCTACCCTATGTGTACGTAAATTTTCAGGCATACAAAAGAATCGTTTATCATTAAAAAAATAATTTTGTTTTTAAAAAGAACGTTTCAAGCAGCATGACGGTATTGGGTTAAAATATTTAGATCATAAAGTCGTTTCAAGTTTTTTACCAGGGATTCTTTTAATAACAGACTTTGCTTTATAAAAGCTTTTTTTTGTCCAACATCATCTGCAGTGTCAGTGTTTTTTTTTCTGAATTAAGTATGTGTTTCCTCCACAATTTTGATTGAATCTTTTATTTAAAGAAAGTGTAACACTTCTAAAAGTGTCATCAATATAATTTCGCAAATCGCTCTTTGTTAATAAACCATTTTGAGTCTAATTCGAAGAATTCAACTCGTTTTTAAAAATCCACTCGTGAAATATTTTATAATACTTGTTGATTACTTAAAAAATAATTTTGAAAAATGTTTGATTTTTGTATTAGATTTAGAACTTATCACTTAAGTATAAATAGAAATTCGGTAGGTACCATCGGTGGACACAAAAACTGGTACAAGCATGACAATTTTATAAGTCAAAAAATCACAAATTAATATCGGGTAACTTTGCCTTTTTGCAAATACGGTTATAAAAATTGTGACATACTAATGAGATATTGTCAGAAAAATTAAGTTAAAGTTCAGTTCTCTACATTTACAAAGACTGGATAAATAACACAGTTGATTTAGCATCTATTTAGGTTCAAAGATCTTCAACGGCTGACAATTTTTGACTTCAATGACGATTCAAAAGTTTGATACACAATGAGCAAATTTTGGATGTACAAGTTTTTTATGTCCACTGATTCATACTAAAAAAAAGTTTAGGGGCGGCAATTTCTAATTTTCACAAAGGCGGCCATCTACCCTAGCATTGGTGAAGTTTTCTTTGTCAGGTTAAGGAGTTTAAGTTTTATTATAGTGATGTCCTTGTGGGCGTTAGCAGATAGAAAGGCCTGTTGGATGTTATCGTTCTATCTGAGTAAGTCGGGTCAGATTTCGTGCTCTTTTGACGTGGTACGAAATCTGAGTGTCGTGATTGCGGAAAAGTAGGTGCGAATCGATATTAGAAGTATGTCAAGAAATGACGACGAGGACGACGTCTCCGCAGCGGTATCGATTAGGTGACAATGGAAGGGAAATTTAGTTGAATGATTAGGGTGTGATAAATAAACAGCGATTATAAATGAAGACAACAAACGTATATTTGATATTTATTTATATGAATTCACAGTGTGTCGATTATTAGTGTACTATAATTGGGGTACATGGTGTGGTGCAAGTAGAATGAGGGCAGGGCTGACCGCCGTGGTCGAGTCGCTACGTAGTTATATCACATCTTCATATTGTAAGTCGCGGCGAGCGGCGGCGGGATGTGGTGGGTGACTAGTGAGACAAGTAGCCCTTATTATTACTTAATCTTATGCCACATTATCCTATCCTAGAAGTGAGATGAACCATAACTTCGTTATTACACAACACTAATATTTAAGAAGTGAGCGACGAGTGACGTCCAAGTCTGATTGCTATGAAATGCACGCGGTAACAAAATAACGGTTTGTAACGTCACTGTCCCGATCCGGGATTGGTCCGTTGACGACACCGGTCCACGGTCGCACTTTTGGAACTGACGGTGCATCGGTGTCGGAGCGAGGAATGATCCGAAGAGGCGCATGGCTTAGCTGCCGCCTTCCGACTTCCGAGTTATTGTCGACTGTCGAGTCTAGGTCTCGTTAGGCCGCCCTCAAAGGCCGGAAGAACGCTACCCGTGAGGTCCTGGCCCGTCCTGATCCGGCGCTATCGACGATCGCTCGTCCTTTTCGCCCTGCTGCTGCTGCTGGGGCTGCTGCTGGGGCTGCTGCTGGGGCTGCTGCTGCTGAGCCAGCGACCGGTACAAGGGGGAATTCACAAAGCGGGGGTAGCTATCTCGATGCATCAAAGTGTAAATCTGCAGCTGAGCGTCGTCGAACGTGTGCGGGGTCGGCTCCACCATGTTCCGGTTCACGATCTCGCGAACTCGGGCGTCCAAAGACACCTGCACCAAAATAATAAAAAACGATTCAGGGAAAAGCAAAGCGAAAACGTGGAAGCCAGGTCAGGTCAGATCAGGCTTCTGTCTATGACATTTTCTTCAAAAAAGAGAAAATATGTTTATTATTTCAGTCATTCCAGCAAAAATACAACCTGACCTGATTTTAGTAATGGGGGCATTTCGCGTGAAACGGACAACTCAAAAAAATGCGACAACCTGAAATTCGGTTAAAATTGTATGAATGTAAATACGTGATGATTTTTTTGTGAGCGACTTATTTAAAAAGTTATTGACACTTCTAAAAATTGACCAAATATTAAGCAGAACGTTCTTGTAAACTGTATTTCTAATTAAACAGTAAATAGTAAAAAATTTAAAATGGTGCTTTACACAGAAAATTCACTGTTCTTTTTAAATATAAAATCAAATTTGAAATTTGAAATTTTTTTCGTATAGAAAACCGGAAGTGAAGTTTCAAATCCGAATTTTAGTAACTTGGACCATTTTTTTTTAATTATTTTTATTTCAAAAAATAGCTTAAAGTAAATAGAATTTACACTATAAGTCGCAAAATGGGATCTCTACTCGTTTAGGAGATATAGTATTTAATGTACAGGGTGCTGCATTTTGGATGTCCGAATAGGGGATCTCCGAAACTAAGATGTTTAGAGAAAAACGAGTGACACATTCTCGGGTCCGTTTTTTGAGAAAGTAACTTTGGTCAAAACCGCATCCCGCTATCATCTTTTGTTTTCGACTTATAAACAAAAGTTGACATTTCAGCGAAATCTTAAAAAAATCATATCTTTCTTATTATAAAAGATACACATTTGAAACAAAAACATTATACAGACACTTTTTTACAGAGAATCTGATAATGTTATCAGCGATTTTTTTAATCATTAGTTTGGCTGTAATAACATAAAGTTGTATTTTTTTAAATAGGAATCATAGGCGGCTGTGATATTTTTGAAAAGCTTTTTTTTTTTTGATTTGATATGTCTATTTGTGTAATACATTATTTTTAAATATTAAAAAAAAACATAACATTTTGCTTTTTCTTTATAGTAGGCCATGAAAAAATTTGGATTTTCAATTAAAACTATGAAAAATATATTACCCAACAAGTATTTATAATTTAATAATTTTTTAAAAACTAATTAATTTAAAAACAGCATAATAAATTATTATTAGATCAAATTTTTGCAATTAATAAAAATTATTTGTTTTTAGATTTAAAATGGCAAGCTTACTTATTGCTATTCTATTTTCTAATTAAACATGCAATGTCAGAAAAAGAAAAATCTTATTAATTGTCAGTGAATTTTATTATTTTATTTATTTTATTATGAAATTTTATTTTACAAAAAAATGTCAATCCAAACACCAATATCAAATCCCATCTGCGGTAAAAAACTACATAACATTATCAACGTGACTTCCATTGCACTTCACTAAATCATAAAAAAGTGTTATCAAATAGTAGTGCACATTTTTTATGTAATTAAAATCTGCGACGATCGTTGATTTGTTCAATTGAAAATAACTTTAACATAGCTATTTTTATAATTTCACATTTTTTACTTTAATAACCGTTCACAAAATTTCTAGATTATTCACACCTTTTATGTAAAATAATTTTTCCATGGCCAACTACTTTCGAATATTTTAAATATATTTTTTATCAAAAGTATATAAAAATATCAAACTGAGTTTATATTGTTTTTATAATAAATAAGCTTTTCGAAAATGTCATAGCCAACTATGATTCCTATTTAAAAAAATACAACTTTATGTTATTACAGCTAAACGAATGATAAATCGCTGATAACATTATTAAATTCTCTGTAAAAAAGTGCCTGTATAATGTCTTTATTTAAAATGTGTATGTTTTATAATAAGGAAGATATAATTTTTTTAAGATTTCGCTAAAATGTCAACTTTTGTTTATAAGTCGAAAACAAAAGACGATAGCGGGATGCGGTTTTCACCAAAGTTATTTTCTCAAAAAACGGACCCGAGAATGTGTCACTCGTTTTTCTCTAAACCTCTTAGTTTCGGAGATCCCCTATTCGGACATCCAAAATGCAGCACCCTGTACATTAAATACTATATCTCCGAAATGAATAGAGATCCCATTTTGCGACTTATAGTGTAAAATCTACATATTATAAGCTATTTTTTGAAATAAAAATAATTTAAAAAAAAATGGTCCAAGTTACTAAAATTCGGATTTGAAACTTCACTTCCGGTTTTCTACACGAAAAAAATTTCAAATTTCAAATTTGATTTTAGATTTAAAAAGAACAGTAAATTTTCTGTATAAAGCACCATTTTAAATTACTAAAATTCGGATTTGAATTTTATATATAAAGCACTATTTTAATTATTTTGGTATGCATGAATAAAAGCTTCCAAAAACTCTGTGATTCATATTTTGTCAATTTTTTACACACACAAATAAGCCTCACACAAAAAAATCATTATGTATTTACAATTATGCTTTCTAGGAGAACAATTATCCTGGATATGACCAAATTTCAGGTTGTCAAATTTTTTTCGTTGTCCGCTTCACGTGAAATGCCCCAATGTTAAGGTTCTTTCAAAATACACGATTCGGTTTCTATTTAATATATTTTGCGACAAAAGAGTTTTTGGGAAAGAATAATCATTTAAATTGAAGTAATCCATTGGATGGTAAAATTTACATACATTGCCTTGTAGGCGATAACATAAAATGTTGAATATTTTTTGAAGACTATTTTTCTAGTTTGTAGTAGTTTAGAAAATTGTCCTGTCCGTTAACGCAAACATAAAATGTTGTTCTTATTTTTTACGTTGTTAAACAAAACCAAGAATTTTTAATTTTCACTGTCTTATTTTAGTATTGTTACAGTCTTTCATAATTAAAACCTGTCTGAATACATTTTTTAGAGCTATTTTCACACACACAAGATTTTTTTGTCCCGTCCGTCATGTGTAAACAAAAAGTAAATTAATCAGAAGTCGTTGCACATTGTCTTATTCTTCGGTTTTGTGGTTTCAAAAGTTTCATCAGACTCCACCTTTTGCTTCAAAAATAGTTGTTGAAAATAGTGTGAAATTAACAGAATTTTATAACGATTGTTCAACGATAAAAATGTGAGGTCTTCTTTGTGTCCCGTCCGTCATCAATTTGTATTTCTTTTTCCTGCTCGTATTTGAAATTTTAAAAATGTGGCTCTAATTGTAGGTTGCAAACAATTTGACTGGTACTAAGTTCCAATAAAGAAAAAATACTGTTCGTAAAAACTGAAAATAAAAGAAGTGTCCCCTTCAACTCATACTGTTCATGAAAACTGAAAATAAAATCTAAAAATTTGTGGTGTCCAGTCCGTTAAAATGGAATGGCTGATAGGTTGTTAATTCAAAAAATAAAAATTTTACAATTTCAATTTTTATTGACATTTTTGTCGTAATTTTGAAGCATTTAATCTATTTGTAATACAAATCACCCTTCAAAATTTTAAATAGTACCATCCCTCTTGTGAAACCTCAAATGAACTGCTAAATTGCATAAACTGCTCGAAAAATGTTAGAGATGTTGATGTTTTAATACAGCCATTCCATTTTAACGGACGGGACACCACAAATTTTTAGATTTTATTTTCAGTTTTCATGAACAGTATGAGTTGAAGTAAATTTTCTTTAATTTCTGTAAAATTTGAAATACAAGCAGAAAAAAAATACAAAATAATACCTAATGGACGGGACATAAAAAAATTTCATATTTTATTGTCAAACACTCGTCATAAAATATTGCTAATTTAAAAGGTACTAAATCCAACAATGATTTTTGAAGTAAAATGTTCGAGCATTGGAATATGATAAAAACAAATCAGTAAATATGTATCTGCTGTTAACTTCATTTTTTTATCAGTTGATTTTCTCTAAAATTCAGTAAAATCTTTAACTTTTTTCAATCAGTTTCGTCGAACGAAATAGCACAAGTTCTCTAAAAATGCAAGATCGTTCTAAAAATTAAATAAAAAACGTGAAAAAGTTCTTTGTAATGTCTAAAACATGCACTCGATTTTTAAATGTCTCCTTTATTTTCTGAGATATCTATTAAAAAATTACCTGGTATTTATTTAAAAAGTTTGTTTTGTTGTAAAAAAGTAGCCTTTTTACACTTTCTTCTATAATATTATGTTGTCGCTGACTTTTTTCAAAGACATTCTTCTGTATTGTGTACTACTCAGGCTTTTTCTACCATTACTCATCGTGAATTTTCATATTAATTGAAACTACCAAAAACTTCTTAAAAAAAAAATAAAATGAGCAATTTATTTAAAAACATACAATCCGCCTATTTACTAGAAAAATAATATTAATTCTGCCGTCCTAAACTGTACCTAGCCCATTTAGCCCATAACAACTGAAAATACTTCGAGGATGATTGATATAGATTTGTCTGAAATATTCGCGGAAACAACTACCAACTTTGAACGATTGAAGACAGTCTTCAGTTAGTTTGTAACGCAAATCGGAGATGATAAAAGCAGAAACGCAGCTATTAGAAATGACAAGTCAGTGCAACGACCTGGCATAAACTGATATTTTTGTTACTATGATCTAGAAGAAACGCAACAAAACCCTGAAACAACAGTACATTTTATTATCGGTTCCATTGCTTTATCCTTCTGAATTAATTATCCATTCGATAACTATTGGTCCAATAGATAGCTTAGTATTTGGAGCGAACTTCTCCCTTATCAAATAAAATATTTGCCAATTAAAAGTCAAAAATAGCTCAAAAACGTTAACGTTATGTTAGTTTTCGTGATGAATTTTTTCGGAAAAGAAATTGGAACACGTTTTTGTGAGACAAAAACATACCAGTACAACCACTTTTTTAAAGTACTAGTTGTTTGATTTTTAACCCCTTTTGATATCGATGAATCTAAAACCAAAGACAAAAACCTAAAAACGCACGATGTAAAATGTGAAATGAAAAAAAAACAAGAAGAAAAGCTGTTTGTTACTGAGTTTTCACAACCACCAAGAGTTGTAAAATTATGTTGTATTCAAGTCCAAGACAAGGGCAGAACTTTTTCAAAATAGCCATAAATTGTAATAATATGAAGCTGGTGAAAAACTAAATTAAATGTGGAACTGAAACTTCTGATAGAAATCACAAGTCTGTGATTGATCTTAGATTAATCTACTGATTCAAGATTCCATGATAGCAGGAACTTCTTTTTACCATCATTTATATTTACTGTTCATAACAATTTTATTTATAAAATAAATTAACAATATCGTAATTTAGTACTCTTTTGAGTTACATTATTAACAACAATTTGATATCTTCTTTCCAAAAGGTTTAGCCATTTGTTGAAGGTCCAAAATTTCAGAAAAATGGTATATTCCAAAATTTAGATTTCAAGTTTCGATCGATGATGATGTAACGGTCTGTTGGATTTTGTGACGAAATGTAGCGTATTAGGGAGAACAGACTAACATTGTGGTCTGCATGTGATACACGATGATTCCACTTAGACAGCGGTGGTATATATCAAAGGGTTGAACAATCACGCAGTATCGTGACTGTGCCTACAAATTTGTGTGTATAGATTGCCCCGGAAATAGCAAAGGAGCGGTGGAATTTTCTTAATCGGACGCAATCTGGTTATTGTCTAGTGCTAGACATAGTAGTAATATTGTCGTAGGTCTTGGCTCCATTAACCGAAAGAGTAAGGAAAATCGATGACTTACCTCTTTAGGTGATAGAATCGAAATGTAGTCTTCGTATATGATTCTTGCCTTCTCTTCAACCGCTTCAGGATTGTTTTCTTTTTTTAAATCTTCACAAGCCAGCCAGAATAATATATTTTCTTCCGAGTATTCACACCGTAGGAAATCTCTAAAAACTTTTCGTCCAGCTAGAAACGAATAAAACCGAACTAAATCTACTGAAGACCGACGAATGCATGCTACACTTACCGGGGCTTCGCATAAGTTTATCAAAAGATCTACCCCAACTTCTGATTTCCTCTAAAGAAGGACTGGAAAGCATTCACGTTAGAATCGTAATTGCCAATCTTGGCTCAAAGCTGTTCCTTAAAAGAGGCAAGGAAAGAGATATTTTCTTGACTCGATGTATTGATGTATTTTTAAAATTGAAAAAAACGAAAACGCGCAGACTAAAAATTAGATAACATATTCTTTTCTCACCGGAACAGCCCATACAAAGAGGAAGCTACTCACGGTGGATCTCCATCATAATTTAAAAGATCTGAGTTATTGGAATTTCTTGTAGGGCCATTTTCATCGTTTCCTTTTCCAGGGGTTGAACTGGAATCAAGCGGTAATGTCAAAATCGATATCTCGTGTCAACTGTAATTTGTTTTGTGCTTTTAATGCGAGTGGAAGTGCTACTGCTAGTCGCGCAATGTTTGCTTCACAACTGTTTTATTTTCACAAATTGAATAAAAACACTTTTCGACTTTTCGTAAAGAATAATTATGCCCCACCGTTCAAAAATAAACATGACTCGATTGGAAAACGAAGGAAGAGGTCTCTAGGTTGTGCACCGCCTGGAAATAATTTATGAATTTGCGTTCGAATATATTTCTGTAATATAAATAATGCGGCGATCTCGTTTGAGTGTTAGGATTATGGCGGCGCTTGAGTTTATTTGTTCAGAAAGGAGCACATGCGATATTAGTCATGTCGGTGCGATCGGTTGTAATAATTGGTTATTACCAGGAACAGCTGCAGCAACAGCACCAGCAAAGGCAGCAGGGCTTGGGGCGCAGCGGAGCGCCTTGGCCAGGCTGGGGGCCGTTCTGGGGGCCTGCTTGGGACCCCGCCGAGGCCGGGGGCCCTCCTCTGGAGTTCGGCGGCGTGGCGAGGCTAGCACTGCTAGAGCCCCGAAGTCTGCAGCCCGCCCCAGCTGGGGCTCCTGGACCGGTCGCTGGCCCACCCCCAGGCCCCGCTCTGTTCTCCGTCACCCGCTCAGTTACGCTACAAGACATCTGCAAACAAATCCAAGCTGATTACTCGTGATTAAACAACATTCCGATCATTTACATTCGGCTAATTTTAGTCCATTCAGTGAAAATCGCTCGCTCGCCTGTCTTACATTTATTGGTTTATAATACGATTTTATTATTCGGCACTGCTGCTGTAAAAATAACGATATAATCTCTACAGTCACGCTCGCAAACTCCACGTCAGGAATATTAAAATGGCCGTCTTAGACCTGTGCTAAAAATTTTATTTCCTGCAATGCTGCATGGCCCAAAAATTTCGATTTAACCGATAAGACTGAAACATCGATTATTACTAATAACGTTTTCATGTATGACAACTTTGCATCACATACAATATTATCTTCCAATTGACGTTTTGTGTAGTCAATTTGGCATTGTACTCTCTAACATTGTTCCTATACTTAGCAATACAATGAAACTGGAGAATGACTCCCATTGTTGGAAATAAGCGCTGATAAATCCAAACATCTTATCACAGGATTAGGTCCAGCTTTACCGTCATTCTACAATTTCATGAACAAAACAGGATATTTGTAACAAAAATAAAGCACGACTCATTTTTCTATAGCTTCAAATTTAGTCACGACAACGTCTAGCAACGTGAAATACTCTAATTGCTTATTGATTAGTACTCGACTACTTGAACAACATTTAGGAATTTACTCGTTTGTGTATGAACAATAATGACGATAATAACAGTAATAAAATAACTTATTGGAATTTGTTTTTAGTTTTTTATGTTATATTTGTTTGGGGTGAATCGGCTCTTGCCAAATGTCCGAGTTCAAGTGCAAGAAACAATTAATTATAGTTGAGAATAATAGTTTCTGAAAGCTGAATAAACAGAGTTCGTGCACACATTTGGTCGCAACTTTACTCCCTTTTATTATTAACCAAATGAAGTTTTAAGCTTATAAGTATGTATTTGTTTACATGCGCCATAGGCTAATTACAAATTCAATCGTTTTAAGAAACGCCCAGTTACAGTAGTGTATTATAATATGCCCAAAATGTTCATCTTTCACAAAGAGATACGAGGTCGGTAAAGTTAGATCAAAGTTATGCATTTTCATACTGTAGTCCGGTCAAAATAGACATTTCAATTTACAAAAATTCGCGTAGAGCTGAAAATTGGTACAGATCTTAAGTACACTATCACAAATAAATTGTCAAAA
The DNA here is from genome assembly GCA_939628115.1 of Tribolium freemani. Taxonomy (NCBI): domain Eukaryota; kingdom Metazoa; phylum Arthropoda; class Insecta; order Coleoptera; family Tenebrionidae; genus Tribolium; species Tribolium freemani. Next base: position 10,517,063 of record OW626792.1, on the reverse strand, counting down.
GTCCCAACCGATCCCACGTGTGCTAAAAAAGTTATTCAATGTCAAAGGTCAAAAGTAACGATTTTTTGAATTTTTCTTGTAAACGGTAACTCTTATCATGAAAATGTTCAAACAAAAGTTATAGATCTTGCAATTGTCTATAAAAATTGTTTCTATACTTTTTTTCCTACGAGTCACCATTTCTGAGATATCACGATTTCAAAAGCTAAAGAAGCCATGAACACATATCCCCACCACCTGTTTGCCGATGGTGATATCTCAGGAATGGTGATTCGTAGGAAAAAAATGAAAAGGACAATTTTTATAGATAATTGCAAGATCTACAACTTTTGTTTGAACATTTTGATGATAAGACTTACCGCTTACGAGAAAAATGAAAAAAATCGATACTTTTGACCTTTGACATTGAATAACTTTTTTAGCACATGTGGGATCGGTTGGGACTTTTAACAATTTATTTGTAATAGTGTACTTAAGATCTGTACCAATTTTCAGCTCTATGCGAATTTTTTCAAACTTACCACTATATTTTTGTCTATTTTGACCGGACTACTGAACATTTATCTGAAATCATTTTTAGTTTTGAATTATTGTTTTTGATGCCAGAGTTACAACACACAATTTGGTTTTCTTATGGTTTCATATTCCGTTTTTGTATTTTTGTTCCTGATGATATGACCGTAAGAGTGTTTTGGAAATAACGCCAATAATTTTGTTTAACAAACTAAATCAAATATGCTCGCAATTTTTTTTTTGTTCTACGAAGAATAAACTAGCTTATCATCATGTCGTTCCTAGTTCAAAATCTTAGTTTTTAGTAGGTAAGCCTGGCGGAAATGTGAACGTTTCAAGTCCAAAGTTAATTGAAATTTCAAAATTTAATTTGTTAAAAAATAATTGTTGGCGTTTTTTTGGCTTTTTTCTCAATTTTGATCAGCATGTAAGATTTGATCTTGTCATCTGATACATCGTTGTAATAAAAAGACTTTTCAAAAATAGAATAATCAAATAGGGCCTTCATATGAAAAATCAAAGTTGAGTGTTGTCTCATCGGTTGCACAAAAATAAAGTAACGTTGATTTTATGAAATATTTATAGTGTAAATGGTATTTAAGAAGTTTTGACACGTTTTAAACATATAGGTTAAAATGAAAAATTGTGCAATCAATAAAAATTTTACTAAAAAATAGTATAAAAACAGCTTCATTTATTTATTAATAATTTCTTGATCATTTTGTTGCTCTTTGCTTCCACTGAGCGAGTCTCCGAGTCATAGAAGCAAATTTTGCCAAACATAAAACGATAACCAACCATAGTTCAATTTCGTTTTTAAGCCAAAATTTGACAGAATTTTCTTTCTGGCACATGCAGAATTTTTTAAATTAGAAGTGTTAATTCTTCTACAATCCTAATTGCAGCCCTACCTGTTTCAAGTAATTAAAGAAAGCTTCATCTTGTCCTCTACTCACACTTCGTGCCTATTTCCATCTGCTTTTATTCAAACCATAGTTATCCGCATTAATTGTAGATCAACACTCTTCTATCCTTCATAATACTAAAATTTTTTCGTTCTCTATTATTTTTGACTTGTCATATTTTTGATTGAATGACGAAAAATCGGTGTACGCGATTTTTTGTAAATGATGGTAACTCTAGCCTTAAGAACCCTGGATAGTACTATGACAGATTTAGATCTCTTGTTAAAAACGTCTAACTCTCTTAGTTTTCGCTTGAAAAAATAAAAACATAAGTTACAAATTTCCGTTTTCTTTCCAGACATCAATTTTTTTTCAGATAATTGTTCACCGAACTCGTATCTCTTATAATAACTGAGATCTCCATGGTGGAGCTCGAAAAACGGGCACCCTGTAGACTAAAAATATTACTAGTGGTAGGTATATGAATATTATTGATTATTACTAAACAAATAATTCTTTACTGCCAGTAAGGTAACTAAAGAATGTTAAAAAAAATTAAACGATTTATTGTTGGATTTTGTTACGTTACTGGATCAAAAGTTTTTCTCGGAATTGTTAAGTTTGACCACTCAAGTTAGGGCAAATAGGGGCAGAAATATTTTAGATAGTTGGATGCATCCAAAGGCAAATGATGACATCAGGGGCGTGCGGTCCATGTACGCAAGGGAAGCAGTGCTTCCCTTGTAAAATTAAAAATGAATTCAAATAAATTTAAGGTAACAGGTGGAATATTTACCAGATATAGTTTCATTAAAATATAATTATGTATGGTGTGTGTTTAATTACACTTGCATATAAACATTATTATTGAAGGTCTTTTTTGAATTGAAAAGAAATATCTTACTCTTTTGCCGACTTTTCCGAGAAATATAATAAAATAATGTTCCAGGACTTCCAGGAGCGCTCGAGCTTGTGGTTGGAGCGCCTGATTGCACATGCACTGTAGATTCACCGTACCTGTGCCGAGTACTGTGGCGTATTTCAATTAGTTGCATCATTAGGGGTTTACGATTAGAGTAATTTTAATTTAAAATCTCATTCGATATAAATGTGTCGTTTGTTTCGATTATTTTTTTACTCGTCGCAGTAAGTGTGTTGTTTTGCTGCGACTTTTATGAGACCTGGGTACGCGGACTTCGTGGAGCAAGTCAGGAATTTTGCGAATTCCGTCTCTGTCTCCCTCTCCAAATTTCGTCTTCGTGAATAGGCAGTGGGTTGAGCTATCGTGCTAGTCGGTCATAATCATAATATCGCAATTAAAAAGGACTTTTCTTCAAAAGAAGCAAAGTTGTGGATTGTTCGGTGTCTTCGTTATTAGGTATTTCGATACTCAGTTTTTCGGAAAAACAAGAAATAGTCAGGAAAAGCAGACCAAAACCGGCGTTGAACAAATTAACAAGTATTTACAAGTCGAAGTCGTTTACAATGTCTTTTAATAATGACTTATATAATCAGTTTGAGTGGCTAACAGGTTGTAAAACTTTGAACAAATTATTTTGTTGGCCCTGTCTGCTTTTCACGAAATCAAAAATCGCATTATACATATTATTATGTAAATAGGTATGTTTTGAAACTGCTTCCCTTGCTAGAATTTTCACCGCACGCCACTGGATGACATGATTCTAACTCTATTAAATTAAGCAAATAAAAGCAATGCAAACGTGGATTTAGAGAGTTTAACAGATTTTCAAATTACCATATTTAAATACAACATTCCATAAAGTGCAATTAAGGAGAGAATGAAAAATTTCGTGACTGTCTGTGGACATCTTACGAGCGCCCTTATGGAATGTTTGTAGTTTTTGGTGTGTGAATTGAGCGTAACAACTAATACTAGGCAAGAAGAGGTTTCGAAAGTGAGATTGGGGAGTGGATCTGCGATCCCCGGAAGTGGGTCACATCGAGTGATGGTCGATATTCCGGTGGTGGAGGGTCGGGCCTCGGCGTCGGCGGCTGTTGGGGGTCTTGGGGCAGCGGGGCCGGGGCTCGGTGGCGGCGTCGCCGCCGCCGCCGCCGCCGCCGCACTTGTTGCGGCCGCTCCGGCCCGGGCTGTGTAATATTGATCCGGGAGGGGTGGCAGCGTGGGGCTGACGTCAGCGCCTACCTTTATCAATGGCCATGAAGGTAGCTGTCGGCACACGTGCCCGCTGCGGCCCAGCCGAGGGCCATGTCCGGAAGTCCGGAGCGCTCGGCGGGCGCTCACTGCCGCACTCGGATACCGGCACCCCGCCGCAGTCGCCGAAGTCGCTCGCTGGCCCCGGGGCCGCACCTCACACCCATCGCGGGACGCGCACCGGACGCCGACGACGCTGCTACTGTCGAGTGACGCTGGACGTCGATGGCGCGAGCACGGAGAGATCGCGAGAACGGTCCCTACGTGGACTGAGAGGTTGCGCTCGGGCGTCGCGAAGCGGCGTCGTGCGCCGATCCAACATGGCGCATGCCGACGCCGCCACCGACGCCGCCAAGCGCCCGCGCTACGACGCTACGATGCTACGACGCTACACCTACTTTCACTACACCCGCAACGGACGCGCAACTCAACCACATCACGCACTTTTGTTCACCTATCAGAACAATACGCCACTCTCATTAAACAATTTTTACTCTACCGAATGGAACGACGGCGACGGCGACGGCGACGGCGACAGCGACGCCAAAAACCAGACCACATAACGTATTTAACTTATTCAAATAACTACCACCAACAAATGAACAATTGTTCAGCATTCGACAATTTATCTTTTCCATAAACAAATGGTGGCCTTATGGTATGCGGTTTTTGTTTGGGACCACTGATGTCTTCAGGATGCAATAAAAGTGGCTCACAATCATTGCAGGTCTCTCTCATCGATAAGACTGTCGTCAAACATTTATACAATTAAAAATTCTCACAGTTCATACAGGGTGTTCCGTCTAAACCCCACATTAGAAGTATTGAAAGTTTTAATAAAGATATTTATCTGAGAGTTGGTATTCAGGCATAATTCGTTGAGTTATGCTCAATAAAAATATTTCGCTATTAACTTTCTTATTTTAAATGGAAAGCTATATTTTTTAATGCGTTTTTGAATTACTAGAGTTATTTTAAGGGAGTTTTTATCAGCTTTCCCTATACCCAATTTTTGAATTTGCACCGGTCCCTTAAAAAATCGGTAACTCGCTTAGTTTTGGAGATTTCGGAATCATGTTTGGAGAATTGAGAGAAAGCCTAAACTGTTGTTCAGTGTGATCAAAATTGGAATTGAAGTTAATAAACCCAAAAATTTTAAGGTTAAGTTTGAACAACTTCAAGTACCCAAAACTTATTTTTTTCAAATGGGATGTCCCAATTTTTATTCTACTAGATGGAGGAGAATTTTTTTCTGCATCTATTGTATTAGCATTCCCTATACCTATCTGTGATAATTTTCAAGTTATGTTGTTTTTTTGTTATTGTAGGAAATTTCTGACTAACGACGCATAGTTTGCCATTAAAACATTTCTGATTAAACTTAAACGACAAATTCTGTTCAAAATTGTGTTATCAGACTGTGAAAACAAAATAAATTCATTAGGTGTTGGTTTGAAAAACTTTAATTTCTCACCTTTTTTCATTCGTTTCCATGGCAACCTTTGAGAAAAGGCCTATGGCTAATGAATTTCTCAATCCCAACAAAAAGGTATTGTAACTTGAAAACTATTAAACATAAGTATAGGGAATGTTAACACAGATCGAAGCAGAATTAAATTCTCTACCAGTGAAATAAAACTTTTGTCATTTCATTTGAAAAAAATGAGTTATGGGTGCTTAAAGTTACGCAAACTTAATTTTAAAAATTTGGAGTTTGTTATTCTTTTTTAGAAATTTGAAAACACCAATGGAAAGATCTAGGCTTCTTCTTTCAAATGAGCTCAAAAATATTTCCAAATTTTTAAAAATCGCAGAGTTATCGATTTTTGAACTGAAAAGTGCAAATCCAAAAAAATTTTAAAAACCATAAATATTTCGTAAACGGCTAAATTTAGGTATAGGAACAGCTTATGAAAACTACCTTAAAATAACTCTAGTAATTCAAAAACGCATTAAAAAATATAGCATTTGATTTAAAATAAGGAAGTTGATAGCGACTTCCGGTATAACCGGAAGTGCTGCTATCTTGAGAATATTTTCATTGAGCAGGACCTAAAAGATTATGGTTGTACACAAATTTTCAGATGGCTATGATTATTAGAACTCCCAGTACTCCTAATGTGGGGTTTAGACAAAACAGCGTGTATACAGCGTTGGGCAAAAGTATGGAACCAAGCGTTTTGTGCTTAAACTATGTGTCTTACGAAAAAAATAATTAGTACGTCACTAACTATTTTAAAAATGTGATCATTTTTCAAGAATAAATTTTTCCGAAATTTCTATCAGTTTCCGAGTTATTCAAAACAAATTTTTTTTCAAATGGCACCCTACCACGGCGATTTTTTTTGGTAAAAGATTATGCTCTAAAAATAACTTCTGTTTTAATAAAAATAATTTTAAACCAATGTTTTTTTTTTAATAAATTATTGAAATTGGGGTCCCAACTAATTACGAAGATTTTTCAAATTTGGCCGAAGTGGTTGTATCCATGGATGCTTTTAATCCACTAATTTGATTCGTCAAATTTTTCGCAAACATAAACAACCACTTCGGCCAACTACTGGTTTAAAATTAATTTTATGAAAGTAGAAATTATTTTTGGAGCATAATCTTTTGCCAAAAAAATTACCGTAGTAGGGTACCATTTGAAAAAAAAATTTTTTTTTGAATAACTCGAAAACTAAAAGGAATTTCGAAAAAATTTATTCTTGAAAAATGATCACATTTTTAAGGTAATTGTTGATGTACTAATTAGTTTTTTCGTAAGATACATAGTTTAGGCACAAAACGCTTGGTTCCATATTTTTGCTCAACGCGGTATATTTCAGTGTTCATTATTTATCCACAAAAGTCAAAATTCTTATCAACGTTATGATCATACTTCTGCCACCACTTCTTAAGGTTTTCTAAATCAAGAAACAGCACAGAATATTCTATTATTATCTATTAAGAATCTAGCTTTTCAATCACTGAAACGCCTATTTATCTACACAGGCTGTCCCAGCCTGTTGGAAAAGTACACTATTGACCTTTAAATAATAATTTAAAAATTAATATTTTTTTACAAAACCGTAGATACTAACCCCCTGCATTACCCAAAAATCCCAAAATTATTTTCAAATGTTTTTTAAAATAAAACACCCAAAATTTTATTGCTTTTTTGGACGTAAGTTTTGATACTCATGATTTTTACCTATAGGTAATTTAATTTTTTTGGCAAAAAGACGCTTTTTTATCAAATTTATTACACAAAAAAGTAGGACTTTCACCACTTCAAAGAGAAAAGTTGAAACCTAAATCTGTAGCCATTGTTTAGGGCATTGCAATTAGGAACGAAAAAAATTAAGAAGTTTACTACAAGTTGAATAACTTTCAAAGATTAAATGGAACACCCTATTTTTTGTTTTTGCTTCTCAAAAATGATTTAATTGTGTATCTCAAAAACAAAAAAATGTTTGATTTTGAAAGTTAATTTCAGCAACAATGAACATTAATCATGAGCATTGTTACCATAGTAGACCATACCATAACCATACTAATTCCACTGCGGATTATTTGTTGCAGTTTATACGGGGATTTAAACATTCGCCATAAATATTAAAATGAGTTATTTCACTGTAATAAATAACTAATATAATGGCCTAAGGGTAACATTTAAGTTATTATTAGCTAAAAATTTCACTTTTCGACAACTGGAACAATAGTTAAATATTTTTTGAGTAATCAGAGGAGACATTTAACTGTTAATGTTAATGAAAGACAATTAAGAGTCTTTTAGATGCGCAAATAAAAATACAACAAAGTTCTTCATTTTTTAACTATTTGATTGCTATGAGCTAAAAAAATATATCCTTAAAGTTTGAAATGATGAAAGTCCTACTTTTCTATGATTTTTAGTTTTTATGTAATACATTTTTTTAGTGGCGAATCTCGTCCGAACTGATTTTTTTTCAGGGGCCGCTAATAATAATAGTGTATGCCAAGTATTTCCTATTGACATTTATATTACACTATTGTTCTATCAAATATTAACAATTGGTCGGTACTTGAGAGTTTACAAAAAGTATGAAATATAAATTGTTTATTAATAATAACAAACTGAAATTGGAAACTTATGTTTTCGTCAAGTCAAAGAGCCTGCTCGATTGGATTCCACAAAACAAGTAATATAGAGCTATAGAGAGCAGCCGAAATCCAGCCCTTAATTTGCATTTTACAAAGGAATTAATTCCTGTTATGAAGTGAATTGTGATTATTCACATGTTGAATCTAAATTTACAAATGACCGTATTAATTACAGGAATTGTTATTTTTGCGCAATTAATAATTTAAATATAGAGGTCACCTGTAGAACTGTACTCATCACTGATTCAGTCGTAGCAATTTAAGCACTGATTTTATTAATGAATGAACCAAAAGGGAATAATTGTATTAATTGATTATTGGCGATTCTTCCAGGTGAAATGAATTAAATTACTCTATTACCACCTTAACTGATGCTTCCACTCAAATGGACATGCAAAATACTGACATATAATCGATAACATAATTCGCTATTCGGAAATTTCTTGGCAATTTTTTAGCAAAAAGAACATTAGGAATATAATGATTGAGATTGTCCAGTCTTGCACCAGCGTTGCTAACTCTCATCATCAATCATTATTACTTATCGTCCCCAAATAAAAAGTGGGGCCTGTTTTAGAGAATGGATAATTTGGTTCAAACATTTTTGACGTGTGTTTATTTGGAACAAGGATAGCTAATTGATTGGTTCCCCCGAGCGAAATCAATGTTGGAATGTAATTGAGTTAATTTTATCTCAGTTGATCCATTGTAAATTGTCAAATCGTACAAGCTGCAGATATAAGTAAACAAATCGTAGGTACTGTAAACTCTTTGTCTGTAAATTCCTGCACCTGATCAAACAAATTAGAAAGAGGCAATGATTGCAGCAGTCCGATTGGCGACAATACCCACATCGACAGCGGTTTTGGCCTACGACCCACATGCACCACGTCGTGGATCGATATTGATATTTGCGATTGCGCTGTTTTGTTGACACTCTGATGTTCCTTCAAGAACTAATGACAAACTCCTCTAATTCGAAGCCACGCTAAATTATACGACTACTACTTTTGATCAGCCCAACTAGCACTTTTTTGATTTATGTATGAGCTCTTGTTACAAAGGCATGATAAAACGCCAAATTGGGCAAATTTTGCGCTTAAAGGCTAAAAGATTAATGAGGCACTTTGTTACACGAAGCAGATTTATTGACACATTAGGTGTGCAACTAATTCGATCAAGTCCTCATTAATATTGTCCGGGCATCCTTTATTTAACATTCAATACATTAAACTAATTACCCTAATTAACTTCCACAAAGATGATCCATGTCGGCCTGGGTACAGTTGCGATGGATTATAAAATTTTCCCGAGTCCGGTGTGCCAAAATCTCACTTTTTTCCCTCCGTCACGCACACGAAACATTTTGATTTTAAAAATCAGCGATTTAGATCTGAAAATTATTTTTATTTATTACTAGCAGTTGCCCACGGCTTCGCACGCATGTCCACAACCACTTTGAAACACAGAAAAACAATGCAACAAAAAGTAGAAACACAAAATTTTATTGTGAACTTTAAAACCGTGACCCAATGCGAACCCGAGTAAATTTTGCTTGTTCTCAACTCATTCCCTGTTTAACCCTCTTGTGGACGTAATTTTCAAAAATCCTGAAACACATTTTCTTTATTTTTAACCGGAAGTCCAAATGCCAATTTTCTTGGATATGACTTCAAAAATGCAGGAGTTTTGCGTTGAACTCTTTTGGGGGTGGAATTTCTAAAAATCCTGAAATATACGCCTCTTCCTTTTTAACCGAATGTCTAAGATATCAATTGATAACTTCAACAATAAAGAATTTTTTATATGTATAACTTCAACAATGAAGGATTTTTTGTTTAACCCCCTTGGAGTGGAGTTTTCAACAAACCTGAAACACGCGTTTTTTATATTTAGACGAATGCCCAAATACCAATTCTCTTGGTTATAACCTCGAAAATGACGTATTTTTATATTCAACCCACTTGGGGGTGGAACTTTCAAAATCCAGAAACACGTCTTTTTTCATTTTTAACCGAAAGATCAAATACCATTTTTCATTAATATAGCTTCAAAATTGACGATTTTTTATGTTTAACCCTCTTTGGGGGTGGAATTTCTAAAAATAATAAAATACCTGTTTCTTTATTTTTCACCGAATGCCCAAATACCAATTTTTATAAATATAAGTTCAAAAATTACGGATTTTTATATTTAACTCCCTTAGGGGTGGAAATTCCAAATGTTCTTAAACACACGTTTTTCATCTTTAACCGAAAGCTCAAATACCATTTGCATGGATACAAATTAAAAATTACGGATTTTTATACAAATTCTGACCCGTGTTCAACCCCCTTGGGGTTGGTATTTCCAACTAAAACACGTGTTTCTTCACTTTTCACTGAAAGCCCAAATACCAGCTTCAATTAATGTAAATTCAAAAGTTACGAATATTTATACAAATTTTATTACGCCATTTAACCCTCTTAGGGGTTGCTTTTTCGAAAATCCGGAAACACGTGTTTCTTCATTTTTAACCGAAAGCCCAAATACTAATTTTCAAAGATATAACTTTAAAAATGACGGATTTTTATTCAAATTTTAACACCCTATTTAACCCTCTTAGGGGGTGATTTTCGAAAAATCCTTTCTTAGTACACCCCTACGTTACAAAAGCTATCTACTGTAAAAATTTCAAGTTTCTATTCTTAGCCGTCTAGGCTGTGCCTTGATTGGTCAGTCAGGCCAAGCAATTTTATATACAGCGTTGGGCGAAAGTCTGGAACCAAGCGTTTTGTGTCTAAACTATGTACCTTACAAAAAAACTATTTAGTACATCATCAACTACTTTAAAAATGAGAGCATTTTTCAAGAATAAATTTTTTCGAAATTCCTTTTAGTTTTCTAGTTATTCAAAAAAAATTTTTTTCCAAATGGCACCCTACTATGGCGATTTTTTTGGTAAAAGATTAAGCTCTAAAACCAACTTCTACTTTAATAAAATTAATTTTAAACCAGTGGTTTTTCTTAAATAAATTATTAAAGTTGCGTTCCGAGCTCATTATTTATTTTTTTTGGTAAAAGATTATGCTCCAAAAATAATTTCTACTTTCATAAAATAAATTTTAAACCAGTAGTTTTTTTAAATAAATTATTAAAGTTTTGTTCCGAGCTCATCACGAAGGTTTTTCGAACTTGGCCGAAATGGTTGTATCCATGGATGTTTATAATTGCAAAAAATTTTACGAATCAAATTAGTGGATAAAAAACATCCATGGATACAACCACTTCGGCCAAATTCGAAAAATCTTCGTTTTGAGTAGACCGCAATTTTAATAATTTATTTAAAAAAAACCACTGGTTCAAAAACAATATTATTGACTTAGATGTAATTTGAAAAAAAAACTTGAAAACTAAAAGGAATTTCGAAAAAATTTATTCTTGAAAAATCATCACATTTTTAAAGTAGTTGATGGTGTACTAATTAGTTTTTTCGTAAAGTACATAGTTTAGACACAAAACGCTTGGTTCCAGACTTTCGCCCAACGCTGTATATAGATTAGTTTTGTCAATTTTATTTTATGTTATGACCACTAGCAATGGAAAAATTCTAACATTTTCCCACAAATCACGCGTCTGGTATAGGTTTTTGAAAAACCACCCCTTATTGTCTAAAGAAACATTTTGGTGTTGAACAATATTATCGCCTCTTGTTTCGAACTCTTTTATGTTTTAAGTAATAGTTTTATTGGTATATTAAAAAAAGTAACGGGCCCAAAACAGATCCTGGAGGGACACTATACTCAACAGGGAGCCCCTGATACTTGCTGTCGATCACTTATATATGAAGATAATAATTTGCAATCAAATGTGGTTGTTGCTAACTTTGCATTTGAATTTCATTTGTAAAATCTATAATAGCATCAATTGTGTTTATCTTTGCTCTGTGGAGACAACAAAATGTGGCGTGCCAATTGCTGAACTAAGATTTTTCAAGTGTTTTTGAACCTATTGGTGGTAATGAAATGAGCCAAAAATTGGGTGTAAAAAAGTGTTTTGATTTTTGTATGATCATGTTTGTTGTGCATAGCAGGTGTGGGCGTAATTCAGAAGGTGAGTTTGTAGAAAATAAATGTTCGTCGAGTTCCGGCACATCGGCGTTCTTTTGCGTCCGTTCAGCCTTCGGTGAGCTCACCCTCCCGTAATTCTGGTTGCTTGGCAACCCCTGCCAGCCACCCCTTAAACTTCCCCGCGAGAGACGAACCCCTCGCGCAATAGTTTTTACATGATAGCTCCGATGGCTTTCTTCTAGTGGATGGCAAAGCTTGCGCCCTCTCCACCCCCCAGCCCTTGCTTCTGGCCGGCTTGGAGCACACTAGGCATGTAGGCGTTGAGACGCGGAATTCGTGCATCCCATGTCCCTCGCGCTAAGAGCCTTGTGTGCACTGTGTATAGTAGGGTGAGATCTGGAACGGCCGCGAAGGTGGTTGTGGGCCGGGCGGGGTGGCCGGGGTTGGACGGGGAGCGATAGTGGGGTGGCATGGGGGGGGTAGGCCGGGGGCGGAGGGCCCCGGGCAGCGGGTGCCGCAGTGTTGGGTGGGTCAGATATCGCAGAAGCAGACGTCCCATGCGTTCGTTACGCTCTCCATAGTACTAGTGGTTGGTGACATGCAGTGATCGGTGCTTTAATACTCGACGGGAGAAGCTGTCATGCTGCCCTTTGCCCTAACCCAAGTGGTAAGATTCGATTTCTGCCCTCGGAGGCCACTGGCCACCCCGTGCTCGGCATAAGCGGTTTGCACGGATGCAACTTACAACTTACCACTTTACCACCCTGCGCGATTTCACCTCAATTCGCTAAGTTCGCGTGCGCACATTCGTTTCAATTTTTCCAAATTTTTACTCATTTTCATGCTCACGTCATCATGTCATCGCACCCCACACCCTATCGGCCACACGGCGACGACACCAAAAATCAGCCTCTCGCTGTTTTGTGTTCCATTATTACGGTGGCAACTCGCGCATCCGATCAAATCACACATCATTCAATAACCACAGAAAACTACAACTCTACGCTATTTTCTCCAAAATAATAATTGCACAGTAGAACAAATTGTAAGATAAACGCTTAGCAAAATGGTTGTAATTACCCAGTAATACAATGGTAAACCCCTACCTGTTCGCTAAAAGGGTATAGACCATATAGGCGGAAGAATGAGATTCAACTCAAGGTGCACGAAGCAAATACATAAATTTACTCAGGGCCGCACCGTGACTTGAGGCCGCCTGTGTTCAAAATTATTTTGGCCGCCCCTTAACAATTAAAATGAATTTTTTACGTTTAACCACTTTGTATTTATCTAAAACAATTTTTACCTAAGAAAAAAAAATTCACTTGTTATCTATTTAATAAATGAAACCATTTATTAAATAGCTATTTATTTAACGAGTTTGTGTGTAAATCGGGTTTTTATTTCACGAGTGGATTTTTAAACGTCGAGTGTTAACGAGACGTTTAACATCCATGAGGTAAATAAATGAACTGATTTACACGAAAACGAGTTGATACAACATTTTATTCTTCGAATTAGACTCAACAAGGATTAAAATTGCTTTAAATCTGCTAAAAATAATCTGATGTTTCGTATTGACATTTGTCAAAACTTCCTTACACAGGAGAAAAACCGTAAATTTTGACAGTGTCGAAGAATAAAATAATAAAAATACTGATAATTTCACTAAGAGCGGTGTGTTACACTTAGTAAAAACACAAAAAATCTCACAATAATTACGGATTTACAAATCAAACGTACTGCAAAAAATTCGTTTTAATAATGAACAAGTGTTTTAGCTTTCGATAATTTGAAACCAAAAGGCGTCTACTCAACAAAATTTATTAAAGGTTGCAGAGATTACGGGGTTTAAATTTCGTTTTAGTTTATTATAGGGTACTTGGGTTACCATGATAAGCTTAGTACGATTATTTTTCGTACGAATATTTGATTCCAGAGTCGGTTTGACTTAAATTGCCGCCCCTTTGGGGGGGCGCCTGTGTTCAGTGCACACACTTGCCTATAGGAATTTGAAAGGATAAGGATAATAATAACATAAAATAATAATAATAATAACTTTATTGCCAAAGTACATAAGTATAGGTACAACAAATTTTGTAGAGCATTCGTTAAAAATAATGATGAGAAGTAATAACAATAACAAATAATAAAATAATACAACATTGCTAAGATATTAGAAAACATAACACTCAAAAAATAGAAAAAGGTAAATAAAAGTAATCTTTTAAGAAAAAAACGGTCGGTAAGTACTGTAAGGTGAGTTAAACCCATAGTTTGTCCGGTCAAAATTTGGATGGCATTCGGGGTAGTTTTAAAGTAAATAAATTTATATATTATGCCAATCTAATTGGCCGTGAATGGCTTTGAAAATTGTAGTTTGATTTTTGCGGATGTAAGCCAACTAGGTACAGTCACCCAAAATGAAAATGACGCGTCAATAAGCAAACGCCTACCGGGCATTTCTAAATCAAAAAACGTCCACAAAATAAGTCAAAATTGGTGATGTTTTGACAAAACACGCCTCACAATCACAAAATTAAAATGAAACTGATGTTACTTTGTCTGTTTTTCGGCGAAATTTCGTCAAGGATAGGCTGAAAAATGACAAAATTTGGTCGAAAACGGAGTCATTTTTACTTTACAAGCTTTAAACACGTTTTTGAACACAAAACCCCAAAAAAACATTTTTCGATTCTTTATTTTTTTATGCAGAAACATTATTTTGTGAAAATTATCAAGAATAAAGCAAAAAATCGTAGAAAAATTTAATTAATCTTCAATTTTTGTTCATTAATTCCAAATGGAATTCCAAACAAAATTAAATGTTTTGCTGTATTTGTTTATTATAGGCAAATTTTAATCTCACATTAAAATTTATTTTGCATCAAGTGAATAACCGAGACTTCGCCTCCTCACACTTCTAATAATTATAATTACTATGATTACTAATATTTTTTACTATCATTATTATTATTAGTATTAATTAATTAAATTTGCAAAGAAACTAAAGAAAATATTTATCTGACCTTTTCGTTAAACCGAAAAGAGAAATTAGACCAAATATCAAATTTTTCTAAGGTTGATGAGACAGAACGCTAATTATTTTGAGAAAGAATTGCATTAAATTTCTTTCTTTTTTGTTAATTAGTTAATTACTACTTTTCTACTAAAAACGATCGTAATCAGTGAAACAAATCTCGTTTCATGGAAGGGAGACATTCAAGACAACGACTCAATAAACATAAAATTGCCAAATATTTTTGTTTTGTTTAAATAACTTGAATTTAATTGGGTGGAGCCAGCCCGAAAGCCAATCTGAGTCAAGCCCGTTCAATGCGCTCAACCAATAAAAAGGCAAAGATAAGGCAATAACAAAAAATTTCAAAACGAAAGTATTGGTCGATCATCGCAAGCTGATTTCAAAATGGTTTCGAGGACTAGACTGTTAATATTTCAGCCAATAAAAATTATTTTGTTTTAATTTGCATTCATTTTTTGTCTAAAGGAGAGAAAAAAGTGATTTGTTTTTGCCTTTATAAACACGCATTATTAGAGATTCGTTCGTTTTAGAACTTGAAATTCATTTATAAACAAGCCTCAAAATCACATGAATAAAATAAAGCTGATGTTACTTTGTCCATTTCATTTTGTTTTTGAGCGAAACTTGGTCAAGAAAAGCTGAAAATGACAATTTGGTCGGGAAGGTCGACGTTTTTCAACACGTTTTTGAGTTTAAATAAACCGAGCGGAAAAATCACTTACCTAATTGGGTCAAAACTCAAAAATAACATTTTTCGAAAATTAATAGTACCTACCTCTAATTCGTTTCTTGCAAATAGATTAGGATTTTTTTACCGTGCGTTTAATACTGAACGAATTGCAATAAAATACCATGCGTATTTTTTACTTATAAATTAATAAATTTTATATGGCTCAAAATCTGAGTGTTTTATTCCGACCCAATTTTGATATCCGCCCGGCCTCGACCGCAGACAGCCACGAATTATCCCAATAAAAAGATCATGCAGCTATTCACTCCTAAAAATTTATTTCCGCTCCAATAATGAACCGTAATTGTTTCGCAGGAAGACAGGCCTCAGCAGTGAGGTGGTTTCGCTACCATGGAGGTGGCAATGCCCATGTCGGGTACTGCCATCGACTGCTATGAAGACATGTTTAAAGAAATAACCAGGAAGCTTTACGGTGAGGACGGCTTGCCTGAACTGACTGGAACCGAACGACTTCCCACAAACCAGGATCGCGGCTTAACTCCGATCGATTATGACGTAGACAATCCAATTTTAAAGCCGGAAGAACATTTAACTGCATTTGGCTTAGCTGCGCTAATGCAAAATGGTTTCCCCACAACAGGAATCCTCAATTCGACCTTTCAACAACACAAGACTACGACAACAACGCCCGTTGAAGATAAGTGGACCGCCAATGAAGACGCTCTCCAGTGGACACAATCGAAAATTGCCACTTATAATCCATCACAGAAATTGTTTCGATGCGCGGAATGTGATTGTGTCGGATATCTCCCGAGAGTTGCTGAACATTGGTTAGGGACTCATTCGAATTTAAGAGCTTTTCAATGTCCGCAATGTCCGTACGAAAGTGCGTGGGCAAGGTGTGTCCGAATGCATTTAAGTCGCCAACATAATATCAACACAGACGAAGCTTCGGACACTTTGGCCAAAAACAACCCAATTTTGCAAGAAATCACAAAATACCTGCAGAGGCTCAAAAACAAATTAGACAACAACTGCGCGAAACCACAGCAAATCTTAGACGATTTTCAATCTTCCTCGAATTCCACCAACAATCATCTCAACAACAATCAAGTGGTTGCCACAAATTCGGACGCATCCAGTAGTTCCTCAACCAAAAGGTACACCTGCACCTATTGCCCTTACGCTACAGACCGCAGAGACTTATTTACGCGGCACGAAAATATCCATCGCGAAGAGAAACCGTTCCAATGTTACGTCTGTCAGAAACAATTCAATCGAGCGGATCATGTTAAAAAGCACTTCCTTCGAATGCACAGGGAACACCCTTATGATTTGAACAGGATACGCCGACATCCTCCGAAAAACGCTTCAGGAATGTCGTATTATCAAAAATACAACGCGAATTCTACAAATCAATCACCGGATTCCATATCTTCGCTGGCTAACATTAATTCTCTTTCCATTCCAAACGGATTTAATAACATATCGCGTAATGCCAACAATATCAGACCAGGTAACACCACAGATATAAAGAACGGGATTACAAACATTAAACCTGGGAATATTTCCAAAGGTAATGGGAAAAAGAAAGGCGAAAAACGCTTCACTTGTTGTTACTGCTCGTGGTCGGGGGTTGATAACTGGTGCTTAAAACGTCACATGAACACTCATTTAAAACCATTTGTGTGCGGTCTGTGTGATTACAAAGCAGCGAGATCTGAAAGATTGGCAACCCACGTGCTGAAAGTACACAATAAGCGAGCCTGCGGAAAATGCAGTTTTCTGGCCGACGATCCCACCCAACTAACAGTGCACCAACAAGAGCACCAGTAAGTAACACGAATGCACAACTCGCAATTATTTGTTTCCTTCCACAGTCCCTTGGAGCAAAGAAACCGATCTGGGAATAACATTCTGCGAAACACTTCCTTCAATAACAGCACGGCAACATCATCATCCTCGTGCAGGTGAGATAATTTTTTGCTTGGTTGAATGTAATAGTGTTCGATTTTAGCCAAAGCCAGAGTCTGAAGCCGCACGAGTTGAGTGCCGCTGCCGCTTTGCTTCAGCACAGCAACCGGCTGCTTCAAAACGACAACAAGTGGAAAAACCACGCTCCCAAGCAACATGGAGCCGCCCGTCTTTTCAATTACATGGAAGCCAGTGATGGGTCTGAGCCGGAGTCGGAATCACGCGGGGCCGAAGATATGAGTCGGCTGAATTTGAATCACCGAATTCAGTCGGATTTTCTTGAGGCGGGAGATGTTGGTAGCCAGGTCGACGAAGAAGAAGGTGAAGAGATGGAACTCCCTTTGTTCGTCTGCCCCACGTGCGGCTGCGAGTTCGAGGACGACTTGTCACTTGAAACCCATCAATTCACGCACCGTCACAGCACCACATCTCCCGCAAAATCCGACAGCTCCAAAGAGAATGTCAATCCTAATTTGTTAAAGTATCGATGTTGTTTGTGCGATTTTGCCTTTGAGAACCAGTCTTCTGTTATGGCGCACATGGTGTCGCATTCGAGCCTAACCGGGGCGCAAGCGAAGTCCACTCTGACCAAGCGATCCCGCAAACAAAGTCGACCCAAAAAGATGGTCTTGCCGTTCTGGGACTTGAACGAAGTTGAAGTGTTCCACCACCTCAATGGGAACTTAAGCGAACAACAGGCCTCCACTTCCATGTCGAAGAAGTACATGGCTAAAATTGTGGCGCGCAAAGGACTGTATTGCGTTCTGTGCAAAGGCTCCAGTGTGAACAGATACCACACAAAGGCGAGTTTAGCGTTGCATCACTTCTGGAAACACTTGAACAAGAGGTTCAAGTGCGAGCATTGCGACCTACATTTCCGACACCGGTATCAATGTGTTCTGCATGCCAGTCGCGAGCATATAAATAAACCACCGATCCTTAAGTCTCAAACAGTGCCTATTAAAGAACCAATTCATTCCGCAGTACCTGCTTCCCAGGACGCCCATCATTTCTTCAATTCTCAAACTGTTACTGTACCTGACGCATCTTCAAATGCGCATAAAATAGGGATGTCGTTTTTTGACCATTCGTTCATACACCCTACCAACGCCATTAACAGTCATATGCCAATCATCATACCCACCTTTCCACCAAATTAAACATTGCGTTAACTATTACTTTTACTATCGACTTGGCTAGGTACTAAAAAGTGACCTTCAAAAATTTTCTTTACGTGCTCGTATCGTAAGTATTTTCGGAACAAACTTAAATGCAATCATATTTTTCATTAGTCTAAATTTTCGTGCAATATCTGTTACTTGGTGATGTTTATTATTATATTTACTTTACAAATTATAAAACAAAAGACTGCAATATTTCGTTTCTTTGTACTACTATTTAGAAAACCTCTATGTTTGTAAGTATGTTATTGTTTATTCTTATTACTTTTGTTGATAGTTACTATTATTCATGTCATGTACTGTGTTTTTTTGTATTATTAATAAAATTGTAACAACAAAGCTCTTTCAAAATTCTTTATTATTCTCCGAATCCAATTACACTATCCAAATGCGATTTTCCCTTAGAACTTGTTGACAGTATTATTCAAAATCTTGCGGGAACACAACCCCAACCTCTTTCCTCAACAAATCCATCAGCTGGGCTAGTTCAATCGACTCATGGTGTGGCATGTGGGGACACTCTGTCTTACCTAAAATGCAAACCGACGTAATATTAAAAAACAGACGTTGCTCATCCAACCAGCTTTGATGCACTGTCGCACTTCTTCGGCTTCGAAAGCTAGCCCGGCACTATTATTATGAAAAAAGGCAACCGATGTTTTGGGCAACTCGTACTGGTACGTTTTTTCGGGCGTGATAAGTTGCGTGGGGCACCAAAAGTCGGGTATTCTGATTGTGCCTTTGGTACCAACGATAATGCCTTCATTTGGTAGCGATACTCTGGCCGAAGTGCTAACAACTGCCATTTTGCCATTAGGATAAGTGATAATAGCACCGGCGCTTTCGTCGGTTTTTTGGTCATTTAGGTGACCGTTGACTGCAATTTTGATTGGGCGCAAGCCACGGAAAACGTACTGTTGAAATTGCAATATGTAGACTCCCAAATCCAAGATGGCACCTCCTCCCATTTCTACCGCTCTGGTTTTTTGGCAATAAAATAGGTTTAAATGTTTAGAAACGACTTACTTCATTCTTTCAACGTGTTGTAAAGCGTGTCCAAAATGTACCGAAGCAAAAAGAACATCACCAATAGCTCCAGAATCGATTAGTCGCCTCATCTCCCTATAGGCTGGAAAACAGCGAGACCATACTGCTTCCATCAAGAACAATTTCTTCTTGTGTGCCAGTTCCACCAGTTTTCGAGTTTGTTTTTCATTCAGAGTTAAGGGTTTTTCACACAAAACGTGCTTCCCATGTTCTAGCATTAACTTTGAGACTTCAAAGTGTTGAGGGTTTAAACTTCCAACATATACGATGTCTAGAAAAATTTTAATTATTTTTTCGACCTGTATATGGAAAAATATAACTTACCAACTTCTGGGTCTTTTGCAATTTTGTCATAGCCCTCGTAGGCTTTTGGTATTTGGTGATCTTTGGCAAATTTTTGGGCACTACTCAGTGCTCTAGCACCGATTGCTACAATTTTGTGGTCTGTTTCTGGGTATGTTTGAACTGCTGTTACGAAGTCATGGCAGATTCTGCCTGATGAAACTATACCCCATTTCAGTGCCATGTTGCGGTAGTATTACTACTGTTCATGGAAATGTCACGACTTTTATAATAAAAGTTATCACAAAGTTATGGCACAGGTTAAAGGTTTGTGCATTTAAAAACATATTCGGTTTATCTGTTTATTGTTTTTTTATTGTATAAAAATATTGGTATCAAATTTATTTATCTGCTGGGAAAACTACTCCAACTAACTTTCGTAGCGTGTCCATGTGTTGGGCCAATTGGATTGATTCCGCATGAGTCAAATAATGACTTTCAGTTTTACCTAAAAATATTAAACATATGAAGGAATTTTTTTTCCTTATCTCACCGGCTTTGATACATTCCCTGACATGTTGGGCCTCATATGACAAACCGACGCTTTTATGGAAATTAAAAGGAATATCGGTTTTTGGCAAATCAAATTTGTGTGTTCTTTCAGGGGTAATAAATTCAGTGCAGCACCAAAAATCTGGAACTCTTATTATTCCTTTAGTTCCCACTATCACTGCTTCGTTAGGGTATTGGGCTCTAGCTGACGTAGTCAGATTTGCGACTTTATCACCGGGATACGTCCATAGAGAACTAGTATAATCATCAGTTCCTTCGCTGTTCAAACCACCAACAGCTAACACCTTTGTGGGAGTAGCTCCTTTGAAAATCAATTGTTGAAATTGCAAAACATAAACTCCCAAATCAAGTATCGTTCCACCACCCAATTCTTTCGACCTGGAAGTTATTTACGTTTTTTAAGTCCTTGAATATTAGAAAAATATGTACCTCAATCTTTCAACATTTAAAAGATTGAACCCAAAACTGGCATTCACTTGAAGTACATCCCCAATACTCCCCGAATCCAAAACCTTCTTCAACTCCTGATATGCAGGAAAGCATCTACTCCAAATCGCCTCCATTAAAAACAAATTCTTCTTTTTGGCAATATCCACCAACGCGCGTGTTTGTGTTTCGTTCATTGTGAGCGGTTTTTCACACAGGACGTGTTTGCCATGTTCCAGCATCATTTTCGCGACTTCAAAATGTTGAGGATTGAGAGTTCCAACATACGCGATGTCTAAAAAAATTGTGAAACGGAATTCCGAGATTTTTCCTTACACCTACCAACATCTTTATCCTCAGCAAGTTTGATGTAACCTTCATAAGCTTTAGGAATTCCATGGCTTTTGGCAAAATTTTGGGCACTGGGTAACGCTCGAGCCGCAACGGCCACGACCTGGTGCTCAGACTTTGGAAGAGTTTGAAGGGCGGTGACAAAATCGTGGCAAATTTTGCCCGCACTTACAATACCCCAACGCAAAGCCATTTTAAATGTTGTTATTGTTGTTGTTGCGCCTAAGTAAACAATGACGTTTCACATTTTAAGTAAATGTTGGAAAAATTTAATTTTTCCAAAACACACTTATCAATGCTACTTACTGTGATGATACACATGTGGTATTCACATGTCATTTGTTCTAAATGTCACACAACATCAACTAATCAATAGCGCAGTGTTGCCAAAACTGTTCTATTATTCATGAGTTAACAAACGGATTGGTGCTACATATTTTGAGACACGCCGTGTATACAGGCAACCAGCGCAGCTTTTGTCCAGTTTTAGGTTGAAATAAATCAATAACGTTGGCATAAATCATAAGAAAATATTTATTGATTAAGTACAGATCAAAACATAATTTTCAATATACCTTATTTTACCTACATCACTGTATATCATATGATCCCAAGATATTGACTTTATAGTTCCTTCGTAACAAAGAAAATTAATTGTACGAAAACAATTTTTTAAATGAGAATCGCTAATTTGGAATATCAGGTCACTACCTACTTTATATAGACAATTATTTGCAACAATTACTTCAACTGGTACCTAAATCTATTAATAGTGTCCTAAAACATTACGAAAATATCAATTCATCGAATAAATCTACAAGTTCGTGAACATACACACTGATATCAACAAACAAGGCTAAGTCCTTGTTTGGGATTATTGCATGATGGGTGATATTTGTAAGGACAGGTAGATACGTATTTTCCAAATTTTTGGAAGCATTAAAGCGCTATACAATTTAACTATGGTGGTATTGTGCTTTTTGGCACAGACATCGATACTATGTAACATTTCCTATGACCAAGCGCGAAGGTACTTATCCTTGAGCACGTTGTCTACAAAATCATCAAGGCAAAATCGATTCGTTCCAAATGAATCGGGCTAAGGATTAGTATACTCTCAACATTGCCACCCAAAATGAATGATTTTACAATAAACTGCTAAACTCTACCAATCGATCGTCTACTGTCTGATTAAAATATATCAGGATTATCGGTGTATTCCCTCTTCCAGTAGTTCCCATTGTAGACCCAATCCTCCTGCTTGGTATGTGGATTAACGCCCGAGTTAAACCACCTGAAACGCTGCAATAATCCCCAACAATAGCTCATTTTCGCACAATATACCTGGGACTCCACTCTGTCCCTTTCTTGCTCTTGCGGTGTTTATTCGCATCTCTTTGTTTCTCCTCAAGGCGTGTTTTTTCAATAGCAGCTCCGTCGATATCGCCCTGTTCCAACTTTCGTATGTCCGGTCGAAGACGTGAGTCGGTTGGACATAAACTGGTCTCCATTCCGGGTTCCAGTTCGTTCAAAGACATGGCGAATTCAGTAAACTGGTAATACTGAGAAAACGTAAAAAACGAATCACTTATTGTCAGTACTTACGTCGCTGCTCTGCAGTGGCCGAGGCTTAACCTTCCAGATCGTTACCGAATTGGGAATATCAATGGAGTAGGTGGAATCGCTTTTTGGAACTATGCCATCCGGGATGTCAGGAGGGGCACACTCATCCATACTCTGGAAAGTTTATCAAAAATATTTATCGATTGAGCGAGCACTCACTTCTTGGCTTGAGTTTGACTTGAAAGGGCTAACTTTCAAGCTATTCAATTTTTGCAAAACTTTCCGGGAAGTGTGGGAGGGAGAATCGTTCGGGCTCTTACTCTTGTCACCATCGCGCTTGAACTTGTGCGAGTTTTCTTTCAAGTAATCCTCGTAGGAAGAATAGTCTGTGCATTTAATAAATTCGGTCCACTTCCCGTAAATGAAGAACAATTTATGCTTCGACTTATCCGCAATGTAGCCTTCAACACGATGTAAATCCTTGGAGTTCCATCCTGCGGGCTTGAATGTCAAGTGGGCCTTATGTCCAGTCGAGTGATTAACAATTTCCATTGTCCCGCATTGCTCCATCCATAATTTTCCAACGATAATGTTGTGAACACAACACTGGACATTGCTCCAAGTGTAGGCCTCGTTTAGTCTAAAATTTTGGTTTACCACCTGACTGCGGGAATAAAGCAATTTACTTAGGAAACTCAACAGTGACCGTTCCTTTCGGTTGAATTTCAACGCTTTTTCCCCAGAATTTTAATTTCGGGTGGACTGAACCGTGGAACACCCAGTCTTTACTTTCAGCATGGAAAGCTGAGACTGGAGGGTGGTGACTGACTTGTTCACAAATTATTTTAAACTCTTCTCTTTCCAACTCGTAGGTTTCACCCAAGAGAGGGTTAAACGGTTTACCAAGACGTTCCCAGTTTGATGCTAACGCAAGCACCTAATAGTCAAATTGTTGTTTCTAGCGCACGCGAGATTGGAATTTTTCTGGCAGATAAAATCAAAATCCCAACTGAACTGCGCCAGAAGCAATAATTCGACAATCACTTACCTAGAGCGCTGACGGCAAACCCTAGGAATTTTTCGCTAATTGTGTGATAATAATCGAGTGATAATACCTATGACATATTGCATTCGAGTTATGGGGTCTTGTTGCTGTGACGCCAAACGAAGCAGATGGGAATATTCCATGTATTCAGCCATCCTTTGCAGGAAGCTTAATGGTTCGTTAAATACCACTGGCATCGTGATTTTGCTCAATTCTTTCCCAATACAGTTTTTTAATACTGACCAAATGTTGTAGTCATTGTGATACATCGGCACTGGCAGAACGAGCCTTCAAGATTCGAGTGTGATTTTTGCTTATGTTTGCTGTTCTTTACCTATGTTCCTTCTTTTCGGTTTCCATTCTGCTCTAACCGAGACAATCCCCCCAAAAAAAAGTAACAGTGAATCGCACATCCGATCAATTAAGGATAATCCAAATTATCAAATAAGCCGCATCATATCCTTTGATTGATCAACTAAAATGCTCCTAAAAAACGTCCGGATTGGAGCAGAATTCCTAAATGCTTCACACAGTCAAGTTACCACATTTAACAACAAACGACCCAAACATGAATTTATTTAATGACAGGCGATGGTCGATATGAAACAATGGACCTATGTGTTAAAAACAAAACAAGAACCACAAGCAGTATCGATTCAAAACCAACTCGAAACGACTCACCTACCTGGACACAAGTGAACGCATTCACATTTCTAGCATTTTTCAGCTTTGCTTCGAATCGATTAGCACACCCTTCGTCCCCAGAAACCTACAACCTTCTCTGTTTGCCACCAACCGCCCCCGAAACACAACTTCAAAAGCGCATGCACCGATTCATCTAACAGAATTAGGCCCCAACAAGTGTTATATTATGTTAAATCTACACCCTGTTTATCTCAACCCTTCACTACCCAAACACTAAATTATCAAACAATCGGCAAAAATGGTGGATGCGCCAGTTCGCCAACCCAATAATTAAACGCCAAACCCGATTATATTTAGACAGATCAATAAATTACACCAATTTTCAGATACCGCTCTAAAGAGAAATATTTACACTTGTGATTGAAGGTGATTGACTTTGCCAAATCTGCGTATTGTGTAACAACATGTGTTGTTATTTCAGCTAGACCTTGAGCAAGCACGAAAATAAGACGGATTTGGTTCATTTGTGCACCATACGTTTCTCAAGTTACAATAATAAAGTATTAAAATCCCATTAAAAATATTCCTTTGAACGCAGATTTTCACTGAACTGGAAATTCCACCCAGTTTGTTCAAGAATTAACATCCGCAGCAACTAAATAAACACTCCTTTTTCCGGCATAATTAGCCTCGCCTCCCCGGGAGCGAAACAAAAAATAAAAAACAATTTTTATTAAATTTAAAGTCGCCCGGATTGAATTAAGTTAAGCTGAGAGGACGGCTTGGAAACGACAAAGGGTGTTTTTCTTAGTCCTTTGACATCATTCTTGTTTGTGGGCCATCAAAGTGTTAAAAATAGCACTACATCCATTTTTTCTTCGTGATAAATTGCATTAATCTCGTTGCTTGTAAAAAACGAACGGAAGACGAATGGTTGAGGGGTAAGTAGGTCACGACATACCGGAGCATATGTCGAGGGTTGTGAGGTATTAAAAAAGGTGCGAAAAAATGTTTGCTATTAGCGCATGCAAATTGAATTGAGCTAAAGGCGCCGTGTCATTTCTTAATAGATGTCTTCGGCATGACGTCGAAAATAATTAAGTCAAGTTGCTCTTGTTTACAAAAATGTTGATTGCTTTCCCAGATATTAATTGCAAATAGTTTCGGGATACGTCAATTTTTATAAATAGCCTTCGACAATATCTGCAAAAATTAGTTCAAACTGGTCCACTTACCCACCTTAATGAAACACGCTGATATCTGTGAGCTATAAATATTTCAAAAGGTTTTTCTCGAAATAAATTCTATTAGAGAGTTCGGTTTGGTCGGCGAACGAGCTATTAGCCGCAATAATTGACACTTCCTTATTCTCTCA
The DNA here is from genome assembly GCA_939628115.1 of Tribolium freemani. Taxonomy (NCBI): domain Eukaryota; kingdom Metazoa; phylum Arthropoda; class Insecta; order Coleoptera; family Tenebrionidae; genus Tribolium; species Tribolium freemani. Next base: position 10,491,102 of record OW626792.1, on the reverse strand, counting down.
CTTTTCAACGCATTGTATGACGAACCCAATCAGCTTGGACCTTTCCGATAAAGATTAGCTGAATAGGAAGCACAAAGGTTATCAAAATCTAATTAATCTCCCAAATAATTCAGGCCTATTTTTAAATCCGTCCATTATTAAATAAAGTCCAATAAGCAAGCTGGAGACCCCCGAAGAGGCCTCGTGTTTTCCAAAGTGTAAACATTCAAAGTGGCCAGAAATAGAAATTTGAACAAATTGGCCAGAGCTAAGCGACAGTTATTGCACTTTTGTCCCCGTTTTATTTCTCTTGTTTGTGACCCGAAGTAAACTTAAAAACAAATGAAATAGGTGAGGTGGGTCATGTCGGAAAAATAAACGGGTCAAAGGTCACTTTGCCCACATTCTCCGCCGGCCTAATGGGCTTAACCGATTTACTAGTGAAAAAATCAAGACGAATTATTAGATGACCATGATCTATTGCCCTTGAGGTTGCCAACTGCGCGCCCTAGGTCAGGGTAGTAGCTCCCAGCCCCTATAAATCCCAATTAAAAATGCAGCGTTATGTAACACACAAGGGTCATTTATCAGAGTTATCTGAGAAATGCATTCCCAATGTCAAGTTCAAGTTTTGTAGTGCGATACCATCGACATGCTGTGGTTAATTTGAGTCGCCAAATTCGCAGAAACACGTGTCGAAGTCGAAGTGGGACAAACACATTTCAAATATTGGCGAAAATATTTTTAATTCGAGAGGTCGCCGAACTGTTAATGCCTCCTGAACCCCCACAAGGGATGACGCAGTGATTACTGGACGATAACAAACGAAATCAATGCGACTTAAGTCCTTGACTAGACTTAAGTTGCATCGCGCCTCAAATAAGCAGCACCAAGTTAAAAACCTAGCAGTGCTCGTGTTTTAGTGGCAAAGTGCGGACTTATTAGTGAAATGAAAAACGGGGATTGCAAACTCCCGGTCCAAGAGGACTATCGGGTTTTCATTAAAAAACCAAAACCTTTAATGCATAGCAGAAGCAGCAAAATTTTTCTTATTTCCGCGCTTATTCTACTAGCCGCAATGTCGCTAATGATTGTCATCACTTTCATTTCCATTAACGGAATGCAAGGGTTGAGGGAAGAAGTTGACTCACTTAAGGCAAAGGTTAAGAGTCTTGAGACGAGAATTGAGGAAGAGATCAATGTAAGTTTTTATAATGTTTGTTTGATGCATGGGAAAAATCTCGCGATTATAAATAAATTATTACAAACTGTATTTTGTCCTTGCATTCCATGTGAACGTAACAATGCACTAGGAAGATATCAACCGAATTGCTCCCCATATCCACAAAACAAATAATTTTTCGTGATAACGATGACTCCTTTTCCTCATATTCTTCTTATACAGGAAGCTCGCGGTTAAAGATTAAAGTATCAATGCGTTTGATAAAAATGTAGGAACTGACTGATGTGGGTTTTATTATTCATTAAACTGACTTTCCGACAAGTAGCTTAATTCTAACATAAACAAATTTGTTATTTCGGAAGCATATTATTTGTTAAGTGAAATCTTGGACAATCTCCGCAAATTTTATTATCAACTTAATTAACATGCGTAAATATTTATATATCTAAGTGCCCATTGTCATAACTTTTACTTCCACGAAAAGAGTGACTTTATCTATACATGGTGTTTCAAGTTTTAGGTCCAGTCAAAAAATAAATACTTCTAGTTCAAAAGAAAAAAAATATATCTCAAACGATAGAGTTTCTAACACGCTTCAATTTGATGCTTTAATGTTATACGAAATTTTCATGGTATGAGCGTGAATTGTGAAAAACTAGATAAAAAATTTTTTGTTTCCAAATTATTGCAATCGTTTTCTCATAATAAAATTCCTCCTATTTTTTAAGTGAGACTTCCGAAACTGAAACAGTAAAAAACCCAAGGCGTATTGAGCAATTGAAATTCCAATTTGCAAAAGATCAAATAAATGTTTTATCTTAGTCACCTTTGAAAAAACAGAGCTCGTGTTTTTGCTTGTTTCACAAAAAATTGAAACGTCATTAACTGTCAGACTAAAATTTTACTTGTCAATTAAAAAATGCCCTTTTTTTGCAAATTGAAATTTCAATTGCTCAATACGCCTTGGGTTTTTTACTGTTTCAGTTTCGGAAGTCTTACTTAAAAAATAGGAGAAATTTTATTATAAAAAAATTATTGGAATAATTTGAAAAAAAAAATTTTTAATGTAGTTTTTTGCATTTTACGCTTATATCATGAAAATTTGGGATATCAACAAAGCATCAAATTGAAGCGTGTTAGAAACTCTATCGTTTGCTATATATATTTTTTATTTTGGAGTACTAGAAGTATTTATTTTTTGACTGGACCTAAAACTTGAAACACCCTGTATATATATATAAAAATGCTTGGCCTGACTGACCAATCAACGCACAGCCTAGACGGCTAAGGATAGAAACTTGAAATTTTTACAGTACATAGCTTTTGTAACGTAGGGGTGTACTAAGAAAGGATTTTTCAAAAATCACCCCCTAAGAGGGTTAAATAGGGTGTTAAAATTTGAATAAAAATCCGTCATTTTTTAAGTTATGTCTTTGAAAATTAGTATTTGGGCTTTCGGTTACAAATAAAGAAAGACGTGTTTCAGGGTTTTTGGAAAATCAACCTCTAAAGGGGTTAAATGGAGAGTTGAATTTAGAATTAGAGTTTAGAAAATCTGTCATTTTTAAAGTTACATTGAACTTACATCCTTGAAAATTAGTATTTGGGCTTTTGGTTAAAAATGAAAAAATTCGGATTTTCGAAAAAGCAACCCCTAAGAGGGTTAAATGGCGCAATAAAATTTGTATAAATATTCGTAACTTTCGAATTTACATTAATTGAAGCTGATATTTGAGCTTTCAGTGAAAAGTGAAGAAACACGTGTTTTAGTTGAAAATACCAACCCCAAGGGGGTTGAACACGGGTTACAATTTGTATAAAAATCCGTAATTTTTAATTTGTATCCATGCAAATGGTACTTAAGCTTTCGGTTGAAGATGAAAAACGTGTGTTTAAGAACATTTGGAATTTCCACCCCTAAAGGGGTTAAATATAAAAATCCGTTTGAACTTATATTTATAAAAATTGGTATTTGGGCATTCGGTGAAAAATAAAGAAACAGGTATTTTATTATTTTTAGAAATTCCAACCCCAAAGAGGGTTTAACATAAAAAATCGTCATTTTTGAAGCTATATTAATGAAAAATGGTATTTGATCTTTCGGTTAAAAATGAAAAAAGCCGTGTTTCTGGATTTTGAAAGTTCCACCTGCAAGAGGGTTGAATATAAAAATATGTCATTTTCGAAGTTATAACCAAGAGAATTGGTATTTGGGCATTCGTCTAAATATAAAAAACGCGTGTTTCAGGTTTGTTGAAAACTTAAAAAATTCTTTATTGTTGAAGTTATCAATTGATATCTTAGACATTCGGTTAAAAAGGAAGAGGTGTATATTTCAGGATTTTTAGAATTTCCACCCCCAAGGGAGTTAAATGCAAAATTCCAGCATATTTGACGTTATATCCAAGAGAATTGGCATTTCATGATTTTTGAAAATTACATCCACAAGAGGGTTAAACAGGGAATGAGTTGAAAACAAGCAAAATTTACTCGGGTTCGCATTGGGTCACGGTTTTAAAGTTCACAATAAAATTTTGTGTTTCTACTTTTTGTTATACTAAGTTTTGCATTGTTTTTCTGTGTTTCAAAGTGGTTGTGGACATGCGTGCGAAGCCGTGGGCAACGGCTACTACCTCATACATAAGTTTGACAAATTTTTAATTACAAGCAAAAATGGTGTTTTTGACTATTTGTTTGAAGTCCAGCTCAAAAAGAATGGACACAGATTACTAATTGGATTATTTTCCTGTTTGAACACGTTTGTATTTTTTATTAAAGCCAGAATTGTAACAAATGTCAGAAACAGTAAATCAGACGAAATCCTGAGGTGAAGTTGCGATTATATGATATGCGGGTCCGGTTTGGCGTGCCTTAACTGCCCTGCGGCTTTGCTTCAAATTATTTTTGAAAGGTTACATAATGCACAATTTTATTGGCCGCCGATCACAAAATAATCATCCTTTTATGGAAAATGACCGTCAAACGCGGCCCATAAACCCATTTATTTGTTTTTAAGCACTAACCTATTGCAAAAGCACGACGCCTTGTAATTAAAGAATTAATCCCAATTTCCTACAAAGAAGGTTTTAATTTTTAGCGCACTAGAACCGAAGCCAACTTTAATAAACAACTCGACGACTATCCTGACTGGGACGAAAAATTAGTGAACGATTATTTAGACTATGACGGTTCAGATTTTTACGACGATTACGACCAGCTGGAAACAGGAGAGCCGTACACTAAAGACGCAAAAGACGCCACGGTACCTCCAAGAGAAAAGAGGAGCATTACTGGATACACGGAGGATGAACCAACTGCCAATGCAGAGCAATTCGGCGAGGAACGGCGCAGAAATAACACCTTCAGGAAGAACTACCCTCACTTTTACACAACCCCACCCAGGTGCATTTTGCAATGTGATTAGCCTTGAAGTAAAATTAAACGCTTTTTCAGCTCCTTCCATCCGTTTTATCCAGAAACGAAACAGGACTGGACCTCGTCTCCCCCTTACACTCGCAAATCTCGTATTATGCAATCTGGAGACGCAAGGGTATAACTTATTCAATTTATTTTTGGTGTTTATGTTTTCCTACAGGAAAATACCGACATCGAGTTCATAACAGCTCACACCAAACATCGACAACGTCGCCTGGAGCTGGACGAACACCAGGTCAGAACCGGCAGAATGCGTCCTTTGCCCAGCGTCCACTTTTCAGGAGATACGTCAAAGTATGTCTACGGACAGCACGAGAATTTCAATGGCAATGGCCACCTCCGTCACCCCCAAACAACTTACGTTGATTGGGTCGAAAGCGACTGGTTCAGCAAACTGGGCATGGACCAGTACTTCTCTTTTTCCGACGGACTTTTGACCGTCAAAGAGCCAGGATTGTATTTCATCTACGCTCAAGTATTTTTTGCGTGTCGCTCGGTGACTTGAATAATACGCAACTTTCAGATTTTTTACTACGACTTACACGACACTAATGGCTTTAGAGTCTACAGGAATGAAAATGAAACGCTCTTACAGTGCACGACCATGACACATTCGGCGGAGAGGGTCATGAAAGGCAATACCTGTTTTACAGCAGCGGCGAACTACTTGAATGAGAATGACAAGATTAGTTTGGTGGATCTATCAGAAGCGAGATATTCCCTCTTTGAGCCCGGAAAGTCATTTTTCGGAGTCGTCAAACTTGGAGATGTGAAAATCAAATAAAACCAAAGCTTTAGTTTAATTTATTAGTATTATCAGCGAGTTCTGATACTTTGACCAAAGGTGCAGTACAATAGCACGCAAAAGTGTATCCTTAATGCTTGCCATATTTTATTGTATTAATAAATTTTGTATATATTTATGTATTAGATTTTTGAATAAAAACTTTCAACCGAATTAAACGTATTCTGATCGCAAGAATGGCCATTTTGTGTGGGTTTAATGTCAAAAGCGAGTAAACACAAATTCATGTTTTTCAATTTTTCCTTTTTGAGTCGAATATATTATCGACCCGGTGCCCGAGACGCTGTGCGTCTGCGTGTATATAAACAATCCAGCGTTTCGATTCTGAGGGTATTCGTGCTGTGGAAATTCGTTTATCATCATCAAATTTTGATAAAACCGGCTGTATGAAGCATTAAGGGTAAGTTGGTTGTCGTCAGCAATTTTCCCCGCTTCCTAGAACAAATAAACTTATTCTTCGGCTTAATGTCAAAGGGTGGTTTATTTTTAGAAGATAATTAAAGTTTTATTTGAATAAAGTGGCTTTGATTTTGATCATTTGCCTGAGGCAACTTCGAAAAATCCATTAGTCAATTATGAAGATGTAAGTAAATAATAGATCAAAGGATTAAATTCAACAGGTTTCTTTCATCTGACTTATTACATTTGGAATTTTGATTGTGTCATTTTTGCTTTGCTTCAAGAATGGGGTTACAAAAAATCTCCGGTGTTGGGAGGCTGTTACTGATAATAATTGGATTGACGTGGGCTCAAGAGGATTCTCTTCGTAGCGCATTAAACGCAATTGATCGACGCCAAAGAGATTTATCTGAATTTTCTAGATTTGACGATGACAGTTTAGGAGAATACGGATATTCGCTGGATGGTCCTGATGACCTTGCATTCTTATCTCCATCCGAATATAGCTCAGGTGAAACGTAAAACAACCCGAAAGTTATGTCAAATTCAAATTGATTTTAGATCGTGACTTAGACAAGAATCCGACTTTCGAACGACTTTTATTAGATTATTTGGAAGACGGTTCTTATCCCGATTCAGGGCGTGCTAATCGTGATGAGGATGTTAAAAAGAGAATTTCCTCCTCGTTTAGAGAGCGTTTGGAGGAGGATAAAGAGCGACAATTAGAGGAGTTAGCGCAGAGTTTTCTACCAAACGGCGAAAATTACCAAGAAGGGAACGATGAGGATTACAGCCAACTAATTAGAGAACTTTGGGAGAAATACCGAAACTATCCGAATTTATACAACCATCCAAGAGTTTACTACAACAGTGACAAGAAGCGGTCTTACTACCCGGGACTTGGACTGGACAGCATCGGATTAAGGAAACGCAACAAATACTACGACTCAGACTTGAGCGACTCCCCTTATTCATACAACTACAACTCACGGGATGACTTCTACAACAAATACCAAGACGATGACGATCGAGACACCGATTCAAACTATTACGACTGGACTAAAAACAAACACCACAAGAGAGAACGGAATTACTCAATGAAACGTTTCCCCGTATCAAAGAGAAGCAGCAACTACGAACCCCCACAATCAGAAATCACCCACGAGCACAAACGCTCAACAACCAAGAAGGATTCGGTTGAAAAAACCGACCCAAAAGTAGCCCAAGACTTGAGCAACATCTTTGGAACCGTCACTCCGAAACCCAAAACGGCCAAAAAGGAACTCAAACCTAAAAAAACCTCGAAAAAAGCAAGCGCCTCCAAGGAGGAAGTGTCAGGCGCAATGAGCGATAAACCTCTCCAAATCCAGAAAAAATCAATCAATTGGTCCGATTATTTCGGCCTAGATAGGCGCAAGAAATCCGACGACGAACTCGACAAACAATGGTTGTTGGAACGCTACCACAAAGCTGTAACTTTGGCTACCAAACGCAACGCCGAATACCCACTCCAGTCGTTCAAAAACCACGACCAGCCCAGCAAGAAAGAGTCAGACAAAAAGAACAAGTCTGAGGAATTGAAACTGTCCGAAATGGACGCGAAATTAAAGAGCATGGAGGATACAATCATTGACGACGCATTAAAATTCACCGGTTCACATGAGGGTACCACCGATTCCCAGGAAATCCAAGACGTTAAAGACCGTGTTATCTCCCGACTCGCGGCCGCTTACAGCTTGGAAAAAATGCGTCGGGCTTTAGGCGAATACAAACTAAGTGTCGAGAAGGAAAAAGAGCGCCTAAAGCAGCACAAAAGTGACGATTACGACATTTCGGAAGATAAAAGAGTGGCAATACCGCGCAAGCAAGCCGTTGACGAAGAGCGGGAGAAAAATCCAGAAGGTGATAACAGCATCAAGTGCTCCCAAGGCGACGAAGACTGCGAGGAGCAAAATTACCGAACCCCCTCTGAGATTTTAGAACAAACAGTTTTCGGTAAACAGTGACAGCAGGCGTGCCCTTATTAACTTTTCCTTGCAGAGGAGTGTCCCAAGGTGCAAAGGGCGTGCAATGAGGTGGCTACGGTCCTGGGGCACTATGCTAGGGTTTTCGAGACGGCGTGCAACATGCATCAGATGTGTCTCCTTTGTGTAAGTTGGTTGTTTGTGGTGGTTTTTGATTGATTTTTCTTCCAGACTAACAACAGCTGGTTTGCTCCGACTCGCCAATGCAACGTCCTGTTTCTGACAAAGGCGTTCGAGCTGTGCGATGGCAAGCAGGAGTGCCAGAAGGAGGCGCAAAAGTCGGTCCGGTATTTGATCGATGTGAACCGTTCCTTAAGACTGGAGCCTTTGGGGGAGTGCGAGCTCGCCTGTCCTGACAGACGATAAACGAAACGATCGATGTCCCAAGGGTCACCTTTTACTGATTTCAGACGCCATCTAAACTGTATCGATATTTACTGACAGCCTTGAGTTATTTCAATGGGTGTATTATCATTGTAACTTATTAAATGTACACATAGTAAATGTTGCTTCAGAAATGACATTAACACTGAAGTTCGTTGTTAAATATTTATATTCTATTTGTTTATTCGAAATATACAGCGATTTATCTTTACAATTCTAAAACACGTTCAAAGTAATAAATTCCAACTCCATTACTGTACAGGTTTAAATTCTCATTGTTGTATTAAATTTTTTAGTAACAGGGATGCATTGAACGTGATTTTATTATGAGCAATTGATTGGACTCGATATGGCGATTTCATTAGTGCCCTGGAACGATCGTGACAATAATCCCAAAATATCTGATTAAATTAAGAATTTTTGACAGGGCGTTTATGCATCAACCACGTTTGAAATTGCCGCATCTAAACCATCGATTTTGCTTACAAAAAGGACTGTGCTACTGTATTAACGGTTTCAATATATTTTAATGGTAAAATAGACAATTTTATTTGATGTTGAATCAGTTTTTGCTTATCTCATCAGTCATCACCTAACAAACGACCAAATCCTCTAAAACAATGCCAGATTAGATAAACTTATATTGGTATTGCACCACAAAACACCTCCACGTACATCTAATATCGCCAAAATCACAAAGTGTTCAAAAACACAAAAATCATGTTTCCAACGGGCCAAAATGACCCGACCGTTGAGGGTAAGTTTGGAAAATCGTACTCAATCTCACTTGTGTGATTCATATTAGATAAGATTGTCACCAAACCATACAAAACAATTAAATTTTCAGAAATTAGTATGCCAGTTTTTTCAGAAGGGTCATCCCCTGTTGTTTCCGAACCGCCGTCATTAACCCGAGAGCAAGGTAAGTTTTTGCGCAACAGGAAACCAGCCAAACAATTGTTTCTAGAGCGATTGAACCAAGAAGGAACAAGACGTCCGATTCCAGTCTCCACAATAGATTGGCAAACTTCAATGACCTCCCACTTTTCACCTCTCCACGGCTTGGATTTTTTGAAAGACGTGCATCAAATCATAATTCAGCAAACCGTCGAACTAACAGACCGTAAATATAATTTGTAGTTTATATCGTTTTGGTCCGAATTTCTTCCAGTGATGGCAAGTCTGGAATCGGAGAATCGCTACACAGTCAAAGTTCCAAGAGGCGAAACGATTTATTATGCAACTGAAAGCTCGACTTCATTTCAGCGAACTTGTTTCGGGTCAAGTCGAGCTTTCGCAATGAGACTTTACGACCCGACACAACAGGAAGCTATACAGTTTAGAAGGCGGCTAGCTTGCGGCTCTTGCTGCTCGATTTTCTGCTATTTACAGGTTGGGACTAAAGTAAAAAACTTGGCTTAATTAATTTTTTAGGAACTTGAAGTCTGGATCCCGCCTGGAGAGTATGTAGGGAAAGTCATGCAGAAATTTAACGCGACTAAACCCTGCTTTGTGATTTACAACAAACAGATGGATATTATCTACAGGATCGAAGGACCGGAGTCCGCGTTTGGGTGCATGTGGAGCAAAAACCACAACTTCCAGATCTTCACAAGTGACGGAATGACGCAAATTGGAAGCATCATTCACCAGTGGGACCAAGTCCAAGTCGCGTACAATTTGTACATGCAAATGCCAGGACACGAAAACAACACCCGGCATAAAGCACTTCTTCTTGGAGCCGCCTTTCTTCTAGTAAGTCTCGCTTGAATTTGAATTTTGACCGATTTGTGTGTTCGCAGGAGTATATGTATTTCGAGAGTGCCAAAAAACGACAAGGTTGTAGATGTATTTGTTAAACGTGTTTTTGTTACTTTAATAAAGTGTGAAAGAAAATTTCGTGTTTTTAATATGTATTTATTGAAATTGCTTGTAGAACCACAGCTACAAATAAACTTTAAAACTATTACAAAATGACGTTAAAATAATTTAAAGATGTACACAATAGACAACAAAAATGTACACAGATTGAATGTAAAATATTTGTAACTATAAAATAGTTTGCTGCTTACATCCAAATAAATAACAAAACCCAAGTAGAGCGATGACGTAACAATAAAAGCGTCCTACATCTTATTAATGACAGATATTAAAATGATCGATATTTACACTTGAAAATGTACATGTGGCTAGAATTCTGGCCTCAACTGTGTAGCTATGGGCGTCCGGAATGCATTCGCATTGTTAGACTAAACGAACGGTGTAAGTACCTATAGTTGCTGTTTGATGAACATATAAATACAAGGGAGAACTATATTACAGTTATGTTCATGACTAACATAGAGTGACACTCATATGCAAATAATATACCGAAGAAGCGTGAATTTCTAGTAATTTACATCATCATCATCAGGTATATAGTTTTACATAAATATTATCCCAAATTGGACAGAACGGTTCAAATTGGACAGGTGCAGGTTTAGTATTTATTTTGCCGAAGCCAAATCGGCTGGACGACTAAACCCGAATCAAATGGGTGATTAACATAATCACTGAGCAACAAACAAACAGTAAAGACTAGATAACATTGCGTATTGATTTACATAATCATATATTTCAAAATGGAATGTGACAAACTAAATGCAGTCTTACTCGTGACGAAATAATAGCAAAAATCATCACTACAGACCTATCATCATATCTTATCACTATATGTTCTACAAACACACAGAATTGTTTAAATACTTTAGTAAACTACGTTCTATTACAATTATATATTTATGTACTATCTGTTCAATTATACAGCACGCAAAACCTAAACCCACAGACTGTCTCTACAGCCAGTAGACTTCCGGGCTTCTGTGGAAACTAACAGCAATTATCACAGAAAGAAATTCTTAAAATATAAAAACTAAGAAAAATAGTAAAAAATAAAAACAAACACAAGAGTTTATTTAATCCTCAAATAACCCGTTCAACTATCAAGGTACGAAAGCTCTCGTCTCCATTATTCCAGAAATAACGTGAAGAGCTGATAATACTGGATTATTTTGACAAGATTAAAACCATTGATTCATTGTGATTTGATATGTGCCACTGTGTTATTACCTATTAAGCTACGGCACATGTAAAACTAGCAACTTTCACGATTGCCGGTAGGAAATGAAGAGGTAGTCGGCCAAGTCAAGTCGTGCAACCAAACAGCAATGCAAAGCAAAAGACCAAACGAAACCAAATAGTTAGGAAGTTCTATGCCACATAAATGGACGGCACAGCTACACACATGGAATGTGTTTCAACACACAATAATACATAAAATCGGGTGGATTATTGGAGGGGACTAGTTATTGTGCCTATTTGGCTTTAGAACTGGGCCTTGTCCCCACACTGTTCAGGCCTTCGCTGCGCGAACGCGACCTGGGAAGTCCGCCGTCGCCTGGAATACACCATGACTACCAACAATCGGAAAAAATCATTTACCTTTTCCAGTCGCACACTTGTTGTTATTGGCAAGAGAATCAGCCTTGTAGGCTCGCATTGCGCGCCCTCGTCGATCTAGTATCAACTTATCAGCGCGCACGAACATGCCGTATTTTGGCCGGCAGGTGAAATAGCGGACGCCTTGGACACTTCCGTCGTTTTTGCCTTTGGGGGCATCCAGTTCAACGCCAATCCAGGTGCCAGAGGCGAATTCAGTGCCCCCAATGTAGGCGACAACACCTGACGAATTGTACGGTCTTATGAGAACACTTTCGCCCATTATGACCCAGTCTGGGACGGGAACGTCGGACAATTTTGTTAAATCAGGCTTGGATCCGAAATTATTTTCGGAGTCGTCTGGAACACACAGTTAGAAACTGACCAACGTTGCAGCCACCAACCTTCTAATCGATCAGTCGAACTGTCTAATCCTTCGTCATCGTGTATTAAATTCGTGTTGATTAGACTTTGTTCGTAGTTTTGAGCAACTTTACTTTCTGATAATTGTGGCCGTATTTGTGGAAATGATGCTCGCTGCGAGTGTTGCGTTTTTGATGATTTTTTTCGTCGTACAACTTTTCCGGGTGATAAGTTGGTTTTGATTACTGAGCTTCTTTCGTTGTCACATGGAGGTTTATCTTGGTTATTATCGGAATGATTGTCAACGCCGTTGGCGACGTAATCGTCGGTATTTTCATTGCTTTCGCCACTTCGTTCCTCACTGTAATTGCTTTCCTAAAAACACGTATCAAATAATATCGCTAATGTTAATACAGTTCGTAGCGACGTACTTGATAAGTATCACTCGAACTATCAGTTGCTTCAGAAACCGGTTGTAGGTCATTAGAGACCGGTTTTGCCTCCAAATCTGGCGTTTCGTCAACACTGATACTTCGCAAAGACATCGAATCGTCGCTTGATAAATTTGTTGACGAAACTGCCTGAGAACCGTAACCACTTGAAGTCGTAGAAGGTGTACTAGTAGACTTGGGAGCTAGTTCGACAAGAGAGTCTAGTGTTCGAGAAGTTGGGATTGTTCGTCGTCCGTTGGTTCTACTCCTCACGTTATACTACAAGAATTTACTAACTCGGCTGCATTCAAAAACACACACTTACAGTAACTTCGTGTTTTTCGTCATGACCCTCTTCACTTTGCTCTTCAATTGTGTCATCACTCAGAATATCCAAAGAATGTTTTCTAGGTAGCGAAGGTTGTTCTTCATGAAGAGTCGTCATTCTCAACCCCAACTTGGTATTAGCAGGTGAGGTAATACCGGGGAACACTGGAATTTTTTCTGGTTAGATAAGGACAAGACATGAATCATGCTTAAATCACAAACAAAAAATAAAATAATAAGAAACAAAAGTCGAAATGTAGGACTATGACGACATACGTTTTGAACTTCCTGCAGGTTGTTGTAATCGCAAAGAGTTCAGATTTAAGCTGAGATTTAAGAAAGTCGGCCGAGCTGAAATATTACAATGAATTAGTTGTTGTATTACGAACTTGTCTAACACCGTGCTGCTTAGTATGGTATTTATAGTCAGGTCACATCTCAAGTATTATCTATATATACAATTACTAACATTTAAAATGATAAATGTATCATTTTAAAGTCAAAGAGACCTGTTTTAGTCTAACAAAAAACAGAACATGCAGTATAGCCAATTATACATATCGGACGTTACCTAGTATTAATTCAATACTAATTTTATATCTACGCATGCTCACGATGCTGTTTTAAGGATACATTTACTTAGAATAATACGGGTATCGCAGTTTTGCCAATAACTTTACACCCAGTACTGTTTTAAGTAAGTCTCTGTGACTTCATTACAATTGATAAGTAGATGAAATGATTCATCAGTTCGTTACTTTACTTTACGCTTACTTTCTCCAAATTCGTATTAAAGCATAGCATTTATAGCTTTACTTCTTAGTTTAATATAGTACTGATGCTTAGGTAAAGCTTAAACTAAAATGGCAAATTATAACCAAAACATGCTGAATATGTTGTTTTCTACGGTTGTCTAACACTACATGAGAAACATAGTTTTGAGATGAACTACGACAACTATGGATCTAGAATGATTAAGCTCCGACCAATGAAACAACTAACACAAATAAATTAACTGTGAGATGTATTAGGTGCTTCCGGTCGGAACCGGCGAATGAAATACTATCTCAAAACTCATGTTACAGACAAGCAGACGGTTCTTTAAACAGTCATGATCTGTATCCACCTATATAGCAATCTCAATATGCAAGCCTCCATTTTACCTGAAAGAATGGAGCCTTGTGGTTGCAGAAAAAAATTCAATCCAAATTAGTCAAGCAAAAAATTTGACAAGTTGGAAGAGCCTCAAGCTCCAACATCGATAAAAACACCATGTTAGAAAAAAGAGTAAGAAGGGTTGGGTGCACATATAACGTGAAACGTGGAAATTAACATTAAAAAATCTTAGCGTGATGATGAGCACGTCTCAATAATCAGTTAACAATTAGATGTTTTGTAAAAACATACGGCCCCAAAACGTAACAGCAATGGCACCAAACAATCTAAACCTCTGAAAACTAGCTATTAACTATTCCTCTAAAATAAAACATTGATATTTGAACTAAATTCTATTCGGTTAATCTGAATAAATGAAACGGAAGTGATTTGGAACCTACCTAAGCCAAACGGTTTCGAAGGAGTGCCTTCCGAGTCCTTCCCGAAACTGCTCCTGGGCCTCAAGGGAGTCGTAACTCCGTGAAGTTCACTATTCAGTTCTGACACACTCTCAGAACGTGACATATGAAGCGACTCGGTGCTCATATCTAACCTCATGAACTGGAAAAAACACCCAACACATAGTAAATAGTACAATGAAACAATAGGCAAGGAAAGGACGTACCCCATTCTTTGTTTCCAAAGCCTGATGCAAGAATGTACAAACGTGAGAGAGAATTGAAAGAATAATAGAAAAGTATTTAGTTACCTGAGAGAAGTTAGGCACACTTGCAGTTTTCCTCATCAGTGGTTGTCCTTTAGCTTGGAGAAGTTCCTTGACAGCGACACTTTGCCTTAAACGGTCCAACGTTAAGATGCTTTCGACAGCACTAACACCACGGGTGTATTTTTCTAAAAAAGAAAACATTACTCCTGTTAAATAAACACGCAAAAAATAATAACCGATGTAAGTCTCTCCATCCGATAAAGATGAATCTTCACCAGACGCCACAAGCTGGGCTAAAGACTCGCGATCTTCCAGCTCTTCGCTAGCTTTCGGTACATTTGAAACAACCTCGTATGTCACACCACACTGAGTGATGACATCCGAACGCACAATTTTTCGTTTGATTCGGTCCGTAATGCTCTGTCTCTTGTAGATATTCAAAGATAGACGTTTCCTGAGTACTAGGTCCATCTGTGCAGGGTGTGACAACCGCACGGTGATTCGCAAAATCATATACACACGTTCCATAGCTGCGACAAAACCCATAACAAGTGGTGGCAATTGAATTAATATACTCACGTTCTGTTATTTTATTCAAATGTGAACTGTTATGAATCGACGAGTCCCAACTGGCCACAGCACACACATCTTTCTCCAAGTGGTGCAAAATGTGTAGACTGTAAAACGCACTACCTACTTCCTTAGGTAGGATCGAGTTAGCACCAGCAACAGTGACCTCGACTCCAGATTGGTGCGTGCTAAAGTCATCGGCTGGAATTTCACTTATTACCGAAGCAATCACAAAGTTGTGAATTTACCATTTAGGTCTAAGAATAGAACCGGAACGTATGGCTCCATGCCAGGTGGTGGACTCCACACAGCTGGGGCACCCGGAATACCAGCACCTGGTTTGGGAATGATCACAGCATTGCGTTCCTCCGTTAAATTGACCCATTGGTCCATCAAACTCTGTTCCCGCTCACAATCCTGGTCGCTTTTGTTTGGCTTCTCCAGAAGTTTTTTGATTTGTTGCTCCAAGTACTGGTGGCGTCTCAAAAGTGCCTCGTTCCACTTCTCCCTCAAAACCGTCAAGTCCTCCTCTTGGTACGAATCCAGGTGTTTCTGGAGCCGACTTCGTACCATCACTCCCCCCACTTCAATTTTAACGATCTCCTGGCAGATGATTGGTAATGTGCCGGAGTTCTGGACCGGTTTTACACGGACTTGGATTCGTCTCTGCTGACCTTGACGCAACTGGTACACTCCCCCAGCTGATACTTCGTTCTTGGTGGTAACTTCAACCGGTGCGTATTCTCCTTGGTCGTTCAGTTCTTGTATCTCGACCCAGAGTTCGATTTTTCGGGTCAGTTCCGACCACCGGTCCACTAATGAGCGAGCTGTGGCGAGTTGTTGCTCAACTTCCCAGCCAGGTTTGTGTTTGGAAAAGCCGGCACTTCTATTACCCCAAACTTCAATTGAGAGGGCGCCTTCTGCACAATGTTCCAGGAACTCCTCAGTTACAGGCACGACGAAATCTTTCACATGGTCGAATTTAAAAACCGTCGAGTCTTTAGAAACTGGCAGCTGGAACGTGGAAACGTCCGAGTTTGTGGGGACCACAATCGGGTCAGGGTGGTTCCAGAAAGTGTATTGGCAAAACACGTAGTGTGAAAGTGATAACGGTAGACCTGAAGCTTGTTTGATGTGAACGCGGCAGGTGACGCTAGCAGTGCCATGGTCATCATCATCGTGGCTACTGTCAGAGGAGCTGTCCGAAGCTGCTTCACATATCCTGTCCTGAGGGAAAGTTCCGGCAACGCGGCTAAGTTCAACCTAATTAGAACGATTAGCAAACATGTTGCGTTTTCCCGGGACTTACCTGCAAGCGACCGGCCACTTCACCTTGTTGGCTTATTATAGGCGTATGGTAATCAAGCTTGATATCATGGAACAAACATTCCAGGAAAATGTTTGCAACACCTATCAAATTGTGATTTTCTTGCGACTCGAAAAACGGATCAGGGCCCTTAACTGGTGATTCCTTCGAAAGGTCAAGTTCCTTCTTCTCTTCGTACAGTTCCCGCATGTCAATGATTTTGTTTTCTAATTTTTCCATCGACCAAACTTGACTTTGTGTCCCTCGTTTGACTAAAATGGCAGGTTCGCTTACAAATGCACCTTTCTGGAAATTGATAAGAGAATGGAGAACGTGACGGGAATGAAATGTTTTTATTTTATTTACCCTTCTATTGGGACTTAAATTATCCGGAGGTATTTGTAGAGTAACACTAAATTTCGTTTGCCGTCCCAATTGTTCGGCTAAACAGTTGGCTTCTTGCACCAGGGAATTAGCGTGATATATGCCTTCTTTCAGTTGTCCTATACTCCTTTTGAACATTTCGTCCCGTTCTTGTGCCCACTTCTCGACTCTCATTTGCGTCGTAGGTGTGCAAGGAGTTGTTTTTCCGAAATTGGCTCTCAAGGGATCGTAGGAATAGGGAGGGTACGGTGTTGAGGGTGACATAATGTTCCTCAACTGCTGGAATTGCTTTTCATACTCCATTCGTTGTTTTTCCAATGCGACTATAAACGAGAGAAATATTTTCGAAGAGAGAATGGCGAGACTTAACGATCGTACCTTGTTTATCCTCCTTGTGTTGTTTTTCAAGTCGCGAGATAGCAGCTTGTATCGGATCGTTAATAAGTTCATTTAGCATAAGTTCATCGCGGGCGAAATTATAATCGATATTTTGTGCTGGAGTTTGAGGTTCCGAAGTGGCAGCTTAAAGAGTTAATCGTCAGGCGAGATTGGCGCATTTGTTTCCAACTTACAGACTGATCTCGGGCAATTTACTCTGAAGAAGTGGTGATTGCCCCAGACTATCCGATCCCCGTGTCTCAACTGCGTCCTCTGGGTAACCTGAGAGCCGTTGATGTAGGAACGTGCGTTCGCCACCGGCTCTAAAAATAATCCACCATCTTCTATGGTAATTATGCAATGTTCGGGCTGGATCCCCAAACCCGATAATTGTATATCGGGTTCCAGCCCCGAATCAGAGCCCCTGGCTCCCACCACCGTTCGCTCCTTCAAATAATACACCAGGAGCTCGTTAAGAGACGGGTCCGCGTTCAAATTAACCAAGTAATATTTATTTTTCTCGACTCTGATACCCGACGCCTGTACGCTAATTCCCATTTTTTCGAGGGCTTGCTGTCGTTCGTTTTGAATTCGCTCCGTTTTCATTAGTTTCTCTTCCCACGTTTGAGACACTTCTTTGTATAATTTTTCACTCTCGCTCAGTTTCTGGTGAATATCAACTCGTTGGATATCACCGACTGGAGAACCCTGAAATCGCATTTACATAAACTGACCGAATTGGTAGTAGAAATGTTACAGTCGCGTGTTTCAGCATCTCCTTCAATGTTTCGACTTCTTGCCTCAATTCTCGTATGATTCGAGCGTTCGGATCCTCATTGACCACGGCGTGATTGACAATTCTCTTCGCCCGATCGGCATACCTAAGAGTAGATAACGTTTCTTCGTAATTATCAGCTGCGGGAGAAATTGCGGCCACCATGACGGTTTTGCTGTTACCACCCAAATTGTCCTTCAATATCCAAGTTAAAACCGAATCACGGTACGGTACGAACTTGTCTTTATTTTTACTCCCTGATGATTGATCAGCCAATTTTGATATAACTAGACCTAACGTTGTTAATGACCTGGAACGAATTTATCAAAACGCCTGATTGCCATTTTCGAGATCATTACTTATTGATATTGGAGCCTTCTTTTAACCTGTCACCGACAGCTCCCGTTTTCACAGCCCGTTCCGAACCAGCTAAATCTACCAACGACATGCGACTAACTTTTTCACCTGTTACACCAGATTTGGTATCAACCAAAGTCTGAGTCAAAACAATTGTAAATACTGCATGAGATCTGGACGACTCGCTGTTCATATTTGTGGCAGCTACTGTCCTCGATTTATTACCTTCAGCCATCAGATTATCAATATCCTGAATAAAAGAAATATAGAAACGGATTTTCCCCACAAAGGGATTCTACCTGGAACGAAGTTACTGCCAACTGGGACAGTCCGTCTACATAAGGACCCAATACATTGTGTTCTCTTACTTTTAATGATTGCTTGTTCGTTTTAGGATCTAACAAATCGTGAACCTGTCAGAAATCCCAAGTAAGTGGAATCTGTTTTCCCGAGATAAATCAAACTTTACCTTTTCGTTGTAAATTTCCATGTAACTTACTTCAACTTTGTAAGTAAGTTCAGAGCTTTGTTGTTTTGCAATTAGGCCAAACAACGCATCACATAATCTCGGTATAATTCCTTTATTTTCTTGCGAACCCATCATTGTATACGATTTACCGGAACCTAGACAGTGGATGAAATCAGTTTTGGATGATTCCCGTCCCAAGGGAGTATAGAGAAACTAATGGAAAGTTAAGGAAGTCTATGCGGTTGGAAAATTTGAACATTGAGTAAATTAGTTTGAACTTCCCTTCGTGCAAAGGTATGAGTCAGTTCGGGCCAAAAACAAGAAGTGGCATGTAAATAATGTCGAAGGTCAAAGACGCGACCGATCGATTCGAGAAATGGTGTGAAGGTTTAAGAAATTTCTGATGAACAAATGGTCACGAGAAGTTAGTTTCCTTTGTTACTCCCGAGGTCATTTCCGAATATGCAAAAAGGACAATAAAACGTTTCGTGCTCTCCATTAAAGTAGACCTTTAAAGTTAATTAATGGAAGATATAAAAGCGGGGTGTGACAAATAAACAGGACACGCGAGCAAAAAGTGAAAATAAGGAAAATCAATAGTTGCACAATTGCAAACACGGATGGGGTCCGAAAAGACTTATCCCGCTGGTATCAAGCCAGTGAAAGGCAGCACACGGCCTGAATACGAATTTCCCAGGTAACGTAATCGGAAAAATGAATGAACTATTAGTGCTTTACCTGTTTGGCCATACGCGAAAATGCAGGCGTTATATCCCTGGAACGCATTGTCAAGGATATCTCGCCCGAGGCAATCAAAAACGACTTCCTGTGAAGCAAAACCTTCCATGGTCGGATCCACCGAACAGAAACAATGGTCGAACGCAAAAGACTTTGGCGGCTTCCTGCAAAAGAGGAGTTTTCTTTGAAATAGCAGCAATCGTTATGAATTTTCCACATGCAAAAACCTCCGGATCATTACCAATTCCATTGTTTGCAACGAGATGAATCATATCGATTATTCACGGATACAGACAATCACTTTCGGGATACCTAAACCAAATTCGTCTGGAACATGTAACGCGTGAATTCTTTTCCAGAAATAGAAATATGTGTAGGTACTCCGGAAATAGCGTTCGAGATTGGGAGGACCGGAAACAGGACACCTATCATATTTCACCCGAACCTAATAATTATTTCATTTCACTTTCCTCATCGATCCCACTTTCAATTACTAAAATGGTTGTTTGTTAAGCGTCCTCGGTCTACATTATTTTCACTGCATGTGCTAACGAAATCGATCGTTCGATGACACCCAAGATTACAAACCCTCTGTCAATTACATACTTGGCTCGAGCAGCCAGAAATAGCAGTTTTTCGATTTTACATATGGATTACTCAGCCCACGTCAAATTACAAATATCATTTCCGATTAGCGAGTATGCGCTCTATTTGTGTTCTTTGAGGAACTCATAACTGTATTTCACAAAATGTGTAACTTTTAAAATAGCAATCAGCATGACGATTTTGTAACGCTATTTAACTTTCTCGACTTTCGGTCCACGCTAATTTTATTGTCTATGTAGATTGGATCGGCGACTCTTTCTATACCTAAATTCATTAACTGGAGCTTCGTTACGTTTATTATTTTATTGAATCGATACGACAATCCAGTTTTATCCAGTCTTCCGGGGACAAAGCCGCCCAATCTCGTTTCAGACATTTTAAAACACTATATGCAACTTTATAGTTTCTAATTCACTTCCTATGTCCATTAAATGTGCATTCGAGGACTAATTTTTACTAATTATTATTACCTCAGAAGCTTGTTTGAAACAACACAATTTCAAACCAAAACTTTACCAACAACCAGTGTTGTTAAAAATACATTTTTAAAAGTATTTAAATACAAATACAAATACTTTTCCGACAAAGTAATTAAATGTATTTCAAATACAATTTTTCAAAATGTATTTAATCACAAATACAATTACATTAGCAATGTATTTAAATGTATTTAAATACTTATGAAGGCTGATTAATAGAAAGCTCCGTTAAATTTTAATGCGTTGTTAAAAGTTAATAACGCGAATAAACCAATCATATTGGTCCAATTTGGTCACGATAACAGTTAATCACGCATTTAATTAATGCATGTTACTTAATTAATCCCATTAATTATTTTAATCCCATTTAATTAATGGGATTTAATCGGGGATTGAATTAAGATGCTTCTAAAAAATCGACCCTTAATGTGGATTTTATTTTTTTATGACCTGTTAATTATTGAAGGTCACAGAATAACAGCTGAAGGTCTCGGGTATAGTTGGAACCAACAATATTTGAGACTCATTATAGAATAAGCCGATTGCCCCTCACAATGGTTTATGTCCCTTGTGGTAAAGATGCCATAAACAAATTTACATTTCTTAGGGCAGGCACCTTTCAAACGTTTGTACGGAGTGATGGACCGTAACAGAAATTTGTGTATGGGCTTTCACCAAACAAATATTTAATACAATTTTATTAATATTTAGGTATATTTTTAAAATGTTTGTTCACAAATAAAGTGATCTAAGAAACTAACTAATCTAATGAATTTTAAAACTTTAGTTTGGAATAAATGAAAAGTTTACTATGAAAATTACTCAATACGGCTCATTTGTGAATCTTCAGGGTACCAGCTGTGAAAAATTGTTACGGTAACCGCAAAGTTGCTTAACCCTCAATAAAGCTTGCATAAGTCAATCTCAAATATTTCTGGTTCCTACTATAGCAGAATTTGGTTCCAATATTTTGCCTGCTACGTCATAACTTCGTTTGTTACTTCACATCAAACTCGTAATCTTTTAATGAAAAATGAGAGTGAAAAATATTTTTTCTCTGAAATAACTTTAGTTAATGCAGGGAAAGTCCTGGCTCCCGACAATGCAGATTATCTTTCTGACCCACTCTGACGACCTGTCTCGGGTTAGGGTAAGTGGTGTTGGTGTTGGGCATACCATACTGCAGATTTCCCTAACCGATACAAGTATTTTAATTTTAATTACAAGTATTTAAAATTTCGGGGACAATTGTAATTAAATTACTTTTAAAATACAAAAAGAGAAATGTATTTAATTACGTATTTAAATACAACCTATGTATTTCAAATACTTTTTTAAATACATGTATTTAAATACTTAACAACATTGCCAACAACCAAAGTGTTTGCGATTGATACTTTTATCTCTCTGTGGTGTGGAAGTTTCGTCCATTTCAAGAATTGCACTGGCATTCTGTAATGCTCCTTTTGGATAGAAATTTCCAAACTTACAAAACACAAAGGCAGAGAGTTTTTCAATTAAGGCTGCTTTTGTCGCCAGTGATAATATTCCTATTTCAATACATAGGCCCGTAGGTTGTTCTTTAAAAAACCTTTCAAACATCTCAACTTCAGCTTTGATTACAGTTTGCGCGTATTTGCTGGCTTTAATCCCGTTTTTCTTGGGAAACCCTCACTTTTCAAAGCCTTTGCTCGATTTCCTTTAGTGCTGACTTTGACAGGGCGTACTTACAAATAATCGGGGTTTATAAGGAAGAATAGAGCCAAACTGGCCAAAGGTGTAATCCATTTGACAAGTTCTCTCCAAAAATTTACTACCGAAAACAAAAAAAATAACATCTTGTAGGTACTTATATTTCTCATTCAGAAATAAGTGATAAGTGATAAGTTATCAGCCAAAACTAATGTAGGTAAGATGGGTTATGGAAGTATAGGTAGGAATTTCTTTATTAAAAAAAGATCACGACTCTGTCACATAAAAGTTTGGAAAATGTTCATTTATCTGCGCTTCCTAAGTAAGTCAGTAAGTTTTTCAACTAGCTATCTAAGGCCGAACAAGTTTGAAACTTCTGTATGTACTTTATTACATGGGTGACTTTGAGTTTGTATAAAACACTTCAAAGTCGAACCCCTTTATCATAAATAAATCTCTAGAAATAATTTTAGTCAGTGCTAAAAATAGGTAAACCAACAGAAACTTGAACTCGAGCGGAAAATAAAGTCAATTTACTCATTCATTAAAAGATCGAAGCTTGTATAATGTTTGCTCCTGGGCAGCTGACATAAATCCTAATAAGTGTTCCAGCATCTGTTTCGTTTCAGGTAAAGCGACCGCTGCAATTAAATCTTGACAACCCGCCCATGTAAGGTTTCTTCAAGCCAAACCTTTCTCTGAATCTCTCAAACAAATCGTTATTTTGAAGTAACTTCAAGTCTCGGTGCGCGCATTTTCTGACATGCAACATAATTAGAAAGAAAATTCTGTATCATGGAAAGTTTGCGTTTATTTATTATTCAATTTAGCTCGCACCTTAGGAAAGTCGCGGGGAAATGAATTAGCATAATACACATTTCCAAACGATCTTTAATCTGGCCAAGAATTTGAAATTAGTCAGGTAAGGCTCCGACACCCCATGGAGTGCACTTAGACGGAGAGCTAAGTAGTTAAAAAGTAATGGACAGGCAGGTGGCCACTCTTTCTTTCTTTCACAGCCATAAAATTTCACCAATTTGTGATAAACATGTGGCTACAGAATCACAATCACAAATATTTATCACTGGTGGATATTCCAATTTTTGAGCAAGCAACAAGATTTACTAGATTTCCCAGACGGCCAATGGAACTTTCGTCGAGGCAATCCGACTTGGAATATTTTATCACTTATCAGTATTTACAGATTTAATCTTGACGTGGCAACATGACACGGATCAAACGATATTATACTTGAGTGATAATTGTGAAAGCAATCATTACAACACGCAAAAGAAATAAAATACTTCAATAATGGAGCACTTTCTCCCTAATTTTTTCCTTGCAACAAACTGACACAATAAAAATCCACTCTTAAATTAATAATAAGCCGCGCGGCACGTGACAAATAATCGATAGAGATGCTCCTTATAGCCACTACACTTGTTATCTAGTGCTGTTTATGGTGGCGCACAATTGTTACACGTGTAAATAATTAACAATTGTCCAGATAACAATTGATAAGCGAACATATTGATCAAATTCACGTGGATGGAAAATTGCAACACTGCAGAGTTCCTAGACGGCGGTCAACTTGGTCGATTAATCAAACCTCGAAACGAAATCTTCTTGTCTATTAATAATCATTTTGCTGCGAGGTGATTTGGGGCAAAATAAATGGTCGTGTTTTCCCTCTTATTGCCAAACAAAGTGTTCTAAATATCCAGGAATTGTAAACTGTCACTTTTAATTGCGTTAATTTACATTTTAGAACTGTGTGCCTATTTTGGTCGAGTCAAAGGTTACAAAGCTATTGCGTGAACACGAGGGCGTGTCCGTTCCCGCCAAGCAATTTATATTTATCAACAATTTTTAAAATGCAATGTCAAAATCGCGACATTTGGTGAAATAACGTCATCGATATTTTAGTGGCGTCAGACGCAATACTATAACTGTATTTTCTCAGGTAGAGTGGGTCATAGTCCAAAAATATAAATTCATTTATTTATTAATGAAAGCAAGGAAACCCAAGCAAAACAATAATGAACAGCCGATACATTATCTTATTTTCTTAACGTTTCCTCGAGGTCGTGTGATTATTGACATACCGGCCTCTAAAACAATTTTAATTAGATAACCAGTTCTAATTAGGTCCAGGCGTAAACTAACAAGTGAAATAAAGCGGAAAAAGAGCTATTATGTGCCTATACCTACATACGATCAACTATAATTTTCGAAGTGAAATTATAATAAACATTAGGGGCCCCCACAACATTGTTAATTCTGCAGCTTTCCTTATCTTTTATCATTATTATAAACAAGGCGCAAATAACGTAGAAACCCAAAATGCGAGGTAAATGAATTATTGAAGTAAATGTTGATTAAGAGGAAAAAATGGCGAAATGGTTTCCTAATGTATAACGTGAAAAAGTTGCATCAGCAGTCTTCAGGCCTCTGCTGGCGTTATTGAGGCAGAAAAAATCGGTACTAAGTCTAGTAATTAAACGAGTGGTCTAACAATTTGCTTCAAGTGCTGATTAAATGAATGCCGCCTTTTGCATTGATCAGTTAGAAAAACACTAAACATATTTACATTTCAATCAATTAAATTCGCGATAAACATTTCAAAGTCGTTTAAACAGCGTCTAAAAAGTAATTTATTGGAGGAGCAATGAGAGAGAATGGGACGTTTCAATACGCCATTCATGTCCGAAACATAACACCATTGGCTGAAATTAATACGATAAACGTACGGCACCATTTTTTGTAGTTTTTCGCACAAAGTAGGAACGCCTCAATTTAAAACAATTTCTAGACCGTTAAACATTTCACGATTAAAAAGTAATTAGGGTTTGTTCTATTGAACTTGATAACTGTGTTAACTAAACGAGATTATATCGTCGCTACATGAAAGGAAAATTAATTCGATATTTTCGGTGACAAGAGCGAAAGTGCTTGACACCTCACAAAGCTGTCACAAAACTCATTTATTTTCAAAAATTGGAAAATGGATCAAGTTTTGATTCGCAACCAAATAACTTAAAATTGGACATTTGGTGGGTTTATAAATCATTTTGTCGATTCACAATAAATTATTATTGTAAATTGGCGAGAAAAGCCGGGGCTTGAATGACCGATGTTAATCTTGTTGGAAGTTAATTTTGCAAAATTTCCATTTTTAGTGGAATTTAAATTCGCGTCACCATCTCGTCTCATAAACGGTGATAACTTTTGTTAACCCGGACTGAAGTTTTAATAAACAATAACGGCTGGGAGTCTCAATCCGTGTTAATATACATGGGCATTTGGGCCTCCTGACCTGGCAAAACGAAATTACGACGGGAACATTAAGCGTGTGTAAAGATAGTACGACATGGTGTTTATTGGTGTAATTGCTGCGGCATCGTTTACTCATTCGCCCTTTTATGAATTATTCATATTTATTGTCGGAACATTTGTCTCGAAATGCTGCTAGAATCGAACTCCGATCCTTTCTAAACTTTTGTACACACGAATTGATTTATGGAAGATGCCTTTGTGCAAATATCACTTTTCTCGTATGTTCCTGTGCTTACCTTTCCATCTTATCCAGGGTCGTAGGCTGCTGAAGAAGAGTTTGTTGTTTTTCCATTTTGACAACACATTGTGTGCCCAATTCGAGCTCTGCAAACAAACAACAAAAACAATAACAATTTTTCCGGGAAAAAATCCAATTTGCAACAATTTAGACGTCCTGACGTCTCACCTTTATGTTGCAATAGCAATAAATAAATTTAGTCATTGAGTATGTTTCATCTGTTCGTTAGCGACTTTGCGGGGAGGACAACAATAACAACACTCCGAAAATTCGGCTTGGGGCCGCCGGGAAGCTTGACAGTGGTATTTTTTTTGCGAAAAATTTCGGGAATTTTACGTACCTCTACGATTAAAAGGACGGACCCTAACTGCAACTTTTATTTTATCTGTAGACATTTTGGTATTTCCTTTTGTTACAACAAAATATATATTTACACTATTATCACACTTTCTTTGTATAAATAATCACGTTACTATCCATTTTCAAACATAGTAAGTCACAATAGAGCATTTATCACAACACGTACATTCACTACTTTCGCCATATTCGAGAACACAATATTGGACGTTGCGCAGACCAGACATTTCAAAGACTTGACTGCGCAAATTTCAGTCGTGTTTTGTAATTTTCATCACCAAACAATTCACATTTTTAGAAAGAAGCGACATCTACACGATTTCAAAAAACGAGACCTTCTCTTTCGGTTCGCATCTACACTACACACCCTGTATATCTGTTATGTAATAACAGGTGGCTCTGAACCGAGTTGCAAACAAAACAGGATCAATAATTTTTCATGACATGACACCAATTTATTTAAAAATCACTTAAAGCGGGACATTAGACAATGATTATGGTAATCCTCCATTTTACTCAAGTGGTAGTGAAGTGAATCCAGTTTTAAGAGCACAAAAAATGGAAGTCAAGCCAATCAGCCGATAGAGCTCCTGGGCGGAGCAAATTATACCTTGGGCTAATTGGGCAGTGACTTAGGCGCATGTTCTATGAGTTTATTACCTGTTTTATACAACGGCTAGAGACATTTTTGGTTTCTCTCCAAAAACATTATAAGGGTTTGTTCCACTGAATGATAGAAATGCTAATTTCTGCAAATAGTCAGTGAATTTGAGATAATGAAAAAAAAAAAAAAAAAAAAAAAAAAAAAAAAAAAAAAAAAAAAAAAAAGTTTTATGGACATTTCTATGCTCATACAACCCTATAGAGTTGTTAAAAGTAGAAAAATAGTCAGTAGGTTCGATTTTCAAAATTTTGATTTTTCCAATTTTCGTCGCGATTTTGGTCGATTTCCGGTACCCGAAACATTTATCGAGCAATAACTCCGGAACTATTAGAGATAACCCCATGAAGTTTATTATCGTTGGAAAGCTCTTTTCATTGTTTAGCTTTTTTAAAAAAGATTATTGTTCTCCGACTAATAGTTTTCGAGAAAATTGCAAATAAAAGGAAAAATTGGTAAAATTTTAAAAAATTCATAAGTAAAAAACTATTGGGAATTTGGCGATTTTCTCGACGCCAAACGATTCTCCGGTTCATTTTACATAGGTATAGACCAAAATAGTTCTACTTTTTCGAATAGTTTAGCCGTAATAGAGAAAATAAAAAAATTAAAAAATTTGTTAACACCCCCCCCCTTAAAAATGGCCAATTTTTAAAGTGTCTCAAAATCAATTCAAACTTATCCTATCTTATAGATTTTGATGTGCTCTTTACAATGGAACAAAGCGTTTTCCTCTAACTCTTTTAGTTTGGCCGTAATCGACGTTTGAAAATTGAATTTTTTTTTACGAGATATCGCCTTGAAACCTATGCCATTTTGTAGGGCTTTTTATACCGGTTCTAATCGATTTTACCGTTTTTCTCTAACTCTTATAGTTTCGCCGTAGTCGGCGTTTAAAAATTAGAAAAAAGTGAAAATGGAAACCTTTTTTTGCGTTTTTCTCGGAAACTATAAGACTTAGAACAAAAATCGATAAAGCAACGGATAGCGCTTGAAATTCTCTATTTTCTCGTAAAAACCCGGAGTCGCTCCGGGCAACGGTTCCGGGTACAGAGGCATTTAAAGTTTAACACTAAAAAAATTCATAACTTAAAAACTAAAAGTCGTAGAGCAAAACGGTTTGTTCCAGTGAATTCTACGGCTCATTTTGCATATTATGTCGGTTTTTTACACGATTTAAAAATTTGAAATTTTTTGCTTAAAATTAGGGTAGCCTAATGCATACTGGTACTTTATTCTTCAACAAAAAAATTCGTAACAAAAAAACTAAAAGTCGTAGAGCAAAACGGTTTGTTCCAGTGAATTCTGCGGCTCATTCTACGTATTATATCAGCTTTTCACGAGATTTAAAATTTTCATTTTTTTTGCTTAAAATTAGGTCAGCCATTTCATAGTGGAGTATTTTATTCATCAACAAAAAAATTCATAACTTAAAAACTAAACGTCGTAGAGTAAAACGGTTTGTTCCATTGAATTCTGTGGCTCATTCTACGTATTATAATAACTTTTCATGAGATTTAAAATTTTGATTTTTTTTGCTAAAAATTTTAATGGTCAAGGCACTTACCTTCACAAAAATAAAAAAAAACATTTTTTTTTAACTCACTCAATCAAAGTTTTATGGACATTTCTATGCTCATACAACCCTATAGAGTTGTTAAAAGTAGAAAAATAGTCAGTAGGTTCGATTTTTAAAATTTTGATTTTTCCAATTTTCGTCGCGATTTTGGTCGATTTCCGGTACCCGAAACATTTATCGAGCAATAACTCCGGAACTATTAGAGATAACCCCATGAAGTTTATTATCGTTGGAAAGCTCTTTTCATTGTTTAGCTTTTTTAAAAAAGATTATTGTTCTCCGACTAATAGTTTTCGAGAAAATTGCAAATAAAAGGAAAAATTGGTAAAATTTTAAAAAATTCATAAGTAAAAAACTATTGGGAATTTGGCGATTTTCTCGACGCCAAACGATTCTCCGGTTCATTTTACATAGGTATAGACCAAAATAGTTCTACTTTTTCGAATAGTTTAGCCGTAATAGAGAAAATAAAAAAATTAAAAAATTTGTTAACACCCCCCCCCTTAAAAATGGCCAATTTTTAAAGTGTCTCAAAATCAATTCAAACTTATCCTATCTTATAGATTTTGATGTGCTCTTTACAATGGAACAAAGCGTTTTCCTCTAACTCTTTTAGTTTGGCCGTAATCGACGTTTGAAAATTGAATTTTTTTTTACGAGATATCGCCTTGAAACCTATGCCATTTTGTAGGGCTTTTTATACCGGTTCTAATCGATTTTACCGTTTTTCTCTAACTCTTATAGTTTCGCCGTAGTCGGCGTTTAAAAATTAGAAAAAAGTGAAAATGGAAACCTTTTTTTGCGTTTTTCTCGGAAACTATAAGACTTAGAACAAAAATCGATAAAGCAACGGATAGCGCTTGAAATTCTCTATTTTCTCGTAAAAACCCGGAGTCGCTCCGGGCAACGGTTCCGGGTACAGAGGCATTTAAAGTTTAACACTAAAAAAATTCATAACTTAAAAACTAAAAGTCGTAGAGCAAAACGGTTTGTTCCAGTGAATTCTACGGCTCATTTTGCATATTATGTCGGTTTTTTACACGATTTAAAAATTTGAAATTTTTTGCTTAAAATTAGGGTAGCCTAATGCATACTGGTACTTTATTCTTCAACAAAAAAATTCGTAACAAAAAAACTAAAAGTCGTAGAGCAAAACGGTTTGTTCCAGTGAATTCTGCGGCTCATTCTACGTATTATATCAGCTTTTCACGAGATTTAAAATTTTCATTTTTTTTGCTTAAAATTAGGTCAGCCATTTCATAGTGGAGTATTTTATTCATCAACAAAAAAATTCATAACTTAAAAACTAAACGTCGTAGAGTAAAACGGTTTGTTCCATTGAATTCTGTGGCTCATTCTACGTATTATAATAACTTTTCATGAGATTTAAAATTTTGATTTTTTTTGCTAAAAATTTTAATGGTCAAGGCACTTACCTTCACAAAAATAAAAAAAAACATTTTTTTTTAACTCACTCAATCAAAGTTTTATGGACATTTCTATGCTCATACAACCCTATAGAGTTGTTAAAAGTAGAAAAATAGTCAGTAGGTTCGATTTTTAAAATTTTGATTTTTCCAATTTTCGTCGCGATTTTGGTCGATTTCCGGTACCCGAAACATTTATCGAGCAATAACTCCGGAACTATTAGAGATAACCCCATGAAGTTTATTATCGTTGGAAAGCTCTTTTCATTGTTTAGCTTTTTTAAAAAAGATTATTGTTCTCCGACTAATAGTTTTCGAGAAAATTGCAAATAAAAGGAAAAATTGGTAAAATTTTAAAAAATTCATAAGTAAAAAACTATTGGGAATTTGGCGATTTTCTCGACGCCAAACGATTCTCCGGTTCATTTTACATAGGTATAGACCAAAATAGTTCTACTTTTTCGAATAGTTTAGCCGTAATAGAGAAAATAAAAAAATTAAAAAATTTGTTAACACCCCCCCCCTTAAAAATGGCCAATTTTTAAAGTGTCTCAAAATCAATTCAAACTTATCCTATCTTATAGATTTTGATGTGCTCTTTACAATGGAACAAAGCGTTTTCCTCTAACTCTTTTAGTTTGGCCGTAATCGACGTTTGAAAATTGAATTTTTTTTTACGAGATATCGCCTTGAAACCTATGCCATTTTGTAGGGCTTTTTATACCGGTTCTAATCGATTTTACCGTTTTTCTCTAACTCTTATAGTTTCGCCGTAGTCGGCGTTTAAAAATTAGAAAAAAGTGAAAATGGAAACCTTTTTTTGCGTTTTTCTCGGAAACTATAAGACTTAGAACAAAAATCGATAAAGCAACGGATAGCGCTTGAAATTCTCTATTTTCTCGTAAAAACCCGGAGTCGCTCCGGGCAACGGTTCCGGGTACAGAGGCATTTAAAGTTTAACACTAAAAAAATTCATAACTTAAAAACTAAAAGTCGTAGAGCAAAACGGTTTGTTCCAGTGAATTCTACGGCTCATTTTGCATATTATGTCGGTTTTTTACACGATTTAAAAATTTGAAATTTTTTGCTTAAAATTAGGGTAGCCTAATGCATACTGGTACTTTATTCTTCAACAAAAAAATTCGTAACAAAAAAACTAAAAGTCGTAGAGCAAAACGGTTTGTTCCAGTGAATTCTGCGGCTCATTCTACGTATTATATCAGCTTTTCACGAGATTTAAAATTTTCATTTTTTTTGCTTAAAATTAGGTCAGCCATTTCATAGTGGAGTATTTTATTCATCAACAAAAAAATTCATAACTTAAAAACTAAACGTCGTAGAGTAAAACGGTTTGTTCCATTGAATTCTGTGGCTCATTCTACGTATTATAATAACTTTTCATGAGATTTAAAATTTTGATTTTTTTTGCTAAAAATTTTAATGGTCAAGGCACTTACCTTCACAAAAATAAAAAAAAACATTTTTTTTTAACTCACTCAATCAAAGTTTTATGGACATTTCTATGCTCATACAACCCTATAGAGTTGTTAAAAGTAGAAAAATAGTCAGTAGGTTCGATTTTTAAAATTTTGATTTTTCCAATTTTCGTCGCGATTTTGGTCGATTTCCGGTACCCGAAACATTTATCGAGCAATAACTCCGGAACTATTAGAGATAACCCCATGAAGTTTATTATCGTTGGAAAGCTCTTTTCATTGTTTAGCTTTTTTAAAAAAGATTATTGTTCTCCGACTAATAGTTTTCGAGAAAATTGCAAATAAAAGGAAAAATTGGTAAAATTTTAAAAAATTCATAAGTAAAAAACTATTGGGAATTTGGCGATTTTCTCGACGCCAAACGATTCTCCGGTTCATTTTACATAGGTATAGACCAAAATAGTTCTACTTTTTCGAATAGTTTAGCCGTAATAGAGAAAATAAAAAAATTAAAAAATTTGTTAACACCCCCCCCCTTAAAAATGGCCAATTTTTAAAGTGTCTCAAAATCAATTCAAACTTATCCTATCTTATAGATTTTGATGTGCTCTTTACAATGGAACAAAGCGTTTTCCTCTAACTCTTTTAGTTTGGCCGTAATCGACGTTTGAAAATTGAATTTTTTTTTACGAGATATCGCCTTGAAACCTATGCCATTTTGTAGGGCTTTTTATACCGGTTCTAATCGATTTTACCGTTTTTCTCTAACTCTTATAGTTTCGCCGTAGTCGGCGTTTAAAAATTAGAAAAAAGTGAAAATGGAAACCTTTTTTTGCGTTTTTCTCGGAAACTATAAGACTTAGAACAAAAATCGATAAAGCAACGGATAGCGCTTGAAATTCTCTATTTTCTCGTAAAAACCCGGAGTCGCTCCGGGCAACGGTTCCGGGTACAGAGGCATTTAAAGTTTAACACTAAAAAAATTCATAACTTAAAAACTAAAAGTCGTAGAGCAAAACGGTTTGTTCCAGTGAATTCTACGGCTCATTTTGCATATTATGTCGGTTTTTTACACGATTTAAAAATTTGAAATTTTTTGCTTAAAATTAGGGTAGCCTAATGCATACTGGTACTTTATTCTTCAACAAAAAAATTCGTAACAAAAAAACTAAAAGTCGTAGAGCAAAACGGTTTGTTCCAGTGAATTCTGCGGCTCATTCTACGTATTATATCAGCTTTTCACGAGATTTAAAATTTTCATTTTTTTTGCTTAAAATTAGGTCAGCCATTTCATAGTGGAGTATTTTATTCATCAACAAAAAAATTCATAACTTAAAAACTAAACGTCGTAGAGTAAAACGGTTTGTTCCATTGAATTCTGTGGCTCATTCTACGTATTATAATAACTTTTCATGAGATTTAAAATTTTGATTTTTTTTGCTAAAAATTTTAATGGTCAAGGCACTTACCTTCACAAAAATAAAAAAAAACATTTTTTTTTAACTCACTCAATCAAAGTTTTATGGACATTTCTATGCTCATACAACCCTATAGAGTTGTTAAAAGTAGAAAAATAGTCAGTAGGTTCGATTTTTAAAATTTTGATTTTTCCAATTTTCGTCGCGATTTTGGTCGATTTCCGGTACCCGAAACATTTATCGAGCAATAACTCCGGAACTATTAGAGATAACCCCATGAAGTTTATTATCGTTGGAAAGCTCTTTTCATTGTTTAGCTTTTTTAAAAAAGATTATTGTTCTCCGACTAATAGTTTTCGAGAAAATTGCAAATAAAAGGAAAAATTGGTAAAATTTTAAAAAATTCATAAGTAAAAAACTATTGGGAATTTGGCGATTTTCTCGACGCCAAACGATTCTCCGGTTCATTTTACATAGGTATAGACCAAAATAGTTCTACTTTTTCGAATAGTTTAGCCGTAATAGAGAAAATAAAAAAATTAAAAAATTTGTTAACACCCCCCCCCTTAAAAATGGCCAATTTTTAAAGTGTCTCAAAATCAATTCAAACTTATCCTATCTTATAGATTTTGATGTGCTCTTTACAATGGAACAAAGCGTTTTCCTCTAACTCTTTTAGTTTGGCCGTAATCGACGTTTGAAAATTGAATTTTTTTTTACGAGATATCGCCTTGAAACCTATGCCATTTTGTAGGGCTTTTTATACCGGTTCTAATCGATTTTACCGTTTTTCTCTAACTCTTATAGTTTCGCCGTAGTCGGCGTTTAAAAATTAGAAAAAAGTGAAAATGGAAACCTTTTTTTGCGTTTTTCTCGGAAACTATAAGACTTAGAACAAAAATCGATAAAGCAACGGATAGCGCTTGAAATTCTCTATTTTCTCGTAAAAACCCGGAGTCGCTCCGGGCAACGGTTCCGGGTACAGAGGCATTTAAAGTTTAACACTAAAAAAATTCATAACTTAAAAACTAAAAGTCGTAGAGCAAAACGGTTTGTTCCAGTGAATTCTACGGCTCATTTTGCATATTATGTCGGTTTTTTACACGATTTAAAAATTTGAAATTTTTTGCTTAAAATTAGGGTAGCCTAATGCATACTGGTACTTTATTCTTCAACAAAAAAATTCGTAACAAAAAAACTAAAAGTCGTAGAGCAAAACGGTTTGTTCCAGTGAATTCTGCGGCTCATTCTACGTATTATATCAGCTTTTCACGAGATTTAAAATTTTCATTTTTTTTGCTTAAAATTAGGTCAGCCATTTCATAGTGGAGTATTTTATTCATCAACAAAAAAATTCATAACTTAAAAACTAAACGTCGTAGAGTAAAACGGTTTGTTCCATTGAATTCTGTGGCTCATTCTACGTATTATAATAACTTTTCATGAGATTTAAAATTTTGATTTTTTTTGCTAAAAATTTTAATGGTCAAGGCACTTACCTTCACAAAAATAAAAAAAAACATTTTTTTTTAACTCACTCAATCAAAGTTTTATGGACATTTCTATGCTCATACAACCCTATAGAGTTGTTAAAAGTAGAAAAATAGTCAGTAGGTTCGATTTTTAAAATTTTGATTTTTCCAATTTTCGTCGCGATTTTGGTCGATTTCCGGTACCCGAAACATTTATCGAGCAATAACTCCGGAACTATTAGAGATAACCCCATGAAGTTTATTATCGTTGGAAAGCTCTTTTCATTGTTTAGCTTTTTTAAAAAAGATTATTGTTCTCCGACTAATAGTTTTCGAGAAAATTGCAAATAAAAGGAAAAATTGGTAAAATTTTAAAAAATTCATAAGTAAAAAACTATTGGGAATTTGGCGATTTTCTCGACGCCAAACGATTCTCCGGTTCATTTTACATAGGTATAGACCAAAATAGTTCTACTTTTTCGAATAGTTTAGCCGTAATAGAGAAAATAAAAAAATTAAAAAATTTGTTAACACCCCCCCCCCTTAAAAATGGCCAATTTTTAAAGTGTCTCAAAATCAATTCAAACTTATCCTATCTTATAGATTTTGATGTGCTCTTTACAATGGAACAAAGCGTTTTCCTCTAACTCTTTTAGTTTGGCCGTAATCGACGTTTGAAAATTGAATTTTTTTTTACGAGATATCGCCTTGAAACCTATGCCATTTTGTAGGGCTTTTTATACCGGTTCTAATCGATTTTACCGTTTTTCTCTAACTCTTATAGTTTCGCCGTAGTCGGCGTTTAAAAATTAGAAAAAAGTGAAAATGGAAACCTTTTTTTGCGTTTTTCTCGGAAACTATAAGACTTAGAACAAAAATCGATAAAGCAACGGATAGCGCTTGAAATTCTCTATTTTCTCGTAAAAACCCGGAGTCGCTCCGGGCAACGGTTCCGGGTACAGAGGCATTTAAAGTTTAACACTAAAAAAATTCATAACTTAAAAACTAAAAGTCGTAGAGCAAAACGGTTTGTTCCAGTGAATTCTACGGCTCATTTTGCATATTATGTCGGTTTTTTACACGATTTAAAAATTTGAAATTTTTTGCTTAAAATTAGGGTAGCCTAATGCATACTGGTACTTTATTCTTCAACAAAAAAATTCGTAACAAAAAAACTAAAAGTCGTAGAGCAAAACGGTTTGTTCCAGTGAATTCTGCGGCTCATTCTACGTATTATATCAGCTTTTCACGAGATTTAAAATTTTCATTTTTTTTGCTTAAAATTAGGTCAGCCATTTCATAGTGGAGTATTTTATTCATCAACAAAAAAATTCATAACTTAAAAACTAAACGTCGTAGAGTAAAACGGTTTGTTCCATTGAATTCTGTGGCTCATTCTACGTATTATAATAACTTTTCATGAGATTTAAAATTTTGATTTTTTTTGCTAAAAATTTTAATGGTCAAGGCACTTACCTTCACAAAAATAAAAAAAAACATTTTTTTTTAACTCACTCAATCAAAGTTTTATGGACATTTCTATGCTCATACAACCCTATAGAGTTGTTAAAAGTAGAAAAATAGTCAGTAGGTTCGATTTTTAAAATTTTGATTTTTCCAATTTTCGTCGCGATTTTGGTCGATTTCCGGTACCCGAAACATTTATCGAGCAATAACTCCGGAACTATTAGAGATAACCCCATGAAGTTTATTATCGTTGGAAAGCTCTTTTCATTGTTTAGCTTTTTTAAAAAAGATTATTGTTCTCCGACTAATAGTTTTCGAGAAAATTGCAAATAAAAGGAAAAATTGGTAAAATTTTAAAAAATTCATAAGTAAAAAACTATTGGGAATTTGGCGATTTTCTCGACGCCAAACGATTCTCCGGTTCATTTTACATAGGTATAGACCAAAATAGTTCTACTTTTTCGAATAGTTTAGCCGTAATAGAGAAAATAAAAAAATTAAAAAATTTGTTAACACCCCCCCCCCTTAAAAATGGCCAATTTTTAAAGTGTCTCAAAATCAATTCAAACTTATCCTATCTTATAGATTTTGATGTGCTCTTTACAATGGAACAAAGCGTTTTCCTCTAACTCTTTTAGTTTGGCCGTAATCGACGTTTGAAAATTGAATTTTTTTTTACGAGATATCGCCTTGAAACCTATGCCATTTTGTAGGGCTTTTTATACCGGTTCTAATCGATTTTACCGTTTTTCTCTAACTCTTATAGTTTCGCCGTAGTCGGCGTTTAAAAATTAGAAAAAAGTGAAAATGGAAACCTTTTTTTGCGTTTTTCTCGGAAACTATAAGACTTAGAACAAAAATCGATAAAGCAACGGATAGCGCTTGAAATTCTCTATTTTCTCGTAAAAACCCGGAGTCGCTCCGGGCAACGGTTCCAGGTACAGAGGCATTTAAAGTTTAACACTAAAAAAATTCATAACTTAAAAACTAAAAGTCGTAGAGCAAAACGGTTTGTTCCAGTGAATTCTACGGCTCATTTTGCATATTATGTCGGTTTTTTACACGATTTAAAAATTTGAAATTTTTTGCTTAAAATTAGGGTAGCCTAATGCATACTGGTACTTTATTCTTCAACAAAAAAATTCGTAACAAAAAAACTAAAAGTCGTAGAGCAAAACGGTTTGTTCCAGTGAATTCTGCGGCTCATTCTACGTATTATATCAGCTTTTCACGAGATTTAAAATTTTCATTTTTTTTGCTTAAAATTAGGTCAGCCATTTCATAGTGGAGTATTTTATTCATCAACAAAAAAATTCATAACTTAAAAACTAAACGTCGTAGAGTAAAACGGTTTGTTCCATTGAATTCTGTGGCTCATTCTACGTATTATAATAACTTTTCATGAGATTTAAAATTTTGATTTTTTTTGCTAAAAATTTTAATGGTCAAGGCACTTACCTTCACAAAAATAAAAAAAAACATTTTTTTTTAACTCACTCAATCAAAGTTTTATGGACATTTCTATGCTCATACAACCCTATAGAGTTGTTAAAAGTAGAAAAATAGTCAGTAGGTTCGATTTTTAAAATTTTGATTTTTCCAATTTTCGTCGCGATTTTGGTCGATTTCCGGTACCCGAAACATTTATCGAGCAATAACTCCGGAACTATTAGAGATAACCCCATGAAGTTTATTATCGTTGGAAAGCTCTTTTCATTGTTTAGCTTTTTTAAAAAAGATTATTGTTCTCCGACTAATAGTTTTCGAGAAAATTGCAAATAAAAGGAAAAATTGGTAAAATTTTAAAAAATTCATAAGTAAAAAACTATTGGGAATTTGGCGATTTTCTCGACGCCAAACGATTCTCCGGTTCATTTTACATAGGTATAGACCAAAATAGTTCTACTTTTTCGAATAGTTTAGCCGTAATAGAGAAAATAAAAAAATTAAAAAATTTGTTAACACCCCCCCCTTAAAAATGGCCAATTTTTAAAGTGTCTCAAAATCAATTCAAACTTATCCTATCTTATAGATTTTGATGTGCTCTTTACAATGGAACAAAGCGTTTTCCTCTAACTCTTTTAGTTTGGCCGTAATCGACGTTTGAAAATTGAATTTTTTTTTACGAGATATCGCCTTGAAACCTATGCCATTTTGTAGGGCTTTTTATACCGGTTCTAATCGATTTTACCGTTTTTCTCTAACTCTTATAGTTTCGCCGTAGTCGGCGTTTAAAAATTAGAAAAAAGTGAAAATGGAAACCTTTTTTTGCGTTTTTCTCGGAAACTATAAGACTTAGAACAAAAATCGATAAAGCAACGGATAGCGCTTGAAATTCTCTATTTTCTCGTAAAAACCCGGAGTCGCTCCGGGCAACGGTTCCGGGTACAGAGGCATTTAAAGTTTAACACTAAAAAAATTCATAACTTAAAAACTAAAAGTCGTAGAGCAAAACGGTTTGTTCCAGTGAATTCTACGGCTCATTTTGCATATTATGTCGGTTTTTTACACGATTTAAAAATTTGAAATTTTTTGCTTAAAATTAGGGTAGCCTAATGCATACTGGTACTTTATTCTTCAACAAAAAAATTCGTAACAAAAAAACTAAAAGTCGTAGAGCAAAACGGTTTGTTCCAGTGAATTCTGCGGCTCATTCTACGTATTATATCAGCTTTTCACGAGATTTAAAATTTTCATTTTTTTTGCTTAAAATTAGGTCAGCCATTTCATAGTGGAGTATTTTATTCATCAACAAAAAAATTCATAACTTAAAAACTAAACGTCGTAGAGTAAAACGGATTGTTCCATTGAATTCTGTGGCTCATTCTACGTATTATAATAACTTTTCATGAGATTTAAAATTTTGATTTTTTTTGCTAAAAATTTTAATGGTCAAGGCACTTACCTTCACAAAAATAAAAAAAAACATTTTTTTTTAACTCACTCAATCAAAGTTTTATGGACATTTCTATGCTCATACAACCCTATAGAGTTGTTAAAAGTAGAAAAATAGTCAGTAGGTTCGATTTTTAAAATTTTGATTTTTCCAATTTTCGTCGCGATTTTGGTCGATTTCCGGTACCCGAAACATTTATCGAGCAATAACTCCGGAACTATTAGAGATAACCCCATGAAGTTTATTATCGTTGGAAAGCTCTTTTCATTGTTTAGCTTTTTTAAAAAAGATTATT
The DNA here is from genome assembly GCA_939628115.1 of Tribolium freemani. Classification (NCBI taxonomy): domain Eukaryota; kingdom Metazoa; phylum Arthropoda; class Insecta; order Coleoptera; family Tenebrionidae; genus Tribolium; species Tribolium freemani. The sequence goes on along the minus strand of OW626792.1, from coordinate 10,452,137 downwards.
GTTCTCCGACTAATAGTTTTCGAGAAAATTGCAAATAAAAGGAAAAATTGGTAAAATTTTAAAAAATTCATAAGTAAAAAACTATTGGGAATTTGGCGATTTTCTCGACGCCAAACGATTCTCCGGTTCATTTTACATAGGTATAGACCAAAATAGTTCTACTTTTTCGAATAGTTTAGCCGTAATAGAGAAAATAAAAAAATTAAAAAATTTGTTAACACCCCCCCCCTTAAAAATGGCCAATTTTTAAAGTGTCTCAAAATCAATTCAAACTTATCCTATCTTATAGATTTTGATGTGCTCTTTACAATGGAACAAAGCGTTTTCCTCTAACTCTTTTAGTTTGGCCGTAATCGACGTTTGAAAATTGAATTTTTTTTTACGAGATATCGCCTTGAAACCTATGCCATTTTGTAGGGCTTTTTATACCGGTTCTAATCGATTTTACCGTTTTTCTCTAACTCTTATAGTTTCGCCGTAGTCGGCGTTTAAAAATTAGAAAAAAGTGAAAATGGAAACCTTTTTTTGCGTTTTTCTCGGAAACTATAAGACTTAGAACAAAAATCGATAAAGCAACGGATAGCGCTTGAAATTCTCTATTTTCTCGTAAAAACCCGGAGTCGCTCCGGGCAACGGTTCCAGGTACAGAGGCATTTAAAGTTTAACACTAAAAAAATTCATAACTTAAAAACTAAAAGTCGTAGAGCAAAACGGTTTGTTCCAGTGAATTCTACGGCTCATTTTGCATATTATGTCGGTTTTTTACACGATTTAAAAATTTGAAATTTTTTGCTTAAAATTAGGGTAGCCTAATGCATACTGGTACTTTATTCTTCAACAAAAAAATTCGTAACAAAAAAACTAAAAGTCGTAGAGCAAAACGGTTTGTTCCAGTGAATTCTGCGGCTCATTCTACGTATTATATCAGCTTTTCACGAGATTTAAAATTTTCATTTTTTTTGCTTAAAATTAGGTCAGCCATTTCATAGTGGAGTATTTTATTCATCAACAAAAAAATTCATAACTTAAAAACTAAACGTCGTAGAGTAAAACGGTTTGTTCCATTGAATTCTGTGGCTCATTCTACGTATTATAATAACTTTTCATGAGATTTAAAATTTTGATTTTTTTTGCTAAAAATTTTAATGGTCAAGGCACTTACCTTCACAAAAATAAAAAAAAACATTTTTTTTTAACTCACTCAATCAAAGTTTTATGGACATTTCTATGCTCATACAACCCTATAGAGTTGTTAAAAGTAGAAAAATAGTCAGTAGGTTCGATTTTTAAAATTTTGATTTTTCCAATTTTCGTCGCGATTTTGGTCGATTTCCGGTACCCGAAACATTTATCGAGCAATAACTCCGGAACTATTAGAGATAACCCCATGAAGTTTATTATCGTTGGAAAGCTCTTTTCATTGTTTAGCTTTTTTAAAAAAGATTATTGTTCTCCGACTAATAGTTTTCGAGAAAATTGCAAATAAAAGGAAAAATTGGTAAAATTTTAAAAAATTCATAAGTAAAAAACTATTGGGAATTTGGCGATTTTCTCGACGCCAAACGATTCTCCGGTTCATTTTACATAGGTATAGACCAAAATAGTTCTACTTTTTCGAATAGTTTAGCCGTAATAGAGAAAATAAAAAAATTAAAAAATTTGTTAACACCCCCCCCCCCTTAAAAATGGCCAATTTTTAAAGTGTCTCAAAATCAATTCAAACTTATCCTATCTTATAGATTTTGATGTGCTCTTTACAATGGAACAAAGCGTTTTCCTCTAACTCTTTTAGTTTGGCCGTAATCGACGTTTGAAAATTGAATTTTTTTTTACGAGATATCGCCTTGAAACCTATGCCATTTTGTAGGGCTTTTTATACCGGTTCTAATCGATTTTACCGTTTTTCTCTAACTCTTATAGTTTCGCCGTAGTCGGCGTTTAAAAATTAGAAAAAAGTGAAAATGGAAACCTTTTTTTGCGTTTTTCTCGGAAACTATAAGACTTAGAACAAAAATCGATAAAGCAACGGATAGCGCTTGAAATTCTCTATTTTCTCGTAAAAACCCGGAGTCGCTCCGGGCAACGGTTCCGGGTACAGAGGCATTTAAAGTTTAACACTAAAAAAATTCATAACTTAAAAACTAAAAGTCGTAGAGCAAAACGGTTTGTTCCAGTGAATTCTACGGCTCATTTTGCATATTATGTCGGTTTTTTACACGATTTAAAAATTTGAAATTTTTTGCTTAAAATTAGGGTAGCCTAATGCATACTGGTACTTTATTCTTCAACAAAAAAATTCGTAACAAAAAAACTAAAAGTCGTAGAGCAAAACGGTTTGTTCCAGTGAATTCTGCGGCTCATTCTACGTATTATATCAGCTTTTCACGAGATTTAAAATTTTCATTTTTTTTGCTTAAAATTAGGTCAGCCATTTCATAGTGGAGTATTTTATTCATCAACAAAAAAATTCATAACTTAAAAACTAAACGTCGTAGAGTAAAACGGATTGTTCCATTGAATTCTGTGGCTCATTCTACGTATTATAATAACTTTTCATGAGATTTAAAATTTTGATTTTTTTTGCTAAAAATTTTAATGGTCAAGGCACTTACCTTCACAAAAATAAAAAAAAAACATTTTTTTTTAACTCACTCAATCAAAGTTTTATGGACATTTCTATGCTCATACAACCCTATAGAGTTGTTAAAAGTAGAAAAATAGTCAGTAGGTTCGATTTTTAAAATTTTGATTTTTCCAATTTTCGTCGCGATTTTGGTCGATTTCCGGTACCCGAAACATTTATCGAGCAATAACTCCGGAACTATTAGAGATAACCCCATGAAGTTTATTATCGTTGGAAAGCTCTTTTCATTGTTTAGCTTTTTTAAAAAAGATTATTGTTCTCCGACTAATAGTTTTCGAGAAAATTGCAAATAAAAGGAAAAATTGGTAAAATTTTAAAAAATTCATAAGTAAAAAACTATGGGAATTTGGCGATTTTCTCGACGCCAAACGATTCTCCGGTTCATTTTACATAGGTATAGACCAAAATAGTTCTACTTTTTCGAATAGTTTAGCCGTAATAGAGAAAATAAAAAAATTAAAAAATTTGTTAACACCCCCCCCCTTAAAAATGGCCAATTTTTAAAGTGTCTCAAAATCAATTCAAACTTATCCTATCTTATAGATTTTGATGTGCTCTTTACAATGGAACAAAGCGTTTTCCTCTAACTCTTTTAGTTTGGCCGTAATCGACGTTTGAAAATTGAATTTTTTTTTACGAGATATCGCCTTGAAACCTATGCCATTTTGTAGGGCTTTTTATACCGGTTCTAATCGATTTTACCGTTTTTCTCTAACTCTTATAGTTTCGCCGTAGTCGGCGTTTAAAAATTAGAAAAAAGTGAAAATGGAAACCTTTTTTTGCGTTTTTCTCGGAAACTATAAGACTTAGAACAAAAATCGATAAAGCAACGGATAGCGCTTGAAATTCTCTATTTTCTCGTAAAAACCCGGAGTCGCTCCGGGCAACGGTTCCGGGTACAGAGGCATTTAAAGTTTAACACTAAAAAAATTCATAACTTAAAAACTAAAAGTCGTAGAGCAAAACGGTTTGTTCCAGTGAATTCTACGGCTCATTTTGCATATTATGTCGGTTTTTTACACGATTTAAAAATTTGAAATTTTTTGCTTAAAATTAGGGTAGCCTAATGCATACTGGTACTTTATTCTTCAACAAAAAAATTCGTAACAAAAAAACTAAAAGTCGTAGAGCAAAACGGTTTGTTCCAGTGAATTCTGCGGCTCATTCTACGTATTATATCAGCTTTTCACGAGATTTAAAATTTTCATTTTTTTTGCTTAAAATTAGGTCAGCCATTTCATAGTGGAGTATTTTATTCATCAACAAAAAAATTCATAACTTAAAAACTAAACGTCGTAGAGTAAAACGGTTTGTTCCATTGAATTCTGTGGCTCATTCTACGTATTATAATAACTTTTCATGAGATTTAAAATTTTGATTTTTTTTGCTAAAAATTTTAATGGTCAAGGCACTTACCTTCACAAAAATAAAAAAAAACATTTTTTTTTAACTCACTCAATCAAAGTTTTATGGACATTTCTATGCTCATACAACCCTATAGAGTTGTTAAAAGTAGAAAAATAGTCAGTAGGTTCGATTTTTAAAATTTTGATTTTTCCAATTTTCGTCGCGATTTTGGTCGATTTCCGGTACCCGAAACATTTATCGAGCAATAACTCCGGAACTATTAGAGATAACCCCATGAAGTTTATTATCGTTGGAAAGCTCTTTTCATTGTTTAGCTTTTTTAAAAAAGATTATTGTTCTCCGACTAATAGTTTTCGAGAAAATTGCAAATAAAAGGAAAAATTGGTAAAATTTTAAAAAATTCATAAGTAAAAAACTATTGGGAATTTGGCGATTTTCTCGACGCCAAACGATTCTCCGGTTCATTTTACATAGGTATAGACCAAAATAGTTCTACTTTTTCGAATAGTTTAGCCGTAATAGAGAAAATAAAAAAATTAAAAAATTTGTTAACACCCCCCCCCTTAAAAATGGCCAATTTTTAAAGTGTCTCAAAATCAATTCAAACTTATCCTATCTTATAGATTTTGATGTGCTCTTTACAATGGAACAAAGCGTTTTCCTCTAACTCTTTTAGTTTGGCCGTAATCGACGTTTGAAAATTGAATTTTTTTTTACGAGATATCGCCTTGAAACCTATGCCATTTTGTAGGGCTTTTTATACCGGTTCTAATCGATTTTACCGTTTTTCTCTAACTCTTATAGTTTCGCCGTAGTCGGCGTTTAAAAATTAGAAAAAAGTGAAAATGGAAACCTTTTTTTGCGTTTTTCTCGGAAACTATAAGACTTAGAACAAAAATCGATAAAGCAACGGATAGCGCTTGAAATTCTCTATTTTCTCGTAAAAACCCGGAGTCGCTCCGGGCAACGGTTCCGGGTACAGAGGCATTTAAAGTTTAACACTAAAAAAATTCATAACTTAAAAACTAAAAGTCGTAGAGCAAAACGGTTTGTTCCAGTGAATTCTACGGCTCATTTTGCATATTATGTCGGTTTTTTACACGATTTAAAAATTTGAAATTTTTTGCTTAAAATTAGGGTAGCCTAATGCATACTGGTACTTTATTCTTCAACAAAAAAATTCGTAACAAAAAAACTAAAAGTCGTAGAGCAAAACGGTTTGTTCCAGTGAATTCTGCGGCTCATTCTACGTATTATATCAGCTTTTCACGAGATTTAAAATTTTCATTTTTTTTGCTTAAAATTAGGTCAGCCATTTCATAGTGGAGTATTTTATTCATCAACAAAAAAATTCATAACTTAAAAACTAAACGTCGTAGAGTAAAACGGTTTGTTCCATTGAATTCTGTGGCTCATTCTACGTATTATAATAACTTTTCATGAGATTTAAAATTTTGATTTTTTTTGCTAAAAATTTTAATGGTCAAGGCACTTACCTTCACAAAAATAAAAAAAAACATTTTTTTTTAACTCACTCAATCAAAGTTTTATGGACATTTCTATGCTCATACAACCCTATAGAGTTGTTAAAAGTAGAAAAATAGTCAGTAGGTTCGATTTTTAAAATTTTGATTTTTCCAATTTTCGTCGCGATTTTGGTCGATTTCCGGTACCCGAAACATTTATCGAGCAATAACTCCGGAACTATTAGAGATAACCCCATGAAGTTTATTATCGTTGGAAAGCTCTTTTCATTGTTTAGCTTTTTTAAAAAAGATTATTGTTCTCCGACTAATAGTTTTCGAGAAAATTGCAAATAAAAGGAAAAATTGGTAAAATTTTAAAAAATTCATAAGTAAAAAACTATTGGGAATTTGGCGATTTTCTCGACGCCAAACGATTCTCCGGTTCATTTTACATAGGTATAGACCAAAATAGTTCTACTTTTTCGAATAGTTTAGCCGTAATAGAGAAAATAAAAAAATTAAAAAAATTGTTAACACCCCCCCCTTAAAAATGGCCAATTTTTAAAGTGTCTCAAAATCAATTCAAACTTATCCTATCTTATAGATTTTGATGTGCTCTTTACAATGGAACAAAGCGTTTTCCTCTAACTCTTTTAGTTTGGCCGTAATCGACGTTTGAAAATTGAATTTTTTTTTACGAGATATCGCCTTGAAACCTATGCCATTTTGTAGGGCTTTTTATACCGGTTCTAATCGATTTTACCGTTTTTCTCTAACTCTTATAGTTTCGCCGTAGTCGGCGTTTAAAAATTAGAAAAAAGTGAAAATGGAAACCTTTTTTTGCGTTTTTCTCGGAAACTATAAGACTTAGAACAAAAATCGATAAAGCAACGGATAGCGCTTGAAATTCTCTATTTTCTCGTAAAAACCCGGAGTCGCTCCGGGCAACGGTTCCGGGTACAGAGGCATTTAAAGTTTAACACTAAAAAAATTCATAACTTAAAAACTAAAAGTCGTAGAGCAAAACGGTTTGTTCCAGTGAATTCTACGGCTCATTTTGCATATTATATCGGTTTTTTACACGATTTAAAAATTTGAAATTTTTTGCTTAAAATTAGGGTAGCCTAATGCATACTGGTACTTTATTCTTCAACAAAAAAATTCGTAACAAAAAAACTAAAAGTCGTAGAGCAAAACGGTTTGTTCCAGTGAATTCTGCGGCTCATTCTACGTATTATATCAGCTTTTCACGAGATTTAAAATTTTCATTTTTTTTGCTTAAAATTAGGTCAGCCATTTCATAGTGGAGTATTTTATTCATCAACAAAAAAATTCATAACTTAAAAACTAAACGTCGTAGAGTAAAACGGTTTATTCCATTGAATTCTGTGGCTCATTCTACGTATTATAATAACTTTTCATGAGATTTAAAATTTTGATTTTTTTTGCTAAAAATTTTAATGGTCAAGGCACTTACCTTCACAAAAATAAAAAAAAACATTTTTTTTTAACTCACTCAATCAAAGTTTTATGGACATTTCTATGCTCATACAACCCTATAGAGTTGTTAAAAGTAGAAAAATAGTCAGTAGGTTCGATTTTCAAAATTTTGATTTTTCCAATTTTCGTCGCGATTTTGGTCGATTTCCGGTACCCGAAACATTTATCGAGCAATAACTCCGGAACTATTAGAGATAACCCCATGAAGTTTATTATCGTTGGAAAGCTCTTTTCATTGTTTAGCTTTTTTAAAAAAGATTATTGTTCTCCGACTAAGAGTTTTCGAGAAAATTGCAAATAAAAGGAAAAATTGGTAAAATTTTAAAAAATTCATAAGTAAAAAACTATTGGGAATTTGGCGATTTTCTCGACGCCAAACGATTCTCCGGTTCATTTTACATAGGTATAGACCAAAATAGTTCTACTTTTTCGAATAGTTTAGCCGTAATAGAGAAAATAAAAAAATTAAAAAATTTGTTAACACCCCCCCCCTTAAAAATGGCCAATTTTTAAAGTGTCTCAAAATCAATTCAAACTTATCCTATCTTATAGATTTTGATGTGCTCTTTACAATGGAACAAAGCGTTTTCCTCTAACTCTTTTAGTTTGGCCGTAATCGACGTTTGAAAATTGAATTTTTTTTTACGAGATATCGCCTTGAAACCTATGCCATTTTGTAGGGCTTTTTATACCGGTTCTAATCGATTTTACCGTTTTTCTCTAACTCTTATAGTTTCGCCGTAGTCGGCGTTTAAAAATTAGAAAAAAGTGAAAATGGAAACCTTTTTTTGCGTTTTTCTCGGAAACTATAAGACTTAGAACAAAAATCGATAAAGCAACGGATAGCGCTTGAAATTCTCTATTTTCTCGTAAAAACCCGGAGTCGCTCCGGGCAACGGTTCCGGGTACAGAGGCATTTAAAGTTTAACACTAAAAAAATTCATAACTTAAAAACTAAAAGTCGTAGAGCAAAACGGTTTGTTCCAGTGAATTCTACGGCTCATTTTGCATATTATGTCGGTTTTTTACACGATTTAAAAATTTGAAATTTTTTGCTTAAAATTAGGGTAGCCTAATGCATACTGGTACTTTATTCTTCAACAAAAAAATTCGTAACAAAAAAACTAAAAGTCGTAGAGCAAAACGGTTTGTTCCAGTGAATTCTGCGGCTCATTCTACGTATTATATCAGCTTTTCACGAGATTTAAAATTTTCATTTTTTTTGCTTAAAATTAGGTCAGCCATTTCATAGTGGAGTATTTTATTCATCAACAAAAAAATTCATAACTTAAAAACTAAACGTCGTAGAGTAAAACGGTTTGTTCCATTGAATTCTGTGGCTCATTCTACGTATTATAATAACTTTTCATGAGATTTAAAATTTTGATTTTTTTTGCTAAAAATTTTAATGGTCAAGGCACTTACCTTCACAAAAATAAAAAAAAACATTTTTTTTTAACTCACTCAATCAAAGTTTTATGGACATTTCTATGCTCATACAACCCTATAGAGTTGTTAAAAGTAGAAAAATAGTCAGTAGGTTCGATTTTTAAAATTTTGATTTTTCCAATTTTCGTCGCGATTTTGGTCGATTTCCGGTACCCGAAACATTTATCGAGCAATAACTCCGGAACTATTAGAGATAACCCCATGAAGTTTATTATCGTTGGAAAGCTCTTTTCATTGTTTAGCTTTTTTAAAAAAGATTATTGTTCTCCGACTAATAGTTTTCGAGAAAATTGCAAATAAAAGGAAAAATTGGTAAAATTTTAAAAAATTCATAAGTAAAAAACTATTGGGAATTTGGCGATTTTCTCGACGCCAAACGATTCTCCGGTTCATTTTACATAGGTATAGACCAAAATAGTTCTACTTTTTCGAATAGTTTAGCCGTAATAGAGAAAATAAAAAAATTAAAAAAATTGTTAACACCCCCCCCTTAAAAATGGCCAATTTTTAAAGTGTCTCAAAATCAATTCAAACTTATCCTATCTTATAGATTTTGATGTGCTCTTTACAATGGAACAAAGCGTTTTCCTCTAACTCTTTTAGTTTGGCCGTAATCGACGTTTGAAAATTGAATTTTTTTTTACGAGATATCGCCTTGAAACCTATGCCATTTTGTAGGGCTTTTTATACCGGTTCTAATCGATTTTACCGTTTTTCTCTAACTCTTATAGTTTCGCCGTAGTCGGCGTTTAAAAATTAGAAAAAAGTGAAAATGGAAACCTTTTTTTGCGTTTTTCTCGGAAACTATAAGACTTAGAACAAAAATCGATAAAGCAACGGATAGCGCTTGAAATTCTCTATTTTCTCGTAAAAACCCGGAGTCGCTCCGGGCAACGGTTCCGGGTACAGAGGCATTTAAAGTTTAACACTAAAAAAATTCATAACTTAAAAACTAAAAGTCGTAGAGCAAAACGGTTTGTTCCAGTGAATTCTACGGCTCATTTTGCATATTATATCGGTTTTTTACACGATTTAAAAATTTGAAATTTTTTGCTTAAAATTAGGGTAGCCTAATGCATACTGGTACTTTATTCTTCAACAAAAAAATTCGTAACAAAAAAACTAAAAGTCGTAGAGCAAAACGGTTTGTTCCAGTGAATTCTGCGGCTCATTCTACGTATTATATCAGCTTTTCACGAGATTTAAAATTTTCATTTTTTTTGCTTAAAATTTTAATGGTCAAGGCACTTACCTTCACAAAAATAAAAAAAAACATTTTTTTTTAACTCACTCAATCAAAGTTTTATGGACATTTCTATGCTCATACAACCCTATAGAGTTGTTAAAAGTAGAAAAATAGTCAGTAGGTTCGATTTTTAAAATTTTGATTTTTCCAATTTTCGTCGCGATTTTGGTCGATTTCCGGTACCCGAAACATTTATCGAGCAATAACTCCGGAACTATTAGAGATAACCCCATGAAGTTTATTATCGTTGGAAAGCTCTTTTCATTGTTTAGCTTTTTTAAAAAAGATTATTGTTCTCCGACTAATAGTTTTCGAGAAAATTGCAAATAAAAGGAAAAATTGGTAAAATTTTAAAAAATTCATAAGTAAAAAACTATTGGGAATTTGGCGATTTTCTCGACGCCAAACGATTCTCCGGTTCATTTTACATAGGTATAGACCAAAATAGTTCTACTTTTTCGAATAAAAAAATTAAAAAATTTGTTAACACCCCCCCCTTAAAAATGGCCAATTTTTAAAGTGTCTCAAAATCAATTCAAACTTATCCTATCTTATAGATTTTGATGTGCTCTTTACAATGGAACAAAGCGTTTTCCTCTAACTCTTTTAGTTTGGCCGTAATCGACGTTTGAAAATTGAATTTTTTTTTACGAGATATCGCCTTGAAACCTATGCCATTTTGTAGGGCTTTTTATACCGGTTCTAATCGATTTTACCGTTTTTCTGTAACTCTTATAGTTTCGCCGTAGTCGGCGTTTAAAAATTAGAAAAAAGTGAAAATGGAAACCTTTTTTTGCGTTTTTCTCGGAAACTATAAGACTTAGAACAAAAATCGATAAAGCAACGGATAGCGCTTGAAATTCTCTATTTTCTCGTAAAAACCCGGAGTCGCTCCGGGCAACGGTTCCGGGTACAGAGGCATTTAAAGTTTAACACTAAAAAAATTCATAACTTAAAAACTAAAAGTCGTAGAGCAAAACGGTTTGTTCCAGTGAATTCTACGGCTCATTTTGCATATTATGTCGGTTTTTTACACGATTTAAAAATTTGAAATTTTTTGCTTAAAATTAGGGTAGCCTAATGCATACTGGTACTTTATTCTTCAACAAAAAAATTCGTAACAAAAAAACTAAAAGTCGTAGAGCAAAACGGTTTGTTCCAGTGAATTCTGCGGCTCATTCTACGTATTATATCAGCTTTTCACGAGATTTAAAATTTTCATTTTTTTTGCTTAAAATTAGGTCAGCCATTTCATAGTGGAGTATTTTATTCATCAACAAAAAAATTCATAACTTAAAAACTAAACGTCGTAGAGTAAAACGGTTTGTTCCATTGAATTCTGTGGCTCATTCTACGTATTATAATAACTTTTCATGAGATTTAAAATTTTGATTTTTTTTGCTAAAAATTTTAATGGTCAAGGCACTTACCTTCACAAAAATAAAAAAAAACATTTTTTTTTAACTCACTCAATCAAAGTTTTATGGACATTTCTATGCTCATACAACCCTATAGAGTTGTTAAAAGTAGAAAAATAGTCAGTAGGTTCGATTTTTAAAATTTTGATTTTTCCAATTTTCGTCGCGATTTTGGTCGATTTCCGGTACCCGAAACATTTATCGAGCAATAACTCCGGAACTATTAGAGATAACCCCATGAAGTTTATTATCGTTGGAAAGCTCTTTTCATTGTTTAGCTTTTTTAAAAAAGATTATTGTTCTCCGACTAATAGTTTTCGAGAAAATTGCAAATAAAAGGAAAAATTGGTAAAATTTTAAAAAATTCATAAGTAAAAAACTATTGGGAATTTGGCGATTTTCTCGACGCCAAACGATTCTCCGGTTCATTTTACATAGGTATAGACCAAAATAGTTCTACTTTTTCGAATAGTTTAGCCGTAATAGAGAAAATAAAAAAATTAAAAAAATTGTTAACACCCCCCCCTTAAAAATGGCCAATTTTTAAAGTGTCTCAAAATCAATTCAAACTTATCCTATCTTATAGATTTTGATGTGCTCTTTACAATGGAACAAAGCGTTTTCCTCTAACTCTTTTAGTTTGGCCGTAATCGACGTTTGAAAATTGAATTTTTTTTTACGAGATATCGCCTTGAAACCTATGCCATTTTGTAGGGCTTTTTATACCGGTTCTAATCGATTTTACCGTTTTTCTCTAACTCTTATAGTTTCGCCGTAGTCGGCGTTTAAAAATTAGAAAAAAGTGAAAATGGAAACCTTTTTTTGCGTTTTTCTCGGAAACTATAAGACTTAGAACAAAAATCGATAAAGCAACGGATAGCGCTTGAAATTCTCTATTTTCTCGTAAAAACCCGGAGTCGCTCCGGGCAACGGTTCCGGGTACAGAGGCATTTAAAGTTTAACACTAAAAAAATTCATAACTTAAAAACTAAAAGTCGTAGAGCAAAACGGTTTGTTCCAGTGAATTCTACGGCTCATTTTGCATATTATATCGGTTTTTTACACGATTTAAAAATTTGAAATTTTTTGCTTAAAATTAGGGTAGCCTAATGCATACTGGTACTTTATTCTTCAACAAAAAAATTCGTAACAAAAAAACTAAAAGTCGTAGAGCAAAACGGTTTGTTCCAGTGAATTCTGCGGCTCATTCTACGTATTATATCTGCTTTTCACGAGATTTAAAATTTTCATTTTTTTTGCTTAAAATTTTAATGGTCAAGGCACTTACCTTCACAAAAATAAAAAAAAACATTTTTTTTTAACTCACTCAATCAAAGTTTTATGGACATTTCTATGCTCATACAACCCTATAGAGTTGTTAAAAGTAGAAAAATAGTCAGTAGGTTCGATTTTTAAAATTTTGATTTTTCCAATTTTCGTCGCGATTTTGGTCGATTTCCGGTACCCGAAACATTTATCGAGCAATAACTCCGGAACTATTAGAGATAACCCCATGAAGTTTATTATCGTTGGAAAGCTCTTTTCATTGTTTAGCTTTTTTAAAAAAGATTATTGTTCTCCGACTAATAGTTTTCGAGAAAATTGCAAATAAAAGGAAAAATTGGTAAAATTTTAAAAAATTCATAAGTAAAAAACTATTGGGAATTTGGCGATTTTCTCGACGCCAAACGATTCTCCGGTTCATTTTACATAGGTATAGACCAAAATAGTTCTACTTTTTCGAATAAAAAAATTAAAAAATTTGTTAACACCCCCCCCTTAAAAATGGCCAATTTTTAAAGTGTCTCAAAATCAATTCAAACTTATCCTATCTTATAGATTTTGATGTGCTCTTTACAATGGAACAAAGCGTTTTCCTCTAACTCTTTTAGTTTGGCCGTAATCGACGTTTGAAAATTGAATTTTTTTTTACGAGATATCGCCTTGAAACCTATGCCATTTTGTAGGGCTTTTTATACCGGTTCTAATCGATTTTACCGTTTTTCTGTAACTCTTATAGTTTCGCCGTAGTCGGCGTTTAAAAATTAGAAAAAAGTGAAAATGGAAACCTTTTTTTGCGTTTTTCTCGGAAACTATAAGACTTAGAACAAAAATCGATAAAGCAACGGATAGCGCTTGAAATTCTCTATTTTCTCGTAAAAACCCGGAGTCGCTCCGGGCAACGGTTCCGGGTACAGAGGCATTTAAAGTTTAACACTAAAAAAATTCATAACTTAAAAACTAAAAGTCGTAGAGCAAAACGGTTTGTTCCAGTGAATTCTACGGCTCATTTTGCATATTATGTCGGTTTTTTACACGATTTAAAAATTTGAAATTTTTTGCTTAAAATTAGGGTAGCCTAATGCATACTGGTACTTTATTCTTCAACAAAAAAATTCGTAACAAAAAAACTAAAAGTCGTAGAGCAAAACGGTTTGTTCCAGTGAATTCTGCGGCTCATTCTACGTATTATATCAGCTTTTCACGAGATTTAAAATTTTCAATTTTTTTGCTTAAAATTAGGTCAGCCATTTCATAGTGGAGTATTTTATTCATCAACAAAAAAATTCATAACTTAAAAACTAAACGTCGTAGAGTAAAACGGTTTGTTCCATTGAATTCTGTGGCTCATTCTACGTATTATAATAACTTTTCATGAGATTTAAAATTTTGATTTTTTTTGCTAAAAATTTTAATGGTCAAGGCACTTACCTTCACAAAAATAAAAAAAAACATTTTTTTTTAACTCACTCAATCAAAGTTTTATGGACATTTCTATGCTCATACAACCCTATAGAGTTGTTAAAAGTAGAAAAATAGTCAGTAGGTTCGATTTTTAAAATTTTGATTTTTCCAATTTTCGTCGCGATTTTGGTCGATTTCCGGTACCCGAAACATTTATCGAGCAATAACTCCGGAACTATTAGAGATAACCCCATGAAGTTTATTATCGTTGGAAAGCTCTTTTCATTGTTTAGCTTTTTTAAAAAAGATTATTGTTCTCCGACTAATAGTTTTCGAGAAAATTGCAAATAAAAGGAAAAATTGGTAAAATTTTAAAAAATTCATAAGTAAAAAACTATTGGGAATTTGGCGATTTTCTCGACGCCAAACGATTCTCCGGTTCATTTTACATAGGTATAGACCAAAATAGTTCTACTTTTTCGAATAGTTTAGCCGTAATAGAGAAAATAAAAAAATTAAAAAAATTGTTAACACCCCCCCCTTAAAAATGGCCAATTTTTAAAGTGTCTCAAAATCAATTCAAACTTATCCTATCTTATAGATTTTGATGTGCTCTTTACAATGGAACAAAGCGTTTTCCTCTAACTCTTTTAGTTTGGCCGTAATCGACGTTTGAAAATTGAATTTTTTTTACGAGATATCGCCTTGAAACCTATGCCATTTTGTAGGGCTTTTTATACCGGTTCTAATCGATTTTACCGTTTTTCTGTAACTCTTATAGTTTCGCCGTAGTCGGCGTTTAAAAATTAGAAAAAAGTGAAAATGGAAACCTTTTTTTGCGTTTTTCTCGGAAACTATAAGACTTAGAACAAAAATCGATAAAGCAACGGATAGCGCTTGAAATTCTCTATTTTCTCGTAAAAACCCGGAGTCGCTCCGGGCAACGGTTCCGGGTACAGAGGCATTTAAAGTTTAACACTAAAAAAATTCATAACTTAAAAACTAAAAGTCGTAGAGCAAAACGGTTTGTTCCAGTGAATTCTACGGCTCATTTTGCATATTATATCGGTTTTTTACACGATTTAAAAATTTGAAATTTTTTGCTTAAAATTAGGGTAGCCTAATGCATACTGGTACTTTATTCTTCAACAAAAAAATTCGTAACAAAAAAACTAAAAGTCGTAGAGCAAAACGGTTTGTTCCAGTGAATTCTGCGGCTCATTCTACGTATTATATCAGCTTTTCACGAGATTTAAAATTTTCATTTTTTTTGCTTAAAATTTTAATTGTCAAGGCACTTACCTTCACAAAAATAAAAAAAAACATTTTTTTTTAACTCACTCAATCAAAGTTTTATGGACATTTCTATGCTCATACAACCCTATAGAGTTGTTAAAAGTAGAAAAATAGTCAGTAGGTTCGATTTTTAAAATTTTGATTTTTCCAATTTTCGTCGCGATTTTGGTCGATTTCCGGTACCCGAAACATTTATCGAGCAATAACTCCGGAACTATTAGAGATAACCCCATGAAGTTTATTATCGTTGGAAAGCTCTTTTCATTGTTTAGCTTTTTTAAAAAAGATTATTGTTCTCCGACTAATAGTTTTCGAGAAAATTGCAAATAAAAGGAAAAATTGGTAAAATTTTAAAAAATTCATAAGTAAAAAACTATTGGGAATTTGGCGATTTTCTCGACGCCAAACGATTCTCCGGTTCATTTTACATAGGTATAGACCAAAATAGTTCTACTTTTTCGAATAAAAAAATTAAAAAATTTGTTAACACCCCCCCCTTAAAAATGGCCAATTTTTAAAGTGTCTCAAAATCAATTCAAACTTATCCTATCTTATAGATTTTGATGTGCTCTTTACAATGGAACAAAGCGTTTTCCTCTAACTCTTTTAGTTTGGCCGTAATCGACGTTTGAAAATTGAATTTTTTTTTACGAGATATCGCCTTGAAACCTATGCCATTTTGTAGGGCTTTTTATACCGGTTCTAATCGATTTTACCGTTTTTCTCTAACTCTTATAGTTTCGCCGTAGTCGGCGTTTAAAAATTAGAAAAAAGTGAAAATGGAAACCTTTTTTTGCGTTTTTCTCGGAAACTATAAGACTTAGAACAAAAATCGATAAAGCAACGGATAGCGCTTGAAATTCTCTATTTTCTCGTAAAAACCCGGAGTCGCTCCGGGCAACGGTTCCGGGTACAGAGGCATTTAAAGTTTAACACTAAAAAAATTCATAACTTAAAAACTAAAAGTCGTAGAGCAAAACGGTTTGTTCCAGTGAATTCTACGGCTCATTTTGCATATTATATCGGTTTTTTACACGATTTAAAAATTTGAAATTTTTTGCTTAAAATTAGGGTAGCCTAATGCATACTGGTACTTTATTCTTCAACAAAAAAATTCGTAACAAAAAAACTAAAAGTCGTAGAGCAAAACGGTTTGTTCCAGTGAATTCTGCGGCTCATTCTACGTATTATATCAGCTTTTCACGAGATTTAAAATTTTCATTTTTTTTGCTTAAAATTTTAATGGTCAAGGCACTTACCTTCACAAAAATAAAAAAAAACATTTTTTTTTAACTCACTCAATCAAAGTTTTATGGACATTTCTATGCTCATACAACCCTATAGAGTTGTTAAAAGTAGAAAAATAGTCAGTAGGTTCGATTTTTAAAATTTTGATTTTTCCAATTTTCGTCGCGATTTTGGTCGATTTCCGGTACCCGAAACATTTATCGAGCAATAACTCCGGAACTATTAGAGATAACCCCATGAAGTTTATTATCGTTGGAAAGCTCTTTTCATTGTTTAGCTTTTTTAAAAAAGATTATTGTTCTCCGACTAATAGTTTTCGAGAAAATTGCAAATAAAAGGAAAAATTGGTAAAATTTTAAAAAATTCATAAGTAAAAAACTATTGGGAATTTGGCGATTTTCTCGACGCCAAACGATTCTCCGGTTCATTTTACATAGGTATAGACCAAAATAGTTCTACTTTTTCGAATAAAAAAATTAAAAAATTTGTTAACACCCCCCCCTTAAAAATGGCCAATTTTTAAAGTGTCTCAAAATCAATTCAAACTTATCCTATCTTATAGATTTTGATGTGCTCTTTACAATGGAACAAAGCGTTTTCCTCTAACTCTTTTAGTTTGGCCGTAATCGACGTTTGAAAATTGAATTTTTTTTTACGAGATATCGCCTTGAAACCTATGCCATTTTGTAGGGCTTTTTATACCGGTTCTAATCGATTTTACCGTTTTTCTGTAACTCTTATAGTTTCGCCGTAGTCGGCGTTTAAAAATTAGAAAAAAGTGAAAATGGAAACCTTTTTTTGCGTTTTTCTCGGAAACTATAAGACTTAGAACAAAAATCGATAAAGCAACGGATAGCGCTTGAAATTCTCTATTTTCTCGTAAAAACCCGGAGTCGCTCCGGGCAACGGTTCCGGGTACAGAGGCATTTAAAGTTTAACACTAAAAAAATTCATAACTTAAAAACTAAAAGTCGTAGAGCAAAACGGTTTGTTCCAGTGAATTCTACGGCTCATTTTGCATATTATGTCGGTTTTTTACACGATTTAAAAATTTGAAATTTTTTGCTTAAAATTAGGGTAGCCTAATGCATACTGGTACTTTATTCTTCAACAAAAAAATTCGTAACAAAAAAACTAAAAGTCGTAGAGCAAAACGGTTTGTTCCAGTGAATTCTGCGGCTCATTCTACGTATTATATCAGCTTTTCACGAGATTTAAAATTTTCATTTTTTTTGCTTAAAATTAGGTCAGCCATTTCATAGTGGAGTATTTTATTCATCAACAAAAAAATTCATAACTTAAAAACTAAACGTCGTAGAGTAAAACGGTTTGTTCCATTGAATTCTGTGGCTCATTCTACGTATTATAATAACTTTTCATGAGATTTAAAATTTTGATTTTTTTTGCTAAAAATTTTAATGGTCAAGGCACTTACCTTCACAAAAATAAAAAAAAACATTTTTTTTTAACTCACTCAATCAAAGTTTTATGGACATTTCTATGCTCATACAACCCTATAGAGTTGTTAAAAGTAGAAAAATAGTCAGTAGGTTCGATTTTTAAAATTTTGATTTTTCCAATTTTCGTCGCGATTTTGGTCGATTTCCGGTACCCGAAACATTTATCGAGCAATAACTCCGGAACTATTAGAGATAACCCCATGAAGTTTATTATCGTTGGAAAGCTCTTTTCATTGTTTAGCTTTTTTAAAAAAGATTATTGTTCTCCGACTAATAGTTTTCGAGAAAATTGCAAATAAAAGGAAAAATTGGTAAAATTTTAAAAAATTCATAAGTAAAAAACTATTGGGAATTTGGCGATTTTCTCGACGCCAAACGATTCTCCGGTTCATTTTACATAGGTATAGACCAAAATAGTTCTACTTTTTCGAATAGTTTAGCCGTAATAGAGAAAATAAAAAAATTAAAAAAATTGTTAACACCCCCCCCTTAAAAATGGCCAATTTTTAAAGTGTCTCAAAATCAATTCAAACTTATCCTATCTTATAGATTTTGATGTGCTCTTTACAATGGAACAAAGCGTTTTCCTCTAACTCTTTTAGTTTGGCCGTAATCGACGTTTGAAAATTGAATTTTTTTTTACGAGATATCGCCTTGAAACCTATGCCATTTTGTAGGGCTTTTTATACCGGTTCTAATCGATTTTACCGTTTTTCTCTAACTCTTATAGTTTCGCCGTAGTCGGCGTTTAAAAATTAGAAAAAAGTGAAAATGGAAACCTTTTTTTGCGTTTTTCTCGGAAACTATAAGACTTAGAACAAAAATCGATAAAGCAACGGATAGCGCTTGAAATTCTCTATTTTCTCGTAAAAACCCGGAGTCGCTCCGGGCAACGGTTCCGGGTACAGAGGCATTTAAAGTTTAACACTAAAAAAATTCATAACTTAAAAACTAAAAGTCGTAGAGCAAAACGGTTTGTTCCAGTGAATTCTACGGCTCATTTTGCATATTATATCGGTTTTTTACACGATTTAAAAATTTGAAATTTTTTGCTTAAAATTAGGGTAGCCTAATGCATACTGGTACTTTATTCTTCAACAAAAAAATTCGTAACAAAAAAACTAAAAGTCGTAGAGCAAAACGGTTTGTTCCAGTGAATTCTGCGGCTCATTCTACGTATTATATCAGCTTTTCACGAGATTTAAAATTTTCATTTTTTTTGCTTAAAATTTTAATGGTCAAGGCACTTACCTTCACAAAAATAAAAAAAAACATTTTTTTTTAACTCACTCAATCAAAGTTTTATGGACATTTCTATGCTCATACAACCCTATAGAGTTGTTAAAAGTAGAAAAATAGTCAGTAGGTTCGATTTTTAAAATTTTGATTTTTCCAATTTTCGTCGCGATTTTGGTCGATTTCCGGTACCCGAAACATTTATCGAGCAATAACTCCGGAACTATTAGAGATAACCCCATGAAGTTTATTATCGTTGGAAAGCTCTTTTCATTGTTTAGCTTTTTTAAAAAAGATTATTGTTCTCCGACTAATAGTTTTCGAGAAAATTGCAAATAAAAGGAAAAATTGGTAAAATTTTAAAAAATTCATAAGTAAAAAACTATTGGGAATTTGGCGATTTTCTCGACGCCAAACGATTCTCCGGTTCATTTTACATAGGTATAGACCAAAATAGTTCTACTTTTTCGAATAAAAAAATTAAAAAATTTGTTAACACCCCCCCCTTAAAAATGGCCAATTTTTAAAGTGTCTCAAAATCAATTCAAACTTATCCTATCTTATAGATTTTGATGTGCTCTTTACAATGGAACAAAGCGTTTTCCTCTAACTCTTTTAGTTTGGCCGTAATCGACGTTTGAAAATTGAATTTTTTTTTACGAGATATCGCCTTGAAACCTATGCCATTTTGTAGGGCTTTTTATACCGGTTCTAATCGATTTTACCGTTTTTCTGTAACTCTTATAGTTTCGCCGTAGTCGGCGTTTAAAAATTAGAAAAAAGTGAAAATGGAAACCTTTTTTTGCGTTTTTCTCGGAAACTATAAGACTTAGAACAAAAATCGATAAAGCAACGGATAGCGCTTGAAATTCTCTATTTTCTCGTAAAAACCCGGAGTCGCTCCGGGCAACGGTTCCGGGTACAGAGGCATTTAAAGTTTAACACTAAAAAAATTCATAACTTAAAAACTAAAAGTCGTAGAGCAAAACGGTTTGTTCCAGTGAATTCTACGGCTCATTTTGCATATTATATCGGTTTTTTACACGATTTAAAAATTTGAAATTTTTTGCTTAAAATTAGGGTAGCCTAATGCATACTGGTACTTTATTCTTCAACAAAAAAATTCGTAACAAAAAAACTAAAAGTCGTAGAGCAAAACGGTTTGTTCCAGTGAATTCTGCGGCTCATTCTACGTATTATATCAGCTTTTCACGAGATTTAAAATTTTCATTTTTTTTGCTTAAAATTTTAATGGTCAAGGCACTTACCTTCACAAAAATAAAAAAAAACATTTTTTTTTAACTCACTCAATCAAAGTTTTATGGACATTTCTATGCTCATACAACCCTATAGAGTTGTTAAAAGTAGAAAAATAGTCAGTAGGTTCGATTTTTAAAATTTTGATTTTTCCAATTTTCGTCGCGATTTTGGTCGATTTCCGGTACCCGAAACATTTATCGAGCAATAACTCCGGAACTATTAGAGATAACCCCATGAAGTTTATTATCGTTGGAAAGCTCTTTTCATTGTTTAGCTTTTTTAAAAAAGATTATTGTTCTCCGACTAATAGTTTTCGAGAAAATTGCAAATAAAAGGAAAAATTGGTAAAATTTTAAAAAATTCATAAGTAAAAAACTATTGGGAATTTGGCGATTTTCTCGACGCCAAACGATTCTCCGGTTCATTTTACATAGGTATAGACCAAAATAGTTCTACTTTTTCGAATAGTTTAGCCGTAATAGAGAAAATAAAAAAATTAAAAAATTTGTTAACACCCCCCCCCTTAAAAATGGCCAATTTTTAAAGTGTCTCAAAATCAATTCAAACTTATCCTATCTTATAGATTTTGATGTGCTCTTTACAATGGAACAAAGCGTTTTCCTCTAACTCTTTTAGTTTGGCCGTAATCGACGTTTGAAAATTGAATTTTTTTTTACGAGATATCGCCTTGAAACCTATGCCATTTTGTAGGGCTTTTTATACCGGTTCTAATCGATTTTACCGTTTTTCTCTAACTCTTATAGTTTCGCCGTAGTCGGCGTTTAAAAATTAGAAAAAAGTGAAAATGGAAACCTTTTTTTGCGTTTTTCTCGGAAACTATAAGACTTAGAACAAAAATCGATAAAGCAACGGATAGCGCTTGAAATTCTCTATTTTCTCGTAAAAACCCGGAGTCGCTCCGGGCAACGGTTCCGGGTACAGAGGCATTTAAAGTTTAACACTAAAAAAATTCATAACTTAAAAACTAAAAGTCGTAGAGCAAAACGGTTTGTTCCAGTGAATTCTACGGCTCATTTTGCATATTATGTCGGTTTTTTACACGATTTAAAAATTTGAAATTTTTTGCTTAAAATTAGGGTAGCCTAATGCATACTGGTACTTTATTCTTCAACAAAAAAATTCGTAACAAAAAAACTAAAAGTCGTAGAGCAAAACGGTTTGTTCCAGTGAATTCTGCGGCTCATTCTACGTATTATATCAGCTTTTCACGAGATTTAAAATTTTCATTTTTTTTGCTTAAAATTAGGTCAGCCATTTCATAGTGGAGTATTTTATTCATCAACAAAAAAATTCATAACTTAAAAACTAAACGTCGTAGAGTAAAACGGTTTGTTCCATTGAATTCTGTGGCTCATTCTACGTATTATAATAACTTTTCATGAGATTTAAAATTTTGATTTTTTTTGCTAAAAATTTTAATGGTCAAGGCACTTACCTTCACAAAAATAAAAAAAAACATTTTTTTTTAACTCACTCAATCAAAGTTTTATGGACATTTCTATGCTCATACAACCCTATAGAGTTGTTAAAAGTAGAAAAATAGTCAGTAGGTTCGATTTTTAAAATTTTGATTTTTCCAATTTTCGTCGCGATTTTGGTCGATTTCCGGTACCCGAAACATTTATCGAGCAATAACTCCGGAACTATTAGAGATAACCCCATGAAGTTTATTATCGTTGGAAAGCTCTTTTCATTGTTTAGCTTTTTTAAAAAAGATTATTGTTCTCCGACTAATAGTTTTCGAGAAAATTGCAAATAAAAGGAAAAATTGGTAAAATTTTAAAAAATTCATAAGTAAAAAACTATTGGGAATTTGGCGATTTTCTCGACGCCAAACGATTCTCCGGTTCATTTTACATAGGTATAGACCAAAATAGTTCTACTTTTTCGAATAGTTTAGCCGTAATAGAGAAAATAAAAAAATTAAAAAATTTGTTAACACCCCCCCCCTTAAAAATGGCCAATTTTTAAAGTGTCTCAAAATCAATTCAAACTTATCCTATCTTATAGATTTTGATGTGCTCTTTACAATGGAACAAAGCGTTTTCCTCTAACTCTTTTAGTTTGGCCGTAATCGACGTTTGAAAATTGAATTTTTTTTTACGAGATATCGCCTTGAAACCTATGCCATTTTGTAGGGCTTTTTATACCGGTTCTAATCGATTTTACCGTTTTTCTCTAACTCTTATAGTTTCGCCGTAGTCGGCGTTTAAAAATTAGAAAAAAGTGAAAATGGAAACCTTTTTTTGCGTTTTTCTCGGAAACTATAAGACTTAGAACAAAAATCGATAAAGCAACGGATAGCGCTTGAAATTCTCTATTTTCTCGTAAAAACCCGGAGTCGCTCCGGGCAACGGTTCCGGGTACAGAGGCATTTAAAGTTTAACACTAAAAAAATTCATAACTTAAAAACTAAAAGTCGTAGAGCAAAACGGTTTGTTCCAGTGAATTCTACGGCTCATTTTGCATATTATGTCGGTTTTTTACACGATTTAAAAATTTGAAATTTTTTGCTTAAAATTAGGGTAGCCTAATGCATACTGGTACTTTATTCTTCAACAAAAAAATTCGTAACAAAAAAACTAAAAGTCGTAGAGCAAAACGGTTTGTTCCGGTGAATTCTGCGGCTCATTCTACGTATTATATCAGCTTTTCACGAGATTTAAAATTTTCATTTTTTTTGCTTAAAATTAGGTCAGCCATTTCATAGTGGAGTATTTTATTCATCAACAAAAAAATTCATAACTTAAAAACTAAACGTCGTAGAGTAAAACGGTTTGTTCCATTGAATTCTGTGGCTCATTCTACGTATTATAATAACTTTTCATGAGATTTAAAATTTTGATTTTTTTTGCTAAAAATTTTAATGGTCAAGGCACTTACCTTCACAAAAATAAAAAAAAACATTTTTTTTTAACTCACTCAATCAAAGTTTTATGGACATTTCTATGCTCATACAACCCTATAGAGTTGTTAAAAGTAGAAAAATAGTCAGTAGGTTCGATTTTTAAAATTTTGATTTTTCCAATTTTCGTCGCGATTTTGGTCGATTTCCGGTACCCGAAACATTTATCGAGCAATAACTCCGGAACTATTAGAGATAACCCCATGAAGTTTATTATCGTTGGAAAGCTCTTTTCATTGTTTAGCTTTTTTAAAAAAGATTATTGTTCTCCGACTAATAGTTTTCGAGAAAATTGCAAATAAAAGGAAAAATTGGTAAAATTTTAAAAAATTCATAAGTAAAAAACTATTGGGAATTTGGCGATTTTCTCGACGCCAAACGATTCTCCGGTTCATTTTACATAGGTATAGACCAAAATAGTTCTACTTTTTCGAATAGTTTAGCCGTAATAGAGAAAATAAAAAAATTAAAAAAATTGTTAACACCCCCCCCTTAAAAATGGCCAATTTTTAAAGTGTCTCAAAATCAATTCAAACTTATCCTATCTTATAGATTTTGATGTGCTCTTTACAATGGAACAAAGCGTTTTCCTCTAACTCTTTTAGTTTGGCCGTAATCGACGTTTGAAAATTGAATTTTTTTTTACGAGATATCGCCTTGAAACCTATGCCATTTTGTAGGGCTTTTTATACCGGTTCTAATCGATTTTACCGTTTTTCTCTAACTCTTATAGTTTCGCCGTAGTCGGCGTTTAAAAATTAGAAAAAAGTGAAAATGGAAACCTTTTTTTGCGTTTTTCTCGGAAACTATAAGACTTAGAACAAAAATCGATAAAGCAACGGATAGCGCTTGAAATTCTCTATTTTCTCGTAAAAACCCGGAGTCGCTCCGGGCAACGGTTCCGGGTACAGAGGCATTTAAAGTTTAACACTAAAAAAATTCATAACTTAAAAACTAAAAGTCGTAGAGCAAAACGGTTTGTTCCAGTGAATTCTACGGCTCATTTTGCATATTATATCGGTTTTTTACACGATTTAAAAATTTGAAATTTTTTGCTTAAAATTAGGGTAGCCTAATGCATACTGGTACTTTATTCTTCAACAAAAAAATTCGTAACAAAAAAACTAAAAGTCGTAGAGCAAAACGGTTTGTTCCAGTGAATTCTGCGGCTCATTCTACGTATTATATCAGCTTTTCACGAGATTTAAAATTTTCATTTTTTTTGCTTAAAATTAGGTCAGCCATTTCATAGTGGAGTATTTTATTCATCAACAAAAAAATTCATAACTTAAAAACTAAACGTCGTAGAGTAAAACGGTTTATTCCATTGAATTCTGTGGCTCATTCTACGTATTATAATAACTTTTCATGAGATTTAAAATTTTGATTTTTTTTGCTAAAAATTTTAATGGTCAAGGCACTTACCTTCACAAAAATAAAAAAAAACATTTTTTTTTAACTCACTCAATCAAAGTTTTATGGACATTTCTATGCTCATACAACCCTATAGAGTTGTTAAAAGTAGAAAAATAGTCAGTAGGTTCGATTTTCAAAATTTTGATTTTTCCAATTTTCGTCGCGATTTTGGTCGATTTCCGGTACCCGAAACATTTATCGAGCAATAACTCCGGAACTATTAGAGATAACCCCATGAAGTTTATTATCGTTGGAAAGCTCTTTTCATTGTTTAGCTTTTTTAAAAAAGATTATTGTTCTCCGACTAAGAGTTTTCGAGAAAATTGCAAATAAAAGGAAAAATTGGTAAAATTTTAAAAAATTCATAAGTAAAAAACTATTGGGAATTTGGCGATTTTCTCGACGCCAAACGATTCTCCGGTTCATTTTACATAGGTATAGACCAAAATAGTTCTACTTTTTCGAATAGTTTAGCCGTAATAGAGAAAATAAAAAAATTAAAAAATTTGTTAACACCCCCCCCCTTAAAAATGGCCAATTTTTAAAGTGTCTCAAAATCAATTCAAACTTATCCTATCTTATAGATTTTGATGTGCTCTTTACAATGGAACAAAGCGTTTTCCTCTAACTCTTTTAGTTTGGCCGTAATCGACGTTTGAAAATTGAATTTTTTTTTACGAGATATCGCCTTGAAACCTATGCCATTTTGTAGGGCTTTTTATACCGGTTCTAATCGATTTTACCGTTTTTCTCTAACTCTTATAGTTTCGCCGTAGTCGGCGTTTAAAAATTAGAAAAAAGTGAAAATGGAAACCTTTTTTTGCGTTTTTCTCGGAAACTATAAGACTTAGAACAAAAATCGATAAAGCAACGGATAGCGCTTGAAATTCTCTATTTTCTCGTAAAAACCCGGAGTCGCTCCGGGCAACGGTTCCGGGTACAGAGGCATTTAAAGTTTAACACTAAAAAAATTCATAACTTAAAAACTAAAAGTCGTAGAGCAAAACGGTTTGTTCCAGTGAATTCTACGGCTCATTTTGCATATTATGTCGGTTTTTTACACGATTTAAAAATTTGAAATTTTTTGCTTAAAATTAGGGTAGCCTAATGCATACTGGTACTTTATTCTTCAACAAAAAAATTCGTAACAAAAAAACTAAAAGTCGTAGAGCAAAACGGTTTGTTCCAGTGAATTCTGCGGCTCATTCTACGTATTATATCAGCTTTTCACGAGATTTAAAATTTTCATTTTTTTTGCTTAAAATTAGGTCAGCCATTTCATAGTGGAGTATTTTATTCATCAACAAAAAAATTCATAACTTAAAAACTAAACGTCGTAGAGTAAAACGGTTTGTTCCATTGAATTCTGTGGCTCATTCTACGTATTATAATAACTTTTCATGAGATTTAAAATTTTGATTTTTTTTGCTAAAAATTTTAATGGTCAAGGCACTTACCTTCACAAAAATAAAAAAAAACATTTTTTTTTAACTCACTCAATCAAAGTTTTATGGACATTTCTATGCTCATACAACCCTATAGAGTTGTTAAAAGTAGAAAAATAGTCAGTAGGTTCGATTTTTAAAATTTTGATTTTTCCAATTTTCGTCGCGATTTTGGTCGATTTCCGGTACCCGAAACATTTATCGAGCAATAACTCCGGAACTATTAGAGATAACCCCATGAAGTTTATTATCGTTGGAAAGCTCTTTTCATTGTTTAGCTTTTTTAAAAAAGATTATTGTTCTCCGACTAATAGTTTTCGAGAAAATTGCAAATAAAAGGAAAAATTGGTAAAATTTTAAAAAATTCATAAGTAAAAAACTATTGGGAATTTGGCGATTTTCTCGACGCCAAACGATTCTCCGGTTCATTTTACATAGGTATAGACCAAAATAGTTCTACTTTTTCGAATAGTTTAGCCGTAATAGAGAAAATAAAAAAATTAAAAAATTTGTTAACACCCCCCCCCCCTTAAAAATGGCCAATTTTTAAAGTGTCTCAAAATCAATTCAAACTTATCCTATCTTATAGATTTTGATGTGCTCTTTACAATGGAACAAAGCGTTTTCCTCTAACTCTTTTAGTTTGGCCGTAATCGACGTTTGAAAATTGAATTTTTTTTTACGAGATATCGCCTTGAAACCTATGCCATTTTGTAGGGCTTTTTATACCGGTTCTAATCGATTTTACCGTTTTTCTCTAACTCTTATAGTTTCGCCGTAGTCGGCGTTTAAAAATTAGAAAAAAGTGAAAATGGAAACCTTTTTTTGCGTTTTTCTCGGAAACTATAAGACTTAGAACAAAAATCGATAAAGCAACGGATAGCGCTTGAAATTCTCTATTTTCTCGTAAAAACCCGGAGTCGCTCCGGGCAACGGTTCCGGGTACAGAGGCATTTAAAGTTTAACACTAAAAAAATTCATAACTTAAAAACTAAAAGTCGTAGAGCAAAACGGTTTGTTCCAGTGAATTCTACGGCTCATTTTGCATATTATATCGGTTTTTTACACGATTTAAAAATTTGAAATTTTTTGCTTAAAATTAGGGTAGCCTAATGCATACTGGTACTTTATTCTTCAACAAAAAAATTCGTAACAAAAAAACTAAAAGTCGTAGAGCAAAACGGTTTGTTCCAGTGAATTCTGCGGCTCATTCTACGTATTATATCAGCTTTTCACGAGATTTAAAATTTTCATTTTTTTTGCTTAAAATTTTAATGGTCAAGGCACTTACCTTCACAAAAATAAAAAAAAACATTTTTTTTTAACTCACTCAATCAAAGTTTTATGGACATTTCTATGCTCATACAACCCTATAGAGTTGTTAAAAGTAGAAAAATAGTCAGTAGGTTCGATTTTTAAAATTTTGATTTTTCCAATTTTCGTCGCGATTTTGGTCGATTTCCGGTACCCGAAACATTTATCGAGCAATAACTCCGGAACTATTAGAGATAACCCCATGAAGTTTATTATCGTTGGAAAGCTCTTTTCATTGTTTAGCTTTTTTAAAAAAGATTATTGTTCTCCGACTAATAGTTTTCGAGAAAATTGCAAATAAAAGGAAAAATTGGTAAAATTTTAAAAAATTCATAAGTAAAAAACTATTGGGAATTTGGCGATTTTCTCGACGCCAAACGATTCTCCGGTTCATTTTACATAGGTATAGACCAAAATAGTTCTACTTTTTCGAATAGTTTAGCCGTAATAGAGAAAATAAAAAAATTAAAAAATTTGTTAACACCCCCCCCCTTAAAAATGGCCAATTTTTAAAGTGTCTCAAAATCAATTCAAACTTATCCTATCTTATAGATTTTGATGTGCTCTTTACAATGGAACAAAGCGTTTTCCTCTAACTCTTTTAGTTTGGCCGTAATCGACGTTTGAAAATTGAATTTTTTTTTACGAGATATCGCCTTGAAACCTATGCCATTTTGTAGGGCTTTTTATACCGGTTCTAATCGATTTTACCGTTTTTCTCTAACTCTTATAGTTTCGCCGTAGTCGGCGTTTAAAAATTAGAAAAAAGTGAAAATGGAAACCTTTTTTTGCGTTTTTCTCGGAAACTATAAGACTTAGAACAAAAATCGATAAAGCAACGGATAGCGCTTGAAATTCTCTATTTTCTTGTAAAAACCCGGAGTCGCTCCGGGCAACGGTTCCGGGTACAGAGGCATTTAAAGTTTAACACTAAAAAAATTCATAACTTAAAAACTAAAAGTCGTAGAGCAAAACGGTTTGTTCCAGTGAATTCTACGGCTCATTTTGCATATTATATCGGTTTTTTACACGATTTAAAAATTTGAAATTTTTTGCTTAAAATTAGGGTAGCCTAATGCATACTGGTACTTTATTCTTCAACAAAAAAATTCGTAACAAAAAAACTAAAAGTCGTAGAGCAAAACGGTTTGTTCCAGTGAATTCTGCGGCTCATTCTACGTATTATATCAGCTTTTCACGAGATTTAAAATTTTCATTTTTTTTGCTTAAAATTAGGTCAGCCATTTCATAGTGGAGTATTTTATTCATCAACAAAAAAATTCATAACTTAAAAACTAAACGTCGTAGAGTAAAACGGTTTGTTCCATTGAATTCTGTGGCTCATTCTACGTATTATAATAACTTTTCATGAGATTTAAAATTTTGATTTTTTTTGCTAAAAATTTTAATGGTCAAGGCACTTACCTTCACAAAAATAAAAAAAAACATTTTTTTTTAACTCACTCAATCAAAGTTTTATGGACATTTCTATGCTCATACAACCCTATAGAGTTGTTAAAAGTAGAAAAATAGTCAGTAGGTTCGATTTTTAAAATTTTGATTTTTCCAATTTTCGTCGCGATTTTGGTCGATTTCCGGTACCCGAAACATTTATCGAGCAATAACTCCGGAACTATTAGAGATAACCCCATGAAGTTTATTATCGTTGGAAAGCTCTTTTCATTGTTTAGCTTTTTTAAAAAAGATTATTGTTCTCCGACTAATAGTTTTCGAGAAAATTGCAAATAAAAGGAAAAATTGGTAAAATTTTAAAAAATTCATAAGTAAAAAACTATTGGGAATTTGGCGATTTTCTCGACGCCAAACGATTCTCCGGTTCATTTTACATAGGTATAGACCAAAATTGTTCTACTTTTTCGAATAGTTTAGCCGTAATAGAGAAAATAAAAAAATTAAAAAATTTGTTAACACCCCCCCCCTTAAAAATGGCCAATTTTTAAAGTGTCTCAAAATCAATTCAAACTTATCCTATCTTATAGATTTTGATGTGCTCTTTACAATGGAACAAAGCGTTTTCCTCTAACTCTTTTAGTTTGGCCGTAATCGACGTTTGAAAATTGAATTTTTTTTTACGAGATATCGCCTTGAAACCTATGCCATTTTGTAGGGCTTTTTATACCGGTTCTAATCGATTTTACCGTTTTTCTCTAACTCTTATAGTTTCGCCGTAGTCGGCGTTTAAAAATTAGAAAAAAGTGAAAATGGAAACCTTTTTTTGCGTTTTTCTCGGAAACTATAAGACTTAGAACAAAAATCGATAAAGCAACGGATAGCGCTTGAAATTCTCTATTTTCTTGTAAAAACCCGGAGTCGCTCCGGGCAACGGTTCCGGGTACAGAGGCATTTAAAGTTTAACACTAAAAAAATTCATAACTTAAAAACTAAAAGTCGTAGAGCAAAACGGTTTGTTCCAGTGAATTCTACGGCTCATTTTGCATATTATATCGGTTTTTTACACGATTTAAAAATTTGAAATTTTTTGCTTAAAATTAGGGTAGCCTAATGCATACTGGTACTTTATTCTTCAACAAAAAAATTCGTAACAAAAAAACTAAAAGTCGTAGAGCAAAACGGTTTGTTCCAGTGAATTCTGCGGCTCATTCTACGTATTATATCAGCTTTTCACGAGATTTAAAATTTTCATTTTTTTTGCTTAAAATTAGGTCAGCCATTTCATAGTGGAGTATTTTATTCATCAACAAAAAAATTCATAACTTAAAAACTAAACGTCGTAGAGTAAAACGGTTTGTTCCATTGAATTCTGTGGCTCATTCTACGTATTATAATAACTTTTCATGAGATTTAAAATTTTGATTTTTTTTGCTAAAAATTTTAATGGTCAAGGCACTTACCTTCACAAAAATAAAAAAAAAACATTTTTTTTTAACTCACTCAATCAAAGTTTTATGGACATTTCTATGCTCATACAACCCTATAGAGTTGTTAAAAGTAGAAAAATAGTCAGTAGGTTCGATTTTTAAAATTTTGATTTTTCCAATTTTCGTCGCGATTTTGGTCGATTTCCGGTACCCGAAACATTTATCGAGCAATAACTCCGGAACTATTAGAGATAACCCCATGAAGTTTATTATCGTTGGAAAGCTCTTTTCATTGTTTAGCTTTTTTAAAAAAGATTATTGTTCTCCGACTAATAGTTTTCGAGAAAATTGCAAATAAAAGGAAAAATTGGTAAAATTTTAAAAAATTCATAAGTAAAAAACTATTGGGAATTTGGCGATTTTCTCGACGCCAAACGATTCTCCGGTTCATTTTACATAGGTATAGACCAAAATAGTTCTACTTTTTCGAATAGTTTAGCCGTAATAGAGAAAATAAAAAAATTAAAAAATTTGTTAACACCCCCCCCTTAAAAATGGCCAATTTTTAAAGTGTCTCAAAATCAATTCAAACTTATCCTATCTTATAGATTTTGATGTGCTCTTTACAATGGAACAAAGCGTTTTCCTCTAACTCTTTTAGTTTGGCCGTAATCGACGTTTGAAAATTGAATTTTTTTTTACGAGATATCGCCTTGAAACCTATGCCATTTTGTAGGGCTTTTTATACCGGTTCTAATCGATTTTACCGTTTTTCTCTAACTCTTATAGTTTCGCCGTAGTCGGCGTTTAAAAATTAGAAAAAAGTGAAAATGGAAACCTTTTTTTGCGTTTTTCTCGGAAACTATAAGACTTAGAACAAAAATCGATAAAGCAACGGATAGCGCTTGAAATTCTCTATTTTCTTGTAAAAACCCGGAGTCGCTCCGGGCAACGGTTCCGGGTACAGAGGCATTTAAAGTTTAACACTAAAAAAATTCATAACTTAAAAACTAAAAGTCGTAGAGCAAAACGGTTTGTTCCAGTGAATTCTACGGCTCATTTTGCATATTATATCGGTTTTTTACACGATTTAAAAATTTGAAATTTTTTGCTTAAAATTAGGGTAGCCTAATGCATACTGGTACTTTATTCTTCAACAAAAAAATTCGTAACAAAAAAACTAAAAGTCGTAGAGCAAAACGGTTTGTTCCAGTGAATTCTGCGGCTCATTCTACGTATTATATCAGCTTTTCACGAGATTTAAAATTTTCATTTTTTTTGCTTAAAATTAGGTCAGCCATTTCATAGTGGAGTATTTTATTCATCAACAAAAAAATTCATAACTTAAAAACTAAACGTCGTAGAGTAAAACGGTTTGTTCCATTGAATTCTGTGGCTCATTCTACGTATTATAATAACTTTTCATGAGATTTAAAATTTTGATTTTTTTTGCTAAAAATTTTAATGGTCAAGGCACTTACCTTCACAAAAATAAAAAAAAACATTTTTTTTTAACTCACTCAATCAAAGTTTTATGGACATTTCTATGCTCATACAACCCTATAGAGTTGTTAAAAGTAGAAAAATAGTCAGTAGGTTCGATTTTTAAAATTTTGATTTTTCCAATTTTCGTCGCGATTTTGGTCGATTTCCGGTACCCGAAACATTTATCGAGCAATAACTCCGGAACTATTAGAGATAACCCCATGAAGTTTATTATCGTTGGAAAGCTCTTTTCATTGTTTAGCTTTTTTAAAAAAGATTATTGTTCTCCGACTAATAGTTTTCGAGAAAATTGCAAATAAAAGGAAAAATTGGTAAAATTTTAAAAAATTCATAAGTAAAAAACTATTGGGAATTTGGCGATTTTCTCGACGCCAAACGATTCTCCGGTTCATTTTACATAGGTATAGACCAAAATAGTTCTACTTTTTCGAATAGTTTAGCCGTAATAGAGAAAATAAAAAAATTAAAAAATTTGTTAACACCCCCCCCCTTAAAAATGGCCAATTTTTAAAGTGTCTCAAAATCAATTCAAACTTATCCTATCTTATAGATTTTGATGTGCTCTTTACAATGGAACAAAGCGTTTTCCTCTAACTCTTTTAGTTTGGCCGTAATCGACGTTTGAAAATTGAATTTTTTTTTACGAGATATCGCCTTGAAACCTATGCCATTTTGTAGGGCTTTTTATACCGGTTCTAATCGATTTTACCGTTTTTCTCTAACTCTTATAGTTTCGCCGTAGTCGGCGTTTAAAAATTAGAAAAAAGTGAAAATGGAAACCTTTTTTTGCGTTTTTCTCGGAAACTATAAGACTTAGAACAAAAATCGATAAAGCAACGGATAGCGCTTGAAATTCTCTATTTTCTCGTAAAAACCCGGAGTCGCTCCGGGCAACGGTTCCGGGTACAGAGGCATTTAAAGTTTAACACTAAAAAAATTCATAACTTAAAAACTAAAAGTCGTAGAGCAAAACGGTTTGTTCCAGTGAATTCTACGGCTCATTTTGCATATTATATCGGTTTTTTACACGATTTAAAAATTTGAAATTTTTTGCTTAAAATTAGGGTAGCCTAATGCATACTGGTACTTTATTCTTCAACAAAAAAATTCGTAACAAAAAAACTAAAAGTCGTAGAGCAAAACGGTTTGTTCCAGTGAATTCTGCGGCTCATTCTACGTATTATATCAGCTTTTCACAAGATTTAAAATTTTCATTTTTTTTGCTTAAAATTAGGTCAGCCATTTCATAGTGGAGTATTTTATTCATCAACAAAAAAATTCATAACTTAAAAACTAAACGTCGTAGAGTAAAACGGTTTGTTCCATTGAATTCTGTGGCTCATTCTACGTATTATAATAACTTTTCATGAGATTTAAAATTTTGATTTTTTTTGCTAAAAATTTTAATGGTCAAGGCACTTACCTTCACAAAAATAAAAAAAAACATTTTTTTTTAACTCACTCAATCAAAGTTTTATGGACATTTCTATGCTCATACAACCCTATAGAGTTGTTAAAAGTAGAAAAATAGTCAGTAGGTTCGATTTTTAAAATTTTGATTTTTCCAATTTTCGTCGCGATTTTGGTCGATTTCCGGTACCCGAAACATTTATCGAGCAATAACTCCGGAACTATTAGAGATAACCCCATGAAGTTTATTATCGTTGGAAAGCTCTTTTCATTGTTTAGCTTTTTTAAAAAAGATTATTGTTCTCCGACTAATAGTTTTCGAGAAAATTGCAAATAAAAGGAAAAATTGGTAAAATTTTAAAAAATTCATAAGTAAAAAACTATTGGGAATTTGGCGATTTTCTCGACGCCAAACGATTCTCCGGTTCATTTTACATAGGTATAGACCAAAATAGTTCTACTTTTTCGAATAGTTTAGCCGTAATAGAGAAAATAAAAAAATTAAAAAATTTGTTAACACCCCCCCCTTAAAAATGGCCAATTTTTAAAGTGTCTCAAAATCAATTCAAACTTATCCTATCTTATAGATTTTGATGTGCTCTTTACAATGGAACAAAGCGTTTTCCTCTAACTCTTTTAGTTTGGCCGTAATCGACGTTTGAAAATTGAATTTTTTTTTACGAGATATCGCCTTGAAACCTATGCCATTTTGTAGGGCTTTTTATACCGGTTCTAATCGATTTTACCGTTTTTCTCTAACTCTTATAGTTTCGCCGTAGTCGGCGTTTAAAAATTAGAAAAAAGTGAAAATGGAAACCTTTTTTTGCGTTTTTCTCGGAAACTATAAGACTTAGAACAAAAATCGATAAAGCAACGGATAGCGCTTGAAATTCTCTATTTTCTCGTAAAAACCCGGAGTCGCTCCGGGCAACGGTTCCGGGTACAGAGGCATTTAAAGTTTAACACTAAAAAAATTCATAACTTAAAAACTAAAAGTCGTAGAGCAAAACGGTTTGTTCCAGTGAATTCTACGGCTCATTTTGCATATTATATCGGTTTTTTACACGATTTAAAAATTTGAAATTTTTTGCTTAAAATTAGGGTAGCCTAATGCATACTGGTACTTTATTCTTCAACAAAAAAATTCGTAACAAAAAAACTAAAAGTCGTAGAGCAAAACGGTTTGTTCCAGTGAATTCTGCGGCTCATTCTACGTATTATATCAGCTTTTCACGAGATTTAAAATTTTCATTTTTTTTGCTTAAAATTAGGTCAGCCATTTCATAGTGGAGTATTTTATTCATCAACAAAAAAATTCATAACTTAAAAACTAAACGTCGTAGAGTAAAACGGTTTGTTCCATTGAATTCTGTGGCTCATTCTACGTATTATAATAACTTTTCATGAGATTTAAAATTTTGATTTTTTTTGCTAAAAATTTTAATGGTCAAGGCACTTACCTTCACAAAAATAAAAAAAAACATTTTTTTTTAACTCACTCAATCAAAGTTTTATGGACATTTCTATGCTCATACAACCCTATAGAGTTGTTAAAAGTAGAAAAATAGTCAGTAGGTTCGATTTTTAAAATTTTGATTTTTCCAATTTTCGTCGCGATTTTGGTCGATTTCCGGTACCCGAAACATTTATCGAGCAATAACTCCGGAACTATTAGAGATAACCCCATGAAGTTTATTATCGTTGGAAAGCTCTTTTCATTGTTTAGCTTTTTTAAAAAAGATTATTGTTCTCCGACTAATAGTTTTCGAGAAAATTGCAAATAAAAGGAAAAATTGGTAAAATTTTAAAAAATTCATAAGTAAAAAACTATTGGGAATTTGGCGATTTTCTCGACGCCAAACGATTCTCCGGTTCATTTTACATAGGTATAGACCAAAATAGTTCTACTTTTTCGAATAGTTTAGCCGTAATAGAGAAAATAAAAAAATTAAAAAATTTGTTAACACCCCCCCCTTAAAAATGGCCAATTTTTAAAGTGTCTCAAAATCAATTCAAACTTATCCTATCTTATAGATTTTGATGTGCTCTTTACAATGGAACAAAGCGTTTTCCTCTAACTCTTTTAGTTTGGCCGTAATCGACGTTTGAAAATTGAATTTTTTTTTACGAGATATCGCCTTGAAACCTATGCCATTTTGTAGGGCTTTTTATACCGGTTCTAATCGATTTTACCGTTTTTCTCTAACTCTTATAGTTTCGCCGTAGTCGGCGTTTAAAAATTAGAAAAAAGTGAAAATGGAAACCTTTTTTTGCGTTTTTCTCGGAAACTATAAGACTTAGAACAAAAATCGATAAAGCAACGGATAGCGCTTGAAATTCTCTATTTTCTCGTAAAAACCCGGAGTCGCTCCGGGCAACGGTTCCGGGTACAGAGGCATTTAAAGTTTAACACTAAAAAAATTCATAACTTAAAAACTAAAAGTCGTAGAGCAAAACGGTTTGTTCCAGTGAATTCTACGGCTCATTTTGCATATTATATCGGTTTTTTACACGATTTAAAAATTTGAAATTTTTTGCTTAAAATTAGGGTAGCCTAATGCATACTGGTACTTTATTCTTCAACAAAAAAATTCGTAACAAAAAAACTAAAAGTCGTAGAGCAAAACGGTTTGTTCCAGTGAATTCTGCGGCTCATTCTACGTATTATATCAGCTTTTCACGAGATTTAAAATTTTCATTTTTTTTGCTTAAAATTAGGTCAGCCATTTCATAGTGGAGTATTTTATTCATCAACAAAAAAATTCATAACTTAAAAACTAAACGTCGTAGAGTAAAACGGTTTGTTCCATTGAATTCTGTGGCTCATTCTACGTATTATAATAACTTTTCATGAGATTTAAAATTTTGATTTTTTTTGCTAAAAATTTTAATAGTCAAGGCACTTACCTTCACAAAAATAAAAAAAAACATTTTTTTTTAACTCACTCAATCAAAGTTTTATGGACATTTCTATGCTCATACAACCCTATAGAGTTGTTAAAAGTAGAAAAATAGTCAGTAGGTTCGATTTTTAAAATTTTGATTTTTCCAATTTTCGTCGCGATTTTGGTCGATTTCCGGTACCCGAAACATTTATCGAGCAATAACTCCGGAACTATTAGAGATAACCCCATGAAGTTTATTATCGTTGGAAAGCTCTTTTCATTGTTTAGCTTTTTTAAAAAAGATTATTGTTCTCCGACTAATAGTTTTCGAGAAAATTGCAAATAAAAGGAAAAATTGGTAAAATTTTAAAAAATTCATAAGTAAAAAACTATTGGGAATTTGGCGATTTTCTCGACGCCAAACGATTCTCCGGTTCATTTTACATAGGTATAGACCAAAATAGTTCTACTTTTTCGAATAAAAAAATTAAAAAATTTGTTAACACCCCCCCCTTAAAAATGGCCAATTTTTAAAGTGTCTCAAAATCAATTCAAACTTATCCTATCTTATAGATTTTGATGTGCTCTTTACAATGGAACAAAGCGTTTTCCTCTAACTCTTTTAGTTTGGCCGTAATCGACGTTTGAAAATTGAATTTTTTTTTACGAGATATCGCCTTGAAACCTATGCCATTTTGTAGGGCTTTTTATACCGGTTCTAATCGATTTTACCGTTTTTCTGTAACTCTTATAGTTTCGCCGTAGTCGGCGTTTAAAAATTAGAAAAAAGTGAAAATGGAAACCTTTTTTTGCGTTTTTCTCGGAAACTATAAGACTTAGAACAAAAATCGATAAAGCAACGGATAGCGCTTGAAATTCTCTATTTTCTCGTAAAAACCCGGAGTCGCTCCGGGCAACGGTTCCGGGTACAGAGGCATTTAAAGTTTAACACTAAAAAAATTCATAACTTAAAAACTAAAAGTCGTAGAGCAAAACGGTTTGTTCCAGTGAATTCTACGGCTCATTTTGCATATTATATCGGTTTTTTACACGATTTAAAAATTTGAAATTTTTTGCTTAAAATTAGGGTAGCCTAATGCATACTGGTACTTTATTCTTCAACAAAAAAATTCGTAACAAAAAAACTAAAAGTCGTAGAGCAAAACGGTTTGTTCCAGTGAATTCTGCGGCTCATTCTACGTATTATATCAGCTTTTCACGAGATTTAAAATTTTCATTTTTTTTGCTTAAAATTAGGTCAGCCATTTCATAGTGGAGTATTTTATTCATCAACAAAAAAATTCATAACTTAAAAACTAAACGTCGTAGAGTAAAACGGTTTGTTCCATTGAATTCTGTGGCTCATTCTACGTATTATAATAACTTTTCATGAGATTTAAAATTTTGATTTTTTTTGCTAAAAATTTTAATGGTCAAGGCACTTACCTTCACAAAAATAAAAAAAAACATTTTTTTTTAACTCACTCAATCAAAGTTTTATGGACATTTCTATGCTCATACAACCCTATAGAGTTGTTAAAAGTAGAAAAATAGTCAGTAGGTTCGATTTTTAAAATTTTGATTTTTCCAATTTTCGTCGCGATTTTGGTCGATTTCCGGTACCCGAAACATTTATCGAGCAATAACTCCGGAACTATTAGAGATAACCCCATGAAGTTTATTATCGTTGGAAAGCTCTTTTCATTGTTTAGCTTTTTTAAAAAAGATTATTGTTCTCCGACTAATAGTTTTCGAGAAAATTGCAAATAAAAGGAAAAATTGGTAAAATTTTAAAAAATTCATAAGTAAAAAACTATTGGGAATTTGGCGATTTTCTCGACGCCAAACGATTCTCCGGTTCATTTTACATAGGTATAGACCAAAATAGTTCTACTTTTTCGAATAGTTTAGCCGTAATAGAGAAAATAAAAAAATTAAAAAATTTGTTAACACCCCCCCCCTTAAAAATGGCCAATTTTTAAAGTGTCTCAAAATCAATTCAAACTTATCCTATCTTATAGATTTTGATGTGCTCTTTACAATGGAACAAAGCGTTTTCCTCTAACTCTTTTAGTTTGGCCGTAATCGACGTTTGAAAATTGAATTTTTTTTTACGAGATATCGCCTTGAAACCTATGCCATTTTGTAGGGCTTTTTATACCGGTTCTAATCGATTTTACCGTTTTTCTCTAACTCTTATAGTTTCGCCGTAGTCGGCGTTTAAAAATTAGAAAAAAGTGAAAATGGAAACCTTTTTTTGCGTTTTTCTCGGAAACTATAAGACTTAGAACAAAAATCGATAAAGCAACGGATAGCGCTTGAAATTCTCTATTTTCTCGTAAAAACCCGGAGTCGCTCCGGGCAACGGTTCCGGGTACAGAGGCATTTAAAGTTTAACACTAAAAAAATTCATAACTTAAAAACTAAAAGTCGTAGAGCAAAACGGTTTGTTCCAGTGAATTCTACGGCTCATTTTGCATATTATATCGGTTTTTTACACGATTTAAAAATTTGAAATTTTTTGCTTAAAATTAGGGTAGCCTAATGCATACTGGTACTTTATTCTTCAACAAAAAAATTCGTAACAAAAAAACTAAAAGTCGTAGAGCAAAACGGTTTGTTCCAGTGAATTCTGCGGCTCATTCTACGTATTATATCAGCTTTTCACGAGATTTAAAATTTTCATTTTTTTTGCTTAAAATTAGGTCAGCCATTTCATAGTGGAGTATTTTATTCATCAACAAAAAAATTCATAACTTAAAAACTAAACGTCGTAGAGTAAAACGGTTTG
Organism: Tribolium freemani; assembly: GCA_939628115.1. Classification (NCBI taxonomy): domain Eukaryota; kingdom Metazoa; phylum Arthropoda; class Insecta; order Coleoptera; family Tenebrionidae; genus Tribolium; species Tribolium freemani. The sequence goes on along the minus strand of OW626792.1, from coordinate 10,413,328 downwards.
TTCCATTGAATTCTGTGGCTCATTCTACGTATTATAATAACTTTTCATGAGATTTAAAATTTTGATTTTTTTTGCTAAAAATTTTAATGGTCAAGGCACTTACCTTCACAAAAATAAAAAAAAACATTTTTTTTTAACTCACTCAATCAAAGTTTTATGGACATTTCTATGCTCATACAACCCTATAGAGTTGTTAAAAGTAGAAAAATAGTCAGTAGGTTCGATTTTTAAAATTTTGATTTTTCCAATTTTCGTCGCGATTTTGGTCGATTTCCGGTACCCGAAACATTTATCGAGCAATAACTCCGGAACTATTAGAGATAACCCCATGAAGTTTATTATCGTTGGAAAGCTCTTTTCATTGTTTAGCTTTTTTAAAAAAGATTATTGTTCTCCGACTAATAGTTTTCGAGAAAATTGCAAATAAAAGGAAAAATTGGTAAAATTTTAAAAAATTCATAAGTAAAAAACTATTGGGAATTTGGCGATTTTCTCGACGCCAAACGATTCTCCGGTTCATTTTACATAGGTATAGACCAAAATAGTTCTACTTTTTCGAATAGTTTAGCCGTAATAGAGAAAATAAAAAAATTAAAAAATTTGTTAACACCCCCCCCTTAAAAATGGCCAATTTTTAAAGTGTCTCAAAATCAATTCAAACTTATCCTATCTTATAGATTTTGATGTGCTCTTTACAATGGAACAAAGCGTTTTCCTCTAACTCTTTTAGTTTGGCCGTAATCGACGTTTGAAAATTGAATTTTTTTTACGAGATATCGCCTTGAAACCTATGCCATTTTGTAGGGCTTTTTATACCGGTTCTAATCGATTTTACCGTTTTTCTCTAACTCTTATAGTTTCGCCGTAGTCGGCGTTTAAAAATTAGAAAAAAGTGAAAATGGAAACCTTTTTTTGCGTTTTTCTCGGAAACTATAAGACTTAGAACAAAAATCGATAAAGCAACGGATAGCGCTTGAAATTCTCTATTTTCTCGTAAAAACCCGGAGTCGCTCCGGGCAACGGTTCCGGGTACAGAGGCATTTAAAGTTTAACACTAAAAAAATTCATAACTTAAAAACTAAAAGTCGTAGAGCAAAACGGTTTGTTCCAGTGAATTCTACGGCTCATTTTGCATATTATATCGGTTTTTTACACGATTTAAAAATTTGAAATTTTTTGCTTAAAATTAGGGTAGCCTAATGCATACTGGTACTTTATTCTTCAACAAAAAAATTCGTAACAAAAAAACTAAAAGTCGTAGAGCAAAACGGTTTGTTCCAGTGAATTCTGCGGCTCATTCTACGTATTATATCAGCTTTTCACGAGATTTAAAATTTTCATTTTTTTTGCTTAAAATTAGGTCAGCCATTTCATAGTGGAGTATTTTATTCATCAACAAAAAAATTCATAACTTAAAAACTAAACGTCGTAGAGTAAAACGGTTTGTTCCATTGAATTCTGTGGCTCATTCTACGTATTATAATAACTTTTCATGAGATTTAAAATTTTGATTTTTTTTGCTAAAAATTTTAATGGTCAAGGCACTTACCTTCACAAAAATAAAAAAAAAATTTTTTTTAACTCACTCAATCAAAGTTTTATGGACATTTCTATGCTCATACAACCCTATAGAGTTGTTAAAAGTAGAAAAATAGTCAGTAGGTTCGATTTTTAAAATTTTGATTTTTCCAATTTTCGTCGCGATTTTGGTCGATTTCCGGTACCCGAAACATTTATCGAGCAATAACTCCGGAACTATTAGAGATAACCCCATGAAGTTTATTATCGTTGGAAAGCTCTTTTCATTGTCTATCTTTTTTAAAAAAGATTATTGTTCTCCGACTAATAGTTTTCGAGAAAATTGCAAATAAAAGGAAAAATTGGTAAAATTTTAAAAAATTCATAAGTAAAAAACTATTGGGAATTTGGCGATTTTCTCGACGCCAAACGATTCTCCGGTTCATTTTACATAGGTATAGACTAAAATAGTTCTACTTTTTCGAATAGTTTAGCCGTAATAGAGAAAATAAAAAAATTAAAAAATTTGTTAACACCCCCCCCTTAAAAATGGCCAATTTTTAAAGTGTCTCAAAATCAATTCAAACTTATCCTATCTTATAGATTTTGATGTGCTCTTTACAATGGAACAAAGCGTTTTCCTCTAACTCTTTTAGTTTGGCCGTAATCGACGTTTGAAAATTGAATTTTTTTTTACGAGATATCGCCTTGAAACCTATGCCATTTTGTAGGGCTTTTTATACCGGTTCTAATCGATTTTACCGTTTTTCTCTAACTCTTATAGTTTCGCCGTAGTCGGCGTTTAAAAATTAGAAAAAAGTGAAAATGGAAACCTTTTTTTGCGTTTTTCTCGGAAACTATAAGACTTAGAACAAAAATCGATAAAGCAACGGATAGCGCTTGAAATTCTCTATTTTCTCGTAAAAACCCGGAGTCGCTCCGGGCAACGGTTCCGGGTACAGAGGCATTTAAAGTTTAACACTAAAAAAATTCATAACTTAAAAACTAAAAGTCGTAGAGCAAAACGGTTTGTTCCAGTGAATTCTACGGCTCATTTTGCATATTATATCGGTTTTTTACACGATTTAAAAATTTGAAATTTTTTGCTTAAAATTAGGGTAGCCTAATGCATACTGGTACTTTATTCTTCAACAAAAAAATTCGTAACAAAAAAACTAAAAGTCGTAGAGCAAAACGGTTTGTTCCAGTGAATTGTGCGGCTCATTCTACGTATTATATCAGCTTTTCACGAAATTTAAAATTTTCATTTTTTTTGCTTAAAATTAGGTCAGCCATTTCATAGTGGAGTATTTTATTCATCAACAAAAAAATTCATAACTTAAAAACTAAACGTCCTAGAGTAAAACGGTTTGTTCCATTGAATTCTGTGGCTCATTCTACGTATTATAATAACTTTTCATGAGATTTAAAATTTTGATTTTTTTTGCTAAAAATTTTAATGGTCAAGGCACTTACCTTCACAAAAATAAAAAAAAACATTTTTTTTTAACTCACTCAATCAAAGTTTTATGGACATTTCTATGCTCATACAACCCTATAGAGTTGTTAAAAGTAGAAAAATAGTCAGTAGGTTCGATTTTTAAAATTTTGATTTTTCCAATTTTCGTCGCGATTTTGGTCGATTTCCGGTACCCGAAACATTTATCGAGCAATAACTCCGGAACTATTAGAGATAACCCCATGAAGTTTATTATCGTTGGAAAGCTCTTTTCATTGTCTATCTTTTTTAAAAAAGATTATTGTTCTCCGACTAATAGTTTTCGAGAAAATTGCAAATAAAAGGAAAAATTGGTAAAATTTTAAAAAATTCATAAGTAAAAAACTATTGGGAATTTGGCGATTTTCTCGACGCCAAACGATTCTCCGGTTCATTTTACATAGGTATAGACCAAAATAGTTCTACTTTTTCGAATAGTTTAGCCGTAATAGAGAAAATAAAAAAATTAAAAAATTTGTTAACACCCCCCCCTTAAAAATGGCCAATTTTTAAAGTGTCTCAAAATCAATTCAAACTTATCCTATCTTATAGATTTTGATGTGCTCTTTACAATGGAACAAAGCGTTTTCCTCTAACTCTTTTAGTTTGGCCGTAATCGACGTTTGAAAATTGAATTTTTTTTTACGAGATATCGCCTTGAAACCTATGCCATTTTGTAGGGCTTTTTATACCGGTTCTAATCGATTTTACCGTTTTTCTCTAACTCTTATAGTTTCGCCGTAGTCGGCGTTTAAAAATTAGAAAAAAGTGAAAATGGAAACCTTTTTTTGCGTTTTTCTCGGAAACTATAAGACTTAGAACAAAAATCGATAAAGCAACGGATAGCGCTTGAAATTCTCTATTTTCTCGTAAAAACCCGGAGTCGCTCCGGGCAACGGTTCCGGGTACAGAGGCATTTAAAGTTTAACACTAAAAAAATTCATAACTTAAAAACTAAAAGTCGTAGAGCAAAACGGTTTGTTCCAGTGAATTCTACGGCTCATTTTGCATATTATATCGGTTTTTTACACGATTTAAAAATTTGAAATTTTTTGCTTAAAATTAGGGTAGCCTAATGCATACTGGTACTTTATTCTTCAACAAAAAAATTCGTAACAAAAAAACTAAAAGTCGTAGAGCAAAACGGTTTGTTCCAGTGAATTGTGCGGCTCATTCTACGTATTATATCAGCTTTTCACGAAATTTAAAATTTTCATTTTTTTTGCTTAAAATTAGGTCAGCCATTTCATAGTGGAGTATTTTATTCATCAACAAAAAAATTCATAACTTAAAAACTAAACGTCCTAGAGTAAAACGATTTGTTCCATTGAATTCTGTGGCTCATTCTACGTATTATAATAACTTTTCATGAGATTTAAAATTTTGATTTTTTTTGCTAAAAATTTTAATGGTCAAGGCACTTACCTTCACAAAAATAAAAAAAAACATTTTTTTTTAACTCACTCAATCAAAGTTTTATGGACATTTCTATGCTCATACAACCCTATAGAGTTGTTAAAAGTAGAAAAATAGTCAGTAGGTTCGATTTTTAAAATTTTGATTTTTCCAATTTTCGTCGCGATTTTGGTCGATTTCCGGTACCCGAAACATTTATCGAGCAATAACTCCGGAACTATTAGAGATAACCCCATGAAGTTTATTATCGTTGGAAAGCTCTTTTCATTGTCTATCTTTTTTAAAAAAGATTATTGTTCTCCGACTAATAGTTTTCGAGAAAATTGCAAATAAAAGGAAAAATTGGTAAAATTTTAAAAAATTCATAAGTAAAAAACTATTGGGAATTTGGCGATTTTCTCGACGCCAAACGATTCTCCGGTTCATTTTACATAGGTATAGACCAAAATAGTTCTACTTTTTCGAATAGTTTAGCCGTAATAGAGAAAATAAAAAAATTAAAAAATTTGTTAACACCCCCCCCTTAAAAATGGCCAATTTTTAAAGTGTCTCAAAATCAATTCAAACTTATCCTATCTTATAGATTTTGATGTGCTCTTTACAATGGAACAAAGCGTTTTCCTCTAACTCTTTTAGTTTGGCCGTAATCGACGTTTGAAAATTGAATTTTTTTTTACGAGATATCGCCTTGAAACCTATGCCATTTTGTAGGGCTTTTTATACCGGTTCTAATCGATTTTACCGTTTTTCTCTAACTCTTATAGTTTCGCCGTAGTCGGCGTTTAAAAATTAGAAAAAAGTGAAAATGGAAACCTTTTTTTGCGTTTTTCTCGGAAACTATAAGACTTAGAACAAAAATCGATAAAGCAACGGATAGCGCTTGAAATTCTCTATTTTCTCGTAAAAACCCGGAGTCGCTCCGGGCAACGGTTCCGGGTACAGAGGCATTTAAAGTTTAACACTAAAAAAATTCATAACTTAAAAACTAAAAGTCGTAGAGCAAAACGGTTTGTTCCAGTGAATTCTACGGCTCATTTTGCATATTATGTCGGTTTTTTACACGATTTAAAAATTTGAAATTTTTTGCTTAAAATTAGGGTAGCCTAATGCATACTGGTACTTTATTCTTCAACAAAAAAATTCGTAACAAAAAAACTAAAAGTCGTAGAGCAAAACGGTTTGTTCCAGTGAATTCTGCGGCTCATTCTACGTATTATATCAGCTTTTCACGAGATTTAAAATTTTCATTTTTTTTGCTTAAAATTAGGTCAGCCATTTCATAGTGGAGTATTTTATTCATCAACAAAAAAATTCATAACTTAAAAACTAAACGTCGTAGAGTAAAACGGTTTGTTCCATTGAATTCTGTGGCTCATTCTACGTATTATAATAACTTTTCATGAGATTTAAAATTTTGATTTTTTTTGCTAAAAATTTTAATGGTCAAGGCACTTACCTTCACAAAAATAAAAAAAAACATTTTTTTTTAACTCACTCAATCAAAGTTTTATGGACATTTCTATGCTCATACAACCCTATAGAGTTGTTAAAAGTAGAAAAATAGTCAGTAGGTTCGATTTTTAAAATTTTGATTTTTCCAATTTTCGTCGCGATTTTGGTCGATTTCCGGTACCCGAAACATTTATCGAGCAATAACTCCGGAACTATTAGAGATAACCCCATGAAGTTTATTATCGTTGGAAAGCTCTTTTCATTGTCTATCTTTTTTAAAAAAGATTATTGTTCTCCGACTAATAGTTTTCGAGAAAATTGCAAATAAAAGGAAAAATTGGTAAAATTTTAAAAAATTCATAAGTAAAAAACTATTGGGAATTTGGCGATTTTCTCGACGCCAAACGATTCTCCGGTTCATTTTACATAGGTATAGACCAAAATAGTTCTACTTTTTCGAATAGTTTAGCCGTAATAGAGAAAATAAAAAAATTAAAAAATTTGTTAACACCCCCCCCTTAAAAATGGCCAATTTTTAAAGTGTCTCAAAATCAATTCAAACTTATCCTATCTTATAGATTTTGATGTGCTCTTTACAATGGAACAAAGCGTTTTCCTCTAACTCTTTTAGTTTGGCCGTAATCGACGTTTGAAAATTGAATTTTTTTTTACGAGATATCGCCTTGAAACCTATGCCATTTTGTAGGGCTTTTTATACCGGTTCTAATCGATTTTACCGTTTTTCTCTAACTCTTATAGTTTCGCCGTAGTCGGCGTTTAAAAATTAGAAAAAAGTGAAAATGGAAACCTTTTTTTGCGTTTTTCTCGGAAACTATAAGACTTAGAACAAAAATCGATAAAGCAACGGATAGCGCTTGAAATTCTCTATTTTCTCGTAAAAACCCGGAGTCGCTCCGGGCAACGGTTCCGGGTACAGAGGCATTTAAAGTTTAACACTAAAAAAATTCATAACTTAAAAACTAAAAGTCGTAGAGCAAAACGGTTTGTTCCAGTGAATTCTACGGCTCATTTTGCATATTATATCGGTTTTTTACACGATTTAAAAATTTGAAATTTTTTGCTTAAAATTAGGGTAGCCTAATGCATACTGGTACTTTATTCTTCAACAAAAAAATTCGTAACAAAAAAACTAAAAGTCGTAGAGCAAAACGGTTTGTTCCAGTGAATTGTGCGGCTCATTCTACGTATTATATCAGCTTTTCACGAAATTTAAAATTTTCATTTTTTTTGCTTAAAATTAGGTCAGCCATTTCATAGTGGAGTATTTTATTCATCAACAAAAAAATTCATAACTTAAAAACTAAACGTCCTAGAGTAAAACGATTTGTTCCATTGAATTCTGTGGCTCATTCTACGTATTATAATAACTTTTCATGAGATTTAAAATTTTGATTTTTTTTGCTAAAAATTTTAATGGTCAAGGCACTTACCTTCACAAAAATAAAAAAAAACATTTTTTTTTAACTCACTCAATCAAAGTTTTATGGACATTTCTATGCTCATACAACCCTATAGAGTTGTTAAAAGTAGAAAAATAGTCAGTAGGTTCGATTTTTAAAATTTTGATTTTTCCAATTTTCGTCGCGATTTTGGTCGATTTCCGGTACCCGAAACATTTATCGAGCAATAACTCCGGAACTATTAGAGATAACCCCATGAAGTTTATTATCGTTGGAAAGCTCTTTTCATTGTCTATCTTTTTTAAAAAAGATTATTGTTCTCCGACTAATAGTTTTCGAGAAAATTGCAAATAAAAGGAAAAATTGGTAAAATTTTAAAAAATTCATAAGTAAAAAACTATTGGGAATTTGGCGATTTTCTCGACGCCAAACGATTCTCCGGTTCATTTTACATAGGTATAGACCAAAATAGTTCTACTTTTTCGAATAGTTTAGCCGTAATAGAGAAAATAAAAAAATTAAAAAATTTGTTAACACCCCCCCCTTAAAAATGGCCAATTTTTAAAGTGTCTCAAAATCAATTCAAACTTATCCTATCTTATAGATTTTGATGTGCTCTTTACAATGGAACAAAGCGTTTTCCTCTAACTCTTTTAGTTTGGCCGTAATCGACGTTTGAAAATTGAATTTTTTTTTACGAGATATCGCCTTGAAACCTATGCCATTTTGTAGGGCTTTTTATACCGGTTCTAATCGATTTTACCGTTTTTCTCTAACTCTTATAGTTTCGCCGTAGTCGGCGTTTAAAAATTAGAAAAAAGTGAAAATGGAAACCTTTTTTTGCGTTTTTCTCGGAAACTATAAGACTTAGAACAAAAATCGATAAAGCAACGGATAGCGCTTGAAATTCTCTATTTTCTCGTAAAAACCCGGAGTCGCTCCGGGCAACGGTTCCGGGTACAGAGGCATTTAAAGTTTAACACTAAAAAAATTCATAACTTAAAAACTAAAAGTCGTAGAGCAAAACGGTTTGTTCCAGTGAATTCTACGGCTCATTTTGCATATTATATCGGTTTTTTACACGATTTAAAAATTTGAAATTTTTTGCTTAAAATTAGGGTAGCCTAATGCATACTGGTACTTTATTCTTCAACAAAAAAATTCGTAACAAAAAAACTAAAAGTCGTAGAGCAAAACGGTTTGTTCCAGTGAATTCTGCGGCTCATTCTACGTATTATATCAGCTTTTCACGAGATTTAAAATTTTCATTTTTTTTGCTTAAAATTAGGTCAGCCATTTCATAGTGGAGTATTTTATTCATCAACAAAAAAATTCATAACTTAAAAACTAAACGTCGTAGAGTAAAACGGTTTGTTCCATTGAATTCTGTGGCTCATTCTACGTATTATAATAACTTTTCATGAGATTTAAAATTTTGATTTTTTTTGCTAAAAATTTTAATGGTCAAGGCACTTACCTTCACAAAAATAAAAAAAAACATTTTTTTTAACTCACTCAATCAAAGTTTTATGGACATTTCTATGCTCATACAACCCTATAGAGTTGTTAAAAGTAGAAAAATAGTCAGTAGGTTCGATTTTTAAAATTTTGATTTTTCCAATTTTCGTCGCGATTTTGGTCGATTTCCGGTACCCGAAACATTTATCGAGCAATAACTCCGGAACTATTAGAGATAACCCCATGAAGTTTATTATCGTTGGAAAGTTCTTTTCATTGTTTAGCTTTTTTAAAAAAGATTATTGTTCTCCGACTAATAGTTTTCGAGAAAATTGCAAATAAAAGGAAAAATTGGTAAAATTTTAAAAAATTCATAAGTAAAAAACTATTGGGAATTTGGCGATTTTCTCGACGCCAAACGATTCTCCGGTTCATTTTACATAGGTATAGACCAAAATAGTTCTACTTTTTCGAATAGTTTAGCCGTAATAGAGAAAATAAAAAAATTAAAAAATTTGTTAACACCCCCCCCTTAAAAATGGCCAATTTTTAAAGTGTCTCAAAATCAATTCAAACTTATCCTATCTTATAGATTTTGATGTGCTCTTTACAATGGAACAAAGCGTTTTCCTCTAACTCTTTTAGTTTGGCCGTAATCGACGTTTGAAAATTGAATTTTTTTTTACGAGATATCGCCTTGAAACCTATGCCATTTTGTAGGGCTTTTTATACCGGTTCTAATCGATTTTACCGTTTTTCTCTAACTCTTATAGTTTCGCCGTAGTCGGCGTTTAAAAATTAGAAAAAAGTGAAAATGGAAACCTTTTTTTGCGTTTTTCTCGGAAACTATAAGACTTAGAACAAAAATCGATAAAGCAACGGATAGCGCTTGAAATTCTCTATTTTCTCGTAAAAACCCGGAGTCGCTCCGGGCAACGGTTCCGGGTACAGAGGCATTTAAAGTTTAACACTAAAAAAATTCATAACTTAAAAACTAAAAGTCGTAGAGCAAAACGGTTTGTTCCAGTGAATTCTACGGCTCATTTTGCATATTATATCGGTTTTTTACACGATTTAAAAATTTGAAATTTTTTGCTTAAAATTAGGGTAGCCTAATGCATACTGGTACTTTATTCTTCAATAAAAAAATTCGTAACAAAAAAACTAAAAGTCGTAGAGCAAAACGGTTTGTTCCAGTGAATTCTGCGGCTCATTCTACGTATTATATCAGCTTTTCAGGGGATTTAAAATTTTCATTTTTTTTGCTTAAAATTAGGTCAGCCATTTCATAGTGGAGTATTTTATTCATCAACAAAAAAATTCATAACTTAAAAACTAAACGTCGTAGAGTAAAACGGTTTGTTCCATTGAATTCTGTGGCTCATTCTACGTATTATAATAACTTTTCATGAGATTTAAAATTTTGATTTTTTTTGCTAAAAATTTTAATGGTCAAGGCACTTACCTTCACAAAAATAAAAAAAAACATTTTTTTTTAACTCACTCAATCAAAGTTTTATGGACATTTCTATGCTCATACAACCCTATAGAGTTGTTAAAAGTAGAAAAATAGTCAGTAGGTTCGATTTTTAAAATTTTGATTTTTCCAATTTTCGTCGCGATTTTGGTCGATTTCCGGTACCCGAAACATTTATCGAGCAATAACTCCGGAACTATTAGAGATAACCCCATGAAGTTTATTATCGTTGGAAAGCTCTTTTCATTGTCTATCTTTTTTAAAAAAGATTATTGTTCTCCGACTAATAGTTTTCGAGAAAATTGCAAATAAAAGGAAAAATTGGTAAAATTTTAAAAAATTCATAAGTAAAAAACTATTGGGAATTTGGCGATTTTCTCGACGCCAAACGATTCTCCGGTTCATTTTACATAGGTATAGACCAAAATAGTTCTACTTTTTCTAATAGTTTAGCCGTAATAGAGAAAATAAAAAAATTAAAAAATTTGTTAACACCCCCCCCCTCTAAAAATGGCGAATTTTTAAAGTGTCTCAAAATCAATTCAAACCCATCCTATCTTATAGATTTTGATGTGCTCTTTACAATGGAACAAAGCGTTTTCCTCTAACTCTTTTAGTTTGGCCGTAATCGACGTTTAAAAATTGAATTTTTTTTACGAGATATCGCCTTGAAACCTATGCCATTTTGTAGGGCTTTTTATACCGGTTCTAATCGATTTTACCGTTTTTCTCTAACTCTTATAGTTTCGCCGTAGTCGGCGTTTAAAAATTAGAAAAAAGTGAAAATGGAAACCTTTTTTTGCGTTTTTCTCGGAAACTATAAGACTTAGAACAAAAATCGATAAAGCAGCGGATAGCGCTTGAAATTCTCTATTTTCTCGTGAAAACCCGGAGTCGCTCCGGGCAACGGTTCCGGGTACAGAGGCATTTAAAGTTTAACACCAAAAAAATTCATAACTTAAAAACTAAAAGTCGTAGAGCAAAACGGTTTGTTCCAGTGAATTCTGCGGCTCATTCTACGTATTATATTGATTTTTTACACAATTTAAAAATTTGAAATTTTTTGCTTAAAATTAGGGTAGCCATTTCATAGTGGAATACTTTATTATTCAACAAAAAAGTTCATAATTCAAAAACTAAAAGTCGAAGAGCAAACAGTTTAATAATAAGTACGTAAAGTACACTTTTGTTTAGAGTTAAATGTTTGATTTTGTAGTTTTGCACATACTCTTTCAGACTCGGTGTATCAGGTTCTTATAAAGATAGCAAATAACAATATTACCACATGACGTCAAATTGTCAAATGGTTATAAAATCTTCATTAGCGAATTGAAATTTTGGGTAAATAGCGTGCACTTGTTTGGATTGATGAGTTTTGTTTTCATTTTTATTTAACTTCTGTTTAAAATGCAAATGCATCTTAATTAACACGCTGGCAAACGTCATTCCCTTTAAAATTAATTAAGTTTAAGTACATATCCAGCCGGCAAAAATTGATAACTTATCTGCTGGTATAGTGGTATGTACTTATAAATGTCAAAATTTCTAACTATTTTTTTAAATGTCCATTTGATTGACTTTGACTTGATTTCTGTGCAAGTGTACAAGGCTTAATACAATGAGAAGTGAGTAATAATAAGACAGAACTTCGGTGATACAATCACAATAACAGTATCACCATTACTCATTAGTATTTCATCTAAGTAGTGTAACTGATGTAATTCAATTTGCACTCGATAATGGAATCTCCCGCTTAGCAAACCATTGATGATTTCGAGAAGCGGAGATAAGCACTCAAATAATACAAGTACAATAAAATTGTGTGATAAGCAAAATTTGTTGTTTTTATTTTGCAGTACTTGCCATTTGTTTCGACCTCGTAGATGAAGTAATTATTCGCCTCGCGACAGACATATCAAAAATTTTAACCATACAATTTAATATATTTTTCACATTATATTATACCACACAACCACAGCATTTACATTTGTGCTCTAGTGCTGACCTCAATTTGAACAAATACTTGGTCCAGATTCAAAATCACTTGCAGCAAATGCAAGAAATGACACGTGTAAAATTTCAAGTATTTAAATATTAAATTACTGTGTTATCTTAGACACTTTATGCCATCCATATTTTTTATCAAAAGATATTAGATATAAAAAGTGAACCCTTAGGTTATCGGACTTTTGAGTACCTAACTGCCAAGGATTAGAAAGCTTTGCTATATTTATGTAAAATTAAGCAAAGCTATACAATTTTCAACTTGTTGGAGACAAGAAAACAAAACGCGAGATGAATATTTAAATGACTCATTGAATTTTGGGGAAATTTTACGTAGTTTTCACTGCTGTTATCATTTTGTATACAATCTGACGTGGTATTTAGAACGGCATAAAATTTAATCCCCAGAAATGTAACAGCAACATTAAGTATAATAAATTAAATTTTTCCAAGTTGTATAACTTTCAATTTTTCACAATACCCCCGGGATTTAGCGAGTAAATATTTAAATTAGCACGTAAGTAATAATAATGCTTCAATGTTATTATGATAAAAAATAGTCCAGCCACTTTAATCTTAATACAAACGGATTCACTTATCGCATTAAGACAGCAGGTACTTGTAGCTAGGGTTACCAACCGTCCTTTAATTCAAAGGACAGTACTTTACTTTTCTTTTGCCTTTAACATACATCTAAAGGACTTTATTTGTCCTTTATATTGCATTTTTACTACAACTTGCTAATCACTCAGCTTATTCGCTCGTTTTCGTTTCTTTGCCGCCACGCACGAACGTCTTTTGTTTTGTGTACATTTTTTACATATTTTTACATATTTCATGCATTTTTTGTTATAATAAAAAAAATTCAAAAAAATGTTTGTATTTTGTATACCTACCGGGTGCTCAAAAATTGGCGCACCAACCCCAGTGGTGTGTGGTAAAGAATTGCTTACATATAAAAGTAAAAATAGTAAAAAAATTCTTTGTATTGAAGGTAGTAATAAATAACGAATTTTAAATTAATTAATTAAATTAAATTAAATTAAATTAAATTAATTAAATTTAAATTAAAATTAATTTAAAAAATTAAATTTAAATAAATTGGCGCACCAACCCAGTGGTGTGTGGTAAAGAATTGCTTACATATAAAAGTAAAAATAGTAAAAAAATTCTTTGTATTGAAGGTAGTAATAAATAACGAATTTTAAATAAATGATATGTGGCAACGTTGTCTAAGAGTCGTGATCGCAATAGAATTTGATCAACAATAAAAATAAATTTATTTTGAAACGGTTTCCTAGGAAATAATTCCCAGTGTTGGCACATCTACAAATTATGATTTTTTTGATAAATTTTAATTGTTTTAAATTCTGCTAAAATCTGCTAGTAAATTTAAAAATAATTATTCATCGTTTTGTTAGGGAACGATTACTTAGTGAGAAACATAAAAACTTTAAAAAATAACGAAAACTGAAGAAGTTAACAAAATAAGTTTGTAGCTCCAGGTTTTTTAAAATATGACTAGGAATTTTTTCAAGATTTTTCCCGTATTCTCACATTTTTCTCAACTGAGTTTTGAGCAGCCTGTATAGCACCGAATAGTGACCCTTACTCCAAAGTTTAGAATTCGGCCATTCTGTTCTTCACTGTGTCCTTTATTTAATTCCTAGAAAGTTGGTAACCCTACTTGTAGCACTTTATGGCTCCAGCGCCCTTATTTTGTGACTTTCTTCGAAATAAACAGAGAAAATATCGATCCGATCCAGTTTCGCAATTATGACAGACACGGAAAAATGCATACATACCTGGCATAATCGTAAGTACTCAAGGAAGTAGTTTTGATCAGTGATCAGATACCAGGTTTGCGTAAATGAACTTATCTGGAACACTTCGAGTCAATCAGTTTTTTGACGCAATTTCCGTCAAAAAACAACAAATCTATTATTTGTAAATAATTCAACGACGTGAAAATGTGTTGAAATCAAGGTTAAACATCAATATTGAAAATCAGTGGCGATATTGGTGAAAAAGTGTGTCGTTATTTAAGAAACTGCGACATTGTTTACTATTAAAATGAAAGTAACAGGACTGGAGCTGAAGTCTGACCTCATCACTTAGCGACACGTCGATATTCGCTCGTATTACGTCCTGTGGGGCAAGGATGTGGACATGGATGTGAGAATGAAACGCCTTAATAATCGTCGATAAATTTTATGTAATCATTTTAAAACAATGTTAAAATCTATAATTTTGTTATTAACAACAACAAAAACGGTAACACCCTACCCAAAACATCACAATACTTTTATTTACACATATTTGGCTTATTCCTCAATCTCGGACATCTAGCAAATTTGAGCTACGGAGGCAACGGCGGCACTCAGGCGCTTACAATTATCTCTACATAACACAAGTTGCTAACTGATGTTATTAGTCGAATTCTCTAAATGCTGTATAAACCTAGAAGATTTAAGTAAACCGGAGAACGGTTCGGTAATAATGGTAATGGTATATTGCAGTCACTGTCCATGGGACTCGTGGTGATCTCGTCGCAACTCGTCCGCACGGACGCTAATATCATGCAATCATGTCGATATCGAGGGTGTCGCCGTCGACGTGTTCTATGTGGCTGGTGGGGGTGGGGGTGGGCAGTCGGGGCTCGCAGAGGGCGGGGGAGGTCAGCAGCTGCTCCCCCGAGAGGTCGTTGGGGGAGGACAGCATGGGGTCGCCGTTCACGGGCTCGTCGTCGTCCATCAGCTCCTCCATAGTGGACATGCTGAGGGCGGCGTCGTTGATCACATCCGGCATCTGGAAGGCCACATCCGCACCCTGTTTATTATTATTATCATTATTAGTGTAACTTGGAAAAAATCACAATTTAACGGTAATGAGGCCTGAGATTACGTTTTACGAAAATTTAAATGAAGTAGGGACATTTGCGCCCGGGACACTTGCGCCTTTTTACCTGAAGTGGGTCAGATGCGCCCGATCCGGGATCAAGCCTCTTATCTACCTGGGATTCAGGGTCTGGTGGGTCACTTGCGCCCGCTTATAAACTTGGTACTTATGTAAAAATTAAACAAGACAAAAAGTTAAACACTGACAGAATTTTAAATACTTTATTTTAATCCAAAACTGAGTTAAGCTTTGTAAAAATTAATTCTCCAGCTGATAATTTTATTTTTCTATTTGTCACCTTTGTCATAGAAAATTATTAGCTCTTAAAGCAACTGGTGAATTAATTTTTTCAAAGCTTAACTCAGTTTTGGATTAAAGAAAGGATTCAAAATTTTGTCAGTGTCTATCTTTCTTGTTCAGCTTTTACATAAGTACCGAGTATATAAGCGGGCGCAAGTGTCCCGCCAGACCCTGAATCACAGATAGGTAACAGGCTTAACCCCGGATAAGGCGCATCTGACCCACTTCAGGTAAAAAGGCGCAAGTGTCCCGGGCGCAAATGTCCCGACACCATTTAAATGGGAAATTTATAATTATTAAAAATTATGTTTTGTGTTGTCGACATTTCTTTGTTATCCTTTTAGGTATTTATATTTAACCCTTTCGCTGCTGCACACGTACATATACGTTCTGAAAAAGCGGAATCTACATGCTACTCCCGTATATTTACGTACTATACTTTTAAAAATACCTGCTGCTTACGGATTTGTACGTGCTGTCCTGGCTTGCGCATCACTAGACAGCCAATTTTTTTCTCTTTCTAAGAAGTATAAACACAACCAACTTCTTTCCAGCGCAAGTAATGAAAATGGCCGAAAACAACAATTATGTTGGTATATCAAAAGATAAAGTTTCTGCACTAAAAGGAAGATTTGGACATAGAAATTGAAATTGAAAGCATTACTGATAATTGATAAAATTGATGAAGATATCACAGAAAAATTTTTTTTAGTTTTGTCTCTTCATATTTTTTATGTATGTATTTTCTTATTTTATGTTCATAAATATATCACAGATTGTATAAACTGTGATTATGTTTTGATAAAATGTGTTTTTTTCAATTGTTTTTTTAATATAAATTTTGTATTTAACTGCCCTTTGCTACTTACGTATAACAATAATACATTTTTAGTGCTGTAGACGTATATGTAGGTGCTATGAAGCAAGTTTTTGGTGCTGTACACGTTAACGTACGTGCGTGTTTTAACCCTATATGCGACTTACGGAAAAATTCGTTTTGGCCAAATCTAATTCAGCACAGCAATGTAACAAGAGAATTGTTAATTCAGCAGCGAAAAGGTTAAAACAAACATGAATGTACAGGGTGCTGCATTTTGGATGTCCGAATAGGGGATCTCCGAAACTAAGAGGTTTAGAGAAAAACGAGTGACACATTCTCGGGTCCGTTTTTTGAGAAAATAATTTTGGTCAAAACCGCATCCCGCTATCATCTTTTGTTTTCGACTTAAACAAAAGTTGACATTTCAGCGAAATCTTAAGAAAATCATATCTTCCTTATTATAAAAGTTACACATTTGAAACAAAAACATTATACAGGCACTTTTTTAGAGAGAATCTGATAATATTATCAGCGATTTTTTTTAATCATTAGTTTAGCTGTAATAACATAAAGTTGTATTTTTTTAAATAGGAATCATAGGCGGCTGTGATATTTTTGAAAAACTTATTTTTTTCTGATTTGATATGTCTATTTGTGTAATACATTATTTTTAAATATTTAAAAAAATTTCGCTTTTTCTTTATAGTAGGCAATAAAAAAATTTTGGATTTTCAATTGAAACAATGAAAAATATATTACCCAACAAGTATTTATAATTTAATAATTTTTTAAAAACTAATTAATTCAAAAACAGCATAATAAATTACTATTAGATCAAATTTTTGCGATTAATAAAAATTATTTGTTTTTAGATTTAAAATGGCAAGCTTACTTATTGCTATTCTATTTTCTTATTAAACATGTCGGAAAAAGAAAAATCTTATTAATTGTGTGATTGCTTCTCAATGAAATTTTATTTTACAAAAAAATGTCAATCCAAACACCAATATTAAATCCCATCTGCGGTAAAAAAGTACAAAACATTATCAACGTCACCTCCATTGCACTTCATTAAATCATAAAAAAGTGTTATCAAATGGTACTGACACATCGTTTTCAATTTTCTGCACATTTCTTATGTAATTAAAATCTGCGACGATCGTATATTTGTTCAATTGAAAATAACTTTAACATAGCTATTTTTATAATTTCACATTTTTTACTTTAATAACCGTTCACAAAATTTCTAGATTATTCACACCTTTTATGTGAAATAATTTTTCCATGGCCAACTACTTTCAAATATATTAAATATATTTTTTATCAAAAGTATATAAAAATATCAAACTGTGTTTATATTGTTTTTAGTTAAAAAATAAATAAGCTTTTCGAAAATGTCATAGCCAACTATGATTCCTATTTAAAAAAATTCAACTTTATGTTATTACAGCTAAACGAATGATTAAAAAAAATCGCTGATAACATTAAATTCTCTGTAAAAAAGTGCCTGTATAATGTTTTTGTTTCAAATGTGTATGTTTTATAACAATGAAGATATGAATTTTAAGATTTCGCTAAAATGTCAACTTTTGTTTATAAGTCGAAAACAAAAGACGATAGCGGGATGCGGTTTTGACCAAAATTATTTTCTCAAAAAACGGACCCGAGAATGTGTCACTCGTTTTTCTCTAAATCTCTTAGTTTCGGAGATCCCCTATTCGGGCAGCACCCTGTACAGTGTTTTCACTTGGATAACGACCAGCTGTAAAGTTGTCAGGTTGGTACTCCGTGCCTAGTTTTTTGAGTGTTCCGGTTGGCAGTACTTATTCATTACACTTGGCACAAGCGCAGTAAGAAAAATTGTAATTTCACATTGAAATTTTAAAAATGAGCAGCCAAAAGTCTACAAAGAAGTGTGCAAGACTAAATATTGATGCAACACAGGCCACGCAGAAATCAAGCACTTTGCCAGCCGTTTCGGAGAAAACATTGGAGACGAAAGTAAAAAACTTTTTCTCGGTAATTTTCCACACATTTTCCCTTTTTGACCTACTACACCTGCCCGTTACCTAACCCGTGACCTAACTCTTGTTAATTCCTTTTCACCCGCCTGTGCTCAAGACCCCAATTCGAAAAATTTTAACGCAATATAAATTTTTATTAAAACAAAGTGTTAGTCTTGACACCCTGTCTTTAGACCAGTTTCATAACTTCACAGATTTAATTTAAGTGAATAATTAACAGATTTTAAAAACTTTTAGAGCTTCTAACCTATATTTGTGGATTCTGTCAATTCTGACAAATTTCTCACTAGAAATTACCAGAAACAATAGCGCTCGATTAAAGACCGAGTTACATAAGCCAAATATAAAGAACTTACACTAGAACGTGGTTTTTATGAAAGTAAACCGACTTTACGAGTATTTTTATTTTTCGGGAAAACAAAGCGACAAAGCGCCATCAGGTCGGATATGCAACATCGAGTGTGGATATTTTTTTTCAAAAAAAAAAAATCTGCCAATTATTACTGCACTTGGCTTTCGAGAAAAAGAGAACACAGGAAATTGATTTTGACTTAAATAAAAATTTAACAAAATTTAATAACAAACGAGAGAGAAAATTACAGATTTATGAGTTACTTATTTTGTTCTCGTTTATTGATTTTATATTTGGTTAAAGAATGTAGGTATAGTGTATACGATATGCACTTTTGTTCCTTTATAAACTACCAAGTAGGTACATTTACATTTTCTTGGCCCTTCTATTAAAATCATCGGTCCTGCTTATTACCCACTGCTTTGGCAAAATGTGGAAATATTACAAGAATTGAGGACGAAAAAGGGCAATAAAATTCAACGTCAATCCCACAAGTTTAATCGAAGATTTACATGAGTGGTAGGCGCTCATATAACATAGGCCGACATGAAAAAATGAAAAAATCTACATAGCAGTAACTTTTACTTATTTGCGTAGAAAAACAGCCATTCCATTTTAACGGACGGGACACTTTGCACAAATTTTTAGATTGTATTTTCAGTTTTTACGAACAGTATCAGTAGAAGTGAATTTTTCTTTATAGGAACTTAGTGCCAGTCAAATTGTTTGACTGAAGAAATACGGACGGGACACGAAAAAGACCCCACATTTTTATTGTTGAACAATCGTTATATAAAATTCTGTTAATTTAAAAGGCATATTTCCAACAACTATTTTTGAAGTAAAAGGTGGAACCTGTTGAAACTTTTGAAACCACAAAACCGAAGAATAAGACAATGTGTAACGACTTCTGATTAATTTACTTTTTGTTTAGACATGATGGACGGGACAAAAAATTTTGTGTGTGAAAACAGCTCTAAAAAATTTATTCAGACAGGTTTTAATTATTAAAGACTTCAACAATATTAAAATTAGACAGTGGAAATTAAAAATTCTTGGTTTCGTTTAACAGCGTAAGAAATAGGAACAACATTTTATGTTTGCGATAACGGACGGAACAACAAAAGTTATAAAGATAAAAAGTAATATTACTAATCAATTTACTTACCGATTTCCATTTTCTAAACTACCAGAATCTAGAAAAATACTCTTCAAAAAATATTCAACAGTTGTAGAACGTCAGTATTTTATGTTATCTCTCCCAAAAATTCTTTTGGCGCAAAATACATTAAATAAACCGAATCGTATATTTTGAAACATTACTAAAATCATTTTGAAATTTTGGGATCAGGTTGCATTTTTGCTGGAATGGCTCAAAACTAGATGTGGGTACTACTGAACTCAAGACATGAAATGTACAAAAACACCTTTCAAAATTAAAACAACGCTCATAAAATTTTCATATGTCGGCTGTGATGAATGAAAATTACAAGATAGAAGAAAATGGAAAAACTACCAAAAAAAAAAGTTAAAAAAGGTAAGTCTTCTGCTATTAAACTTCTGGAATTGATTCCAGATGATTTTATTTCCCCTTTTTGTCATTCATATCAAAACACCCAACTTGGAGTAAAGGAATTTAGAATTAAAGAATTTACAAGAAATGAATTATGAAATTACGCTCTTGTCGCTAAAACTACGTTAGTCCAATTTTTTCATGCAGTTCATTATTTTGTTATTTTCTGAATGATAATAATAGGTATCGTAAATGTTTCTTTTTTTTTTTCATAACTGACATTCCATTAATTTTGGGACAATCAGTTCCAGTGTGTCCATAATTTGCGTATTTATTTTACATATATTTTATTTTTATAAATACCACGTCTGCGTACACATTTTTACATTTTTTTTATATAATGCTCCAATTCCACCATTACCTACCATTTTTTTATATAAACTTGTTATAAAAAATTTCCTTAGTAATTAAAAGATAGTGAAGCAGTAAAACATATTGTTTTATAAACCTCCCCAATAAAGAATTTGAAATTATTTTTTACCAATACACTTAGCCAACAGAGAATTGAAATTTTCGGTTCAAGTTTGCAAAGGTAAAAATTAAAGCATACATAGGACTTCAATCAATTTTTCAAAATTCGACCTTTACGTTAATAACTTAATAAAAATAAACAAGAATTTGTAACATTATTGAAACAAAGACGAAACTGTAATTGTAATAAATCACTTAAAAATGGTAATTATAGTAATTGTAACTGATAAGATTATAACCAGTTGTAATCATTATTATTTTATGAAATAAATGCGTGATATACTTCTGACTGTAAAGTTTTTATTATGTATTGAAGATTGGTTAATTCAATCATGTAAAATCGCTGGAGAAAAATTGCAAAAGAATTTACAATGTTTTCAGGCTTAGTTGTGATTGAGTTTGCAGATATTAATAATTAAGGTAATTTTTTTTTTTACAACAAGCACGTACCTTTTTATTGGGGTCTGACAGCATGATAGGGGGCAGAAGGGCGCTCGGAGGCGGCTGGTTTTGGCTCTTCTGGTAGGAGTTGTAGGGCGAGTTGTAGCCTTGGAAGTTGAACTCTGATAAGGGCAAGCCGTGAGATTTCATCTGGCGTTCGAGTTCCTACATAATGGCAACAATAACACATAAAACTTCTAGCTGTCGTCAATAAACTTATCAATTATAAGCGGTATGTGAATTTAGCGTCACGTTTCAAGTACTTGATTGAAATTGACACAACTTATCTATTGTTAATAAGTGCGAATTTTTCGATAACTGATGCAATTATCTACCTGGACTCGGAGCTGCAGCCTTCTGTTGATGTGTTCGATTTGTTTTTGTCTAATTTCGGATTGCTTTAACCTTTGTACTTCGTTTTTGAGACATTTTATATATTCTACTGATGATTTTAATATCGTGCCTTTGTTGGGTCGAACGTCTCGCACTATTTCGTAGTAGGGATCATTATTCTTCGGCAAGAGAGTACCTAATTCTTTTATTCGATCGTTTATGTTGAATCTTCTTCTACGTTCAACTAAAAGCAATCAGAACTGAACAATACATTTCGATTGATCGAATCGCCCAGTTTACTTACTCATATTATGGTTATCTTTCTTTTGTCGGTCTTTTGCAAGAGCATGGAGTTCAGCATCGCTAAGAACAAAAGGTTCATTTTTGATATTGATATCGTTTCCTGGTAACGAATTGTCTGAAGTTTTAAAACTATCAGAAGCGAGGGAACTTGATTCCAACGAGAGCAGATCGTCAATAAGATCTTCAGCCTGGAAAATGAAAAACAATACTATTTTCCTCACGCTACTGAAATTATTCTATTAAATTTCATGGCATGTATGTAGAAAGGTCATTTTTGGTTTTCGAGGTCGGAGTTTTCTAGCATGTAATTGACGGTTATTTCCATAATTTGTATAACGCAGTCGCTTCATTGAGCTAATAATACAGCTAGATTCTTGTGTGTACGACCAAATAAATTTCAATAGTCTCATTATTAACTGCAGGAATCTTTTCGTCGAGCTCGAGCTCCCTCGACTATCACTTACATTTGATAATAGCTCAGCTCAAAATAAACGACAATTGAGTAATTAAGTAATTCTCGTCGAGCCATAAATTGATTTGTGTTAGGCCACCAAACGGAAAGTATTTGTTTATTATTTTCTTTCCTTATCAGAACAAACACTTGCCCGATCAAACCGAATAAATCTAACAAAGGTCGCAACAGCATCCACAACAAATCTGAAAAATCTCACCGTGACTTGGCAAAATGCAAACGAGATGATCATTCGCACAAAAAGATAATAACGTGGTGAAATTCTTCTTTCATCACCTTGAAAACGTTCCCTGCAATTAATGATGAAATTCGGATTGCTGCCGATTGACCTTCTTGCAGTACCTACCCAGAATTTTTTTTATAGAAAGTGTAAGATCCGTGGCCCTATTTATACTATCACCCAAAAGAGATAAAATTATTTATATTTCTTTTTGTATTTTATTCAAGATTAAACGGAAAATTACGCTACAAAAACATAATAAAATCTGAGTTAATTTTTATATTAATAACGACAATAAAAATCAAGATTAGTCGTAGTGTGGCACAATAGTGCCTATTTAAATCTACGCAAACGCGAGGTCTAACACGAGATTATCTTTAATCGATAAATACCCTTTTGAGATATTGTCTGCTGCAACTTAATCCCTTCAATTTATCAAGTGAATCCGTCTAAGGCAAGTTACATAATTCCGCAAACTTGCAATGAATCGCGCAAGAAGGGCCAAAACGCCTTATCCTTTTTGCACGTGAATAATTTTCCCGGACATGTTTTGTTTCAGAATCAGCGGGAATGCCAAGAGGATGTTACTCCGAGCTGATCATCGAGATCGCAACCCTACACATGTTTGCCATTTACGAAATAAATTTAATCAGATTTAATTATGGCACATAACTCAAGTTGCAGATGAGTTTGCATCACTAACATTGTAAATTATGTATAACATCAGACTTTATCATTAAATACACAAGATTTGACACGGTTAAATTACGGCGCTTAAGAAATGTTATTTTTATGAAGTGTGTTCTACTCCGTTTCTGGCCGGGAAAAATAAACCAATGGGCATGGGGACAATAAATCTGAACGTTGCCTAATTTGCATGGAACGTTTCCTAAGTGGTAGAATGACATATTCAAGCGTGAAGATCAAACTCTGTGGTCCGTAATAATTAATAAATGATTTCAAAACATGCGAAAAAAATTGTAATTGCTGCGAGTTAATCAATGGGTCAATGTTTCCCACCACTATGGAATCGCGTGTTGAGAAATTCGTGTTATTTTTTAGAACTAAATTGAAAGCTATTTTCAAACTAGACAGGACCAGAATTGCAATTAAAACTATATCCTCAATTAAAATTACTTTGTTTCATTCACAAACACATGTACAAATACGAACACTTGGACCGTTCAATGAAACATATAACAGATACAATCGAATCTGATAAACGTTGTAACCGATCAATTGTGAAAGCATTTCGAAATGACGAAACCGGGGAAAATTTTTCAATCGTCAACTGATAATAGAAACATATTAGACACACAATAAAGACTCTAAACGATCCCGTAAGCGCAAAATGGCGTCTGAATATAGTGTCAATAAACAGCATTATTGATAGCGTTATGCAATATATTGGCACTAAATCACTGGCACACTTGAACAGAAAACAATAAATTGTTATTCTAATCAAGAAAAATGTCAGAAATTGTCGTTATGCGGTCGCTTTAATTTTTTAATTTGCTTTATTGTCTTTTTATTCTCCGATCATTTGGTAGAATTCCGCCAATTGAGTTAACGAGGGCCTAAGTTCGTCACAAAGTGGGGTGGTAAAACCGTTCAAAGTTCGCGGAATTTCTCAATCGGGGAATACCTACCTACGAGTAAGAACCCCGACCTTGGTCAAATTCAGCGTAAAGTGTGATTTGAAAAACACAAAACAATAAAATACCGAAAATACCACCTGCGACTTTCGTAACACGAATCAGTCTAGTTCTAGAACCAGTCCTAAAGTTTGGAAATTTTATATCCGACCCGAGTTGATTCGAAAGTTTGAGAACAAATCGGGGTTATGTCTTGTAAAAATGGTCCAACATCAGTGCCTTATGGCTGGTAAAAATAATTAGTGGCCCGCAAATAAAACGATCGTTATGTAACGTATTTTTAACAACATCCTGTAAATATGAGAATCGGATTCTCACACACAAATTATATTTTTCAATGAATGTGTAATTACACCGCTGCGATTTTTATTGGCGACGTCCTTGACCTACAAATCGCCGCTTGTTAAAATTCATAGTACACACAATTTGCTTGCTTGGTAAAATAAAAGTCATTAACCTAGATTGAAATCAGCTATTAGGGGATGCGCCTGAAAAGTGGACACGCGGGCAGCGGCGAGTGAGCCGAAGCGTGGATTTGCGGCTCTACAGTTCATTTGTTTTACCTTGGACTAGCATTGTGCACTTTAAAACCATATTTCTTGCAAAGTGACTCAACAAATCTTAATTTGATTGCATAACGATTGAAAATGAATTAACCCAACTAAATGACAAAACTATATATCAAGTGTCTGTTCGCAGCACCGTTTCTTTAATCTACTTTGCAATCTTAGCGCTGCTATTTGGGTTACTGCTACAATCTCCAACCCCAATCGAATTTTTTGGATCGCTGACTTTAAACAAAATTTTGTTCCGGCTACTGGAGCTGAAGGACGCGTTTCCGTGGTGTTTTTACATAATTACCAAAATGCCATAATAAAGATATTGACGTTTTCTCATGACGGTGCTAACAAGCGCTCATTTAGCGCTTTTGGAGGTTTAACAAGACAAGCCACACACTTATTTGTTTAAATTTAACACCTCGGTTCTAACCAGCAAAATCAACAAGTCAATGGCGCCAAAGTTCCAAATTTCGAAAAACGCAACTGACGATCAGATAAACAAACGTTACTTAAGTGGATAAACTGTTTTAAACGTCATCCAGCACTTTGTTGGATTCTTAATTGACAAGGACGGCGTCTCTTAACTTCTTCCAGACGCTCTCAACACAAGTCAAACGTGCAATAAAAATTCAAGTTACACGCACTTCCAGTTAAGTTAGTACCTTACATCTCCTGGTGATGATATTGTAAACCGGCATTTCGGTGGTGGCTGCAGGCGATTTGTCCAAACGTAACCGAACCGGATTTCACTCAGCTCTAGCACATAGCAATAGTTTGGTGGCCGATTTCGAACAACAATGGCTTGAAACGCGCGCGGTGACAATTGACAGATCAGAAACGACTGAAGCCAAAGCGCGAGTGACGCACTATACGATAAACACCACACAAGCGCAAAAAGGGTACTAAATCACTAGGTTTAAGTAAGACCTGCGCGCGCACCACGTGTCTAGTGAACTTCAGGCAGTGCAGGTGCTTACGAAACCCGAAATGTCAAAACGAACCACCCTCGACTGACTATCACTGGTTTCGAAAAACGCCCACCGGTTTGGTTTAACCGATGCACATTCGCTGTGCGCAAAATCAGGTCAATGTTCGCATTACTTTATTTATTTACATAATTAATTTCATATTTTCCCATGGTGAATAAAGGTCGATTTTTGCAGTCCTGTTTCCATAAAGCTCGGCTTATTAAGTACCTAGCAAATTAGTAATGACTTAGCGAGCGAAAATAAAATATGAAAGTGAACCAAAGTCCAGACGAAGCGCTTTAACAATCACTAAATGCGTAAGAACTAAGCCTCCGACAAATATTGACAGTAACCTGGTTTCAACTTATTACATAGACTGTTCCAAGTATTTTACTTAAGTGCCTACTTAACCTATACCTACGGTATTAATTACGAAACGGTATCAATCCGTGCGTTGTCACAGTCGTGATAATGATCTCTTTTTGTATCTGGTCTGACTCACAATAATAACAAATCAAACATTGGGTGGAAGTAGAAGCAGCAGCGAAGCTGAAAGTTGTGAGACGAGTTGAATAATAAGGTGGAGTCGTGAGAAGACTTGCTTTCGCGAATTTTAAATTTAATTCTTTTTTTATTTAATATTTACGTAGGTGGCGTTTGAGTTGTGATGACGTCAATTATTAGATTATTAAAATTTGAAGGAAATATACATATTTATGTATTAAAAAATCTTAATTCTTTTGTGGTGGTATTATCAGTGGCTGCTATTTGTGCAGTTACGAAATGAGTTACGCAACGTAATTATATCCTTTAATTAGCTGTAGAGGACGCAGACGCTCTTCTCTTCAAACAATAAAGCTGTTGATTTATATAGAGGAATTGTGCGGATCGAATTATTGAAAAATATCCATTCGGAAAAGTAATAACACGTTTTGTAATTATAATACACGCTTCACGGAAAAGGCTTTATAATAATAGCACCGACACGAACCGTATGAATGTCGGAAAATGGGAAATAAATCTTGCATTTCGAACTTGTGTAGGTACATCACAAGCAACGCAGTAAAACTTTATCGTATTTGTAACTCTACCCTACAGTAACGTAAGATAAAGCAACAATAAATGATTTCGGCATTAATTAAGTTCCCCTCCCACTTGTCCGCATTATCACTTATCAATTACTTGTAATTTACTACGGTGTAATAAATTGTAAATAATCCTGTTGTAAATTACACATTTGAGGTCACTATCCAGTCGAGCATGCAAAATTTTGCAGCCCAAAAATCCTCCATGGAAAATCCCGTCACTGGGGGCCTTGTCGATTTTTCCGAAAGAAATCTCTAATTTCTCTAATCGCTCATGAATATTTAACAGTTCCAATAAACAAACTCTTCGTTTGGAATAAATTTAAGCCGACATGTACACAGTTGAGACAAAAATCCATTTTGTAACAATCAATTGCCGCAAAATTAAACGCTTCTTACATAACATTTTTATATACACTTAATGCTAGGCTACGTTTTGAATAAAACATGAGCCGCACAATTTGGGACAACAAATTCGTCAAAACAAAAAGAAATCTCGAAGATGTCATAATGGCTGCGAGGGACACCAGCTATTATTATCAAATAATAATAAGCAAATCGACATGCGTTCATAATTGACCATGTGCTCAATAAACAAAGCCGATCCGATTTGCACTGGAATCCCCTACCATTGTTCCCACGATGTGACACGCAATCGAATCAATCGAAATAATACAAACCGCACAATTAATACAACGTCCCTATAAATATTAGCCCATAATTCATTACATAACGCGAAGGTCGCCAGTTTTGAAATTATCGCAACCGTAGATAATTTCTCAGCTCCGTCTGTATTACTGGTTGCCTACCCAAAAATTTCCAAGCAACTTATTTTGCCAACACGGAAAATTTCCATTTAAGGCTCGGTTTTCAGCAAGAAACTAACATTTTTTGCAAATTGCAAAGAGTAAGAAATTCAAATTTCTTGCCTAATTTTGCTCAAACAAACCGAGAAATTACAAGTCAAAAATTTTTCCCGTTTAGAGTGATTTCGTTATGGAATTACGTGGAAATTTCATATTATTGTTTGGAATTCTTTGGGATTCTTAGGAATTCCTTGGAAGTACTCCAAATATATTTATTTTGTTCTGTTGAGAACAATAAATTAAAATAATTAATAGTACCTTAGTACGCAAACTCAAGACAGTTCTTAACATTGTTTTCTAGATTTTAATTATTGATTATTTTTATTTACATTCTTATTACTATGCTTAAAAAATTTATGTTAAGTTTTCATAATAAATTTTCTCCGCTATATCTATAATATTATGCACTTATTAAAAACAAAAGAGTAAATAAAAAAGCGTTCAAGCACATGAACACGTGTTTTTCCTACAAAAATTTTGCTTAAATAGAGTGAAGGATTACTAATGAAGGTCAAAAATTACGCTACTTTAGTCCTTCAGGTAAACATTGTGGGAAATATTTGGGAATATTTAATATTAGATATTTGGAATAATTTAGAATTATTTATGTTTGGAATTCCTTATTACCTTTTAAATTAAAGAATCATCGAATCACGAAACTAATTAAAATAATTAACAGTACCTAAGTACGAGAATTCAAAACAGATTTTGTAAAAAGTATTTGTTCGAAATATTGTTTCCTAGATGTTATGTATATTTGCTTTTATTTTTTTGTATTTGATTGTGTTTACTTTCCCCAATGTACCTAATATTAACAAGTGTTCATTTAAAAAAAAACTCTAGAGTGCTTTGAAATTAAAAAACAATTATTTTGTATGTCTGTGATTAATTCGTTCTCTCATAACCTTACTTTTTGACCGTTAAAAAGAACAGATTTTCATAAAAAATATTTATATATCATTTATAAAAACTGTTGGAAGTGTCTTCCTTGTTGTTCAACACACATAACACATGGACTTTGAACACTATTTATCAATCTTAGATTAGGAACTCTGGTGAGATGGTTCAGTAGGCAACCAACAATACAATGATAAAAACTGTTCTACGACTTCCGTAACAATCTCAGGACATGCTGCGAGTTTTTTTAATAATGAACACCTGTTAAAAACAAGATTAGATAAAAAAGCGTTTAAGCACATTTCCCAGTAAAACACGTACTTTTCTTATAAAAATTTTGCTTAGACAACACTTACCAATGAAGGTGGTCAAAATAATTCAAAAATCAAAAATGAAGGCGATAATGACATTGTAGTATTTTTAGAATTATCCGAGCAGGAATTGACTTATAGCTCGCTTTATGAGCAAGCAACCCACTTTTTTTTTAAATCATTACGTTATTTTGGCCCTTATTTTGCGAAATTTTCCAATGACAATGACTAGAGTCCACAAGTCATAAAAACGCAAATACCATTAAGTACGGGAGAAAAAACTGTGATGAGTTTTTAATCATTTTAATGGTCAACAGCATACCATAAGTTTTACAAAATCAGATACTTTGTAATTTTTTGTTTGTTCTTTCTTATTTGTTATTTTCTCTTATTATCGTTATTAATAATAAAGAGTTGGCCTTAATTTTAATGGGACAGTATAATCGAAGCTTAATGGTGTAAACCAGTGAATAAATGCGGTTGCTCAACTTACCTCAGAGGTGCTGGTGGCGCCTGAGCTGAGAGCTGGCGACATGGCAACAGCATCAGGACTAGGACACGGAACTTGAAAGGGGTGCGAGTGAGCAAATGACTGCTGGGGCATTAAGGGGGCTGGAGGTACCGGAGGAGCCCCAATTCCGGGCGCGCTGTGCGTTTGCGGCACCGGATTTTGCAAATTGTTCAAGAAATGTGCATTGCCCGGAGCTTGGAATGATTCGCTGAGATACTGCCTCACTTGACTCTTTTGTTTCTGTATCACATGGTACCTAGTAGGATTTGCTAATTTTGTTTGAACTTGTAAAACTTGGGGAGGAACCTCTACCGCTAAACTGTGCAATGGCACTTTCATGGCTGAGGCTGGCGGTCTTTGTTGCATGGCTTGAGCTTGTCTTGCTCTTTCTTGGGCCTGTCTTTCCTGCTCCATCAGTGCCTGGTCTCGCATCAGTTGGAGTTTTAACTGAGTTCGGGATAATGGGGTTGCGGTTTTTAGGTTTGGCGGACTGGAACAAACGACAGCTCCGAATTACGCCGAATTCGAAACGAGAAAACCACTCACGAGACGCTGATTTCATTATTAAAACTTGTTAATGCAAGGCAATTGCTTCAATTACTTAAACAAATACTGGCATAATTACGCTGCTTCACACTTGAGGTGGAACATTAGCAAAAATTTATTTATTTTCTTCGTTGCTTTGTTAATCCGCAATTTTAAATGTAATAACATAGTGATTAATAAAGTTATTTATCTCCAAACTGCTTTTTTTCCTGAAAGACATTAATCGGTCGTAAAATCACAAGATTTCCAAATCTGATCAAAAATCATTTCAATTTTAAATTGCAATTATTATACAGGCTGATTCTTTTAGGGCCTACATTAGAAACTTTTTAACTTCTAGTATAGCTACAGATTTAAAATTTTGTATACGATCTAAATCGACCATTCTGAGTTCAACTAAATTATTTTCAGAATGGCTGAACTTCCGGAACGATGAGAAATTGGCGCCAACTTTGAAATTTTAAATAGTAACCACCTATTTTTATTGCATTTTTGAATTCGCCTTTTAAAACTCATTAAAATTTGCTCATAGTTTTTGACGTATGTCATTTTTTTATGCAAATTTTCATTTACAGGGGTTAATTTGAAATATCACAGCTTTTGAACCCTTTACAGTAAGTGAATAATTCTTTTCGCATTTGATAACCAAAGGTTCGAAGGGTCTTCTAAAATATTCAGAATTGTCAACTGTCAAATTGCAAGGTTACTATGATTTATTGAAAATGATGATCAAAAAATAATTATAACACAATTTTTTCAAATGGAATGACCCTATTTTTTCAATGGCAATCAAAAGAGCATCGATTTTTATGGAGGCTTTTATCAACATTTTCTATATCTATCTCTTACGGTTTTTGAAAGAATCGCAAAAAACGGAATTTTAGCTCATTATTTTCATTTTTAATCGAGTAAACTTTCAAAAAATACGATAAAGTTCTACTATTAATTAAAAAAAATGTTCGATTTCTCCATGATTTTCAAAATTCGATGGCAGACTGACTGAGTTATGAGTCACTTTACATAGTTCACTAAGTTATAATAAACCATAATTAAATATTATTGTTTTATTGTTTATTCCATAATGAACCAGCTAAAACTAAATAAAATGTTGAAGTTTGACAATTGTTGACCATTTTGCAAGGCCTACTTGATTAACGATGAAAATCACAAAGTAAAATCCGTTTTTTGTGATTATTTCAAAAACTGCGAGAGATAGGTATAGGACGTGTTGATAAAAGTCACCATAAATGTCGATGTTCTTTCGATTGCCGTTAAGAAAATAGGGTGGTTCCATTTGAAAAAACTGAGTTATAACCGTTTTTGATAACCATTAAAAAAAAATCATACTAACCTTGAATTTTGACAGTTGACAATTTTGAAAATTCTAGAAGGATCTTCAAACCTTTAGTTATCGAATGTAAAAAAAAATATTCACTTATTGCAAAGGGTTCAAGAGCTATGATATTTTAAATAAACCCCTTCAAATGAAAATTTTAACAAAAAAATTGACATATGTCAAAAACTATGACTAACAACTTGGGTAAATTTTATTCAGTTTGAGAAGGTGAATTCAAAAATGCAATAAAAATGTGTTGTTACTATTTAAAATTTCAAAGTTGGCGCCAATTCGTCGTAGTTCCGGAAGTTCAGCCATTTTGAAAATAATTTAGTTAAACTCAGAATGGTCGATTTGGATCGTACATAAAATTCTAAAGCTCTAGCTATATTATAAGTATTGCATGATTTGTAGTTCTGCTTTCGTTTGGTGAACTGTAATTTTTTGGTACAGATTTTCTATTTTTTTAATTTCAAACTTAAAGGCTATAATTTTTTTTAGCTCACTGCGTTCAAGAAGATAAAAAATTAAGAGACTGGTTGCAAGTTGAATAACTTAAATTTTTTAAATGGAACACCCTATTTTTTATTATTGCATCAAGAAGACCTTTAAATTGTATCTCTAAAAACATTAACAGTTAAAGTATATCTTACTAATTGCTCAAAAGTTATTCAACTTTCAACATTAAAAAAAAGTATTAACTTTTGTTTCAGTAGTCGAAAAGTGAAATTTTCAGCTAATATTACCCTTAGCTCATTGTTCATCATTTATTAAAGTGAAATAACTGAAATTTTAATATTTACGGCGAATCTTTAAATCCTCGTATAAATTTTTTAGTTATTACTTTAGGCATTTGAAAATGTATGATTTTAGATAGAAAATTAAATAATCATTGAGAAGCAAAAACAACTTTTAACTTTTTCAAGTTATTCAACCTTTAACAAACTTCTTAATTTTTTTACGTGCGCTAAACAATTGGTACAGATTTAACTTTAATCTTTCCACTTTAAAGTGGTGGTCCTACTTTTCTAGGATTCTTAATTTTTGTTTCGTCAAAAAAATTAAATCGATTAATACAAGTTTAGATCAAAATCATCAGTGTTAATGGCTACGTCCAAAAGTGTAATAAAATCTAGTGTTCCATTTAAAAAAAAAATTTGATGGTCCGGTGTCAGGATCTACAACTTTTGTAAAAAAAAATAATTATTATTCAATGATTTAAAAGTCAGTGGACTTTAACAACTGGCTGGGACTCCCTGTAGGTACCCTGTATGCATTTTATTTGTAATAGTTTTTGTGGTTATTTCCAAACAGATCATAATTGGTCTGTTTAATAATTGGGAGTGGATTCGCCCAATAATATCCAATGACAAACACCTGAACCGTGTTGCAGTTTTTTGTCGGGTAGATTAAACAGTTTTCATTGGCCTGGTTATGCATTCGAGGAACAAGTGAGACGCTAAACCGGCCCGAGGGCGGCCGAATAAATTATTTTAGACGGTCTTTAGTTTCTCGGCCGACTTTTTTGACCAATTTGTGTATGTGTATAATATTTAGTGTTGACGTCAATAACACGTCCCCATTAAATATGCAGATGATAACATATGGGGAATTGCTCTAAATTGTGAGTCAGCTTAACAGGCACACAAAGCATTTCACACAATCCCATTTATTATATTATAAATTCTCTTAATTGAAAATTTTCACACAACCGGGCTTAGATTCGAACTATAATGGCATTGACAAATGGTAAAATGATAAGTAAACAATTTAATTAGCAGGTCCATATCTACGATAAATCCACAGCATGACACAAAAATAGTCAAAATTGTTATCGCGCTACGTCCACTAATTAATAACGTTATCAAATATTTTTGTTTAAGTCAAGTTTCGTTGCAATATCGTCCCAATTAATTAAAAGGATATATGATTTTTCGTATTTGGCAACATTTTAAATAAAATAATTTTGAAATCGTAACATGGGGGCGGGGTTAGTCGACAAATCCGCACAAAACTGATGCAATGTGTCGGAAAATAAACACAATAAACAATGCGTACAAATTTCGATATGTAGTAAGTTGGCTTTCTAAGAAGTGATATCGAGAATAATATTATCTGTAATTGGAGAGAAGTTAAAAAGGTTACGGATTTATAACCGAGTAGAACGCATTGTTTTATTGGGATTTTGCGTCTATAAATGGCTTGTTTCGGGAATAAATCGATACTCTTGATAAATTTATTGGCGGGCTATTTGTTCGGCCGTTGCCAAAGCGAACGCACGTGTGCCAAAATGACGGTTCGAAATCGATTTGGGTGAATTTTACCAAACTTGACATTTCAATTTGGTACACGACAGCAACAAACCAGTTCTATCTTGCATTGCACCATGGAAAATCAACATTCCGACGAATGCGAATAAAGTGAGAAAAAATTCAATCTCAAAACCGAACATCCTCTGATAAGCAACATTGGCGGATGAGTAATTTTCGCGCAGCTTTGTTTAATTTGAGGAAATCCTTAGTGCAGAAAGGTGATGTTTGGCAGAACTTCAAAAGTTTAATATTAGTATAGTATTTGGTTTATTAATAGCAAGCGTAAATTCTTCGGCATGATTTTGTTTAGCCCTTTTCCTCCATTCTCTTGCCTCATGACATCAACCATGTATTAAACAATTAAATCAGCGGCTCACGTGAGTTATTAGGCTCCGGATAATTATTCTTTGGCTCACCTTTCGTTTACAGGCATTGTTTTAGAAGTTAGCTCGTAAAACTCTTGATTTTTCGGAGTACCCAAGAGATCATCGAAATCAATCGCACTTTCTATATCGAAATCGTCGGACAAGAGAGCCGACAGGTCGTAACCTAAATCAATACCAGACTCGGCCATTTTTCACAATTCAATGCACAGATTTGTTTATAATAATTAGGTTGTGTTGGGCGATGTCATATCTCTTCTTATCCGCCGACTTATGTTTGAAAGACCGACAGCCAAACAGCAGCCGAAGTTTATTTAAAATCTAACTCGAGACTGAGTTTCCCTCAACAATGTCATGGACAAAGTCGACTTTGCGCACGCAACACTCACTTAGTGGGATTGGAACGCTCCCATCTTTCAAAAATCGCGCTACAAGCAAAATTTTTGCAAACGATTAATTTACAAAAATGACACATCATTACAAACATGAAAACCGCCCTCATTATTGCCGCCACAATTTTAGTCAAATTGGCCCGATTTCAGGAAAACGGCACCAATTTAGACGAACAATGGGAAAAGTTTAAGGTAGGAAAAACTTTTTTTAATTCAGTGCAACGTATTTTTTAGCAAACGTACAATAAAACCTACTACGGGTATCTTGATACTTCGCGCAAATTGGCGTGGCAATCCAACTTGGACAAAATTAAAAAGCATAATGAAGAGGCCGATAAAGGGCTGCATTCCTACTACATAAAGGAGAATGATTTGAGTGACATGGTAAGTCATTTATTCGTCAACTGTCGGAAAAACCAAAGCCACCGATCGCATAATGCATAAATGATTACAAAATAATGCGTGTAGAAACTGAGCCATTCGGGGAAAGAAGCTTTCAAGTTCTCATGCTTTAGAACTTGCATGCGAAAATAGCCCAAGTAGCACAAAACATCTTTTTGGTTGTGGCAGCTAAAAAGTTGTTGCAGTATGTCAACCTGATCTTAGTCATAATTTGGTTATTTCATTAGTTGTTTTTTAGTTAGATTAATATTTAAAAAAGCTATAATATGCTCATTTGGCTTTATATTAGACTCCTAATAGTTGCCCCACAATTTAGCTTTAATTTGGTATCTACGTAACTAAATAGTTATTTTTTAGGTTGCCATAATGCTTTTATGTCAATTGTAAATCCAAAATATAACCTTTTCACAGTAATTTAAAGCTGATATATTTTATCTATCACACACATTTTAATGACAAAATAATGTCTAAAATATTACTATTTCATGACCATTTGGCTATTCTGCCATATAGTTGTGAATAACCTATCTTATAACTATATGGCAAATTTCCGAAGTTGCCGTAATGTTTTCTTAAAAATAAAAAAGCTAAAATATAACGAAAATCTATCTGCAGAATGTGGTAATTTGGTAGTTGTCATTACCAAGTCACAGAGTAAATAGCCAAGGCTATATACTCTGTGACCAAGTAATGTCTATAACTCTTCCCTTTCGTAGCTACACAATAATTTTCCCATCATTTTAACTGTCAAATTTTATTTGTCGTATACCACATCTACGTTTCCTATACCAACAAAAGTGTATTATCTGTAGTGTGGAGTGTGAATTATGCCTAAAGTTGACATTAAACAAACTGCTTTTTCCTTAAAAATATTTAGGAAAAGCAGTACATATTACAGAAAATTAAAACGTCGAACGACTGACTCAACTTATTTAGTTTGTTTCGATTTAGTCATTATTTAGCCAGAAAAGCCCCCTCAAACGTAAAAAATAACTAAATACCATTTTGTTTAACTTAGTCAATATTAGGTTTCTGAGTCAGTACGGCAACCTTTTCCTAACAATCAGAGAAGACATACAAAAATGGCGGTTTTTTTGACAAGTACGACAGCGCAGACAGCGGCCATGTTAAATTTTTCTATCAATTTTACAACTATTTTATAATCATTTAATAACTTTGTTGTTGTCAGAATCATAATTACTGCTATTTTATAAAATTTAATAAATAAAAGTGATACATTTTTATAACTGAAATTAATTTAAAAGAAAAACTCTCTTAATTTTTTGAAAAAAATTAGTATGTTTAATAAATTATTGCTTTTTTTAAGGCGCGTCGATTTTTTCGAAGCATTGTATTCATATTTGTCAGAAAAGTAATGTCGCCAAACAAATTTTTTGCTTGGTTAACGAGTATTTGGAATTTGTGTATGCGTTTCAGTGATATCGCCATCCATGATGTCTACAAGGATTGAATAATATAACAATTTCTTCGTGACTCTTCAGTGACCACTAAATTACCATATTGTTATATTTTGATCTTGATGTCCCACAATTTTTCCTAAATTACAACCAAAGATAAAATGTTATTTTGTAGTTGCTGTTGGGTTGTACTTTGGAAACGATAGCCAATTAACAACAAATCGGTGGTTATTTAGTAAATAGTTGTCATTTAGTCATAAAATAGCAACCGCTTCCAGAGCATAACTTAGAGCTTTGAAACAACCAAATTGTTGGCAACTATTTGGTAATATTACCGTTATATAACCCAAAAATAAATGCCCATTTTTGGCACGGTGACGTTATGACAAGTTTGGTGAAACGTTTTCCTCGATTGTTGCGGTGACCAAATAGTTATCATTTTTGTTGCCAAAATGTTTTTACAACCGCTAATTAACAATCTGTGCTACTTTTTGTTGCACAAAACGTTATTTTGTAGACTACACAGAGCTATTTACAAAAAATGGTTAAGCTGACCAAGAGCACCCACCGCAAGATCGACCCTGAAGTGGTGGGTGATTTATTCGAGCTCCTCCACCACATCCCTGAAGAGATAAATTGGGTGGAAAAAGGATTCGAGACACCATCATACAATCAGAAAGACTGCGGTTCTTGCTACGCGTTCAGTATTGCCAGCGTATTACAAGCCCAGATTTTTAAACAAACTGAGAAGTTGGTACCCTTAAGGTAAATTATTTGAGTATAGGTTTGGGAAACAATCTAACTGTATTGTAGTGAGCAACAAATCGTTGACTGTAGCGTCTCTGTGGGTAACTACGGATGTGGGGGTGGTTCACTTAGAAACACGTTACGGTATTTGGAAAAAGCAGGAGGGTTAATGACGTACAGTGACTACCCTTACTTGGCCAGAGTAAGTTTTTGGGTGTTATTGCTTGTTTCGATTTTTGTTTTTAGCAACAAAGGTGTCGCTTTGACAAACACAGAGCTATTGTAAACTTGACAACTTGGGCGGTTTTACCTGCAAGGGATGAAAGGGCTTTAGAACTGGCCGTTGCTAAAATAGGACCTGTGGCAGCGTCCATTAATGCAAGCCCTCACACTTTCCAGCTTTACCAGTAAGGGTACTAACATTTTTGTAATTTGCCCCATTTTGATGCATTAATAAACATATTAACGAACGCAACGTCATCATGTCTTAATAGTCTATTTGACGGAACTATCATTTTAACAGAATTTGTATAGAATTCAAAACGGCAAATTACAAAAAATAGTATTGCAAGCAATTTAATTGTACTATTTTGTTTGCTTATTTTTTATATTTGCAGTTCTGGTGTGTACGATGACGTTGCCTGCAGTTCGAATCATGTCAACCACGCAATGCTCATTGTGGGATATACGAAGGATGCCTGGATTTTGAAAAATTGGTGGGGGAAGCACTGGGGCGAAAAAGGCTACATGAGATTGAGAAGGGGGAAAAATCGTTGTGGAATTGCGAACTACGCTGCTTACGCTTTAGTTTAATTAATTACATTGTGTATTGGAAACCTTTTATTATTTTTATTTGAGATGACATTCAACAGTATACTGAAACATTCGTTTTTTACAAATTTAAAAAATATTATATTCAAAAACGTTAATAAATCTTTAACATTATAGTCTAATATTAATTTATTAATTGTACATGAAATTTTACATACATTAAAAGCAAGGAAAACGTCGTGTTGGACTCGTGTGAAGAACTAAAAGAACGTATACAAACAAGAATTAAAAAAACTGTTGACATGTATCATCAAATCGTTACAGAACATTGTGTTTAAATTTGAATACCCATTATGTCTCCATTAATCACAATAGAAAATGAAAAACATCACTATCTTTTATACTACGTTACTGCACCAGACTTCGACTCAGTCTGACATATAATGTTGCAGATATTGACAAGTTGAAAAAAGCACACAGTAATAACAAAATGATAAACTGCAGCTTCAAATAAAAATAAAAGATTAGTTCGTATAAATTATATTTTGTACCTCTCCAAATTTGAAGAAATGGAAAACAACAATAAAAAATTCTAGATATAACAAGTTTTAATACTCTTCTTCTTGACAATAAAATGAAAAATGGAAGGTAAAGTTACAAATGATTGTAAAAAAGTGAAAACAATACGAAAACCATTCTAGATACATGAGATTTGTTTTAAAAACAAATGTAAAAAACATTTGTACTTTTCAAATGAAAGATATCCTAGTGTAAAATAAATACTACAAGTGTTACAAAGAAATAGTTAGACATTGCACAATCTAAAAAAGTTACCTAAATAAAGATCACATATTAATATTATCTAGAATGCTTTCTTCTCACACTGCAGCGATTGGCAAATAAAGATAAGTAGATATATTGACAGGCGAATTAACAGCACACCCCAACAACTTGCCGTCAAATACGGAACAAATTAAAAATAGTCAGGCGAAAAACCCGTGTTGGCACGTCGTTGGGCAGCAAAGTAAATATCGGCTACAGCTATTTGGCAGCAGCGTAGAGCAGTGGCCCACCTTAACACAAAAATATGTACGAAAATAATAAAGCTTCCACGCATCAGGTGGCGCCACTGCGGTTTGAACAGAGGCAGGTTAAAACGATTGACTAGAGTCGCATACAGCTGCAGGCTCCATATCCGTGACTACGCTACTGCTGAATTTTCATCTATGTACAAATGTCAAGATAAACGTAAAGGCCTAGATGTTGAATTTTCAAAAATAAACCAGGCCATATTGATACACCGCACGTCACACACACTTGTGCTTGGTTGTTATATAAATCTAAGAGCTTCTCTTTAGTACACTATCACAGTCAATTTAACCTGGTGATTAAGCAAAAACGACTTCAATTGTAAAACTGTCACTGTATATGTAAATATATTTGTATGATACATTATATAAATTTGTTATAGTTTTTTGGAAATTATCACCATCGTAAAATTTAAGATTATGGGAATATAAAAGTCACAGCAACTTTGAATTATCACATCACTCATCAGTTAGTTGTACGTGGTGCTTGATCCTCCGATGTAGCGATCCTGGTTACTACTGTACTTCCAAGCGAGAAGCGGGTGCGCTAAGACCGTGTTCAACGAATCGTTGTGTATCTCCAAGGAATTCGTAGCGTAGTGCAAGACCAGATCTTTCAGAGTCGGGTAAATGTTGTACGGTTCGGCGAAGCCGAACCCCCTCTTCGTATCATGGATAATACAGTGGTTGACCATCTTGTTGCAAGCAATGGACAGGGCATATTTCGAAGTGCTCGAAGTACGGATCAGAAAAGTGCCGTCCGGTTGGCCGGCCAAATACTTCTCGGCATCGATTCGCCGGCAGTCCAACATCAGCCAAGTGCGTTCGTCGTTGTGTATCAACGAATCCACATCGCATTCTTCGCCCGACTGGGTGTTGTATTCCTCGTCTTCGCTGTTTCGGTTCAACACTTGATTGATTTTCGTAGGACTAACACCACGCTCCTGAAGCCACCTAACAAAAAAAAAAAGAACTAAAAACAACGCACGAATCTGTGCGACTTAAAATTTAGGTGTAAAAACAATATATTTTGTAGGTATATTTGACTATATCTTCAATAGTCGTTTGCTGTTAAATAGTACTTATATTTCTGCATTTTTTTTTTTTAATTTTCTACAGTTCCTTACAGTGCGAGCTGAGCCGACACCGAGTGTTGCTCAATTATGAAATATCGACTAAGCCTAAGCCTAATTTTGGTTTAACTAAGCGGTCGACGTTGGCCGCTTAAGCCTAGGCTTATCGCTAAACATTTGTAATATTAACGTTATTAATACACATAACTTTATAATTTTATTGAAATCGTTAACAGATAAATAAAAGAGATCAAAGTAACAATTTTACGCCCAAAGAAAAAAAATTGGTCAATTTTGTTCAATATTATAATAATACTAATAATACTAGATATAGATATTATAATAATATTAATACTAAAGTGTAAAAAAGTTACTTGTTTACGTTCGATGAAAAAAATACAGCATGGGCCCAAATTGCATTAAGATTTAAATGCAACAGCAGACCCTAGTAGAGAAGCGGCGACAATTAAAGAAATCAAAAAATATGCCAACAATGTTATAAAAAACAGACTATTAGTAGGTCATCTACCCCAAATACCTACTTTAACAAACGTGTAAAAATGTTTTAAATAATGACAATAAATCACCGGATTCAAAAGTGAATTTGCTGACAGAAACAATTTTTAATAAATTTAAGTTCAGTTTTAATTAAACTTCTGATAAACAAATAAATCTGAACAAAAACAGTAATGAGTGTAGGGCCATGTAAATTATTGTATAAAATAAATAAAATACTTATTTTTATTCCAGTATATTAAACAATATTTTTTAATTGCTGCAGCGGATAGTCACGAAAATAATGATGTTAGAATTATTGATATGTAAATATTGTGATTTTAATTATAGCTTAAATTTTTAAACAGTAGAATTATTTAATATGCTTCAAAATTGAGGGCACTTAAGTCTTCAAATGCACAAAAGCAACAAATAAACTGTGCAAATCAATTTATTGCTGTGTTCTGAAAGAAAACGATAAATTTTTTCAGAAGAAAGCACAATAAAGAGCTCCATGAAATAAGAAAAAGCCATTTTAGTAATTAACAATTATATTGAGATATATTTTTAAACGTAACATTTTTATTATTATTATAACGATATTATTCCTACAATGTACAACTTCAGCACAGTTTAGCTAAACTTTCCACTGAGCAACACAACTACGGTTTAAGCTTAGCTTAAATTTAAGCCGGGATTACATAAAGAAAAGCTTAAGCTCGAGCTGAGCCACCGGGACTTAAAGTAACTATAAATTTATTAGTTAGTTAAGTAATAAAGTTGCTACAAAAATTTTTTGAAATCTGAACAAAAACAGTAATGAGTGTAGGGCCATGTAAATTATTGTATAAAATAAACTTTAAAAAAGTATAATGATAATAATTTACTTATTTTTATTCCAGTATATTAAATAATATTTTTTTATTGCTGCAGCGGATAGTCACGAAAATAATGATGTTAGAATTATTGATATGTAAATATTATGTGATTTTAATTATAGCTTAAATTTTTAAACAGTAGAATTATTTAATATGCTTCAAAATTGAGGGCACTTAAGTCTTCAAATGCACAAAAGCAACAAATAAACTGTGCAAATCAATTTATTGCTGTGTTCTGAAAGAAAACGATAAATTTTTTCAGAAGAAAGCACAATAAAGAGCTCCATGAAATAAGAAAAAGCCATTTTAGTAATTAACAATTATATTGAGATATATTTTTAAACGTAACATTTTTATTATAACGATATTATTCCTACAATGTACAACACAGCACAGTTTAGTTAAACTTTCCACTGAGCAACACAACTACGGTTTAAGCTTAGCTTAACTTTAAGCCGTGATTACATAAAGAAAAGCTTAAGCTCGAGCTGAGCCACCGGGCCTTAAAGTAACTATAAATTTATTAGTTAGTTAAGTAATAAAGTTGCTACAAAATTTTTTTTTCAATATTTGTAAACAATTTTGACTTTTCGTAACGCAAACATTTAATTTTTGAGGCGCAATAAAAAATAATTCATAAAAATGCTATTCGGACTTAAAGTTACGGAAAGTGGT
The DNA here is from genome assembly GCA_939628115.1 of Tribolium freemani. NCBI lineage: Eukaryota > Metazoa > Arthropoda > Insecta > Coleoptera > Tenebrionidae > Tribolium > Tribolium freemani. Next base: position 10,371,508 of record OW626792.1, on the reverse strand, counting down.
GCCGCCAAAAAAAATATGTATTTGTGAAAATTTGATTATTTTTCTTCTTCGATCAATAAAATGGTAATTAAAGGTCGGTTTCACTAACTTAATCAATCGTCAATTAGTTATTTGACTAATAATTTTCATTTATTAGTTAAATAAAAAAAAATTCACCAAACTTCTGTTCGTTATTTTCTAGTTAGTTAGCTGAAACGATGTTTTTAGTAGTGACAGTACAGAAAGTGTTAAATTTGGGATCTGTGCGCGTTAATTTGTGAAGAAGAATAATTCAACTGAAAAAGGAGGCTAAGGAATTTTTGTAATTCTAAAATAAAAATGACAAAATGACCGAAAATAACTGGACAATTTCGTCCAGTTAGATTATCTGGTGAATAAGTTCTAACTGAAATCGGTCAAGCAGTAAGTCCCACAGTTAACGCTATGGGATTAACTAAATATCTGTGTTTGTTCAATCGTTAATATCACGAAAAGCAAAGACTTTGTCATTACCTAATGTATTTGTCCCGTTCTTTGCGCAGACTGTGCACAACCGGTTTCAGAGCAGTCAGTTCGCGTTCAAGCGTTCGGTTATAGGCCTCTTTCTCTTCCAAAGTCTTATCTAAATGCTCGGAGCTCTCCTGCATCATTTTCAGTCGTTGCGTTAGTAATTTCTCGTTGACGGTTAGACCCACGATTTCGTGCGGTTGTGCTTCTTTCTTGACTTGTGCATGAGTTGCGATCTGTTCTTGGAACACTTTAACCAACTCTTTTAAAGCTTCTAAAGCCTGTCGTTTGGTCGAAACCTCCTGACTTGTCTTGTTCAAGTCTTCAGTCAGGCTGTCCAGGACTTTGTTCTTGTTCATGAGAGTGTTCTTAATGTCGCGTAAGTGATCCCAAAGCTTCTCCACGTCTTCCGTTTTCGCCGCTTCCTCCTCGTGGTTGAACATAGATACCGGATACAACAACTTTATGTCTAAGGAAGCGTTATATTGTGACAAAGACTCGTTACGAAAGTGATTTATCAATTCCACGACCGAATTAAAGGTGTACGGTTCGGTGAAACCGTATTTTCCGTTTTTATGGCAAATTTTTATTAATTTGTTTGTACCACCCTTACGAAGGGTCAAAGTATACTCGCCACTTTTCGTTGACGCGTCGCGCACTAAAAACGTACCGTCGGGAGTCTCTTTTAATTTCTCGTTGACTTCTTCCCGTTTTATATCGCCCCAGTACCATTCCGCGTCTTGGAGCGAAAAAGCGTTCGATTTTTCCTTATCTAATGTACTGTTTGTTGAAATTCGGGACGTTCCCACCGCCCGACGTGGCGGAATGGCCGGAGCTGAGGCGAATTCAGGCAACTTCACGCCCCAACTACACTTCAAAAGCAGTACTTCTAAAATCCTATTATGAGACTGAGTATTGTAGACCACTTGACTGAAAACGAAACGAAAATAAATACACAAGTCAATTAAGGGTGTCCGGGAGTAAATAAATTGGAAGTTGGCTCTTGAATTTGTAAAATTTGCCCCTTAGAAAGATATTTCCAAACAATCAGAAATAATCGAACAAAAATAATTTTGACTGGAAGTCAGTCTTATTGACTTTTGCCTTTGAGTCCAGTTACAACATAAAACATGCCAAACTTATTTATTTGGTGACCGATAAAATACACTCCAACACCACAATAAAACGTTTTTTTTTTGGTTTACAAATTATCGTTTATTTATTTTACGCAACTGTTTGTGCAAATGCTAATAAATACGAGGTACGGTGTGTGCAGTGCGATTAAGCTTTTGAAAAAAAGTATCAATTAAATTAAGAATTTGCTTTTTAATAACTAGTTTTGCTCAAATAAATTGGCTCACTGATGATAATAAATGCAAAACAATTTTTTTCTTTTCTTCCTAAAGAATTCTTTCTTGTTTTTTGAGACTGTAAATGGTTTTTCGTTCTTAATAGGGGATATTTCAGGTGAAGCGGACAACGAAAAAAATTTGACAACCTGAATTCGGTCATATTCAGGATAATTGTTCTCCTAGAAAGCATAATTGTAAATACATAATGATTTTTTTGTGTGAGGCTTATTTGTGAAGATATTGACTTCTAAAAAATTGACGAAATATGAGTCACAGAGTTTTTGGAAGCTTTTATTCAAAAAACTAATGCATACCAAAATAATTAAAATAGTGCTTTATATTCTTTGTTCTTTTTGATTCTGAAATCCGATTTATAATTTGAAATTTTTTTTGTGTAGAAAACCGGAAGTGAAGTTTCAAATCCGAATTTTAGTAACTTGGACCGTTTTTTTTTTTCATTTATTTTTATTTCAAAAAATAGCTTATAATATATAGATTTTACACTATAAGTCGCAAAATGGGATCTCTATTCGTTTAGGAGATATAGTACTTAATGTACACAAAAGCGCGTAATTTCTTGCGTAAACCGGCCTATCAAGTACATTAAGTACTGTATTTCCTGAACGAGTAGAGATCCCATTTTGCGACTTATAGTGTAAAATCTATATATTATAAGCTATTTTTTGAAATAAAAATAATTTAAAAAAAAATGGTCCAAGTTACTAAAATTTGGATTTGAAACTTCACTTCCGGTTTTCTACACGAAAAAAATTTCAAATTTCAAATTTGATTTTAGATTTAAAAAGAACAGTGAATTTTCTGTGTAAAGCATCATTTTAAATTTTTTACTATTTACTGTTTAATTAGAAATACAGTTTACAAGAACGTTCTGCTTAATATTTGGTCAATTTTTAGAAGTCAATAACTTTTTAAATAAGTCGCTCACAAAAAAATCATCACGTATTTACATTCATACCTTTTAGGAGAACAATTGTAACCGAATTTCAGGTTGTCGCATTTTTTTGAGTTGTCCGCTTCACGTGAAATGCCCCATAGTCCAGTCAAATAAGCCTTTAAAACGAAATGTTGTAGAAAAGCTTGCGTTTTTGTTTCAACCCCCGAGAAGGAGTGAAAGACGTTATAGCGAAAAATATACAAAACCTAAAATTGGACAAATTTTGCATTTATTTAACTTCCGCCTTCTGGAGAAAGCCAAAAAATTCATTTTTTTACTTAGGGTGGCTAAAAGTAAAAGAATGATATTAATTGATGTGACATTAATTACTTTTTAATTATTTAACATTTTTAGCCTTCGAAATGCTTCAGAACGCATTTTGCAGTAATTGTAAATTGCAATAACTTGGTGAGTGTTACAGATATCGAAATGATTCTTGCACCAAAAACTTATCTAAAGTATTAGCTTCATTTCATTTCGATTATGTAGGGGTCTATCTTTTAAAATAAAAGGCTTTCTCGCAAATCGAAACTTTTACTACACAAATATGCAACGTTACAAGAAAATGTATTTTTTTTACTTTCCTGCGTAAAACTGCATAAAACTGCATTTATTGAGGAATCTTTTGCAAAAAAATGAAGTTTCTAGTTTCTAGTTAAACGCAAAATTGGTCGATTTTAGATTTTTGTAAATTTTTCGTAAAAACGTCTTTTTCATAATGAGAACAATTTTAAATCCAAAAACGACCTTCGAATTCAAATTCCTCAAATTCCGCAGAAAATTTGACATGACAATCAATTGTTTTTGATAGTTTTTTAAAATTGTACATTTCATCCCTTTACACTTAATCACCCTCTGTTACTTTAATTAGTATCAAAAAAAGTCAAGAGAACATTTTTATGTAAAATTGTATGCTTTACAATTTTTATTTAAAACTGTTTTTCTACTTCTTACCAATTTTGAATTATCTTTAAAAAACACTTTAGTTTCGTTTTTGAAACACAAAATTCTTTGATTAAACGTTTTCAAATACCGCATAGTAACTTATATCAAAAATAAAGCTTTCCCACAACATTTCGATTTAAAGACTTATTTGATAAATTTTCAATTTATTTTTATTTCTCTGTTTATGATTTTACTTTCTATTTTAATATTTTATGTTTTGCTATTAAATTCTCTTTAAAGTTAAGTAGAATAGCACCAAGCTAGACTTTGCCTCATCATCTGTTCATTATTGTTTAATTTTATTCAATAAAGGTCCTTTATTATTATTATTATTATTATTAAAAAGTCAAGAAGTTGACCTAATAGTAGATAAAAAGAAACCATTTTTAAATAAAAAGCAGTTATTTAAAAAAAATGGTTAGGTGACCTTCAATCTCAAATTTTTTTTAAGAGGTTTGCTTTTTGCAAAACATGGCAACTTTGATGTATAACACTTGAAACTGTTGTGTATCAAGAGAGTAATCTCGGACACCCTAAGGTAATTCACGCGGACTTACATAATACGTTCCCAAGGTGGTCTCAGAAAAATGTGGCATAATGCCTGGATCAGAACAGTAGGGGGGCTGTGATTGCCCCTGGAGTATTCCATCTGGCACATGCGACACAAATGAGCCATCACAAATTTTAACGTGGAACGATGATTTTCAGGCAACTCTTCGACCAAACGTGTCAATTGGTTCGCGCAAGCTTCGTCAGTTTTAGCTTCTACAAAACACAAATCAATTGTATTTCCTCCTAAAACCTACTCTAGTCTTACTTGACGCTGTTAAAAACGCATCGTACCACTGGACAGGTACAAGAGGATCGGGTAACTCCCTAAGAAACTTTTTGATAATTCCGGCTATACAAACGGCGTTAAAATCGCTTAAATCTAGATTAGCCGAACCGTCGTTGATTTTCTCGAGCAGCTTGGCCATTTGATCAGGTGGAGGTGTGGCGCTGTAGAGATTATACAGTTCTAAAGTTTCATCGTTCTCGGCTTTCGATTCTAATTCGGCGATGAACTTTACGAGAAAAGCGGGCGCTTCCTGCATATCTCCGGGGAAAAACTGGAGACACAGCCCCCGGCCGAAGGCGGACGTGCAAGGCGGCAGGCCGGTGGCGGCACAAGAGCGATGAGCGACCAAACCGCAGTCCTGACAAACGAAACCCTGGTGTAGCAAACCTCGCAAGTATTTGTTGCATTTCCCGCAACGTTCTAAACTGCTGAAACTATGCTGCGTCAAGTTATGCGTGTGCGCTATATCCGAATCTTGGTCGTTGCTCAACATCTTGTTCTCTTGCTTCCCCAGAAGCTCCTCGACGCACGACAGGATCGCCATTTGGTGGAACTCGTCCTTGATGCCCATATTCTGCGGAGAATTCCGAGTTATAAAAAGAACGGCCTCACGGGCCACTAAATCGAAATTTCGCTGAAATATTTTACCCTTTCCCAATCGTTGTTTAATTTTGTCCAAAATAGGACGAGAAATCAATTTGTGCAACGAATACATAAACAATAAACCGTTTTTTTTTTAATTATTCACAAATGAAGCAATTTTTGCAAGATTTCGATGAAAATGGTCGAAAATGATGATTTTCGCATTTTTATTTTTGAGTTATACAAGGTGAAACGAAAAATGGGGACAACAGGGAACCAGAAATTCCTTATCTCTTACAAAGTTGCACCGTTTAAAAGTTAGAGGGCGCCAACGTTCAAAAATTATTTTTAAGCGAATAATCGATTTCGGTCAAATTTGGTACAGTAATTTGATATGAAAACCACATTTTTTGATACTGTTACTTTTTTTTTCTTATTGTTAAGTGCTGACCTATCAACAATTTGACACATTTTGAAACATATTTTTATTATACATTATCCAAATGGTGTAAATCTTTTTTTATTCGAAATATCCATTCTTTCTAAAAAAAATTTAACTTATAAAATTGTTGGATTGGTCTCGGTTTCGGAGTAAAAAAATAATTTAAGGCAACGTCTCAGAATTTCAGACGTCCGCCCACTATTATTATTGGTTTTTCAATCCATTTTTTTAAATTTTGGCTTCGTAAGTGTATGTTAGATAACAATAATGTAATTAGTAGTTAATTTAAATCAAAAAAGATATTTTTCCACAATATTGTGAATTTCTAAAAATCGTTCGACTGTCGTTATGGTTATAATTACAATTATAATAATTAAATGCATTTTAAAACCAATAATAATAAGTGGCGAACATCCGAAATGTTACAAATTATTTTTTTATTCCAAAAACAAGGCCGAAACAAAAATTGTTTAGAAACAATGAGCCGAATAAAAAAAGAATTACAGCACTCAGATAACGTATAACAAAAATATGTTCTAAAATGTGTTCAATTGTTGATGGGTAAGTACAGGGTGTTTCAAGTTTTAGGTCCAGTCAAAAAATAAATACTTCTAGTATTCCAAAATAAAAAATATATATCGCAAACGATAGAGTTTCTAACACGCTTCAGTTTGATGCTTTGCTGATATCCCAAATTTTCATGATATAAGCGTAAAACGCAAAAAACTACATTAAAAAATTTTTTTTTTTTTCAAATTATTCCAATAATTTTTTTATAATAAAATTCCTCCTATTTTTTAAATAAGACTTCCGAAACTGAAACAGTAAAAAACCCAAGGCGTATTGAGCAATTGAAATTTCAATTTGCAAAAAAAAGGGCGTTTTTTAATTGACAAGTAAAATTTTAGTCTGACAGTTAATGGCGTTTCAATTTTTTGTGAATCAAGCAAAGACACGAGCTCTGTTTTTTCAAAGGTGACTAAGATACACTATTTATTTGATCTTTTGCAAATTAGAATTTCAATTGCTCAATACGCCTTGGGTTTTTTACTGTTTCAGTTTCGGAAGTCTCACTTAAAAAATAGGTGGAATTTTATTATGAGAAAACGATTGCTATAATTTGGAAACAAAAAATTTTTTATCTAGTTTTTCACAATTCACGCTCATACCATGAAAATTTCGTATAACATTAAAGCATCAAATTGAAGCGTGTTAGAAACTCTATCGTTTGAGATATATTTTTTTTTCTTTTGGACAACTAGAAGTATTTATTTTTTGACTGGACCTAAAACTTGAAACACCCTGTACTTTACAATAACAAAAAAAAATCAAAAGCATCAAAACATGTGGTTTTGCTAACAAATTTCTTGTACCAAATTTCATCAAAATCGATTATTCCATTTAGAAGTGACTAATAAAATACGAAAATAATTTTTAAACTTTATAGAGGTAAGTTGGGTTAAATCGCTCTATTTTGAGCTGCGGAAGCTCTGGTTTTCTGTTGTCCCCATCTTTTCTGTAATAACACGTTATTATTACTTAAGAATTAGCAAAATTTCGTCAAAAATTACCCAAAAAATCCAAATTGGATCGAAAATATTGGTATTTGTGCCCTTTCGAGTGCTTAAACTAAACACTGTTTCAAGCTAAAAACTCGGTGTTCGCTTAAAAAATCGTCGAACTGGGTCAATATGCACAAAAACAATTTTTTTAAAGTTATTCAAAAATGAAGCAATTTTGTTGAGATAAAATCACAATTTCTGCAAAATTTTAATAAACCGGGCTAAAAAACAATAAATTAGATCAAAAATGATATGACATTAGCATTTTAGGGCGCAATTATTTTTGATTTAGCGAGTTTTCTTCAAAAATTACACAAAAAATCACAGAATTGGATCGAAAATGACATTTCACTTCGGCAGTATTTTGAAAGCTTTTCATCCACAAAAGCAATTATTTGGCACAATTTCGATAAAAATAGAAAAATGTTACGTTTAAGAGCGATAGTGCAATTCAATCAGACCATCAATTATTTTACAAAAATTTCGCTGAAATGGATTGAATTTCTTTTTTATTCTTTTCTAGAAAATAAAATTCACTAACCCAATTAAAATCCCCCTTAAAGATGCTCATCCAGCCCGATTTTCCCCTAAAAAGCCGGGCTTAATAAAACTTAAATTATTTTTTATATTTTCATTACTTTTAAGAAAAATAAAAATTATTGAAATTTAGTAAATACTATTAATTTCAATCACATACTGAATTTTCCCCAATTTTATTAATATCCCCTTTAATTTACTAATAAAATAAACCAGTATATTCAATTATTTAATCTTTAAATTAGGTCAAAAATAAATTTTTAAATTGTTTGAAATACAGTTAGGTTACTCTTTCCCTTTTTTGCCTTTCAGTCAATAACTTACCTTATTTCGCATAGACCCAGTCACGGTCGAAAATTTATTTATTTATTTTATTTGTAAACGACTTATTTTAGAAAAGATCATTAAAAACGACGTAAATTAACGTTCTTTTGGCCTGTACCTTGGTACCCAGAAACTATTTTTTTTAATTTTAGATCGGCTTTAGGGAACTGGGAATAGAATAATGAATTTAGAAATTTACGTATAGCAACGCTTTTTCCTAAATATGAAAAAGTGATAATTTATTGCACCTTCCGCATTATAAATTTCACAATCATCAATTTTTTCAAGCTTCAAACGGATTTGTGTTTGGGTTTATCGTAGAATGGGTCAAAGGTTTTCGATTTAGAAACTCGGTGCTTACAATTAACTTTTCCTTGTCCAGATGGACCAAATCTGCGCCTTTGATGTCTTTGTATCGGAAGATGTCCGAGCAGAGGTAGAGGTTGGTCGCCGCCATCCATTCCAACACTTGGGCCGACGTCCATTCGGCTATGGGCTGAAACAAAATTGGAAGGATTGCATTTTATTCGGAATATCGGAAGTGTTTATGAAATTTTCCGGTATGTGCGAGGGTTGCGCGACCCTCTCGTCAATTGGGGTTGGAGAGAGAACGATCAAGGCAGCGGTAAGACGGGCGCATAGCAACGCGCGCCGCTTTCGCCATTGGTGGATTGTGCACCTATCCGGCTCGACTATCAACTCAATCGAGAGTAGCAGCCAGATACCTGACTAGTGTATAACATAGGATGTTATACATATATTGTGGAAATCTCGCTACTTCCAGTTAACTTTCAAATCTCAATAATCAATAACTAACGTCCAACAAGAAAATTTCGACGGTCCGTAATACCAATACCAGTTAATCGTCCACATCAACAACGACCTTGGTTTAAATTTACACCAGATTTATAACGATCTAGGCTCCGCCACCAAGTGCTAGATGGCGAAGCTGGCTTCCTACATCTAAACATAAACGTAAACGAAAACTTATCAAAACGTCAACAATACCGGTAGCTCCTTATTTATGTATCCCCAGCCGATTAGAATAGGATCGGCAATTAAAAATCGCCGTGTGTATAATAATGTAATCGCGTGACCCGTGATAATAAGGTTGAAATTCATAAAACAAATCGACCAGCCTCTTGGCTATGTATATAAATGACGTTACACAAAACAAAGCTCAATGTTAATTGTTACCAATTACCACCAGTGACCCACCAGACCTGACCGATAATCCGGTTACAACCGATTAGGCGATTTTCCCGACGAGTTGGTCCCGGAGCCCCAGATCGCGCAAAGATGTTGCGATGCGATGCTGAGGGCGGGCCTCGGAAGCCTCGAGAACACGTGTGTCCTGGTGCTGTATGTGGCAACCGGCAACGTCGCACCGAGCTGGCAACCTTGACGGCACGTCGTCAACTCATATAGGTCACGCCAGAGTGTAGCGTAACGGCCGGCCAGGTCTGGTTGACCCCACATTCGTAATTTCGAAAAGACACTTCTCGTTTAATCACACGCCGACACTCACGGACCAAGGCAGCGCCGCTTGACTTGACAAAATTCGAGAACGTCCAATTTTGGGACCAAACTGCAAAAAATGACAATAAACCGTCGAACGCGTGCACAATTCAAAACTCACTTGGTATATCCACGTGCATGACCTGTGGTTTAGAAATTCGAGAGTGTCACTGAAAAGTTTCCGAAAATAATACAATTTTTTTAATTTGTTGCATTTTTACGGCGGTATGGCACGCCCCTAACACAATGGCCGGCTCCTGAACGCGATTTTAGTTATTTACTTGGAGGTATTTGGAAGGTAAAAAATGCCCTGCTGATCCAATACGCTAATTGTGATTTTTAATTGAGAAAGCGACGCGCATTATTCTTAATACGGCGATTCCGGCCGCAAAATACCAAACAAATGATACTAAAACGGCTAAAATTACAACGTTTAACAAGCAACAATGTTACATACACTTTGCGATCGAATCAAATTTCATTCTGTGGATTAATACTATTTATTATTTACTAGAAAAATTTATCGCGTTGCTATTATTACCAAGTCAAAGACACTACAATCGTAATCGAACGAATTGTTCGAATTTCGACGGTACAGTCGCATTTTCGTAACGAAATTTATTAGAATGAGGATGTCATAATAGATGAATATGTAACTGGCTCTAAATGTCAATGTCAGTCACTTATTGTCATTATCATATGATATTCAAATTTTGCGAAAAATGCATTTGTTATTGCATACGGATCGGTAGAACAATTTCAGCGACGACCGAAATAAGCCATGCAAACACAATTAAATTTTAATTACTTCTAAAATGTGAATAATTAGGCATTTACTATTTAGCGTAAAAATTAATTAGTTTGAATATAATTAGCATAAAAAAGCGTTAAATGTTTTATTGATTGGGAATGGATTCAACCAGCCAGACCCAGTGGAATAAAGAGTGATTGTTCGCCGACAGTTCAAAGTGGATGCAAATTGCATTTTAACAAGCGAATTTTCTCTCAAAAAGAATGCCTATTTTTTAAAGTCGCGTTTTATCTAAATGTCAATGTCAAAATTACAATGCTATTTTGAATACAAAATTTATTACATTCAGAATCTGGATTGAATATAATTGATTATGCATAGAAAAATTTACACAAAAATGTTTACGATGAGGAGGGATGCCTCCGGGTGTTCCGGGAGAAGAGCTTTACAAGATCCCGGTTTTTGTGGAAGCTTATCTCTCTTCCCCCTTTCCTCCTTCACATATCAATTTTTTCCAAATTTATTCGCCATAAATCACTTTTCTTCGATAACAACTAATTTAATTGGAACAAACTTAAATCCAAATGCAGATAAGAGGAAGAAATTGCGCTCAGCTATGAATAAGACAGGCGGTACAACTAATTTTTATTCCTGTCAATGTGCAAAAATAACCTTGAATTCAGTACAGCTGGTTTTTGACTGTCAAATTAGTATAACATGTTTCTCTTACTTACCTCCTTTTAGATTTCGTTTCGGGCAGTTTTTTCGCACAAAGATCACTTTGCAAATTTACTGCTGTTTAATCGAAAACAAATAAAACAAGAGGCACTAATATCAATGAAACATTAATTGATAACAACTTTTATCCTCGCCAAATGAACTGCATCCAATTAAAAATGTAGCAAAAGTTGAAATTCCATGAGTCACGTTTAAATTTGCTTATTAAAAAACGATTTATCCGATAGAGATTTTATTTGGCTGACGACAAAGTTAATTAGCATTTATTAAATAAATTCGTTTTAGAGTAGAGTCAAAATATAAAATCAAAAATTGGCTTGTTTTCGCACTTTCTCTAATTTACGCAATTTTCATATCGTAAACCGTTCCTGAATTTCCTTTTGTATCTCTCTGAAATTCAATAAGACGTCAGTTTGTGGTAATATGCATTTTAATCATCGATTTGTCTCCTACACGAACAACATAATAACATTTGAACTCTCTCATAGTGAAAATATGGAGGAGTGTCAAATTTTCCTATCTTCTGGAAATATTAAATAGTAATCTATTTTATCTTAATGCGTTAATAACTCTGATCTAAAATTAGATTCCTGGAGGTTAATAAAGACAATCGCCAACAATTAAATAAATACTATAGGTAACCAGATGTATCCTTCATAAACCACAAATTAGATCATTACGGTTGTTTTATCTTATCACAATGATAAACGCGTTTAAATTAAACAAGGCTTGCACCACCTTGTCTATTGTACGATATGTTTTGACTCGGATTAGAATGATTGTGAGTAAAGCTATCGATTTCGCAGAAAACTTGATAAATAATCGAAAAATCAACGTCTCAATTTGATAGCAACTTCTTACTATTTACGTTATTGTTTATATTTTACTTTATAATGCAGCAGCGATTGCTGTCAGTTTTTACAAACAGGATAACCTTTTCATTACAATGTTTAATACATATCCTTCTACAAATAGCTTGAATAGTAAATTCGTGACATTTTAGCGTAATTTTTCTTCAAAAATTCATAAACAAACGGCGTCCTTATTCCACTCCTGTCAGAATAAAGATTATAATATAAAATTAATGTCGTGCGGATTTTTTTAACGTTACAAAAATGAAACATACTTTCTAAAAATATGGCGGCCCGATCATCCGATTCCAATTGTATTAATAGAATTTTCTGGTTTAAACAAAATAAAAAAATATTTCGAGCTTTCCGTACGTTCCATTTTCTCGCTTCAGATGTGCCAAAAAAAAACACGGCGATCACATCTGACATGTGGAAGGAAACGTTAATAAGAAATTTTCTCAAAATATGACTGCAACCTTTCTTCCTAATAACACGTTCTAGAAATAACTCGATTATATAACATCATCCACAACTGTCTTTACGTATCCCTCCGATGGCAACGACGGGAAACGTACTTAAATATGGAATAATGTTAAAACGCGTGATAAAAATCGTATCTATTTGAACTGATAACGCTTTATTTAAATATTAATCTTACACACACTAAGGAATTTATCGTGATACAAATCACGTCATTTTTTCTACTTTCATTATTTTAAATGAATAATCATCAGGTGCTATTGAACTAGTAAACACAATAAATCTTACCATAATAAGAACAAATCCCAATGGATTGAAATCCGAAAAAATGAGATCATGTTTCTGATGATTTCTTATCTAAATATAATCCCAATAGCAATAACCTTTTAAATGACTGCAATAATCAGAAGTTGATTAAATTAGACTGAAGAAGATTCTGACAAATTTACGAATACGAAAGGGAAAATATCCACGTTTTTGTGTGAAAAATCGATGAAAAATATTAATTGAACGGTCGGCGCTTGGAAAACATTTTAACGGAGCTAGAAGTGAAGGGTAATTAATATGCAAATTGACTGTGTCATTTATGACGAAATTATTTAACATTATAAGTAGTATCCGAAAATTTATGTAAAAAAATGGTTTTTTTCATACTTGAAAGTACATACAGTTCTAGGATCTTTTTTTGTAGTTGGACAATATATTTTTTATAGGACGTCAATTGTGAAATAGTTTAATATTATCATAATTATAAAATAATTTAAACATGAAGAGAAACTTGCTTGAAAAGTCGAACGGCGCCGGCGAGGAAATATTCGTACATTTTCGATCAGTTGATTAACATTTAATTAATGTTACCAAACTATCTCGAAGCTGTCAGTATAATATTTAACGGTGGAAAAACTACAAGATTAAGTTTGAATTAACTTCCTACCGTCTAGCTAGAACAAATTGAGACCGTTTAACGAGCACAAGGAAAAAAAATGTTGGGGGTCAACCGATAAAATTCTGTATCTATAATGTTGCAATAACATTAATTAATTCTATTTAAAAATATTCAATTCTTCTTTTGACCTCTACTCTGAACTTGACGTATACGTCAAAATGGTGACCCTGCACTACCTCTAGGAAGAGTTCCAAAGGTTGAAGCGCACGAAGAATGCGACCACTTTCAGGTAAGAATCAGATGAATTTCACTCAATGACAAAAATACGCCAGTTTAGATTTTTTCTTGGCAAGTTTTACGTTAGTGCCTTCGTTGACATCCAACAGTTATGACTTCCTCTCTTTTATCTTTTGTTTGAAGCAATAAAATTTCAGACCTTGCCATCGGTACACGACGTCTAAAAATAACAACGCCCCACTAATCACTTTTTGCGGCTAAGCATGTTCTTGAATTAAAAAATCTGCCGAAAATTAGTCCAAATCCAACATTATTTTGTTGTTTACCAGCGCTTTTTCATCCAATTATTTCATAAAACAATCAAACAAAATAAAAGCAAAAAATTGACGAATTGGGTCGCTTTTGAGCTACAAACTTTGCAAAAATCTGACGCCAAATGATGCAATTTCTTTTTCTTTTTCCAACGTTTAGTGTTTTAAGCTGGTTGATTGCGGTTTTTTGAAATAATTTTATTTTCACTACTTTAAAAAGAAAGTGCACACAAACTTCCAAGAATTCAAACTACATTCAAACATTCAAACAAATTATCGTAAAACAGAAAACATCACGTTACTACCTAATTGTTGGCGTTTTAACTTTGTTTTTTCCTTTCAATTATTACTCTTAGCCAATTTTGGGCTCTGTATAAATGTCTCACTCTCGACGTATTGACAATATTGCCAACTTTACTGTACAATTTTGTGTTAATATAGAGTCCGAGCGAGTTGGAAAAGCACATTATTGATTAATCTTAAATTAATCTTTTTTACAAAAGCCGTAGGCTGTAGATACGAAATTGACTTAACTAAAATAATTTATATGTAGTGTTTCCAAAATTATTTTTTTACAAAAACAAGCTTTAAAAAAATATTACATGAAAATAAAGAATCCTAAAAAAGTAGGACTTTCACCACTTTAAAGAAGAGAGTTCAAACTTTAAGCATATGTTTTTTAGCTCACAACAATCAAGATAAAAAAACGAAGTCTGTTTGTTGCAAGTTGAATAATTTAAAATTTTTGACAGAAACACCCCATTTTTTCTCTCGCACCCAAAAGACTTTTAAATTGTCTCTCTAAAAACACTAACAGTTAAGTGTCTCTTCTGATTACTCAAAAGATATTTAACACTAAACATTAAAAAAATTATTAACTATTGTTTCAGTAGTCGAAAAGTAAAATTTTCAGTTAATAATAACTTTAATGTTATCTTTAGGCCATTATTCGTCATTTATTACAGTGAAATAACTAAAATTTTAATATTTACGGCGAATCTTTAAATCCCGATATAAACTCCAACAAATGATTCGTGGTGGAGTTATGGTCACAACAATGCTCATGAATAATGTGCATTGTTGCTGAAATTAACTTTTAACGTCAAATTCTTTTTAGTTATTAACTTTAGGCATTTGAAACTTTATGTTTCTAGATAGACAATTTATTAGGGAAGCAAAAACAGAAAATACGGTGTTCCATTGTTTAACAAATTTATTAATTTTTTTTACGTTACCAATTAATGCGCTAAAGAATTGGTGTACCAAACTTTAAACTGATGGAAGTCCGACTTGTCTAGGATTATTAATTTTTGTGTAATAATTTTTTCATTTAAACAACCAATACAAGTTTAGATTAAAAGTTACGTCCAAAAATGCAATAAAATTTAGGGTGTTCCATTAAAAAAAACAACTCGTATTGTATTTGTATTTTAGGCGATGCAGGACGTTACGGCTTTTGTAAAAAAATATTTATTTCTCAATTACTTAAAGGCAATAATGGACTTTTCCACCTCACTGACAGAGAGCTTACGCTCCTAATAAAACTGAAATAATTTCAAACATTAAGATAAGAAAACGTACTAAAGAAAAAATTATAAAATTCCGAACAACCGTCCCTGAACCCACCCCACAATAAATAACTGGGTTCAGTGTGTGTGATGTATTTACTTGTGTTGTCCCTATAAAGGGTATGCCCAATTCAGACATTTTGCCCAAGATAAAGCAAGTAATTAATTTCGAGCTCGTATTTGTGTATTGGCATCCTTGTCGTTGTCTTTGTGCAGGTGGAGGAATTGGAGGAAATGGTGGTGGAAGGAAATAAATGTTTGGAATCAGCATTTCTTTCTAAAACAACGCAGAATAATAACACGTGAGTATAATACTATGCAAAGGAGGTGCGATTTATATATGGCAACATCGGACTTGATTAAACCGCGGCAGGCTCATACTTTTAGGTAGGTAAGGTGTAACATGTAAAGGGTTATCAGAAGAATCTGGATTTGGTTCGTTTCAAGGTCGAAGGATTTGGGCTACGGTGTTGGTGTCACAAAGACTTGAACGGTTGCGAAGAATCCCGTGCACGATTATCGATTTTATGGAGGGCGATTCGCCTTTGTTCCGGCCGGCGTCCTGGCCGTCAGCTGTTTGTCAGGTTTGGCTTACCTTATCGTGCTCAAGCGTCGTCGACGTCGTCGTCGTCGTCACTTCCTCGTTCTTAGGACATTGGTGTTTGGCGGCGAACCTCGCGCACATGTCGTGGAAGCAGCCGAAGCAATCTGAAGAACAGAATGAACCGCACATGCAGCAGCAGGACATTTCGCAGGAGCACATCAGCGGATGGAACGAGACGATGCGAGCGCAAAAGCCGGCGCCTGGGCCGTCGACGTCCACGTCGACGTCGGCGGCCTCCTTCTGCCCGGCCATCACATTCAGCGCGCTCAGCGTGCTGTTGATCTCGCACACCATGAAGCTGTCGAGATCGACTTCAGAGCCCGGACGACTGACCCCTCGCAACATGTAGTTCTCTTTGTCGATGTTGACCAGCGGCAGGAGTGCGGAGTGCTTGCAGTCGGGCACTTTCAAGCGCCGGTACATTTTACTGCTGTCGGAGGAGTCGCCCAAACCACTGCCCTCCTGGCTTTCACGTTCCGAAACGCTCATCTTGTCATGTTACCACCGTTTGCGAATTCTATCGCTTAAGACAACGTTAACTCACGACTACCTCGCCGAAACTAGCCAGTTCTCCCTTTGGAACGTTTCTTCAACGCGCAAACGCAACTTCGGCTCGGCGCAAGCCCCCCTTTTGCCCCGCATCGAATAAAACTACAAACGACAGTGGCGCTGCCATCCAACAGCGCAAACACAATATACAATAAATCCTTAATTATTAATTTGTCGCCCTTTCGTTTACCATTCATTTCTATTACTCCTGCCCTTTCAAAGCTGACCAACACTTATGTAATTTTAAATTGATTTAGAAAATTGTTACAATTATTGAACTAAATCTAAAAATTGGAAATATCTAAAAATGTTTGGCGGGAAATTATCACTATTTGTTTGCTTTAAAACACCAATGACACGTGTAGCAAGATGCAAACGATTTGATTAATTGATATACCAAAAAGGTAATAATGTGCTACGTGTAAATTATTTTTTTGAACAATTTGTTCCATAATCCTAATCGTGGAATTAAAGTGTCGCAACAGCGATTAGGACAATTAATCAAATTAAAGTTAATAATTAACGGGCGCACGCCACTGGTCAGCGGCAGCTGCTTGTGCCGAAATCCAAAAATATCAACACAAATCAAAATTCAGTTAAAGTTTTATGAAAATATATATATATCCAAAAACTCGCACAGAAATTGCTGGCGGTTCGAAGTTTGACCTTGATAAGCACGCCGTTGCAGTGAAATTACAGCGATGCCAAACTTACAACATCATTCAGATAACCCCGAATTTGTTATAACTTTTTTGGCGTAAGTCTCGAATGATTATTTTCCACATCGTCTCGTTCCAGTTTGGGCGAAATTTCAACTCGTACTTACCCTTGCATTTTACGCCAACGGGGCCCTGTCCCCAAATATAGTCCTTACCTTTAACACAAAACGATTAAATTTACACACCAAAACGAAATCTTATACAAAGACTTCGTCTATTTTATATAAACTTCAAGTGTAATTTACATTAGGTGTGACCTCCATAAATATGCAAATACACGCTACTACAAGTGATGAGAAATTCAAAAGTTTACCTTGAAAATTCAAGTGTAATTTTGAAAACCTATATCTATCGCGTTTCATGCAGACGTATTTACTAATTAAGATAAGTTTCCAGAAAAAACCGTCCATAATCTAAGATCAATAAACAAATGATAATCAAGTGATAGATTCACCACTGGGAAAATTAAAAAACGTCCCTAAAACTTCATTCATGTGGCAAAAAATTAAACTTTAGACCATTGACAGATAAGACGATTTAGGACAAAAATCGATCATAATCATCTCTTATACAGATACCGTCACCAACCGACAGTCAAGATTAAAACTAAACAGCAAGACAACTCGTCAATATGGTCCAAATTTAGAATAAAACAAATAAAAACCAACTTACAATGTGTACATAAAATCGGTTTTACAAAGTAGACTCGAGTGATGTCGTGGGTGGTTTCAGTCTTCCCTTTACAATCTGAAACAACACATGTCACTTGAAAATGTTATTTTTCCCCAACGAACAATTAATAAGCTCGGTCGTAAGCAAATAAAACACAAATTCGGAAAATGATATTTAATGGTTAATTTCCCGTCACATAAACCAGAATTATCGGTTTAGAAAATTCACTTTCTTATTTTCTGATATTTGATAGTCCCTTGCATCATCGGGTGAGTAGTCAATAATATCGCCTTCAGACCCGCTGGCAACAATAATAAATTATTTTTAACGTAATCCTTTGCAAACACTTCGTTCTTTACATTCAACTCCATTTTTTATGTCAACTGGACGAGCTATATTAAAAAAAGATATTCTTATCTTTATAATTATAAGTGACTGTATTTTATTACTGTTACAGGGTTATTTGATTTCATTAAATTTCCAAAAGAAAGTAGTTTACTTCACGTTTTTCATACGTTTAACATTATCAAAACTGAATTATTTATGCGATAACTTAGTTAGTGACTCTTGGTAATTATACAATTATCACAGATAATTAAATTTGCTATTGTGATATAAATAGACTGGATAAAGATTCTAGTCAAACACGTGTGCTTCTGACAGTATGAGTTTAATTAGCACTAATCGGCAACTAGTTAAAAATTCAGCACATAAAATGATAATGAAAATGTCAATATTTGGTGATATTTATCGTAGGCGTTCGTAAAACTCCGTACTATCAAGAGAATAATTTCTGGTTTACGCCGTCTGAACTATTCACGCCCCTCTTGTTTTTTATTTGATTACAAAATTGTTAAAATGAAAAAAAGCAAAAATAAAAAATACCTGTTTCTGAAATAGCCACTCCTAAAGCGGATGGATGATGTACAGTGTTATTCACTTCAGACCCAAGCAGTTTTACACATTCCACTAGAAAAAATTAACATTGCTCAAATTTAGTGAAGTATTTATCGGTTGCCTAAAAAGGGTATAGAAATTGCACAGACTAAGTGGGTCTCGTGCTGTATATTTGGTTGCCTAACGCATTTAAGGAAAAATTTCCTGAAGCCAGACTTACCAGGAACGTATCCTTCTGACCCTGTCCGTCTGTTATAAGCATATAACCATCCAGGCTTTTGAAATTCGCTGGTGGAAAAAGGACTTTGGACTGAAATCTCGAACACATCATCCTTCTGAAACTCTAGACTTGTTGTATCGCTTGAAGGGGGTGTGAATGACTGTAAAGCCTTGTACAAAGCATAGTCCCCCATCGCAAGTAACCACCATCAAATGCCCCAATCGAAAAACATAACTTCTGCATAACTAACTTTCTAGCCACAATTGACAAATTATCTAAAGACGGTCTTGAGTAGTCATTCATGACTAAACCACTAACTTAGCACTGAGAGGAATTGTATTAGTCGCAACGTCCAAAACTTCCAATAATTCATTGTTTTTAGTTTATTTAACTGCAAACCACTTTCGTCAAATCAGTCCGGGAGTCTGGACTATTTACTAACCCACAATTATTTCCAAATTTACATCACTGCAAACGGCGCACTTTCAGAAACTTTCTTGCATCTGCTACTTATTCGAATCGGACGAATGTCCCTTTTTAAATTTTAAAAAGCGTATTTACTTCGTAACAAAAACAATACTCGCAGTGGCCACAACAATGGCGTCACAGATTATCTCAAAGAGTCACTTTCTTTAGAGAGAAATGTGATTGGCGCGAATTCATTTTCGAGAGAATATGGGGAGAATCAAACGTTATCGCTGTAAGCGTATACCTTACACTTTTAGCGTAAACAATATCTCATAGTAAATAAGGTTTTTGCGTTCCATTGAATAATTACACCAAACAGTTTTTTATTTCACAAATTTTAGAAATTATAAACACACACAATTTGATAATAACTGATAAATCTGTGCGATATTATTCACTTGTTACGTAATCAACGTACTTATTATTATTTTCACATTAGTTTTGTAAAAATTCGCAAGAAAGTAACTTCGCTCAGGCCCCACTTTGTTTGAAAAGCCAAAAACCGTTTCACATTTCTTTTCAAAATTAGCGATTTTTAAAATTTAATAATTCGGCTATTGTTTGCCAAAACAACGTATACAATTACAACAAACCAGATGATCGTATTTATTCCATTTATTGTACACATAAAAATATAAAATACCAATTACAGAGTATATAATTTTGTTTAATTGACGAAACCAAATTTTGGTTAAATGTAGGCGTTATTTGTTAAGTCTGGAGCTTTTCCCTCCTTGACGATTCTTAGGGCACGCAAAACGGAAACTTTGTCCAATTCGCTTTGAGTCGGTTTTTCGTTATCTAAACAAATATCTTTAGCTCTGTCTTTGAAGTGTTCTAGCACCTTAATCCTATAATCAATTGTGGTAGCTACGCAATTACCTGTCAGAACTAAATTTTCCAAACATGGTAAATCGCCTAAATAGGTAATCTCATCAATATCATCGATTTTATTACAACTTAAATCTAAAGTTACTAAAGAATATAATTTCCGAAAACCCTTTAAAGAAGAAATACTATTTTGTGATAAATTTAAAGTGAGTATGTTTCCAATTTTTGTATGTAGTTGATTGCACATTGAAATTAAATTATTTGATAAGCTTAAGTGTGATAAGTTCGATAGTTCTGCCAGGCCCGATATACACGAAATTTTATTTGAATCTAAAATTAATGTTTTCAAATTAGGCACCAGACTTATCGTTTTGTCTATCTCTATTAAATTATTATTTGTCAGGTTTACTACTGTTACATTGGTCCAAATCTAAAACAAAAACGATTAATTCATAACAATTTAAAGCAAAACTAATTACTTGGTATGTATCTAGAGTGCACTTATGTAAAACATCACATTGTAAAATTTGACTAATGTTACTCATATTTGTGTTGTGGACATATAGTTTTTGCAAGGTACTCCGTAAGTTTCCTAGAGAGGTGATTTTATCCAAAGACACTTTAACCAAAACTAACGACGTCAACTCCTAAAAAATACAATAACACGAGAGTTAAAAAAAACACAATTCACCTTAAACGAAGCTAACTCAAATGGTAGTTGGTTTGGAATAATATTACTGTTGAGATATGGAGTTCCACTTCCATTAATTGTTAGCGCTTTTAACTGTGAATACAGATCCAAAACATGAGTAAAATCGTATCTACTGTCAGTGTTTTCAATAGGCGGAAATGGTTTTTTCAAACATTCACTTACTGCATGCAGCTAAAAAGTTGCGATGAAATAACAAAGTATTATTATTATGTCATGTGATACCTCTAACGGCGTAAGTGTGTAACTTTTACTTGAAGATAATAAAATATCTCCTTCCAGAAAAAACCTCAAGGCCAAATTTTGCAGCAGAAAAAAAATATCGTAAATGTGAAAATTAAAAAATTCGATAAATATCCTCGGCATTGTCCGCTTCAAGTAGCTCAAAATTTTCTGGCAATACTCTTCAAGACCTTTCCTTCGATTTTCAATAAAAACGGGGCACTTATTCCTAATAACTTTCTTTGAGGGTAAAATATCTTTGGAGACTCCATGATCAGTAACCAGCTGATTATGCAAATCAAAAAACTCGCTGTAACGATGAAGGACGTGCCATTTAATCTCTCCGACAGTGACAACAATTTTGTAATAAGTAATATTGTTAATTTCCTCTGTGTTTGGTATCTCAATTCGGGTGTCGTTTTGGCTGAACCAAAAACAAGCCATGCTTGCAGACGCTACAAATTAAACACTTGAGGCGACGTTGTAATCATATTTGATTATTTACAACGAATCAACACTTCATATTCAACTTATAAACTCTTCTACTTTAATTAAACAGAAGGAGGTTAGAAATACTCCTGTCAGAGTGACATCAGCTGTCAACTGTCATTTAATACCTTGTTTAGGAAATAATACATATTAAATTAACAATAAACAGATATCTTGTTGCATTCCACACAATTAAACCTTAATTGTGCTAGGTTACGGCAAATGCATTGCAAATTTAAAATCTTTCAAGTAGACAACTCACTCGCTACTTAACCTCACTCATATCTCAAAAATGAGTTTATACGAACAAACGAGGCAAGAATTTGTAGATTTATTAAAGATGAAAGCCAATATGGCAAAGTATAGTAGCGTCCCTAATAAAGAAATAATGAAAACCGATGTTGAATGGATGAATTTGAGCGATTTAGCTAGATGTCTCCATAAAGCAGAGGAAGTTCGACCGGAAAATGGAGCTTTTGACACTATGGAAAAGAAAGAAGCGGCGCTAGTTGAACCAACGCTGTTAGACTTAAAACCTGTTAAAACTCGGCAAAATGGTTATGAGGAATTTGATAGTGAAAGTGATTGATTAGGTACTACTTTATTATACATTGGATCACTATAATAAATTATTTCACTAATTGATTTGTAACAATAAAACGATAAGGGTGTTCTAGGCCTAAATGTACAATTCGTGAGATCCCAAAAAACTATGTTGGCTTCCAAGTGACCATCTGCATTTTCCTGTTCAGTTCTTCCAAAATAATAGAGCATTGCACCTGTTTTTCGGCTGAAAGATTAGTGATAACGTCATCATCTTCATCTTCTTCCTTCTTGACTTTTTTCCGTTTAATTTTACTCGGGTCTTTTTTACCGCCTTCATCGTCATTCTCACACTCACTGTTCCTAGTTTTGATCTTAAAAGCAATTACAACTGAGAAACCACACATTAAACGTTTACCTTCCTGATTTGTTTATCATATTCTAACGCATCGTAATAATTTGGTTTCTCTCGCCTAACTCTTTGGGTGCGTCTACGTATGTCTGCCCCTGGGGACAAGACGCGGGCTGTTCTCCTCGAATTAAAAAAGGAGTGACCACAAGGGCAGGCTTTACAAGCCACAGGAACCTAACAAAACGTTCGTCACAAGCAGTGCCAAGTTGGGAATTTACCTGTTGATCGCACTTTGGGCAGTTTTTTGCTATCATTTTATTTTTTTTGTGTCATTACTGAGGGGCATTGTAATGGCATTTAAAAATTATCTATTTTGATTAAGTTTTTATTTTTATCCTTTGTTCTGACGTTTTGCTTTAGCTGTCAGTTGACACCACAGCCAACCTTAGCGAGAAACGTCACTAGACCCGAGATAATTCAAATAATTCAGTAATATCATCCATTTGTACAATAATATTTTTGTTTTATTTATTTATGGTCTTACATTAAGATTAATTACTAAACGCAAATATGGTAATATGTCCATTTCAAAATTAGAAGTTGTGTTTTTAGCTCAGGGCGGCAAAAATATCTTTATTTTGATTAAAAAAAAACTTAGTAAATAGACGGGTTGCATTTTTTTTTAATAATTAATTGGTCAGAGTTTTAATTTTCGTCGTATTTTTTTACTTCGTAAGTTCTTAATTGTTTGGTTAATGAGTTCTAAAAAGTTCTAAATAGCAGTGGCGGATCCAGAAATTAATTTTGAGGGGGGCTTTTCCAAAAATTTTTAGAATGGTGAAGCTATTGAATGAAACTTTTGTTATGTTAAAATACATATTTAAATAAATTTGCACAAAATTTAAGCCCAAAAAACTATTTTCCAAAAAAATTACAATACAAATTTATATTTTCTCAAATAAAATACCCTATATGTTGTGCATTTTTTGGATATTCATAGGTAGTTTTTACTAGTCGGTTTCGCTAAGTATTTGAAATAATTAGTTCTCATTGACAAAAACAACACACTCTTTTTATTATTAAAAAAAACTACAACATAAAATACAACAAGCAATGTTAATTTACGTACAGTTGTTTAAGTAAGTTTAAGTAATTAAAAATTCTGGACGTAAAAAAATTTCTAAGCAACTTCCTTGTTTTACTTTTCGAGAATCTTCGCATATTTTATTAAGTGGTAATTTATTTTCATTGTAAGGAAAGGTATTTGGTATTTTTTGGCTATCATCTAAAAAAATACAACTTTCTAGAAACGTTTCGATGTTAATTTAATTTTCTTTAGGCCGTCAATTGTTTTTTATAAACGGATTGAAGAAGATTAAATTAAGACGAAACGTTGCCAGAAAATTGTGATTTTTTAAGTGATAGTCTAAAAAACATCAAAGAGGTACCTTTCCTTATTCTGAAACTAAATGGACACAAACACATTAGAAATTAATAATTTATGTATTTATTTATTAAAAAATGAGCATTAAAAAGACTTTTAATGTGACTATTTAAAAAACATTTGTTCATTAAGTTTTTATATTATTTATTAAAAAATTAAAATTGGTGTTTGGGGGTGGCCATGGCCCCCTGGCCCCCCCCCTGGATCCACCCTTGAAATAAGTATAGGAAATAGTAAAATTTTGCAACAGCGCATTTGAATTTTTTGGAGTGAAATAATGCACAGATTGAGGGTTTCTGTATAAGAGAAGAATTCTATGTTAAACTAAATCCCAGCGACAAATTTTGAGTCAAGAAAACCCCCAGAAAATCTTAATTTGTGCTCTATTTCACTCCAAGATATGCAAATGTGTTGTTTCAAAATTCTACTATGAACTGAAATAGGATACATGTCTTTGAAAAAAGTCAGCGACAACGTAATGTTTACACAAAAAAAGTTGTAAAAATGACTACTTACGTTTTTCGAAAAACAAAAACTTTTTAATGCAAAGAACTTTTTCAGGTTTTTTAATTTATTAATTTTCAGAAATATCTTGCATTTTTAGAAAACTTGTGCTGGAAACTTTCCGTTATTTTCCGAATTAACCAATAGGTTTTTTTTAAGAAATGTTGTCATAGGTAGGGGCAATAGACATAAATACGCCACTAACAGGATTGCCAATTAAAAAGTTTGCTTGACGGTTGAATAATACGTAACTATTGCAATTACGTGCTAGTGATAAGAAACTTGATATATTTTAACGTGAGAGTGGGTGGGTTTCAATAAAAAGCTGTGATAGTTTGCGTAATTTTATTTTCGGTAACCTACAGAGGACGTTTAATAAGTTTATATCACAATGTAAGTAAGTTGGAATTCTACACTTCGTATAAATAACAATATAAAAATACAAATACTCGAACTTGACAGCACCTTCTTTGATATGGATAGTTGTTCAGTTTGAATTTTAACAGTTTGTTTAATAAATATCGTCAGGAAGACCTCTATACAGATCAAGAGTCAAAAGATTGAGCTGGAATGTACCTGACTGTTGTAATAATGTAACGTACCTAATAAAAATAAACTAAATTGTTGCTAAATATTCCTAGCAAAATGTACACTGAGGAAAAGAACAATAAAACTAATAAAACACACATAAGAAATCAATTTAAAAAATTGAACTATGATGAATCATCATCATCATCATCATCACTGTCCTCGGACCGAGGCTTTCGTATAAAGGGGACAAAGACCCAAATGGAGGCACCGACAACAAGAATCACACCTAAGATACAAAACAACGATACGAAAGACTTTGTTTGCTCGAACCAAATGCCACAAAGGGGAGGACCTATTAATTGTAAAATGCCATTAACAAACAGAGATATACCGTAAGTTGATTGTAGCCGCTCCTCGCCTAACATATCTGCCATTATCACTGCGGTAACTCCCACGTAAATACCAGACGCTAAACCAAAAATAGCACAAAAGAAACTGATCATACCGTAGCCGGTGAAAAATGGCATAATTCCGAGCGAAATGCCGGACACCAAAAGACCACCGATGAAATACGCAGCTTTGGGACACAAATGCAAATCGGACAAGGCCGAACCTCCGATTCTCCCTACAAGATCTAGAGCCGAAACGATTGAAAGGAGCAGAGCTCCCATTGTCATATTGTACCCCAACTCTTTCGCAAACGAAGGGAGCAGGATAATGAAGTTGGTGTAGCCAACAGCATTGGTGGCATTCGATATCAAGATGACCAAATAGAGCGGGTCTTTCAAGAGCGAAATATCAAAGAACTTGTTCTTCTTAACCGGAGGTTCCTTCCCGTCGGTTTTTTTCACCGATTTAAGACTAAACGAACTGGCGAATGTTTCCGGTTGGAGAGTTAAGGTGCTCCCATGATAGGGAGTACTAACATACTGGAAGGAACTAGTGGAGGGACTCCTCTTTGGAACCCGGATTCTCCTCGAATTCGTCAAACGGCCTTGCGATTGCATGGCATTGCCACTTTCCGGCACCGCGTGCAAAGCTGACGAACTGTTCATGTTTGTGCGAGAGCCAGTACCAGCTTTCATCAATTCATTGCGACCTGTGGGCATGCTAATTTTTCGTTCGCGACTGCTCGGAGCTTTGAAATTTTGCATAGCGGCGCTTGACACGCTCCTGTTGAAATTGTTCGATGAGATGTCCAGATTTTCCAAAAACGAGTCGTTGTGTGGAATGTGTTGCAAAGACGCCATGCTGTCTTCCGTGCTAATCACGAATTTCGGCTTCAAAGGACTTGCTTCCTCCGACTCGGAATCCTTCCGTTCGATTGGGACTTTCTTCATGTGCTTCTCCACCGGGTCGTAGAACAGTGCGGCCACCCACACGTTCAGCGTGACTCCCCCCATGAGCAAAACGGCGCCTCTGTACCCGTATATCCCCAACAGGAGGTCTAGTACTGGGGGTAGGATAATTGAACCTAGAGCCGACCCTGATATACATAGACCGTTCGCTAAGCCTCGAAGTCTCACAAAATAGCTAGTTACGATGTAGACTGTTGGTGGGAACGACAGGCCGGCACCTGTCCCAACCAAGACCCCGTAACTGGAACCAAATAACATATTTTTGCAATTTGCCTCCATATCCATACTCGTGTTTTTGACACAATTTGGATAAAACCAGAAGCGGATTAAGCGCCTGGCATTGGAACTAGTATTTTAAACGAATAAATTTGACAAATTTGAAAAAAAGCAACTGAATTGACAGAAGAGAAACTTTTATTATCAAATTCATTTTATGTTTTATGTTGTATGTTATATGCGATAACATCAAGGCAGAACTAAGTCGAAAATCCCGAACATATGAAACAGCAATAAAACACTTTACAATATTTTTTTTTATTCAAAATTACCAAAAGATGCAAACAAGAATGCTAAACCAAAATAAAAGAGATTTACCAACATGACATTGATATTAGTAATTGTAAATGCGTGATTAACTGATCACGTGACCAAACTGAACCAATTTTATTGGTCTATTCGCGTTGTTAGCTTTTAACAACGAATTTAAATTTAATGAAGCTCTGTTATAAACCGGCCCTAAGCGTTTTTGTTATTTTTTTAATATATATTTTTTTGAAACATTATATAAATTATATAAATCTGAACCTTTTTGGAAACCACTTTCTTTTTTTGAGGGGGGGGGACCCAAGTAGCACAGATTGTTATTTAGTTATTTAGGGGTTGTAAAAACGTTTTGGCAACAAAAATGATAACTTGGTCACCGCAACAATCGAGGAAAACGTTTCACCAAACTTGTCATAACGTCACCACCGTGCCATTTATTGATTTATTTTTGGGTTATATAACGGTAATATTACCAAATAGTTGCCAACAATTTGGTTATTGTTTCAAAGCTCTAACGAAGTTATGCTCTGGAAGCTGTTGCTATTTTATGACTAAATGACAACTATTTACTAAATAACCACCGATTTGTTGTTAATTGGCTATCGTTTCCAAAGTACAACCCAACAGCAACTACAAAATAACATTTTATCTTTAGTTGTAATTTAGGAAAAATTGTGGGACATCAAGATCAAAATATAACAATATGGTAATTTAGTGGTCACTGAAGAGTCACGAAGAAATTGTTATATTATTCAATCCTTGTAGACATCATGGATGGCGATAAACATATCACTGTAATGCATACACAAATTCCAAATACTCGTTAACCAAGCAAAAAATTTGTTTGGCGACATTACTTTTCTGACAAATATGAATACGATGCTTCGAAAAAATCGACGCGCCTTAAAAAAAGCAATAATTTATTAAACATCCAAATTTTTTTTTTCAAAAAATTAAGAGTTTTTCTTTTAAATTAATTTCAGTTATGTATAATGTATAACTTTTATTTATTAAATTTTATAAAATAGCAGTAATTATGATTCTGACAACGACAAAGTTATTAAATGGTTATAAAATAGTTGTAAAATTGACACACATAAGAAAAATTTAACATGGCCTCTGTCTGCGCTGTCGTACTTTTAAAAAAAAATCGCCATTTTTGTATGTCTTCTCTGATTGTTAGGAAATGGTTGCCTTGCTGACTCAGAAACCTAATACTGACTAAGTTAAAACCAAATGGTATTTAGTTATTTTTTACGTTTGAGGGGGCTTTTCTGGCTAAATAATGACTAAATCGGAACAAACTAAATAAGTTGAGTCAGTCGTTCGACGTTTTAATTTTCTATAATATGTACTGCTTTTCCTAAATCTTTTTAAGGAAAAAGCAGTTTGTTTAATGTCAACTTTAGGCATAATTCACACTCCATACTACAGAAAATACACTTTTGTTGGTATAGGAAACGTAGATGTGGTATACCACAAATAAAATTTGACAGTTAAAATGATGGGCAAATTATTGTGTAGCTACGAAAGGGTAGAGTTATAGACATTACTTGGTAATGACAACTAAAATTTTGCTACCAAATTGCCACATTCTGCAGATAGATTTTCGTTATATTTTAGCTTTTTTATTTTTAAGAAAACGTTGCGGCAACTTCGGAAATTTGCCATATTGTTACTTATAACAATACTCTATCTTAATAGAGTATTCACAACTATATGGCAGAATAGCCAAATGGTCATGAAATAGTAATATTTTATACATTATTTTGTCATTAAAATATGTGTGATAGCTACAATATATCAACTTTAAATAACTGTGAAAAGGTTATTTTTTGGGTTTACGATGGACATAAAAGCATTATGGCAACCTAAAAAATAACTATTTAGTTACGTAGATACCAAATTAAAGCTAAATTGTGGGGCAACTATTAGGAGTCTAATATAAAGCCAAATGAGCATAATATAGCTTTTTTAAATATTAATCTAACTAAAAAACAACTTCATTTTAAAAACCTAATGAAATAACCAAATTATGACTAAGATCAGTTGCCATAACGTTACTGCAACAACTTTTTAGCTGCCACAACCAAAAAGATGTTTTGTGCTACTTGGGGAGGGCAATCAGCTTAATCCGCCTCTGGATAAAACAAAAATTTTAGATCAGTTTTTCACTTTTCAAAATTGAGACATTACCAATCGTCACAAAATCGCTAAATGGATTTAAAGTAAAAATTTTTGTTTATGAACGGCAAAAAATTACAAAAACTCGTTTCAAAAGACCTTAAAGACTTGTTTTTTAATATAGTATTTTGCCATTCACCCACCTGATGCAAAGGTATGCCACCGAGTTGGCAAAAAAGCTCAGGATCATGCCGGCGGCTGCGAAAGTCCCCCCGATTAGAGTGACCGTTCTGTAGGAATACTTCACTGATAGGATGCTGGATAAGGGGCCTGGAAGCTCAATTAGCGGTGTTTTGGGTGTTGGAACCTATACCTAGAGAGCTGTAGAGGAAATAGCAGATGGCTGCAACCCAAGCTGCGTCATCGGGGGTGGCATTAAGGGCATCCTCGAATTCGACTTTCAGAACGCCGAAGGACTTTACTGTACCTGGCACCAGGACGTTGACTAGAGTTGAGCCGAAAAGCACTAACCAACCCCATCCACCGTCGGGTGGCACCAGCTTCCATTTGTCCATTTTTTTCTCATCCTTTTCAGCTATTATCGCCACACCTGATTTGAATAAATCAGTTTTACCGACTGGCAAAGTTTAACAATCTGATAACGCGGCTTATCAGGACATTTTGCGTCCGGGTTTTGAATAATCAATAACAAATCTGGCGCCAAGTTTGATTCGAAGTGATGACGTGACGCGGAAAGATGGTGATTCAGTTCTTTGTTGCGAGATTTGATGATTACAAAGGGGTGCATTTATGTACAAGATAAAAATAGCTGTTTCTAATGTTTTAGATTGTTTACTACGTGCTGTCTGGATTAAACTAGTTTGCGCGAGTTTATTGAATATTGTCATGATTTGTTTGATTTTTTATTGTTTGGGATAATAAAAGTTCAATCGAATGGAAGGAATCCCACTAGGTTAATTTATGCAGCTAGCATTGAACTTGAATGGGAAATTAGCATCAAGCATGGATAATTTGAAAATGGTTGAGTTCTGTGGTGCGATAACTTACTTTTTGTGCGTTTTCTTTCCATATCGCTCGACTTGTGTTTATTGTTGGCTTCGGCGTCATTTTTCGGCAAATTTTCTATTTGCGTTGCCGGTTTTTTCCCGGAGTTTTCGAGCAATGGCACTTGCACATCAATGTTAACTTGCTTATTGTCGCTGGACATTTTTTGTTATATGTTTAAGACAAAACACGAAACAACACTGAATCGCTAGCACGAACACGT
This sequence comes from Tribolium freemani, assembly GCA_939628115.1. NCBI lineage: Eukaryota > Metazoa > Arthropoda > Insecta > Coleoptera > Tenebrionidae > Tribolium > Tribolium freemani. The sequence continues at coordinate 10,341,078 of OW626792.1, read as the reverse complement.
GCCTGAAAGTCTAAAACGGTATGCGAACAGCTGATGATTTACCCGATAAAAACTTATCATTAACACGACTGGAATTCAATTGAAAACAAAAAAATTTAAGCCAATTCGAACACAAGCTGGTGGCCATTCGGTTTTTGCGGAGATAACTGAATTCCGATTATGCACACATAGAATGAAGGACACAATTGGATTATTTATTTTATGTTACACAATGCTCTCATTAATATTACCTTGCGCGATTCTGAGAGCATTCAACAACACTAGTTATCGCGATGTTTTCAATCACAAGATTTGATTTATCATACTTATCGGACAAACCACACCGACGCACGATTTTCGCTCGCACTAAATTGCTTTAATTACGAATTAACATCATCACTAATTATTCTGTTTATCAACCAACTCATAAAACACAAAGCAACTGACACATTTCTATCTACTACACCTCATCTGTTTTCCTTTCTATGACCGCAATTTTTAGCCCTTGTACCCTTCAATTCAATCACTTATCTACCAACCAACATGATCCAGTTACGTTTTTAATCAACTGGCATGAAAAATTATCAATCTGCCGCATTACTATTTTATTACGTCATTTTGAACGCCCGCAGCAATAACTGGACCCCAAAACCACCACAAAGATTAATTAGCTTTCAATTATAAAGCAACCACACAATTCTTTCTGCGGCTAACTTTGCCACTTTTTATCATTATTATTATTACAAGTTGCACATTCCATTCTTTAAATTACAATTTATGAAACTTCTTAATACTTTAAATCTATTTAATGTGTTAATTAATGGCTTAGGCGTATTTCGTGCAAATAAAAAATATGTCAACTTGAATATCTTTTTCAAATTCAGCAAAAATTAGTCAAGGTTGGAAACGCCTCGTTTAATTTGATGAATGATTCGGAAAAAAATCGGAATTTGGCAGTTGAATTCAAGTCAAAAGCGGGGTCATTGACAGTCGATTTACATAATGGAGAAAAAAAGTTCAGAGGTGAATGTTTTAATTTAGGTTCCCTTGAACCGGGACATTCGAAAAGCAATTAAATTCAGAAAAACAATTAGAACAAGCTAGGGATATTTTAAGATTGGACATGAATAAATATGATGTAACCTAAGTGTCTGACTTTTTGTGTTATCTTGATTAGATAAAATGACTGAATGATACAAAATAAGGACATTTGGGATGTCGTTTTATTTATGTAACGTGTTGGATGTTTTGAGGAATGTCAGGTTCAAATTGACGATTAAATATTTGTTGAGTAAGTATTGACATTGGTGTTTTTCCATTAAAGAAACACAGTAATTTAAAAATATATTTATTATTAGGAAAATATTGCAACAATCACATCTTTCCATAAATACTTACTTCCAAAATTTATAAAATCAAGAACAATGAAATGTATTGAACAAAATACAGTGAAATCTCCAAATCATTCAAAATTCATGTTACACCAAGTCTTTTTTATTGCAGTTAAGTTACTTCTTACAATATTCATATAAAAAGACAACTGTATATGTAATCAAAAAGTCGAGTTATTTTGTAGAAGGTGCTATCAAAGTTTGATATAATATATTCTATACAAAAGACAGTGTATTCGTTTTCCTACTAACATTTACGTACATATACCTATGCAAATGAATATAACAATGTAACAAGCATTAAATAATCATACATTTCCTTAACAAAACTTAACCACAAAGTTTCACTTTTATTCTAAGATACCAAGCTTTTGCAACAAAAATAAACTTTCCATTTAGAGTGATTTCACTGTAAATACAGACAACATGAACACAAGTGTATTTGTAACAATCTGAAATGATGAAAACAATTGTCTTTTTCAATTGACCGAGATTGTCAAACATTTAAGACTTTTTAGCGCCTTTCGACCAGGCAGTTACTAACTTCCAAGCAAAATAAACAGAAAACATGTGGACTTGAAGAGCCAATAAAATAAATGCATACCACAACAATCCATAAGGGTAGCCCTGGAAACAACAATTGTTCTCCTGTTTTTTGGATTTTAGTCATACGTACTTGCCAGATGTGAATTTCTTCTAATTCGTCCTCATCGTCTGAAGTAAGATAAGTCCATACATCTCCAAAATAGTAAATAATGGCATAGAATAATGGCAAAAACCCAAAAAGACACAACCCCGCCACGTACTGTTTCATTAGCGAAACTCTGTTTTCTTTAATTGCGGTTAAACCCAAAAAAGAGAGCAACAAACTAATACACCAAATGTATTCCCACCAAAGAGGCTGCAACCAATCCACATAGAGACTTGAGACGAATCAATTCAAATTACCTGAGGAATGCTAAGTTCTTCAATTTCTAAAATGAATATATCTAATTTATCTAGGATGTCAGCCGATAGCTTCGCCAGCATTGCGAAAAACAGCAGATAGTGAAAAAATATACAATACTTGAGTCTCGATTTATTTAAAGCACTAAAACAATCCTCATTAGCATTTATTCAACAATTTTTAAAATTGGCATATTGTCAAATATGTTGGCATGGACCACTTCAGCCTCACATTTTAGGTTAGAATATTTTTACCTTAAAGCATACTGGGGTGCTACTCGCTGCCTAAAAGCATGATCTGTACCGTCCGTCCCCGGAGGGGTGTAATACAGCCCCTTTGTAGCCATTATTCACTATTTACACATTCAGCAGCAAATAACCTAATAATAAATTAATCTTTCTCCATCGCGGATGCCAGACAAGCTGCTTCAAGGAGAACAGTAATTTCCGCTACCAACCTCAACAAACAAAAACACCAAAACACCACCAATATAAAATTTATTTTTTCAAAAATAATTATCACAATCACAACTCGTCTATAATCTCAAACGCACGACTCATGTTATAAAATCGGAAACACGGCTTCCAGGACTTTGCCCCGTTTTCGCAAAACGGGTCGCGGGTTTGGACATTTATGTCTTCAATTTTATTAGGAATGACTAATCTGTAAGAAAACTTCAATCAATGTTTAACACGTCCCAGAAATACCTCAGTGAATGGAGGTACATCCTTTCCGGTCTCGTGTCTTTTTTATTACTGTACGTGTAATCGCCCACAATTGTGTGCCCTATGTGTGAACAATGCACCCTAATTTGGTGCCTACGGCCTGTTACAGGCCTTATTAAAATCTTACTACTTGGGTAATTTTCAAAAAGCCCGTTTTCTAGAACTACAATTAAAGTTCGTGCACTTCGTGAGTGACCGTCGTGTGTTACACACATTTTTTCTATTTCTTTAATGCTATTGTCTCTTCCTAAAAACCACTTATCAAGGCAAGAATTAGCAATGATTTGTACCTATTGGAAAATTGAGGTCAAGTAATTTTGACGAGAGATAACCCCGTACTAGCGCAATGTAATATTTTTTGCATTCGCGCTGTTGCATTGCTTTACATGCCACTTGACACGATTTTTTATGAATCGGTATACACATTAAGCCACTCGTGGAATAATCCAACCTGTGCATAAAATAATACTCATGTCGTAACTGATTTGAGGCTAAGTAGGGAAGGTTTTTTTTCATGAAAGTTTGAATGGTCTCCTGAAATAAAGGCAGGGTTATTTGTTTACCTTTTTCTTCGCTTACTTCATTTTTGTTATTGCTGTTAATTTTTAAATCGTGGGCTTTATCGACGATTATAAAATTGTTGCTTCTGTGTACAATTTTAGTGTTTTTGTAATTATCAGTAAACAAAGCAGACAAGCTTTTATACACTGACTTCCAAATTTTTTGTATTAATAAACATAATTTCAAATGCGGCATTTAAATTGTTAGGTTAACTGTGCCGAAAAATAAATAGCTGCAGTTCTACCAACAATTTGTTAGTAAATTTTGGTAACTTTTCACTTATTCGGACGAAAATGTGTTGGTAGGGGTGGTATTAACCTTACTTGTGCAAATGCCACACCAGTTTAAATCAAGGATAGCATCAAAGCCAAAGCCATATTTTTTTTTTATTCTCCAGAAATAATTTTCGCCCACTAAGTAGTCAACAATTTTTTTTCTTCTTCCGGAGTATAAGAAGACACTTTGTCAGGTGTTTTTTCGCAGCTGTATTATTTTTAATGGGGCTACGGTGTTTTAGTTTGTATTTTTTTGATTTAGCCAGCAGTTTAGCACTTTATTCACAAAAAAGCGGGAACACCTTTGAGTTACAACCAATTAGCACTGCGTATTTTAAAACTAGCGCGTTATTACTAGTAACGCTTGCGCAGAACGAATTTGTATAAAACTAGTTGCTTTAAACTGTTTAGCCATTCCTGTGTAATGTTTAACACAAAAAAATATTAAAAACTACCTTTTTTATTATTACTAATTGCTTGTTTCTTTTTCCTGTTTTTATTTTTTCCCCAAACAAAATGGTGGAACGTGGAGTTCCACTTGTCAAAGTCAAACGTCAAACGTCTATTTTAAGTCAAACGATATTTTAATCAAAAATCAAAAACAGGGCTTTTGTGGAAACATAATGTAAGATTTGTTGAATTTTCGATGTGTTCGTGTTAAACATAAAGTAAGGAATATATCTGTCTGTAAGAAGTTGATTTTTGATGGATGAAAGTGTACATGTGTGTTGGTTATAGTCCCAGTTTTGTCTCATTGTTTTTTTTTTTTTAGATAACATTTATAAAAAAAAATTGACTTGATACAGGTATGGTAGTGATGGTTGTTACTGTTAAGGAGATATGTGATAATGTTACCCTGGCACGAGAAATGGCAATGCTTGGAAATTACGAAAGTGCCGAGGTTTATTATGAAGGGTCCATCCAGATGATTAGTAGGTTAATTCTCATGATACCGGAACCGTTACGAAAAAACAAGTGGCAACAAGTAATAACTGCCGGAATTAACAATAGATTTATGAATGTTTCGCAGGTCCAAAAGAAAGTTGCTTCCGAATACAATGAGATAAAAGTGTTAAAGACGATGTTACAAACTCTGCGTTTGGAAACAAATGTTGAAGTGCCTCTAGGTGCAAGAAGATTAAGAGATGAGCCAGTGCATGATAGCCTTGATCTCCAGGAAGACACTTTTGGGGCTCCACATGACCCTGACGTTTGGCCTTCACCAACTCCCGTAGATCACGGTTATATGCAGAGGTCTGTGTTGTACTCTTCGTTAAAACATTTTTATTGTGCCTAACAATATTTTAGGAACAATTTCTCGAAACCTAGATTATCAAATGTGAAAAAGCCTGAACCTAAAAAGGGGGCCAGAGCCAGCTCCTCAAACACTGCTCGAAGATCTGACGTGAGACCTATCAAAACTGGGAAGAAAGAGGACAGACCTTCCTCTTCCAAATCCGAAAGGAATCCGGACGGAAAACCAGACAAAGACAAAGATGTAGACAATAATGAAAAGAACGATAAGGCCGAATCTGAAGAAGAGAAGAAATTTGAGTGTCATGGAATGGAGCGGGAATTAGCTGACGTTTTAGAGCGAGATATCGTGCAGAAAAACCCCAACATTCGTTGGGATGATATTGCTGATTTGCATGAAGCTAAGAGACTTCTGGAAGAGGCTGTGGTTCTTCCAATGTGGATGCCGGAATTTTTTAAGGGTGAATAGAATTGTGTGAAGTGTTACTCAGCCCAAATTTTCTTGTAGGTATAAGGAGACCTTGGAAAGGTGTTTTAATGGTGGGCCCGCCAGGAACAGGCAAAACAATGTTGGCCAAAGCGGTGGCTACTGAGTGCAGCACGACATTCTTCAATGTATCTTCATCTACTCTCACCTCAAAGTATAGAGGCGAATCAGAGAAAATGGTTAGACTGCTGTTTGAAATGGTTTGTGTTAATTACTTTGTTACTTTTCTATGGTATTTATTTTACTTCGCCTTCGTTTTAGGCCAGGTTCTATGCTCCAAGTACTATATTTATAGACGAAATAGACTCCCTCTGTTCTCGCAGAGGATCTGAATCTGAGCATGAAGCCTCAAGACGCGTCAAATCCGAGCTTTTGGTACAAATGGATGGCATTACTGCAAACAATGATGAACCGGGAAAGGTTGTAATGGTCCTTGCTGCTACTAATTTTCCGTGGGACATAGATGAGGCCCTTCGCCGACGTTTGGAAAAACGCATATATATTCCATTACCGACTCAAGAAGGTCGCGAAGCATTACTTAAAATAAATTTGCGAGAAGTTAAACTGGATCCTGATGTGAATTTGAGCGAGATTGCGGAAAAATTGGACGGCTTCTCAGGTGCCGATATAACAAATGTGTGCAGGGATGCATCTATGATGTCCATGAGGCGGAAAATTTATGGCTTAAAACCCGACCAGATCAAACAGTTGCCTAAAGAAGAACTTGACTTGCCTGTTACTAACAGGGATTTTGAGGAGGCGTTACTCAAAAATAATAAAAGCGTCTCAAAAGATGACTTGGACAAGTACGAAAAGTGGATGAATGAGTTTGGATCGTCATGATAACTCTACTAAGGGCACGGTTTTATTCATTGTGTGATATTATATTGCTTTAGAGTTTATACTTACACAAATTTTATCTTTACAGTTATTTATAGGTCCTATCCTTATTGAAATTTTATTAGTAAACTGTTAATTTTCATGTAACAATTTAGATTTATATAGCCTCTACCGCTACGAGTTTTGCACTTTATCGAATTGTAAATTGCCATTGTGTCACGAATTTTGTATTTATGTATATCCTGGATCATGTTTTTATCTGGTTAATGGTCAATTGATTTGTATTGTATATGTTATGATAATATGATACCTGATGTTCTAACAAGTAATTCAAGTAATGCCATAATTTTGAGTGGTTCAGTTGTTTTATTAAGTTCTTAAAAGTGTTCGGTGTAATGAATCGTTTTAACAATTTTTTTGAGTATAAACTGACAAAATAAATAATACATTTAAAGCAAGTCTTTTAAATATTATTTCCTGGTGTGTTTGGTGAGATTGCTGTGAGGGGTGAGTTTGGAATTGGTGTTAATTGATGATGTGAATATAGATTTAAGGTCGTTAGTGGAGTAATTGAGTGGGTTAATATTATTTTGGTCGTTTTGTTTTGTTTTGAAATTGGCGGGTTTTCTGTCGACTTGTGAAAAATCCGCGCGTTTCCAAGTCGGCTGTGGAAGTCAGCGCCACAATGGTGTAAGCGCAAGTATGGCGAAAAGTAGATCTGTGTTTTAGAAATTTTTGTGTGTCTTTAAAGCGTTTACTTGGAGACTGTTTTTGGAGAGATGGTAAAGTTGTAATGTCGGTGAGTTATGTTTGAGTTATTTGTATTGGGTGTGTGTTAGAAATGCGTTAATTACATGATAATATGTTGGCGTAGGAATCGGAGCTTTACCCATAACCTCCTTTCGTGTTATTGGAGTAGATACGGAATTAAGTTGTGTGTGTCAGATGTGTCCATCATTTTGGATTATTCAAAAAGTTTGGTGGCGTTATTTATTTACAGAATCGGAAAAGTGTTAAAGTGAGTAATCTAGTATGTGTTTACTAGGACCCGGGTGCGATTCGGGCTCCCAAAATGAAGGAAAGCATCCGTTGCTGACTATAACGGCGGGGTGTTGGCAACGATCGGCCGTGCTAGATCGCAGCCGTTTTTCTTAACATGGCTGCAACGCAGGCCGAAAAGCAGCAAAATGACGTGAATTGTGAGAAAGTGCAGCCGGATCAGCATCTGAACGTGCGGAATTCCTTGTTGCAAAATGGGACCGATAAGAGTGGAGTTCGCGGAGGCGGCGGTGTAGCGGTAGCCAAGGCGAAAAACACCGGCGGCAAAAACCTCGTCACTGAAATGAGTCAATATCGCTCGGACGGCAGCGGCGGTGGCCCTGCGGCCCCCACGGCCCCGGACCCGGGCCCCGACGTCGAGCCGGGGCCGGGCAGTGCGCCCCCCGACGCGGCCGCCTTTCCCGTCGAGGGGCCCCCCGCCGACGGGCACAGTTACGGCTTTTCCTACGGCCGCGACGTCGTTCACAACACCGCCGAGGGCGTCCACGCGTTCGGGCCGCGACAGGCGTTGGGGGGCTCCAAGCAGGCGCCCGCGCCCGGGGCGCCCTATCCTCAGAGGTACGTTTCGGGGCAGACGCTCTCGCAGCCCACCGGTCCGACCCCAACGCTCAACCAGCTGCTGCAAAGCTCCAACCCGATGCCTCCGCATCGATACCAGAACAGCTACGGCCACCCCGACCAGCCGTATAACCAGGGGTGGCCGCCCCAGAAGCCGATGCCCACCTATGGGACTCCCCCGCCGCCGCCACAACCGGGAGTCCCGCCGGCTCCATACCGCAACCAACCTACGGTAAGTCAACCCAGTTAGTGACACCCATCAACCCCACGGACTTGCTTTCTCCTAAACTAAAACATGGCAGGAAAAAGCGGCCTCATGCCTCAGTGCCTCAACCTCACCTCCACGTGTCCACTACTCTTCTGCTTGCCGCGCCGCCGGAAGACATTCGGATGACACGGTGGTGCATATATTTGTTAATTGTTCAAGTGTATCTAAACATGCTAAGTCCGTCCTTGAACTTGCTCTGACATACGATTACCGCACCGCCCACTTTGTTATTATGCAATCAGCTGACGTGTCGCAAATGTGACGTCAAACGGGAACCGTACTCCCACATATGCCCGCCCTTCAACCCCCTCGAAGTTGGATGCTTTGGTTCGCTTCTTGCCCTTTCGTCTCTAATTTGACCTCAGTCGAGCATTGCACCTCAACATCTCCAGCGAATTCGAACATTCTGACCAAATTTTAGAACAATAACACTTTATTTACTTTTTATTCAAAAACATATCTCACACTTCACACACAAAATTTCTAATGACCTGACTCAACACGTTATTTATAGCTTAGTTTAACAATACTTGTTGAATAACGATATCATAAATAGGAAGCACTACAAATTATATTTTTAATAAATAAAACATAACAACTGTGACGAGTATTTATTTATTTATTTGAACCAAATTATTTGTTAATAGTCAAACTCCAACAAGCTTTCTTTTCCTTTTCACGTCGTGAGTTTTTATGTTATTAATTATAATACTAATTAAGCAAGCAGGATATAAGTGTGTAAAAAGCAAATTAACATAATTCTTAAATAAATTTTTTGTAACATACATACTTTTATAGTTTTTAAAATGGTTCAAGCGCAACGTACATTTTTGCACATTTATTTTCAATTGTGCGTCATCAGGAAAATAAAAAACTCTGCTTGACTAGTTGTAAATTTAAGCGTCTCATTTATATTGTCGTTCTTTTAAAACTATTTGTATCAGCTGAGAAACTGGAAGCCGACAAAAGAGGAATCAGCACATTTATGGTTATTTATCGCCGTCCACTCCTTTAAATATAGTATTGAGTTACGGACGGAAGATCATCCAGTTCAGTAATCAACTTGAAATAGTATTTATTTTTTTAACAAGTGAAAATAACAACTGTATTGCGAGTACTACGATTTCATTGATAAAAACTTTTGATCTCATTGTAGGTTACATTTGTTGAGCATAATTGGGGGTGTAGCATTTATTTTAACGGAATGTGCAGAACAACGGTTTAAGTTACGGGTGTCAGGGTGGTTTTAAAACCAAGTTTACTTTAATTAGTACATTAATTTCAACCACTTGCAGAACTAAATTATTTCGAAAACGTATTAAAATGTAAGCATCACTGACTCATTTATTGAACCAGAAACTAGGCAAAATCACCACATGTAAATTTTGGCAGATTTTTTAAATTTTGTGCATCGTAATTTGGAATTACTCACTAAATTACTTATCTTGATAATGGGCACACTGCACTTCACGAACTTACTGTCAGTTTTACAAAAAAAAAAAAACGGCACTAGCCACCAAAACCAAATATCTGCACCCTTTAACACAAAACAATAAATAACCAAACGTCCGATCAAACTCCGACGCTGCACTGCGATAATTATTATTATTCTCAACAACCAATGCGCTTATCTCTTTACCTCGGTCGCAGCTTACAAAAAACGTCTCGTAAAAAATGCCGAGCACAATTTTGGACGGCTCGTTATTTTTCAAGGGGCAAAATGGCTCCCAAAAATTCTCGATTGATCTGTTTTACGGAAATGTAAAATGATTTTTATTATACCGATATATGCAAAGATTATTCTTTATAAATTATTATCAGTATCACATTCGAGCGGTATTTTTATTACGGAAATTATGTTGACGTTCAGTCAGTTTTTGCGGCTAAGAACTTTTATTAATTTTCATTTTGTTGTTGCACCCTAACAGTAATCTAATAGGAACGAACTAAGTAAAATAATCTACATAATTATATCATTTGTAGTATTTGGATGTTTTATGTGTTTTTACAGCAAGTGTTTTGTTTATTTATTTTCTGTGATGGTTGGAAATGTGAAACATTAATACTTTTCTCAAACATGAAATAGTTTTTTTCTTGTAGAATTGTAGAAATACATTTTTACAATGAACTTGCCATAATTTAAATTGTGGTTTTTGTAGCAAAATAGATGTTGTAATTACATCCACATGGTAAAATAATGTAAATTTTGACAGATTTTTTAAATATTGTCCATTGTTAAGTTTGGAATTATTCACTAAATTGCTTATCTTGACAATCCGTGATAGGATGCTGCACCTCACGAACACACTGGTAGTTTATGCAAAAAAAAAACCGACACGATCCACCAAAACTAAATATATGCACCCTTTAACATAAAACAATAAATAACCAAACGTCTGATCAAACTGCGACGCTGCACTGCGATAATTAATATTTTTCTCAACTGCGAATGCGCTTATCTTTTTACCTCGCTTACAACTTGCGAAAAACTTCTGGTAAAAAAATGCCAAACACAATAATCATTGTACGGCTCGTTATTTTTTAAGGGGCTAAATAGCTCCCACAAATTCCCGATTTTGTATTTTTTTGATCTGGAAATTAGGTGATGTTTATTTTATTTAAATTTGCCAAAAAGACGCATTTTTCTAGAATTCATTAACGTAGTGTAGTGCTTTTAATAAAATGCAATTTACAAATCATTGTTATTTATTTACTTATTTTGAAGTATGTACCTAATGAGATATGCCGTACAAACAATATTATTATTTAATAGCAGTTTCAGGTTTTTTGATTTTGTATAAATTTAAAGAAAATAGTCTATTTAATATCATTGGTATAAAAAAGAAAACATTTAAAAAAAATATTAGAAACAATTAAAAAAAGGACTCTCTTCGTTTGACTATTGTATAAGTTACTACAACAGCTTAGGTCTTTAGCAAATACCATTTGTAATACTGATTTCTCCTTAAATATCATGGTATTTTCGAAGGTCATCATAATAAAAATCGATACGATTGGATTGTTTAATTTTTGTTGGATCAAAAAGTGGTAACTCATGTCTTTTTTGTACAACCCATAGTTTGTCAAATGGGTCAATCATTTGTCAGGGTTAACTCATTGCAACCATTGAGCCTTATATTTTTACAGTTTTATTTCAATTACGGAAATGTAAAATGATTTTTATTATACCGACATATACAAAGTTTATTTTTTATAAATTATTATTTATTAGCAGTATCACACATTCGAACGGTATTTTTATTACGGAAATTATGTTCCGATATGTGAGATGTTCAGCCAGCTTCTGCGACTAGGAACTTTTATTAATTTTCATTTTGTTGTACCTTAACAGTAATCTAATAGAACCTATTAGATTACTGTTTATTTATTTCATGTGATGTTTGGAAATGTGAAACATTAATTACCTTTCTAAAACATCAAATAGGTTTTTTCTTGATTCACTTTGACATATTCTGGTCTTTAAATTGTTTTAAAATTGTGCTTTTTGTAGCAAAATAGATGTTGTAATTACTGTTTTGTACTTAGTTGAATTTTGTATAAATTATTTTAATAAAGTTTGTAATTTTAATAATATCACTGGACCACACAATAGTGGTAAAAATAATGATTTTGTGGCTCGTAGCAGACGAGTTATTACTTTTTTAAAGTGTTATTTTGATGGTGAGGGTTGTTTTCGTGGACATACGTAGTTGAAATGTAAATCGGACTTATTCCCATTCACATATATCGGTAACAACTTGGTCGTTCTGTCGGTTAGAGTTATCTTGTAGAAGTTTATAGAATGTTCAGAAGTTGTTTCTATCTCTTATGTTTATTGATTTGGATAGTTTGACAAATGTGGAGGTGTTGAGTTGCGAATTGAACGGAAACTTTGCGACTTGTTTTAAAGTTAATTTTTTTCTTAATTGAATTTTGATTCCATTTTGTAAGGTATTCGAGTCAGAATCGGCCCCATTTACTGACGTCAGTTTTAGTGTGGTAATAATACGATGTTTAATGGTTAGTCGGGAAATAGAGTGTGATAATTTAAATGTGCACTTTGTCCTCCGAATAGCATGGTGATTTATGAGCGTCAGAAAGTCGAACTTGTATTGCGGAATGTGTTGCGGTAGGTCAACGGTAGCTATTGTACGTATTCCGAGTGCGACCCCTAAAAACTGTCCCTCCCTTGTATGTCTGTACACGTTAGCGTGGACGTTAACGTGTTCCGTATTTGAGTTTGGTTATCGTTTCCAGCTATCGCCGGCGTACAGCGGCGGTTCGGCGCCCAGTCCTGGTTACGGGGAGGGCCGTTCGGGGTGGGCCGGACCCCCGGTGTCGGGCCAGCACGGCCCCGGAAGCCCCGGCCCTCCGAACACGACGGCACCGGCAAGTCAGCCCTCGCCGCAGCCGCCCATCAGTCACTCCCCTGGGCCCGGTCTTCCGCCCAGCCCCCAACACCAGCAGCCCCAGCACCAGGGTTTCCCGAACCGGCCGCCTCAGCCAACCACCCCCAACGCACACGCGCCAGATGCAGCGGTAAGTGTCACACCACCACCCCTCAATCGAAACGGTCTTATTACGATTATGATAAACTGTTACGTAACAACAGTGCGATATAATTAACCGCGCTCTTGACCTTTATGATCCGACGATGTAGACAGCACGTGTTTTTGTTGTGGGTGGGGTGGGTCTGTCCCGATGGTGGGGGACTCCAATTATATGCATAATATCTCAATTAGTGACGCGTTCGAGAATTTACCCGAATACAACGTAATAAATAAACAAGTGCAATGCCGAACGCAATGCACGAATTCTCCTTCTCTCTCTATTTACATTCAAATTTACTTTCCTTTACATTTTTCATAGTACGTCATTTACAATTCAAATACACAATACACAGATGGATTTTATCACTTACTACTTACATTTATCTAAGCTCATCTACACTAATCTACTTTTAATGTTATTTATGTCATAAAGACATATTGTTATCTTGGCACAATACAACCAGAAACAAAACAAATTTATTATTAAATTCAACATCCATTCATTCACAAAAAAACATAAAAGTTATATCACCTGACAGTTCATACAACACTTTTTATTCATACTCGATTGAAGAGTTTGATCATAAATCCATAAATATTGCTGAAAGAGAAGAGTTTTACAACAGCAATATAATGGTATAACAAGACTAACCCTTTTACAAAGTGATTGGGGCTTTATATTTATATTTATGTGATTATTAAATATTATTTTTTTACGCAAATAGCAAATTGATGATATTATTTGAGAATAAAAGTAAGTTTTTTTTAAATAACTTACACCGATTTCATCGTTTGGAAGAAACTTGGCAAAGGTATTTTGCAAAACAAGTGTGTAACATTTTAGTATTAGTTTTCTGTTTTTTCCCTTACAAACTTTGCCCCATCAATTAAATAGTTATTAAGGTAGCTGTAGGGGCATTTCACGTGAAGCGGACAACGAAAAAAATTTGACAATCTGAAATTTGGTCATATTCAGGATAATTGTTCTCCTAGAAAGCATAATTGTAAATACATAATGATTTTTTTGTGTGATGCTTATTTGTGAAGTAAAAAATTGACGGAATATGAGTCACAGAGTTTTTGGAAGCTTTTATTCAAAAAACTAATGCATACCAAAATATTTAAAATAGTGCTTTATATAAAAAATTCTCTGTTCTTTTTGATTCTGAAATCCGATTTAGAATTTGAATTTTTTTTTGTATCGAAAACCGGAAGTGAAGTTTCAAATCCGAATTTTAGTAACTTGGACCGTTTTTTTTTTCATTTATTTTTATTTCAAAAAGTAGCTTATAATATATAGATTTTACACTATAAGTCAAAATGGGATCTCTATTCGTTTAGGAGATACAGTACTTAATGTACTCAAAAGCGCGTAATTTCTTGCGTAAACCGACCTATCACGTACATTAAGTACTGTATCTCCTAAACGAGTAGAGATCCCATTTTGCGACTTATAGTGTAAATTCTATTTACTTTAAGATATTTTTTGAAATAAAAATAATTTAAAAAAAAATGGTCCAAGTTACTAAAATTCGGATTTGAAACTTCACTTCTGGTTTTCTACACGAAAAAAATTTCAAATTTCAAATTTGATTTTAGATTTAAAAAGAACAGTGAATTTTCTGTATAAAGCACCATTTGACATTTTTTACTATTTACTGTTTAATTAGAAATACAGTTTACAAGAACGTTCTGCTTAATATTTGGTCAATTTTTAGAAGTCAATAACTTTTTAAATAAGTCGCTCACAAAAAAATCATCACGTATTTACTTTCATACCTTTTAGGAGAACAATTGTAACCGAATTTCAGGTTGTCGCATTTTTTTGAGTTGTCCTCTTCACGTGTAATGCCCCTGTAGTAACGTAGATTTAGGTGCACATTTGTTATTTTTTGGTGATTGCGATTTGCTTTGTAGTTTTGTGGACAAAGTTTATAGCAATAAATTTAGCATTCCATAAAGAAAATGACATGACAGGGTGATGAAGAAAATTATATAGGAAGTAGAAATTTATGAAAATGTCTAATGGTAATGCATGTCGAACGGCATTAGTTGTTCTTGGATATAGGTGACAATGTTTAGCATTTAATGGCCAACTAAGTGACCAATTATCCTCGTTATTATTGATTTTTATTTTATTTTCAATCGAAAACAGTAATATTGTAATGGAAAATTTAATTTCATTTATTTACGGGTTCATTTGCAAAGCCTTTTATCTGTTTATCGGACTAAATTAAAAAAAAGTTTTTCTATTATTAGATCATTTTGTACAAATTCATTTATTTGTTGGACAATTTTTTAGGCTAAATTGCCTGAGCATTGGTATTTATTTTCTTTGTTTACTGGTCGTAAAAAGTAAGTTAAGAATTTACTATGTAATAATATCGTGTAGTGAATGTGTAAATATTTTTAATCTTGTGATATGCGATTTCATTCACACTTTTTAAACCCAACGTCTTGAGAGTATTATTATGATAGAAAGAAATGTCCAGAATTTTTTCTTTGTTTAACTTACTAATCAGCTAATCGCTCTTTTTTCCAGATTTAAACATCGATGTCCATTGAATTTTTTCGTTATTTTACAACTACAACGATGTGTGTTTCAGTTATTTTCTTTTTTGCAGATTTTTATTTTAATACGTTCTTTGCTTGTAAGGGATTTGAATTAATTAATTATTTGGTGTATTAGATGAAAGTTTGATGTGATAAGGTGATTGGTAAAGAACGCGGTTGTCATAAAAGTGTTTACTGGTCGTTCGTCAACATTTCCATTTTAGGTTTGTTCCAATATGTTAATCAGTTCGCCATTTATGTTGACGCAGAGTGTACTCAACCGAGCATAATTGATTTTATTTGAAACGACAGTCGAGCCTCGACAAAAATTGTAAAAAGTTCGACTGTACGTATTAAATTAGGATGTTGATTAATGTTGGAATTTAAGTGTGAAGGGTAACTAAAGGGTGGAGGTGAAATGAATTTATGTTGCGGTGTCGTGTCGTATCGTCGTTTTTGTCTGTTTAGATGGGTATGCGTTGATGGTAATGGGAGTTGGCAAGTAGGCAAGTTGATGTGGCGACGTAGTTGGAGTTGAGTTGTTTGCCGCCGCCATGGCCTCCTGCGTCCTGACTGCGTATTATAAACCCAGTCTCCTCCTCTCGGCCTACGAAGTGCCTGAGCCTCGGTCCTCGGTCTAGGCGCTAGGCCTCTCCGTTGTCGTGTTGGCGAAACGTTGCCGTGTTGCCGATTGCCATGTAACCCGCTAAGTGCCGCTCGGTATTGATTGGTTCTGGTAGAACCGGCAACGCTGCTTGCTACAGTACGCTGCACTGCATTTTGCTCGGGCTCAGCCCTCTCGATCGTTCTGGTGACGTTGCACTCTTATAACCTCTCGCTGGCATGCTTGGTGTTTGTGTTACTGCCTCAGCTCTCAGCTATAAGGCTATAGCTGCATTTCAAAATCCCTCTCGCTTCCTTTTTCACTTCGCCGCTCCTCCATGACTCTTCGTTCAAGAGACTGACTCGTCACAATTTTTTTCTATTCTCTTTTGAATTCTTTTTAGCAACGACGTTTTCAGATTCAAACCGATAACTAATTTCATTGCAGTGTTGTTAAACTTTCGTTTTTTAAATTTATAAACGAAAATCGATTTGCCTGTTCTGTTATTTTGTCTCTCCGTCGTTCCGACAAAGCAACGTTTTCTGTTACGTTAAATATTTATTTTCATTTAGTGAAAGTCGTCACTTATTTATTTTGTTAAAACTTCCAAAAATTATTAACCATACATGTTTGGTAACAAGTCAGTCTGTGAAAGTTGGGCAATTGTCAAATTTGCCGAAGCGAGCGGCTTTTAAATTCTCTACAGTAATAAGATATGTACAGTTATCTAACCTAACAGCCGGTTTTTGAATGTATGATTGAGTAAAACAAAATGTAGTAGTGATCCGGAAGAGATATAATCATTGATCAATTATCCTGGCAAGATAAGGGGTGCGTTTTACGCCGCGTTGTGCATAATTTATTCCTTTGCGTCAATTAGAGTTTGTGTAATGATTATGAAGGAGGGTTGCTTTTTTCTGGTTGAATGATGTTGTTTGGAGACATTTAATGTGACAGAAGAATGCTTACCGTTTCTTTTCACGGGAAGATGATCAAATAAAATGATCAGGAATCGAGTGGAATTCCGATGGTGGAAGTTGAATACACAATAAACCGGCATAATTGGCTCAGATGTGTGGCAAGGTCATGTTACGTCACAACGCGCCGCATTTATTAGAGAAAAGTGCAATTGCATCGGACTATATGGAACGGTTTTTACGTTTCTCTATTTCCAGCTCATACTAATGTCGAATTCAATTTTTCCCCGACATATGTAGGACGTTGGATGTTTATTAATGTCAACTATGGAGCAAATTTTTTAGGCTAAACGATACTTTTTATCGTTTGTACAAGGATTTAATATGCAGTCAGATCGTGATTTATTTTTGTTTGTGTTTGTTGTTGGAATCGATTTCGGTTTAACGTACTCAATGTTTTACCAACTGATTACGATTCAATTTTAACATAATTTCAGACAGGTATTTTGCCTACAAATTAAGTCATCAGTAAAATTAATAATCGGCCAATCGTATTTCATAACACAAAAAAATAAAAATACAAACAACTTAGGCCCAGTTTCTGGTCGGAGAAATAAATTTAAACACCAATCAAATGAACCGTAGTAACCTGACCAAACAGTTTTGTTACCGAATTTTTTCGTAGTGAAATAATCTACAATTCAGTTTTCGCTGGAATTCATTTTATGGTAGTCACATTTGTTTATTTTCGGATCACGACATTTTCGGAATTGATTTAAACTGAAACTTGACAACTTGAATTTGATAATAAAACGTACAAACTTGTGTAAGTTCTGGTTGAATGAATGATACGGACTTGGGTATAGTTTGCAAGAGAAATTTGTTTAGCTTTCCATAAGAAGAAAGTTATAGCTAGATATGTATACGTGTAGAGTATCGTTTTTGTGATCTCTTGAGATAGTTTGTCGTAATTTAAATTTCAAATGAAAAATGTTTGGAGTGTTAACATCTGGTAATCGAATAAAAAATCTACATTTATCGGCGACTTGAAAACTTTATTGAATATCGAGTACGCGCGATTGTAGCGGCATTCATTAATTATTGGATGAGTAGATGGTGGCGTGTGTCCGTCGGCCATATGATCTGTTTAATTTATTGGGGTTTGAAATGTGTGTTAGTTTGGATTTGGCCTCGGCGGATCGATCGGGGTGTTTACTGGTGGGTTTTCAAGGGGGTGTGTTAAGTCCGTTTGATTTCGTTTTTTCTCTTTTGAAAGAAAGAGTGAAAGAGATCACTGACCCCTCGAGAACAGAATGATTTATATTAGGGCCTCGGACTATGAAGTCCTGTTGTCGGTGCCGACGTTATACGGAATAATACGGAATGAACTTTCTAGACCTACCCTAATCTAAATCTGGGTCGTCTGTGTGACGGCTGTGCATAAAATAAGTAACATCACCACCACCTGTCGTGTGCCTCGTGAATGGGCTAAGGACGGACGACCGTGCATGACAAATAAACCTGTACTTCCTGTTATAGTCCACTTAGAAAATTTCCACCTCATCCCTGTAAATTACTCAACTTTGACTTTAGCAGGTTTTACACGAGGGGCCAAAATAACAAAAAAACATGCTTGACTCTTTTTTACCTAAACCATTATGTAAGCGAGTGCCGCTTGACTACCGTCAACCATCTGTTATTCTACTTAAGTTATTCACTTCT